>CM045769.1:163716500-164316500 GCA_025200525.1 Camellia lanceoleosa
TAATTGAAAGTGTTTATTTAATTATACAATGGTTTTCTCTTTTTGTGTACCAAAAGTACATGTTTTGAGGCTTTGAATACCATAGTTGAACTTCAATTACAATTTTTGAGATTTCAAATTTGAGTTGTCTTTCAGCGGGAAGTCTCGCCGAGCGTGAAAATCGACCTCCGGTAGTTTTTCAAGTTTTAATCCGCCTCGGCGCCAAAGTGGCGCTTCGGCGAGACCCATTTTCAAAGATGTTTTGAAAAGTTGCATTTAGTTCATATTTTTATCCTCATCTCTTTCCAATGCATTCTAGACACGATTTATGACTCAATAAAGATTAATAAGCTACTAATCAACATAGATTAGTTAAGTTAAAGAATGAATCATTGATCTTGTGGTAATTATTTAAGGAGCCAAGTAAAGGATCAATCTATTTGGAAAATAGGGACTTAGTAATCTAAGTATATGTGAAATAAGAACCGGTTTATTTAATTGAGAAAGAATAACCGTAGTAGAACTTAGGACTATAAAGACTAGAGACTTGAAAGGACAAGTTTAATCAAGGAGTAATGTTGTATTTCAATGTGTATATGTTATGTACTTGTAGGTCACGCGCCATTGTTCACTTTGATTTTCCGATATGTCCGAATTCGATCAGTTTATACAACCATCTATGAGTAATAACTCAGAAATTATGTTCAACTATAAGTATTTTCTAATTGATATGATATGATCTGTTTTTGAAATGCTACTTTATGAGTTATGAATGAATGTCCAATTTTCAAATATATTGTGGCACCCTTAGTTCACGTGGCCTTCGCCTCGGGGTAACAATCTGCACCAATCTGCATGTGGCCCTTGCCTGACGTAATAATACCATGGCTACTTGCACGCAAGATATGGACCTTTATAGTTGTTGGTACCAACTCATGCAGTGGTCTCTAGACACCTTTGATCTGATAGCTAATGGTGTACCACGATGATCTTATGCAAAATCTGAATATGAATATGAGTGTGTATCTGAATCATTTGATTTGAAATCGAAAATGCATAAGACTCGATTTACGATAAGATTATGTTTCGATATAAACTTCGATTTTTAACTCGTGATGGACATCATTCATTAAAACCCTTTATTCTGTTATTATTCATGGGCTTTAGCTCATGTATTATTTATGTATGTGGGTGATCGCCGTGACCCGACCTTAAAGGCATTCATCTAGAATCATTACGTCACCAACTTATGTGCCTCGAAGGAGGTTGGGATATGTTAAGTGTTATCGTTATGTAATTTAAAGTTTAAGTTATGTTTTCTTGGTTGGTTCTTCACGTGTGTATTTTGAAAAAGGACTAAGTCCCTTTACGCCTAATCTGTATATATATTATGACTTAAAGATGAGGTATATATTTGTATATAAAAGTTTAAATTTTTTTGTCTGTATAAGTGCACTTACACTCAATGGACGTTGTATATTCTTATTTGCTTCCGCTAGCCCCTAATATTATGTTAATCTGTCTCGAAGGCCTTGGTAATCTCAAGATTATTGGCATTTCTGATGCTAAACTTATAGGGTGGGTTTGGGTCGTGACGAAGGCCCTAATTATTGTGTCTTCCACCATCATTAGGACATTCTACAAAAAAGTGCAGATACTTATGAAGATATTTAGAAAGAAAGTTGCAGATGAGATGAGGGAGTTCAAAAACAAGGGCCCTAGGATATCTTAGAAGACGTGGCTATGATGGCGATATGATGGCCACAACCCAAGCATGGTAAAAGCTTTCCAAATGACCTTGCAACTCTAGGGAAAATGTCAACATTACGTGAAGAAGTCTATCTATGACATTTGCAATTTGCATTTACTACATTGTTCAAGAAGTTTTATCTTTCTTTCATTTGCAATTTGCAATTTGTTATGAAAAAATTTATTTCCCTCATATTGTGTATCTTCATTAGAAGTTATTTTTTTTATATTGTGTATCTTCATTGTGTTATGTTACTTGAGACAGTTTTCAATTTTTGTTGCCACTTGTAGCTCGACTTTTTCACGCCCCCTTCAGAAGCTCGAATTGGTCCTACAGTTCGGACTCCTGTCACGGTTCTGAATCTAATCTCACAAAGTGCAATGTGAAACTGATAAACACCAAAGAGTCCAATCCGACAAATTTTTTGAAAATTTGATTTTAAATCAAATAATGTCAAAATTAGACTGCTTTGCCAAATTACAAAGTCGCCACCTAAATATTTTGTTTTTGGGAAATTTAGGAAACCCTAACTCGTGCCAAAGGCCACGTGTCCGTCATCACCAAAGTTGCCTCGGCTGGGGAACTCGATCTGAGAAGGAAGGTCCCGAAATGAGCACCCCGCTTTGATCAAAGATCGCCTCTACTAATCATGATATGATGTTTTATATATCTCATGTATTCTTATTCCTAAGTATTAGCTAACTTTACTATGTGACGACACAAGCAAGTATAGACTATGTTGCAAGAATTGGAACAAATTCAATTCATGTTTGTTTTCGAAAATGGTTTGAAGTTGCCATCCTCAAGTGGGCTTAAAATTGCGGATTTACCACCTCAAGTGGGCTTAAAACATGATTTTGCCACTTAAAGTGGGCTTAAAACTTATCATTGAATTGTTCCAATTCAAGCAACAAAGCCTTCATCCACAAGCATTCATGTAGTTTAGCATTTAAGCACATAGCCTCATGGCAAGCATGTGAAACATGGCAATATGACAATCACACTCATGCAAGTATACTAAAAAGCGTGAAAGCTTATCGAGTACTCAAGCCAAAACAAAAAAGTATTTAGAAAATGCATGATCCTAACTATACAAGATGCCTAATGCAACACATGCAATAATGCAATTAATAGGCTCGCTACTAATATGGCATATGATTCAATTTGATAACATCTTTGTTAAATACGTATTGAAAGAAGTGTATTGAAATGGCAATGCAGTTTGAATGATGCGCCGAGCCTCGGTGCATGCAATACAAATGAATGGATGCAAACATGCAAGTATAAGGTATACTAATTGAAAATTGTCCCTAATCTAACCATCGAAAGCGGTTAAATAAAAGGGAGAAAGACGCAGGGTTGGAAGACATGCACACACACACGCACACTTATTATAACATTATGCCATCGCGAAGGAGGGTCCGAATAAAAGCTAAGCTAATCTAAGCTAAACTAATCAAACTAATCTAATTAAACTAATTAGACTAATTATTACAAATCAAAGGAATAACTAGCAAACTAATTATTAATTATTACAACATTTTAACTAATTAGCAACTAATTAATTAAATTACAAAGCCAATGTACATAAACTAATCATGCGAAATATTTAAACCACACTGCCACAGCTTTGCTTCGGGAAGTTGAGAATGCATGCACTTGGTTTTCGCCCCGAAAAACCCTTCGGTTTTGCTCTTGAGAGGCTCTGTTTGCAGGGTTGAGTACACTTTAGAATTTTTCTGCTCCACCTTACCAAAAACTTGCTGAGGATTGCACCAGTGGCCTGCCGGCCATGAGAGGTTGCTGTCGGCCATCTGCCAGCCAAAAATGTGCCTTGCCGGCTAAGAGTGAGTCACTACCGGCCACCAATGAGCCACGGCCGGCCACTGATGCTCTGAGTCACCACACTGCAACAGAACACAAACAGAGGAAAATAAAGGGTTTTCCAAGGGTTTATTTGTACTGTGCCTCTCCTTATCATCTCAAAACCTCAAAGGAGTGGTACTCTTGGATCCAAAACCACCAATCAAGCAATTTCATACATGATGGCCAAAGATTCAAGTTGCACAATTTCAATAAATGCACAAATAAGACTCAAGACCACCACCTTATCATATGTGATCAAAGGCAATGGAGACCAAGGAGATTGACTCATTTCATCACTTTGAGTATGAAATGCTCCAATCTTCCTCAGGTTCAATATAACGTTCGATTGAACACATGCGATGCAACAAAAGGTGAGTGTCCAATCAAGTTTACTTATCGCTTTTGTTTACTCATTTTAGTTACCGATCCATTCTTTAACCGTTAAGTCCAAGGTGAGTGTCCTCTAATGGAAAGAGGGCTTAAACCACAAGTACCTTGAGCATAAAAAGAGGGCTCATGCTGTTGGTAATGAACTCCGAAGGAATTAAACCATTAGGCATGAGGGTCTCAATTCCACACTCAAGCCAACAAGAGGCTCAAAGCCACTTTCAAAACAAATGGAAGAGTGAAGAATATAGGGAGATTGTAGAGATTTTAGTGCTGAAATGGCATGCAAAATGATACTACAACATGCAAACAACTCATGCAAATCATGTTTAAAAGCCAAAAAAACCAAACTAGTGAAGATCAATACACTATAGGTGTGCAATACAAAGCTCCAAAGCTCCAAACACTTCAAAATAGTCCTAAAACAATCCAAAAGGAGTCTTAAAACATGTTTGAAGTAAGCTAAAAATAGCTAGAATAAAAGGCCAAAACATAGTATAAGCTAAACTATTAAGCACAATTGCACTACAAGCATACAAAGCAAGCCTCAAATGACCAAACCAGCTCAAAATAGAGCTTAAACATGCCAAAATAATAGCAAAAACATGCTAAGATTAAGGTACAAAATGCTAGAAAATCATGCTCACATGTTAGGCTATCTAGGCTTGCAAACAAGACACAAGGAGAGGAGGCTAACCCCTCCCATTTTGGACCTCAAAACATGATTTTTACCACTGAAAATCCTCTAAGATTCAATGGTTGAAAAGGCCAAAAAAAAGTTGATTTGAAAGCTTTGAAAGATGGCACAACAACTTAATAATCAAGCAACAAGAATGGTGGACTACCCCTAACTCCAATCAAACCTCAAACCACTATTTTAGACCATGAAAACAGAGATTTTTAGAGGTCAAAACCAGCCTCAAAACAGTATGTAAAGATGGCAAAACAAGTACTTAAATTAAGCTTAAAACACAAGTATTCTACCTCTCGAAGACAAGATGCAATTTAGGCGACAAAAGTAAGCCAAACCAAGCTAATATCCTCCTCTAAACCTCAAAGAGGGCCTCAAGTAGCCTCAACACAATGGTGATCAAGTTTGATCAAGGGTTCATATGCAAGAGTGTAGAGAATTTAGGCTATAAGGCACAAAATATCAAGAGAGAGAGAGAGAGAATTTTTTTGTTTTCAAAATTTTCTAACCCCTCCACATGCAAGAGGAGGCTTCTATATATAGAGAATGCAAAATCCCCTCAAAAAGATCTAGCCACACATGTGTTGGAAGATGCCTCAATCTTTGCAAACAGCTGGCACAAAATATCAGAAAATACCTCTCGATGCATTGTGGCCGCCATCGATGATGGCCAGCAGGCTCATTGATGGCCAAAGAGGACACATCAATGGCCGAAGACCAAGATCCATGGTAGTAGTGCCCAAATATGGCCGATAGGCCATCAATAACATCATGTTGAAAGGACCTAAACATGGTCCAAAAATAAGACAGAATTGATGCAGGGTTTGGAAAACTCAA
Source organism: Camellia lanceoleosa (assembly GCA_025200525.1). Lineage (NCBI taxonomy): Eukaryota > Viridiplantae > Streptophyta > Magnoliopsida > Ericales > Theaceae > Camellia > Camellia lanceoleosa. Next base: position 163,722,011 of record CM045769.1, read on the forward strand.
ACTTGTGGCGTTCCACCGCGGACTTCGAGCGCTCGACGAGCAATCAAACTCATCACTGGTTATACCTGCAAGAACATCCAAGTCTTGAGGATGGTCAAAAATGGGGTGTCTACAGTTGCCCCTCTTTGACAGAAACTCAGAGTCACAAAGTGACGTGAGTGAATGTCAAAGCCCAGAAACAACCCATTTTGACAAGGCCGCAAGACTTAGACAAACATGCAAGATAACAATACATAGTGGCACCCTAATTCTTCATGCATAGCATTAACCCAACTATCATCTAGCAAGGCCTCTTTAAAATTCTTAGGTTCAATCAAAGAAACATAACACATATGTGATACCTCATCCCGAATATGTCTTCGGGTTTTCATTCGATCTGAAACACTTTCAATTACTGTTGAATGGATGATTCATTTCACCCTTGCTGATGGTTTAAGTACAGGACTTTGGGTGATAGGAGGAACAGGAGTGCTGTTCTTTTGAGCACTCATTGAACTTGAACTTACCTGTGAGGATGGTACTGTAACAATTTCTTGTGATTGAGTTGCAGCATCTCCTTGATTTTGTGGTTTAGTATCCAAGATTGAAACTCACCATTGTCATCCTCATTTGTTGTCAAGTAGGTGAACTGTGTCATCTATAACCACATTGATAGATTCCATTAATGATGAAGTTCGCTGGTTATAGACTCGAAAAGCCCTCATGTTGGTTGAATACCCTAGAAAAATACCTTCATCACTTCGGGAGTCAAATTTGCCCAAGGGCTCTCTATCTTTGAAGATGTAACACTTACTCCCAAATGTTTTGAAGTATTTTACATTAGGTTTCAAACCCTTCCACAATTCATAAGGAGTTTGTAAAGTGCCGGGCCTTAAATACACACGATTTATGACATAAACAGCAGTATTTAAGGCTTCGGCCCAGAACTTTGGAGGAAGACTCTTACTAAGGAGCATGACCCTAGTCATTTCTTGAACAACTCTGTTCTTCCTCTCAACCACTCCATTTTGTTGTAGAGTAATAGGTGTAGAAAACTCATGCTTAATTCCATGCATATTACAAAAATCCGAAAACGAACTATTTTCAAATTCACGACCATGATCAGTTCGGATTCTTATGATACGCCCAATGGAAACACCTTGTTCATTTTGGATTTTAAGGACTAAAGCCTGGAAAGCATCAAACGTATCAGATTTTTCCCTTAAAAAATTTACCCATGAGAAACGAGTAAAATCATCAACAGTTAAAAAAATGTATCTTTTACCTCCAATGCTTTCAGTGCGAGTAGGACCCATTAAATCCATGTGAACTAATTCAAGAGGACGTTTGGTTGTAAAGTTGTTCACCTTTTTATGCGAACGGGTTTGCTTACCAACCTGACATGGTCCATACACATGGCTTAAATTCTTACCTAGTTTAGGTACTCCTCTCACAAGTTCTTGGTTGGCTATCTTAGTTAGGTCTTTGAAATTCATGTGACCTAATCTTTTATGCCACAGATCAATGTTACTTATGATGGCAGAATGACAAGTGAGATCATTAGTAGTAAGAATCCCATAGCAGTTATCAGATGTGCGAACCCCATGTAAAACAGTATTTCCCTTTTTATCCAAAATTTCACATTTATCTTTTGAAAACAATACTTCATGATGGGAATCACACATTTGACTAATGCTCAAAAGATTAGCTTTAGGGCCATCAACAAGTAAGGCATTATCTAGCTTGGGAAGACCAGCAACACTTATAGAGCCCTTACCAATGACTCTAGAAGTGTCGCCATCTCCAAAGGTAACAATTCCTCCTTCATATTTTTCAAGGGAGGTGAAATAGGATTTGTTACCGGACATATGACGAGAGCACCCACTATCAAGATACCACATGTGTGAGTCACGTGCTTTTAGAGCAGTGTGAGCAACAAAACAAGTCAAATCATCTTTTCTAACCCAAATCTTTTTAGTCTTGGTGTTCCGCCTAGACATGTAAGGTTGTCTCCTAACCCAAAAAGTATTAGAATTTCTGCCCTTTTGAGACACCTTACCAAACAGTTCAAAACAATAAGGACGAATGTGGCCATACCTCCCTTTTGTTGGTCTTGCCTGCTTTTGCTTGATGAAGAAAAGAGTCATCTTGATCTACCTTCAATTTTCCCTTTGCTTGAGTCTTCAAGTTATGTGAGGTAGAGGCTTGTCCTTTGTGAGCTGTCGCACCATAGCCTAGCCCTCTTTTGTCAGAACCCATTTGTTGAGATCCGAGTATGTCTTCTAGAGATCTGGAACCTTTGTTCCACATGGCAATTGTTGCTCTAGCAATACGGAGTTCTTCATCTTTCTGACTGACTTTCTCTTCCAATGCAGTTTGTGACAACTCAAGACTTTCAAGCTTTTCTTCATATGTGGAATACACCCTCAGAAGTTCATTCCTTTCAGTTTCACAGGACAGAAGTTTTCCACATAAGTCTTGCCTGTCACTTGAGATCTTGATGACATTCCTTTCTTTGTCAAGAGTTCTCCTTTGAGCCGACATTCTCACTCTTGCATGTTTTGAGCTTGAGAGAGAGTTTGTCATTGGTTTTAGACAAATTCAGAGATTCCTCGTACAGCTTTTCGTAAGCTTGTTGTAGTTCATCGCCATTGATCTCATCAATGTCTTCAGATGTTTCATCGTCCTCTCTTTGTTTCTTAATCTCCTTAACCTCATCCAATCTGGCAACCAAGGCAGACAAGTTGTTGGATGGAGGTGGAGGTGAATCTCCTCTTTCATGGAATTGGCTCAGAATTTCCCATACATCTTTAGCCTTTGTGCAGTGAACGACCCGTTGCTGTTCTTCATTAGAAATTGCTCCACGAATAATGATTAGGGCTCTCTGATTGCCCGGATTATCTGCGCTTTCTGTATCTTCTTCAATGGTTTGCCAACCTTCTGGTTCAAAGGCTCTCAGAAACGCCCTCATTCTGATTTTCCAATACAGGTAGTTGGTCCCATCAAAGGTGGGAGCATGATGCAAGTTCTGACCACGGGTTGATTCCGAAGGCTTTGGAAGAGGTTGAGAAACCGTGGACCAAAATGCCATGAAAGCACTATCTCCATCTTCACCAGATTCAGGTTCTTCGGGTTCTTGCTCCGACCCGCTTTCATCATCCCAAGTTACGGTGTAGACTTTCTTCCGATTCTTTTTCGTAGGGCATTCAGGGGATATATGGCCAAACCCTTAACATTCAAAGCACTTGACCCCTGGCCTCCTAACAACCTTCTTTTCAGTAGTTTGAGCTAATTTTGGTGTAAAAGTTTTGGGTTTGTCATTACTCTTCTCTTTTGAAATAGGGGCTCTGAAATTAGGCTTCTTTTTCAAAAATTTTTTAAACTGTTTTGTAAGCATAGCCGTCATCTCAGACTCTAAATCAAATTCAGTCTCCGGAGGTTTTGCAGTCTCATGAGTACTTGTGAAAGCCATACTTTCTTTTTGCTTTTTCTTGGAAATTTGGTGTGCTTCATAAGTCTGCAAATTTCCAACCAATTGATCGAGCTTGAGGGTATCAACATTCTGAGCCTCCTCAATGGCTGTCACCTTTGATTGGAACCTCTCGGGAAGGGACCTCAAAATTTTTCCCACAACTTTCGCTTCCGGGATTTTTTCACCGAGAGTGAAACAGGAATTCACGATATCACTGAGTTTTGCATAGAAATCATCAAACGTCTCATCATCGCGCATAAAAAGGGTTTCAAAGGCAGATGTGAGACGTTGAAGTTTTGACCTTTCCAAAACCAATTGGGTCCCACACTCCAATAAGGAGGTATACCCAACAGAGCTCACCTCTCACACACCCACGGGAGACCAAACATAGCTCTCGTCTCACTCTCACACCCACGGCCATGCACCCAGCAGCACACCCATTCAATACACACACACACGGGCTCTCTCTTCTCTCTCTAACCCATCACACCCAGTACCCCATATACAGCAGCAACACACTCACGGCTGGGTCTCTCTCTCTCTTCACCAAGTCCACCCGTGGGCTTTGTGAAATTCTGGGTGGGCTTTGTGGAATTCTGAGAACATTGGTGAAGTGGACCTTGGCATTATATTATTTCGTGGGTTTCCTGTTGTTGGCCCAAGGTTGATTATGGTTTTTCAGCCGGGCTCATTGAGTTTTAGACAGATTTCATATTCCTATAAATTTGGTGAGCCCATAAATTTCTATTTAGCCATGATGCAGCGGACCATTTATAGTCGATCTCCTCATGTTGATTGATGGTGAGTCTCATATGATTCTATATGAGGTTGTGCTCGAGCCATCTCTCCCAAGAAGTAGATGGTGCCAGTGGGTTACTGAGTTGAAGTTTTTTTTATTTTATTTTTTATTTTTTGAGTGTTGTGAGGTTTTATTTTATTTTATTTTTCTCTCCTCTCTCCCTCATTCGGATCTGTAATAATCCAAGTATTGTAATAATTCCCCACCGCTTCTTTCTATCCCATTCTTTTATCGCTTTCCCAAGCTGTGTGTATGTATATATCTTGACATGTCATGCATATCCCTGCTTTACATCCATGATCCATGCATAAGATTTGGCTAAATTTGCATCTTTATGCTTCAATTGATTATCCCATGATTCTGTGTGCCATCGTATGTTTTGAGATGATTCACATGCCATATTCTAGAAGCCGAATCTTTAGTGCATCTCATGAGTGAATTGCATTAGGATTCTATTTATAAGATCATGCATATTTTACTAACTTTTTTTTTGTAGCTGTTCGAGGGACGTCGGTCAATCTGTGAGTTTTTATGCTTTAGCATCTCATTTGTGTGTGATTTTCTTATTATGTTTAGCATCCTACCATGTGGCTAATTGATTAAATGATAAACTGTTTGAATGCCTGTGGATGAAGGCTTGTTGCCTGAATTGGAATGATTCAACGACTGTACGTTTTAAGCCCACTTTGTAGTGGCAAATTCACAAACTTTAAGCCTATTTTGTCAAGTGGTAAATTCAAACCCATTTCAACAAACAAACATGAAATTGAATTGTTCCAATTTGAGCAAACTAGTCTATATTTGTATGCTTCACATAGTAAATTTTAGGATTTATTCAATAATCAGAACATGAACATATAAAGAAAATGAAAAAAGTCATATCATGGTTTAGTAGAGGCCGATATTTTGATCAGGTGAGCGGGGGTGCTCATTATTGACCTTCCTCTCATACCTAAGGTTCCGAGCCAAGCATCCTTGGTTACGACAAAGCGATGGCCTTGGCACTGAGTCATGGGTTTCCTAATTTTCCAAAATATTAGGTGGCGACTCTTAGATCGATGGACGCACCATTTTGACAAAATTGCAATAAAATGGATTTTCAATAAAAGTTGCCAATCTGGACTCTCATCTATGTTTCACATTGCACTTTCGTGAAACTTGAGATCAAATAGATCTCGGGAGTTCGAATCGTTTAACGGCCTTGGTACCCCGGGCATGTTACAGTTTTTGGCGACTCTGCTGGGGATTTATGAAACCTTGACTCGAACTCCATGATATGACTTTTAGTTTCAATTATATGTTTATTGCATTGCATGCATTGGTGTACTTCAAGTCCCTGTGTTGCCCAGATGTTGGTGGGAACACAGACACACTTTTTGTGACACTACATCTATCTTTACGATACTTTAGAGGCTCTGTGTTGTAACCTTTTAAGATCTGTCAAAAAGGTAGCTCTGCTATTTGGCTTTGCTATCTAAGGTTCTCAGACTCCGAAGAGAGGCTATTTGACTCTTCTGATTTCCTGGGATCTTTATTGGTTATGACCCAAAGGACTCTTTGGTAACGTCACCTTGACTTCAACCCCTAGAGTAAAGCCAACCTTGTACATATAGTGAGCCATAGTACCTTCTAAATTAGGACAGGATGCTTTCCCATTGCTAGGATGTATGATACCGCTTGTCTGAATAGTGAAACCCTAGATCATTTCTAGCTAGGTCAGGATAACCCTACCTTCCATACCGGTGTATGTTCTCTTTCCTGCTATGGGTTATGTGTAATGGATTAGATCTATACAGGGGTTCTCAAATTCGAATGAGTGGTTTAGGTTGTTCAGTTTAGCACCATTACTTCAAAAACAAAAAAATAATAATAACAAAAACATAAAATCAAAAAAAATTTTTGACCATCTCTGTGATTGGGGAGTGACCACCTGTGGTGTGCACGGGCTTTATTTTGAATATTGTGGTGGCCCACACTTTGGCACTTTGAGAATGGTTTTACTTTGAGTTTTGAATTGAGTATTGAGTCTAAGTGTGATTCCACCAAGTTTGTAGAGTTGTGATTAAGCTCGAGTTATTCTAGTGAGTCAGAGTCTGTTGATTTCAAGAGTGCTAACCTAGACATTTCTGTCTTGTCTAGGTCTTCTTTGTCATTTTCTTTTGAGTCTGTGTCATTGCTGAGTCATAGTCTCTTTTCAAAAAAAAAAATAAAAATAAAAAAATAAAAGCAAAATGCCATAGAGTCTGCCTACTTCTCTGTGCCTTAATTTGTCGCATTGACCAAAGTTTTTTTCAAAACTTTTTCCAAAACTCTGATAAAAACGAAGAGGGAGAATTTCCTCGGGATTTGCAAATTTTGATCAACTGAAAGGAAGAGAGGTGTGCTAAGCCCTTGATGAGTGAGATCATTTTTGTTAATGTGGGTACTGAGAAGGATCCTAGCTTGGTCCAAATTGGTTCTATCTTGTCTTCATAAGAGTACGAGTGATTAGTCACTTTGTGAAAAGACTTCAAAAACTGTTTTTTTGCATGGTCCTACGAAAACATGCCTGGAATTGATTATACAGCATAGGATCCCTCTTGACTCGTGGTCCAACCTCCTTAGCTCCTTAGCTTTCAAACCGTGATTTGAAGTATCCCATGATCAATCAAAGTGTAAAGCTTGCATAGCCGAATTGGAAATAGCCCTTGAACTAGGGGCCATGATGTGATTCAAATGAAGACAGCCCTTAAACTATGGGCAATAAAGGTCGAATATGATTCAAATGGAAACAGCCCTTGAACTAGGGGCCATGATATGATTCAAATTAAGGCAGCCCTTCAACTAGGGGCAATAAGGTCGAATATGATTTAGATTGGAAATAGCCCTTGAACTAGGGGCAATGATTAATCCAGATTGGAAACAGATCTTGAACTCAGCGCAGAGAATGTGATTTCGATTTGAAACAGCCCTTAAACTAGGGGCAAAAGTGTGAGGCTTGCATAGCTGAAATGGAAACAGCCCTTGAACTAGGGGCAATGATGTGATTCAAATGGAGGTAGCCCTTGAATTAGAGGCAATAAGGTACCACCCTTGAGAGGCTCGCTGGGCTGAAAACCCAGAAGGACGACCCAGGCAAAAGTTAGAGCACAAAAGAAAAAAAATTAAAAAAAATGAAATGAACAAAATGAAAAAAAAAATAAAAAAATCAAAAAAAATGAAAAGCTCGCAAGGTTGAAAACCCGAAAGGGCGGCTTTGGCAAAAGTTAGAGCGTAAAAAGAGAGTGTCAATACCCGAGTGAACCTTAGCCAAAACTATGTAGGGCACATGATTGATTGGAAGCAACCCTTGAACTATGGGCAAAATGTTGGATGTGATCAAAGAGTTAAAAAGCGAATCGTTTCCCAATGAAGACCGCCAAGAAAGGCCAAACCGAATTTGAGAGAATGAATTTTATTATTGAAGGACGATCGAGTTCCTATCCATTACACTAGGGGCAACACTAGGGGCAAATTCGCACCAATTAGCCTAGTCCTACATCATCATATCTATTGATCAAGTGTAGTAGTCGTTCTTATAGATGGCCTAGAGATTTCACGCCCAATCAACATGGACAAGTTACCTTCGAAAGTAACCCTTGAGAGGCTCATTTGGCGAAAACCCGGAAGGCGACCCGAGCAAAAGTTAGAGCGAGAAAAACAAAAATTAAAAAAAATGATGAAAAAATGAAAATGAAACAAAAAAAAATGAAATGAACAAAATGAAAAAATGAAAAGCTCACAAGGTTGAAAACCCGAAAGGGCGACTTTGGCAAAAGTTAGAGCATAAAAGGAGAGTGTTAATACCCGAGTGACCCTCAACCCGAACTACGATGGCCTGATTCCTATCTTTGGGATACGTAGGTAGCTTCATCTCGAAGTTCGGCCCTCAATAATTTTTTCAACTCAATTTGTCCATGTTTGATTGGTGTATCTTTAGTCGACTTGGTTGTCCTATCCGTGTTTGATTGGTGTATCTTCGTTCTGCTCAGTTCAATTGGTTCGATTCAACTTGGTTCAGTTCGGTTCAGTTCGGCGGTTCGGTTCGGTCCAGTTCTGCTCGGTTTCATTCGGAACGGCTCGGTTCAGTTATCATCGTTGCTACAAAACCAATTCGGGGTTATTTGGCATGGAGCTATGCACCTCAATGATTGATTCCATGTTAGTTGAGTAGTGACCATATGCAAAAAGAGGTTTTGATTAATTTGAATGAAGCTGACTAATTTTTCTCGAAAATTGTTCCATTTTTGCAAAACTTGGACCATTCTTTGGATTTAAAAAGGGAAAATTTTTAGTGCTCACAGCTTAACTTACATGATTTCAAAACAGAAAATGGAATAAGTATGCTAATCTAACTCTTATGTTGATCAAACATTTTTACAAAAAAAAAAAAAAATCAAGAGACAAAAAATCAAGGCAATGAACTAGGGCATAGTCGAGTTAGAGATTCTGTTTTCTCCACCGCTCAAGTCAACTATTCAGTGTATATAAGTGTGTATTCATACCAGTCAATGTATTCATACCAATCAGGGTATTCATACCAGTCAGTGTATATAAGTGTGTATTCATACCAGTCAGTGTATTCATACCAATTAGGGTATTCATACCAGTCAGTGTATATAAGTGTGTTCCTTTCATACCAGTCAGTATATTTATACCAGTCGGTGTATTTATACCAATCAGTGTATTTATACCAATCAGTGTATATAAGTGTGTTTGGATTAATTTGCTTCATTTTTTAGTTCGTAAGTGTGTTTGGATTAATTTGCTTCGTTTTTCAGTTCGTTAAGTTATTTGTTGATTCAGGTCAGTATAGAATCAATGTTTAATTCAGAGTTCAAAATTCAATCACTCTCAAATTCAATCAAACAAATTGTTTTCAAATTCAAAGTGATATGCCAGTCACGCCATTGATGTGCAACAACTAAACTGATTTTATTACAGTCAGGGGAGGACATCCCCGATTACAGAGACCAAAAAAAAAAAAAAAACAAAAAAAAAAAACAAAAAAAAAAAACAAAAAAACAAAACAAAAAAAACAAAAACAAAAAGAGAAAGAGAGATATCTTTTTCTTCTTTCTTCTCCGGCAGCAGGCCGGCGGCAAAGATTGCAACCGACTTCATTTGCACACATCTTCGTTGCTGACTTTACCATCAGCTGCCTCGCTTCATCTTTACTTCTTCGAAGCTCTTGAAGACTCTACCTCGGCCTTGGCAGAGCTTCCGAAGGAGATTATACCTCGCTGGCCGTCAAAGGTAATCCCATGATGAGTTGCGACGGTCACCTGTCGTTTCAACTCTTTGATTTGTTTCTTCAATCCGCTAATTTCCCCTCGAGAATCTTTGTACATATGCTGAAGTAAAGAAAGTTGTGCATTCAATCGATGCACCTCACATGTTCTGTTCTGCAGCCGACGGGACAAATTGGAGACCGCTGTCACGGTCTCCACACATGACCTCAGCGTATACGAGTTTGCTTCGATGTTAGACTGTGCAGCCATGATTTGTTCAACTGACATCGCTGGAAAGTTAAAAACAGGAGAAGGAGGAGGAGCTCGTGGTTGAGGTCCAGATGAGTCAGAATTGGTCATCTCTATTGTGGACTCATTCAGGTCTAGAAAAAGGTTGAGAGAACCGTGTGAAGAAGCCATGGCAGAGGAAAGTAATGCAAAAGAAAGAGGTTGCAGAGTGGTGGCAGAGGAAGTTTACAGGCTTTTGCTCTGCCTCTCTCTTTCGCAGGCCTCAACTTAAGAAGAGGATGAAGCCACAGAAGAAGACAAAGAGGGAGGAAGGCTCGAGACGATCATTGACAATCGAGGCAGGATTGGATAGCTTGTCGGTCAGGCGTCGCGATTGTTGAAATCGCGCGATAGACACAGCGCTCGAAGAAGATGAAGGAAGAGAGAGTGAGACAAAAATAGGAAGAGAGAGTAAGACAAAAACAGAAAGAGAGGCGGGAAAGTTGTATATATATATATGTACATGTATTGTATAGCTATGTAATATATATATTTGTTTGAACATTTGGGTCATAGGTGTGGCTTGGGTTCAGTGGTTTGGCCTAGTGGGTTGAGGATCCGAAGAGCCTAAGCCCGAGGTCAGGGGTTCGAACCCACAACAAATGTTTTTTTGTTTTTGCTTTGATTTTGTGTATATATGTCTTGTATATGTATATATATTTGTTTGCATATCTTGTCACAAGAGTGGCGTGGTTCAGTGGTCGAGGACTCGAAGACCAGGCCTAAGGTCAGGGGTTCGAAACCCCGTATCCCCGTGTCCATGCATTTTGTGTTTTTCCTTTCTTTTTGCGTGTTTTGCGTACGTGTGGTGACGTCAGCAAACAGAATATGCCTTCTCAGTAACGACATCTTTCCACTGACGGTTGCAAACAGAATATTCGCCATTTGTGTATATATCTGTATATATCTGTCTGTATGTTGTCTGTATATGCATATGTGTATACCATATATACATATCTGTGTGTATTTATATGTAAATATGTGTGTATTATCTTGGTTGTGTTTGCAATGAGTTCCTAGGAGACCAACTGCGACGGTGAAAACTAGAGTTCGAATGGCCAAGGCCTAGAACGCAAAAGGTTTGGAATTTTCGAGACTAAAGTCTGGTTTAAATACCTAGGGGTGTATCCCCGGCTTGAAATCTGTATGGTAGCCCCATAGGTTGAGGTAGCGTGTATGCGCCTCAATTCTGGATACTGAACCAACCTAGTCTGTCACCCCGTTGGAGAATAGAGAAAGTTGTGAATATGATCAAGAAGTAAAGCAGCATCTGTGGCCATTCAATCGGTTAAAAATAGCAAGTGTGCTTGTTGTTCTTTTTAGGGTCTAGGAGACCTTAAATCCTCTGAAGGTGCAAGTCCTTTAGTGTTTGTCGTGCCCAAATGACTTTCAGGGTCTAGGAGACCTTAAAATCCTCTAAAGGTGCAATTCCTTTGGTGTTTGTCGTGCCTAAACGACTTCAATCGGTCTGGTATAGTCACCTGACTGTGTTTGTAATGAGTTCCTAAGAGATCAACTGAGACGGTGGAAACTAGAGTTCGAATGGCGATGCCTAGAACGCAAAAGGTTCGGGATTTCCGAGACTAAAGTCTGGTTTAAATACCTAGGGGTGTATCCCCGGCTTGAAATCTGTATGGCAGCCCCATAGGTTGAGATAGCTTGTATGCGCCTCAACTCTGGAAACTGAACCAACCTAGTCTGTCACCCTGTTGGAGAATAGGGAAAGTTGCAAACATACCCAGCACTCCATAACATTGCATTGCATTTCACAAATCATGAACCATCTAAATCAGCTTCGCGTAGTGTATAAGTCCAATCTTCAAACCGGCTTCGCGTAGCGTGTAAGTCCAATTATCAAACCGGCTTCGCGTAAGCGTATAAGTTCAATCTTCAAATCGGCTTCGCGTAAGCGTATAAGTCCAATCTTTAAACCGGCTTCGCGTAAGCGTATAAGTCCAATCGTCAAACCGGCTTCGCGTAAGCGTATAAGTCCAATCGTTAAACCGGCTTCGCGTAAGCGTATAAGTCCAATCGTCAAACCGGCTTCGCGTAGCGTATAAGTCCAATCGTCAAACCGGCTTCGCGTAGCGTATAAGTCCAATCGTCAAACCGGCTTCGCGTAAGCGTATAAGTCCAATCTTTAAACCGGCTTCGCGTAGCGTATAAGTCCAATCTTCAAATCGGCTTCGCGTAGCGTATAAGTCCAATCTTCAAATCGGCTTCGCGTAAGCGTATAAGTCCAATCATTAAACCGGCTTCGCGTAAGCGTATAAGTCCAATCGTTAAACCGGCTTCGCGTAAGCGTGTAAGTCCAATATTCAAACTGGCTTCGCGTAAGCGTATAAGTCCAATTTTTAAACCGGTTTCGCGTAGCTTACAAGTCCAATCTTTAAACCGGCTTCGCGTAGCGTATAAGTCCAATCTTCAAACCGGCATCGCGTAGCGTATAAGTCCAATTATCAAAATCGGTTAAAAAACAGCAGGTGCGCCTGTCTGTTTACACCACTCCTTCTCCTCTCGCGTGAGACGCGTTAGGATGTTAATTTCACTCGGTTAAAAACAGCAGGTGTGCCTGTCTGTTTACACCATCCAAATCGGTTAAAAATATCAAGTGCGCCTGATGTTTACACCATCCTTCCTCCTTTCGCGTGAAACGCGTTAGGTCGTTGATTCAATCGGTTAAAAATATCAGGTGCGCCTGATGTTTACACCATCCTTCCTCCTTTCGCGTGAAACGCGTTAGGTTGTTGATTCACTCGGTTAAAATACCAAAGCGCCTGTCACACGCCACCGGTTAAAATACGAGTGCACTGTCGCTTACACCACCCTCGGTTAAAATCTGTCAAAAGCTGTTTGTTTACACCACTCGGTTAAATATATCAAAGCGCTGTCTGCATTTACCACCTTGGTTAAAATACAAAAAAGCGCTGTTTACATACCACCGGTTAAAATACTGATAAAGGCCTATCTTTACACCACCTGGTTAAAATACGGTCAAAAAGCGCTTGTGCATTTACACCATCTTTTCTCATTTCGCGTGAAACGCGTTAGGTTGTTTGTTTTACTTGGTTAAAAACATCAGGTGTGCCTGATGTTTACACCATCCTTCCTCTTTTCACGTGAAGCGTGTCGGTTTGTTAATTCACTCGGTTAAAAACATCAGGTGCGCCTGTTGTTTACACCATCTTTCCTCCTTTCGCGTGAGACGTGTTAGGTTGTTGATTGCTCTTAGTTGAGGTCATCCCTCTCTTGCATGATCATAAGTTTTTCAAAAATAACCGGCTTCGCGAAGCGTGTAAGTCCAACTTTCAAACTGCATTTTGAGCATGTCACTTGCATTCTGCCCCTGAACTACGTTGGTTTGATTCCTTGCAAAAGGATACGTAGGCAACCTTCGGGTTCAACCACATGCATTGCATCCTGTTTGATTGCCCAAGTCTTACGGCCTCGTCAAAAGGGTCGTCTTCGGGCTTTGACATTCACTCACGTCATTTCATGACTTCGAGCTCTGTCAAAGAGGGGCAAATCAGAGATACCCCATTTTGACCAAATTTCTAAGACTTGGGCATTTTATTTTGACTACCCTCACCAGAAAAATCAAATTGAAATTTTATTCCCAAAACTCACCCATTTTGGTCAAATTAAAATATTTTTATTTGAATTTATAATTTTGTATACTTTTATATAATTTTGTGTGTTTGTACAAATTTTTAGGTGTGTTTATATAAATTGGCATGTGTTTTTAGGTGTGTTTATATAAATTGGCATGTGATATTTTATAAATACAAAAATGATAAAAACAAAAAATAGAAAAATAGAAAATGAAAAAAAAAAGGGAGAGATATGATCAGAATGTTTGTGTGGTGGGTGGGATGATGATAACATAAAAAAATGAAGAAAAGAAATGGGGCGGTGGCTTTACAGAAAGAAAGAAAGAAATGGTGGTGGTGGGATCATGAATTGTGCTGGAGAATATCGTTTTCAAAAAGATAAGGAGAGCAGGTGAAGAAAATGGGAAAATGTGAGGGTGGGTGAGAAGAAGACCGGACATGGGGGGAGAGGGTAGTTGAGAAAATTTTCTAGAGAAGAAGAAGAGAGGTTCTTGAGGAGAGGGAGACACACGGTTTAGGGAGAGGGGAAGGAGACCATACACCTCCCACACACAATGTAAACCCAAGAACTATGCACACCACCGCCACAACACACCCAAAGATAACCAACCCAAACCACCATTCACACACCCTCGGCACCTCACACACACATCACACCCACTCACCACCCACGGCAGCTCTCTCTATCTGCTAACACCACAACTCCCTTTCACACACATCACATACTCACACACCCACGTAAGAGACTCAACACACAGACATGCACGGGTGAGCCCTCCCTCACTCTCTCTCTCTCGGCTTGAGGAGAGGGGGGGAGAAGACACCATGAACATACTCCAAGCACACATGCAACACCACACCATTCACACAACACACCCTGCACACACACTCAGACAAGGACACTTTGACACAAGGCGAGGGGGGATATAGCATACACACACAAAGTGGGAAGGGGATGGAGATAGACACACCATCTTTCTCTCTCTCTCTAGGAAAAATGTAAAGACACGCCATGCAAACCCATGCAACACCCACTTGGCCCTCTCTCTCTCTCTCTCTCTAAAAACACATCATGGTTCTCTTGGCATAGCCGATCTACACGCAAAGACTCTCCTATGATACACACACACGAGGCACATAGCATACACACGATGCATGGAGGAGAGACCCAGCTCTCTCTCTCTAAGACTCCATACACACACACTCATCCCGGTTAGAGGAGACACACATGCAAAGACACACCTGCACTCTCTCTCTGCACGGATCTCTCTCTCTCCCTCCCTCACAGCCTACACACCCATGCACACCCAACACCACACTCATGCACACCTAACATAGCACACACACACAGACACCCAGAGCTCACCTCTCACACACCCACGGAGACCAAACATAGCTCTCGTCTCACTCTCACACCCACGGCCATGCAACCAGAAGACACCCATTCAATACACACACACACGGGTCTCTTCTCTCTCTAACTCATCACACCCAAAGACCCCATATACTGGCAAGAACACACTCACTACTGGTCTCTCTCTCTCTTCACCAAGTCCACCCGTGGGCTTTGTGAAATTCTGGTGGGCTTTGTGGAATTTCGAGAACATTGGTGAAGTGGACCTTGGCATTATATTATTTCGTGGGTTTCTGTTGTTGGCCCAAGGTTGATTATGGTTTTTCAAATGCTCATTGAGTTTTAGACAGATTTCATATTCCTATAAATTTGGTGAGCCCATAAATTTCTATTTAGCCATGATGCAGCGGACGATTTATAGTCGATCTCCTCATGTTGATTGATGGTGAGTCTCATATGATTCTATATGAGATTGTGCTCGAGCCATCTCTCCCAAGAAGTAGATGGTGCCAGTGGGTTACTGAGTTGAAGTTTTTTTTATTTTATTTTTTATTTTTTGAGTGTTGTGAGGTTTTATTTTATTTTATTTTTCTCTCCTCTCTCCCTCATTCGGATCTGTAATAATCCAAGTATTGTAATAATTCCCCCACCCCGCTTCTTTCTATCCCATTCTTTTATCGCTTTCCCTAACTGTATGTATGTATATATCTTGACATGTCATGCATATCCCTGCTTTACATCCATGATCCATGCATAAGATTTGGCTAAATTTGCATCTTTATGCTTCAATTGATTATCCCATGATTCTGTGTGCTATCGTATGTTTTGAGATGATTCACATGCCATATTCTAGAAGCCGAATCTTTAGTGCATCTCATGAGTGAATTGCATTAGGATTCTGTATATAAGATCATGCATATTTTACTAACTTTTTTTTTGTAGCTGTTCGAGGGACGTCGGTCAATCTGTGAGTTTTTATGCTTTAGCATCTCATTTGTGTGTGATTTTCTTATTATGTTTAGCATCCTACCATGTGGCTAATTGATTAAATGATAAACTGTTTGAATGCCTGTGGATGAAGGCTTGTTGCCTGAATTGGAATGATTCAACGACTGTACGTTTTAAGCCCACTTTGTAGTGGCAAATTCACAAACTTTAAGCCCACTTTGTCAAGTGGTAAATTCAAACCCATTTCAACATACAAACATGAAATTGAATTGTTCCAATTTGAGCAAACTAGTCTATACTTGTATGCTTCACATAGTAAATTTTAAGATTTATTCAATAATCAGAACATGAACATATAAAGAAAATGAAAAAAGTCATATCATGGTTTAGTAGAGGCCGATCTTTTGATCGGGTGAGCGGGGGTGCTCATTATTGACCTTCTCCTCTCATACCTAAGGTTCCGAGCCAAGCATCCTTGGTTACGACAAACAGTGGCCTTGGCACTGAGTCATGGGTTTCCTAATTTCTCAAAATATTAGGTGGCGACTCTTAGATCTGATGACGCAGTCCATTTTTGACAAAATTGCAATAAAATGGATTTTCAATAAAAGTTGCCAAATCTGGACTCTCATCTATGTTTCACATTGCACTCGTGAAACTTGAGATCAAATAGATCTCGGAAGTTCGAACTGTTTAACGAGCGTGGGTACCCCCCGGGCATGTTACACACCTCACGCAGGAAAGGCTAAGAGTGATTGTCGGGCGCACCCGAGGTCTCAAACAAAATTCCGATGCGCTGCATGCGTAAAGAAAGAAGAGATGATGTGAACACTGGGATTCGCCCATGTGTTTCTAAAGTGTAACGTCCTAACGCGTCGCACGCGAGAGGAGAAAAAGCAACGAGAACACTGGGACGCGCCCACGTGTCTCTAACCAAAAACGTCCTCATGCGTCGCACGCGAGAGGAGAAGAGGATGGTGCAAACACCGGGCGTACCTAAGTGTTTATAATCGAAAACATCCTAACGCGCCACACGCGAGAGAAGAAAGGGAGTGATGTAACACCAGAGGGTAGTATAAACATCGGAGCACATCCCAATGTTTCTAACTAAAACACGGTGGTATAAGCATCGGAACACATTCCAAACGCTTCTAACCGGAAGAGAGGGTATAAACATCGGAGCACGTCCCAATGTTTCTATCCACAGCAAGGTGTCGGTGTAAACATCGAGCGTACCTGAATGTTTCTAACCAACAAGGAGTGGTATAAGCATTGGAACACATTTCGAACACATTTCAAACACTTTTAACCGGAGGGGTGGTATTATAAACATTGGGAACACGTCCCAATGTTTCTAACCAACAAGAAGTGGTGTAAACACCGGGCATACCCGAATGTTTCTAACCAACAAGGAGTTCGAGGGACCGAATGATCTCACTTGGGATTCCTCTGAATGAACCGTACATACAATATCGTGTCTGCATAAGAAAGAAACTTAACAGGTACAATGCAATAAGAATGCATGTTTCATGCGAGATGAATAACCGTGACACAATATTAGAGGTATGTTTTATGCACAATATGCAAGAAATAAAATGAAGCATTATTTATGCGGTATAGCGAGAGCATGTTCTATGCAAAATAATCAACAATGAATATTCAATGCAAAATGCATATTCTATGCATACATGGGGATGCATGTTCTATGCATCAATACAAAATCCATGCTCCATGTAACGACAAAGAAATGCACATTCTATGTAACAACAAAAGCGTGTTTGCTTAAGACAATTCAAAGGCAATTTGATTTACCTCTCGGAGAGTTGCAATATGTTAAAAGGATACACCTTGTTTATGTTGATGAGTGACGACCAACGCCTTGAAACGCACTCGAGCTTCCGTGAAGACATTCCGAATCAAACACTGAACATCTCTTGCACTTCTTGGAATCCAAGGACACAAAACAGAGCCAAGAATGCACTGGAAACTTGTGGAAACCTGTCGGCCACCAGAGGGGGACCGCCGGCCACCTGTCGGCCATTGGTGTGCCCTACCGGCCACCAGTGTACCCTTGCCAGCCATCGATGTGCCCTTGCCGGCCATCGATGGCAGATTTGGGCAATTTTGACTTTTCACATCCGAGTCTTTAAAAACAAAGCATGCCATTTCATTTCCACACAACCCCACATTCGAAATTCCTCTCTTTTGCTCTCTAGGTGCTCATTCTCTCTAAATCCATGCTCCCTACGTGTTTTCCAACACCCTAAAAACATTTTCTTCGCTAAATCCTTCTAGTTCTCTTTACTTTGAACCGATTGGAATTTGATTTCGACGCTTCTTTCTTCATTTCCACCATTCTAGACTCATTCCCCTCGAGTTTCTCTCGAGGTTTATACACTTTTCCCGGCCTTGACTTTCTTTCACTTTTTCTCTCTCCTAGGGTTGACTTTTTTAAAGTTTTTCCCTTTTCTTTCACTTTTCCTTATTTTTTACTCATCTTGCACCTATTTCAGATGGCGGACAATGTTTCACATGATGGGGCTCTCCCTGAGCTTCCTCTAGTAGATTTTGAGGCAGACTTTGAGGTCGAGCCGGAACCATTACCGCTGAGCATACGCCCCTTCAATCCAGCGAGGTACTATCCTCAGACGCACATAGTACCCACCGCAGGAGACATCAAATCCTTCGACTTTCTTGAGGACGCCAGAGGACCTTCTACTGAGAGAGCCAACGTCTCATTTGTTGGCCATCGCCGTAGAGCTATGAAAATTATTTTTCTACAGTACTACCCTTAACTATTTGCATTTCTTGTACTGTTTCGATCTGATCTCATGCACTGCCTTGATCTAACTGTATCTCATAAATCACTGTTTTATATCCGACTGTACTTTTCATTGTTTGATTTGATTGCATTTCATGCATTATCACATGATGGGTCCCGCGCCTTCAAAGGCTATGGCATGACGACCGCTCGAGATTGGTACAGTGAGCTCCCAGCTGGAGTTCACGACATCATTGATAAGACAGCCAGATCTTCTCGCTCTAGCCTCGACTGGTCAGTGTAGTCGTCCTCTCTTAGGGGCTCTGGTGGAGAGGTGGTGGGACACCACCAACTCCTTCCATTTCTTGACCACAGGGGAGATAACGATGACCCTTTACGACTTTGCCATGATCACTGGCTTGGGCGTAGGGGGTGATCCGATCCCTCTCGACCCTGATATGGGGGAGTGGGAGGCAGCATGGGTCGCGCTACTTGGGACACATCAACCGACACTCCGGGCAGGCATGGTCCGGTACAACTGGTTTGAGGAATAGTTCAGGGGGACTGAGCCTGAGAGGGTCGAGGAGACAGAGCAGTACGCCAGAGGCTTCCTCATGTTCATTTTTGGTACCACCTTGTTTTTGAACAAGTGCAATACCGTGGGCCTGTATCTGCCGAGCGCCTTGGTGGTGCTCCATCGAGTTTAGTTCTATGATTGGGGTGGAGCCGGCCTTACCACTTTGTATGGATATATGAGCTCGACTACCCACAGGAGTGGGAGCTTGATTGGAGGCTACTGGCGGGCTTGGGAGGTACACAGCTTAGTTCCCCCTTTTTACTTTACATTTTCTGCTCAACATTTCTTGCTTTACACTTATTCAACACATGTACTTTCTGCTCTGCATTTTCTGTATCTGCTCATACACTGTATGCTTTCTGCTTTGCATTTTTCAGATTGCCATACATTGTATGCTTTCTACTTTGCATTTTGTATCTGCTCATACACTGTATGCTTTCTGCTTTGCATTTTCTGTATCTGCTCATGCACTGTATTGATCGCATATCATCGCACTTTCTCTGTAGCTATGGGTGTACGCGTACTTCCCAGCTCTCACTCCAGAGCCTCTAGAGGAGGTTCCAGTGACAATCCCCTTTTCTCGGTATCACGACGACCTCAGAAGACCCGAAAGCTTCATGTTTTTCCTCCAATATTTTGATGTGGTCGCGGTGCATGAGGTAACCCAAGACAAAGTCCTCTTACTTTTCAACCATTTGAATCCACACATTAACAACTGATAGCAACTAATACTTTGTTTACTTTCTATTTCAGATCACATGGCAGCCTTGGGCCATGATACCGTCAGGGCTTCGAGCCCAATATGATACAACTTGGGTTATCACCTACTATCACATTCTTCTCGAGGGCTCGATTTACTGCGCCTAGTTCTTGGGCGAACGCTTCGCGCGCCAGACTTTGGGCGTACCTGTTCCATTCATATCAATAGCACCTCCAACATCTATGAGAGTGACACACAGACTGTCTACCGACGAGGTGATTCAGTTCATGGTAGGGTTAGAGGCAGAGTATGGAGGGCGATTATGCGACCTTCATCCAGACACACCTGATGCCACTTCTGACTGGCGTTCGTGGGGGCGAGGGAGTGAGAGCTCCTGCCGTGAGAGTGATACGCAGAGCGAGCCGGGGCGAGCATAACTCGTGGCAGAGGGATTCCCTAAGCAAAACAGAGGGCTGGTTGGCTGTAGCTTCCGATTGAGCTGACTAGTTGGCGGTACTCTGGAGAAGCTTATTAGATTCCGATCGAACCTCCGTTGCCTGGTCACAGATACGTCAGGGCGCCTGATGCACTTCCGGTATGCACTGTAATTTTTATTTCAGTTTTCATTCTTGCTTAGATACTCAGACATTCATTCATTCCAGACACTGATCATTTCAAATTGCATTTGCAAGCCTCCACAGAGTATGTTGAGGGATTACTCAAGATGTTGGCCTAATTCGAGGCCATGATCTTGAGGATGGAGGCGATACTCGGCTCCCATGGCATTGAGGTAAAAATTTTCAGTTTTCTTGTATTTCGGTCATCATATCTCTGCTAACATATTGAAACTGGCATTTCAACTAAACACTTCTTCACCCTGCACTGATACACTGCGTGTATAGATCATATCTGATACATTGCATTCTCGTATTGCATTCATACTCTGCATGTACCTATTCTGCACATCACTCTTGCATCTAATACATATACCGTAGCTGACATATACCAACTGCCTTTTTTGGTCCCACCTTTTATCGACAAGCAAAGAATACCATAACACGACCTTCAAGACTTTTTCCAAAGAGTGAGGGAGGAGAGGCGAGCTTCATCATGCAGTAGAGGCAGAGCTAGAGGCATCCGTGATAAGAGTGGCCCTTCAGAGCCTATCTTGGACGATGATGATGACGAGACGAGCAAGGATGAGGGGACAGCGAGTCTGTAGTCAAAGTCATCTAAGGATGAAAACGATGACGCTGGCTCAGATTCTGTTAGTGGTGAGGCTGTGGAGGCCAATGAGGGCTTCGATTCAGACTCTGATTTAGATTCGGACAGTGGCGCCAATGGAGACAATGCTACAGAGTCCGCTCCGCCGAGGAAGAGGACGAAGAGGGCCTTTCGAGCCTGAGATAGCTGGCGTTGATCTTTCTATATTTTGACTCAGTTTATTTTTGCTAGTAGTATTGGCACTTTGTACAGTTCACACGAGTTTTATTTCTTTAAAAACTGGTACTCTTTTGCAAAAAGTGACCATGATCGGAATGAAAACAGCTTTTGATGAAAAAGTGTTATATTTTGCATTCTGAGCATCGCATAACATTGCATAGCATAAAAGAGATTGATCTTGATTGAAAAATTGCACATTGTATTGGCACTTTCTTAATCAGGTAATGAACCGACCAATAACTAAAAAGACAAATAGAGTAAAACAACTCGATAAATAAAACAACAACTCGACAGGCTAATCATTGCAAATATAACTCGCTAAGCAAAGCAAGGACTTGATAAACAACACAAATACAACTCAATAAATAGAACCAGACAAAAATAACTCAAATAAACATGCTTAAGCCCAAAGGGACTCAAAACAAGACCACAAAAGACGCAAATAGCAGAATACAACTGCTGCATGCAACTGGATCTTCACAAAGGAGGACAATGGGCATAAAAGGGAGGTTGCCAGCCATAAATGTGTGCCCTTAGGCCATTGATGAGCCTCTCAAGCCATCAATGAGCCCCTGTCGGCCATCAATGTGTAGAAACTCAAATGTTGACACTTGGCCTCCACTCACGCCTTATTTTCTACAAATGCTCCAACTGTGGTTTCTTCATTCCATCTTCGCTTTGCTACAAATGGAGCTATTCTTTGCCTAAAAACTCTCAAATTGGATTGCAACTTTAGATAGCTCGGAAAACTTGAATTTCTGAGGTTTCAGGATAAATGCACTATTCCCACTGAGTCGTACCCCGTTGTGTTTTCCATTTCTCTATGCCGCAGCTAGATGCTAGAATCCGGTCACGCATGTTTTCAGCTTTGGGGGACAAGAGATATGTCCGACAATTGAAGAATTCCATGTTTTGATGGAATCCCAACGTGACGAGAAAATCTTGCCCCAATCCTGTTTTGGTCACATCCTAACTCTAGGAAGAATGTGTGGGCTCACTTTACACGATGCCCGATCTTTGGTTCATAATGGAGCGTTGGATATTCCCAGTTTGATTCACCGATTTTCTGATGTCGGTGACCGCGGCGACTATTTTTGGCAAGGTTTTCGGCAACATACCCTTTGCTTGTGTATGTTGGCTCATTTTCTTCTTGCCCCTGGCTTCAGAGGGTCTAGCATTCGCTTGATCGAAGTGGCTCAAGGCTTGAAAGAGGGCAAGAGCTGCATTGGCTTGACACTAGCCGAGACTTTGATGGGCTTGGATGCTTTCCATCGCCAGGAAACAACCAAGTTCGCAGGAAGTCCATTACTCTTGCAGGTAATGTTTCTCACCCTTGTCACATGTGTTTCTCACAAAACCTTTTTCTTACTTTTCTCTCCACATACATCTCTTTATTCTTTAATCTCTTTTATTTTTTATTCCTTCCCAGATATGGCTCATGGACAGGTTAAAGATAGTGGACTCTTGCCCTGCATATTCAGTACGAGGCTATTTCTTTCGCCAATGGCTAGTTGATTTCCCTAACGAGGGGTGGTGGTGCCATTGGATGTGCAACCGGTCTGCTATTGACATTGCTTGGCATTGCCCCTAGTTTGATCTATCTGAGATGAGCTACAGCATGTCTCAACAACCTGGTATTCAGTTGATTGGCTTGACACACTATGTCTTCTATTTTTCCTTCCGGTTCAAGCGTCAGTTCGGACACGACCAGACTTGCCCAGAAGAGGGGGTAGAGTACTCGGCTTCATTTTCGATCTGAGGTTCACAACTAACTCGATGGCCCTGTTTGTCAGGGCTTAATTTCAGCTTTCAGCTTAATTTAAGCTGTTTTGATATGTTTGGGTTAGCTTATGCTTATAGCTTATAGCTTTGTGGAAGTCAAACCATTATTCTGGATATGCTTTGAGAATAAGTCGAAATCGCCTTGTAAAGTTATAAGCTATAAGCTGTTTGGGCATAAGCTATAAGCAGCTTCCCACAGCTTTACCAAACAGGGCCGATATCCCACTGCATGGAGGACAAGAGACCTTCTGGCTCCCGCTCCCAATTTCAGTTGCGCCTGTTCTGGCGAATGCATAGCTTGGCTTGGCTTGAAGAAGAGGCGCAAACTAGGTCTACTTTAGCATCTGAAGCTTCCACAAGCTCGGAGGGACGCAGAACACCTGACTTATCTGTGCCCCAAGTTTATTGCTTTGATCTAACTTTCAAGTTTTCCTTTTGAATGTAATAAAAAAAAACTTTGATTTGTATCGAGAGTTGGAGAACTCTGTATTGAAATCAATGAAATTGAAGGTTGTGGGCACTGGAAATTTTCCTTTTGGTCCAAAAGTGGTCTAAGTTGTAAAAAGATTAATTTGAACAAAATTAACTTTTATTAAAACTTTTCAAAACCATTTTCGATAAGGATCACAACTGGACACACCCGGAATCTATCCTTGAGATGTACAATCCCAAATCCAACAAATGGAAAGTTGCCCCTTGTCTGAGTAGCACTACACTGCACTGTAACCAACTCTCATAGTGAAGATCACAACCGAACTCTTAGATGCAGAAAAGACAAAGATGACCAGAACAATCTCATGGACACAGTTGATTTGGAAGTGTTTATGGCTGGACTTCAAAATGAAGTTGCCTATGTGTCATGACCCAAACCCGCCCCTATGGGTTTAACACCGTAACCGGCCAGTAATCCGAGATTACCGAAGGCCTACTGAACAGTAATACAGTAATACAGAGTATAGGGGCTTGGCGAAAGCCAAAATAGTAAATAAACAATGTCCAATGAGCTGTGACAGTCTGTATGCCAAAAAGATTTTTCATACATTTATACAGAACAGTATACAAAACATTTACAAACATTCAGAACAGGGATCAAGTCCCTATTAACCAGTATAGTACTATCAATCTATACAGTATTACAAAATAGTGCCGAGACAAACGGGGAAATAAAAACACCCTTAAGCCATAGCTTGGCAGGCTCGGAACCTCGCAGTGAGGCACATTGGTTGGCTTGACAAAACTGGAGTTTACTCCGACGCTTCTAGCATTGGTCCGGTGCCTGTACACCTACATATATATATGAGCAGTGAGCTAAAGCCCAGTGAATAACATAATGCATAAAGGGGTTTAGAATGAATGTCCTTACAGTAATGAAAACAGTTCGTTAAATCAGTATTTCAGTCAATCAGTCATATGTGGTACATCCCTTAGCATAACAATACAGTAAGCAGTAGGTCTTAAAGACCGAACAGTAATGATGGCCATCGATCGGTAAACAGTAGTGGTTCCACGAGGGAACCGACACAGATCTCTGTAAAGAATAAGATAAAGAGGTGCTAAGGATGCCACAAGATGCAGTTAATATAGGACATACATTCATTTAGTAAACAGTAAACAGTTCAGAAAACAGTACGGCTCAATTGTTCCGAAGATAATCATTTTGAACATATCTTTACACAATTGTTACTCACAAAGTTCTGAGCTACAGTGAACTAGAGCGTCTCCTCGGAATGCCAACCCTATACAGTTAACAGATTGAACACACACTAAGCTATACAGTTGGGAAAGATAATAACTTAATCCCTAAATTGCCTCGGTGTGTTCTACATCTATATCCTCATTAAGATGCCTTAAACTATGCCTAAGAATGCCTAGAATGGAAAGAGAATGTAACGATGCACTTAGAAAACATTTTCAGAATTTTCAGTGAAACAGAGTCCCGCTCGAGCGCAGGTTTCCCTGCTCGAGCGGACCAAAAAGTGCTGGATAGATAAAATTCACGCTTGATGCCCGCTCGATGCCCGCTCGAGCGTGTCACCCAATCCTCCGCTCGAGCGTCCAATCCTCAGCTCGAGCGGACTGATGTACAGTGCAAGATGCTGGGAGCCGGATTTTCCCGCTCGAGCGGACGACTAAAATATGGAAATTCCAGACTTGAGTCCCAAGCTCAAAATCAAGTTTAAATGCTAAAATTTCGATCCTTTTGGGCTAATTTTCTAGAAAACATAAGTAAACTCATAGAATAACCTGTTACAAAGGTCAATTTGAGAAATCAAAGCCCAAGGGTGTTTCAATTAAACTCATTTTCAAACCCAATTTTCATGAACATGCTACAACCATGACATGCATGGATTTAAACCATTTCAAACTTCAAAACATGCTCTAATGAGCTCAAATCTTCCAAAGGCAAGATGAAAACATAGACTCCAACAATAATATGAACATGCATGTACCAAGTCCCATGTAATCACCCTCAAAATGCAACAATGTAGACATGCATGCATGATATGAGCTTCAATTCAACATATATGGACCAATTCAAGGCTCAAATCACTAAAGATACAAGAGCTAGGCATGATCAAGCTTAAACACAACAATGAAAGGTTAAATCCCTTACATAGAGCTTCAATTACAAGGTGAGGAAGCTTAATTTGCAACCTATGTTCCAATTCCTTCAATTATCAAGCAATTTACAAGCACAATTTGAAATGAAATCAACTCCTCAAGTTTCTCTTTCTCTATGGTCGGTTGAGCTCAATGAAATGGCTAAAGGATTTGTTTTGTTTGAGTGTATAAGGCTCAAAGATGTTATAATAAGGGCCCACTCACAATGGCATTTCTGCAAATAAGTCCAACAATGCAATGTAACTTATTTTAATCTAATTTAATCATACTAAATAAATTTTCAGATAATTACACCATAAATTCACATAAATTATGATGATCACAAAATACTAATCGATTTCGGGTTTGGCCGCCGATAGGACCTTCAATTAACAGTTTTAAACATAAAAACATGAACAGATAATCAAATAGTCAAACAGATAGAATGCAATTCAAACAGATATAAATATTCAATCAATTCAGTTCAGATTTCAGTCAGTTAGTTCAGTAATCCAGTCAGTTCAATTACCAATCACAATCATTCTTAGTTTAGCAGTAATCGATAATTAATCGGTGATCAGTGATGAGGGTTATTACACTACGTATCCTAAAGGTGGGAATCAAGCCTTACGTAGTTCGGTTCGGGTTCACTCAGGTATTAACACTTTCCTTTTGCGCTCTAACTTTTGCCAAGGCCGCCCTTTCTGGGTTTTCAACCTTGTGAGCTCAGTTTTTCTTTTATCTAATTTTTTGTGCTCTAACTTTTGCCTAGGTCGCCCTTTTGGGTTTTCGGCCTAGCGAGCCTCTCAAGGATAATATTTCTTCAACTTGTCCATGTTGATTGGTTAGGAGAATTCAAGGCCATCTAGGTCCATAAGAATGACGGCTCCACCCGACCAGATTGATTTGATGATATAAGGACCAGTCCAATTAGGTCTGAACTTACCTCTAGGGTCATGGATAGGAGCTTGGTTGTCTTTGAGCACCAAATCTCCATCTTTTAGATTTCTGGACTTAACTTTCTTGTTGAAAGCCCTAGCAATTCTGCGTTGATAACTTTGGACGTGGGTACTTTTCAAATTTCATTTAACGAACAACATTAGTTCCTCGAACTTGCTCCGCTGCTAATCCGCTTCTGCTATCTGGCACTCAGCTATAACCCACAGCGATGGAACTTCAACTTCAATCGGCAAAACAACCTCTATCCCATAAACCAGAGAATACAGAGTTGCCCCAGTAGATATCCGAATTGATGTCCTATAGCCCCAAAGAGCAAATGGCAGTTTGTCTGGCCAGTCCCTGTAGGTTTCCACCATCTTTTGTAGAATGTGTTTGATGTTCTTGTTGGCGGCCTCAATAGCTCCGTTGATTTGCAGCCGATATATGAATGACTTATAGAAAGCCACGTTGTATTTCTCCAATAAGTCGATCACTTCTTTCTTAAAGTGGGAACCATTGTCCGAGATGATCTCATTCGGGACCCCATAATGACAGATGATATTATTCTTGATGAACTTGGCTACATGAGACGCTTTCAGCATTGCGTAGGATTGGGCCTCGATACACTTTGTGAAGTAGTCTATTGCCATTAGGATATACTTATGCCCGTTTGACCCCTTCGGAGTAACTGCCCCAATAACATCAATTCCCCAGACTGAAAATGGCCATGGTGAAGTCATGTTGTACAGCTTCGACGGTGGGATATTTATGCTATTTGCATGAATTTGGCATTTGTGGCATCGCCGAACAAAACCAATACAATCCTCCTCCATGGTTGACCAGTAGTAACCCTGCTTGAAAATCTTTCGAGCTAGCATCACTCCGCTCATGTGCGATCCGCACTCTCCTCCGTGGATGGCTTCCATTAAACGCTTCGACTCTTCTACATCAACACACAGCTTGTGCATTTTCAGATGGCCTCATTTGTACAATTTACCCCCGCAGATGATAAACTAAGCAGCCATTCGCCCTATTGCCCTTTTATCTTTGGCATTTGCTTCTAGTGGATAAGCCTCATTTTTCAAGAAGTTCCAGATATCATGATACCAGGGGTTCTGATCTTGTACTTCATCTATCATGGCAATCAACTCGTTGGCCGACACATATTTCTGTTCAATAATGATCGGACGCATCCAGACTCCCAAAGGGATGTCTATCATGGAAGATAGAGTTGATAAAGCGTCAACGAACCTGTTGTTCTCTCTTAACAAATGCGTGAAGGTTAGCTTCTCAAACCTGGGGTCAGAACCTCTAAGGTTTGGTGATAGATTTTCATCATTTCTTCTTTAACCTTCCGGTCTCCTTTCGCTTGAGACACAACCAGGTTTGAGTCCCCAATGACGTCTAACCGTTTTGGCCCTAGTTCTAGGACGGCTTCCAAGCCAGTGATACATGCCTCGTATTCTGCTTCGTTGTTTGATACCTCGAACCGGAGTTTGGAAGCTAAAGGTGTGTGGGAATTGTCGAGTGCTATCAGTAACACCTCTATTCCATAATCGTACTGGTTAGACGCTCCGTCAAAGTACAAAGTCCAAATCTATTCTTCGACCTGCAGAATGGCCTCATTTGGGAACAAATACTCTACTGCTTCATTCCCCTCCACTGGGTAATCGGCTAGGAACTTCGCTACCACTCTCCTCTTGACAGACTTACGAGTCATGTACTTCAAATCAAATTCGGAAAGAAGAAGTAACCAACGAGCTAGCCTATCTATAACCACTGGTTTCTCGAAAAGATATTTGATGGGATCTAATCTCGAAACCAAAATTACGGAGTGAGCTAACAGGTAGTGCCTCAACTTCCTGGTAGCCCATACCAAGGCCAAGCAAGCCTTCTCTGGCGAAGTGTAATGGGTCTCATATTCCAGCATCTTCTTGCTCAGGTAATAGATGGCCTTTTTCACTCTATCCTCAGATTCCTGTGCAAGCATGCAGCCTATTGTCGTGTCGGTTACTGACAGATACAAAATCAACGGCTTCCCCAGCTCTGGCAGTGACAACACGGGCGGGTTCTGTGGATATTGCTTGATTTTCTTAAAAGCAACATGGTATCGGTCATCCCATTGGAACTTATTTCCTTTCTTCAAGAGACTAAATAGTGGTTTACAAGTCAAGGTTAACTTTGCAATAAACCGTCTTATGAATTGCACTTTACCCAAAAAGCTTCGCACCTCCTTTTTAGTCCTTGGTGGTGGCATTTCTAGTATGGCCTTGATTTTGGAAGGATCGACCTGAATGCCCCTTTGTGTGATCAAGAACCCCAGCATTTTCCCTTCTGTGACACCGAAAGTGCACTTTTGTGGATTCAATCGCAACCAATATTCTCTGATCCGTTGGAAAATTTCTTCAAGGCGGTGTAGTGGCCCTCTCTTTCCTTGGATTTGACAATCATGTCGTCCACATACACCTCAACCTCTTTGTGGATCATATCATGCAAGATAGTGGTTGCAGCCCGTTGATAAGTAGCTCCAGCATTTTTCAAACCGAACAGCATCACCCTATAGCAGTAGGTTCCCCACGGCGTGGTGAAGGCAGTCTTCTCCCTATCCTCGAGTGCCATCAAGATCTGGTTATACCCGGAAAACCCATTCATAAAGGAGAACAACGCATGGCTTGCAGTGAAGTGCACCAATTCGTCGATGTGCGGTAGAGGAAAGTTGTCCTTCGGACTAGCTTTGTATAGATCTCTGAAATCCACACACACTCGAATTCTACTATCTTTCTTCGGCACCGGAACAATGTTGACCAACCAAGTAGGAAACTCAGCTACTAGCAAGAACCCTGCGTCTATCTGGTTGGTGACCTCTTCCTTAATCTTCAAAGCCCAATCCATGCGTATTCTCCGAAGCTTCTGCTTGACGGGTCAGGCCTCAGGGTCAAGAGGGATTCGGTGTTGTACAATCTCAGGATCGATTCTAGGCATGTCTTTGTAGGGCCACACGAAACATCTTTGAAATCTTTTAATAAAGCGACTAAGCGCTCGCGTTCCTCCGAAGACAACGTGAACCCGATCTGGACCAGATGCGGATCCTTCTCAGTACCCACATTAATTGCAACGATTTCATCAACAAGGGGTTTTACAAACCTCTCATTCTCTCGATCAATCAAATGTTTTAAAACCAGAGGAATTCCTTCCTCATCATTTTTATCAAAATTTTGAAAGTCATGATCAATGCAATATACAAGTAGCAAAGAAAAGTACTCAGAAATAGCAATGGTACCATTCCCATTCACAACTTTTAGCTCGTCCAATTCCTCAGTTACAACTGACTCAAAAGAAAAGGAAAAAGACGACATGGACAAAACAACGGCATCCGAGTTATCAACCCGAGGAATATTGGACTCCGACTTAGAAGAACTAGAATATGATTCCAACTCCACAGACTTTGTGGGATCAGATTCTGGTTCACTACCTGATTCAAAACTGCTGGACAAAAAGCCCTCATCGAATTGCCAAACGAGAGAGGGTGCGATAGATGCATCCAGAATACCACCGGAAGGGTCCACAGCCGATTGATCTCCAATCACGGAAACAGTGAAGTCATCCCCCAAGCTCTCCGGTTTGATCTGAGGATCCGAAAGGAGACAGGCCAGCGCTGCTCTTACTCGAGTTCACTACCATTGGACTCATCCTTTGTACTCTGTTCAACCTCAACTGGTAAGTCAGTCTGTTCTTTTACAACTCCATCCCCTTGCAACTGTAGGTCGAAGAAAATTTTAAAGCCCGACAAACGCCGTTTTTCAGAGTTTAGCCATGGCTTAGGAAAGCCACAAAGTGGGAAATCTTTCCCCTCCCGGACAAAGCCGTCGTTCAGGGTTCCTTGAATGGATTTATGCACCAACTCATAGTGCTTCCCGCTTTGCTTAGCTTTGGCTCTTCCTGCCATTTTCTTCCCTTTTCTTACCTAGTCCTCTTTGGTAGGCGTGTAACCTATACCAAAGGTATGAGGGTTATGTGGCATTTCGGCCAATGCAGCAACGCCTTTCCGACCGCTTCTTCCCAATCCCATTCCGGGTACATGTTGCAACTTCTTTTTTGAGGTAAACAGATTGAGCACTGGCATACAATCCCTCATCAACAGCCAAGATGTCTTGCACTACCTGGGCCTCGACCAAGGTGAATCTAGACAAAAAGACATCCTCCTCGCCGTGTATAATTTCCAGTACCGGTATAATGACTTTCGGCGGAGGATATATGGAAGAATTTCTAAAAACAATAGCTACCCCCTTCCCATGGGGGTACTTCAACATTTGATGTAGAGTGGAAGAGACAGCTTTTACTTGGTGCAGCCACAGCTGTCCAAAGAGTAAGTTAAAAGTGGCCGGGACATTCAGGACGTGAAACTCAATATCCTGTTGCGTCGGGCTAACCTGCGTTTGATCTGAACTGTCCCTATCACTTCCTGGCTTGTATTATCATAAGCCTGAATCACCTAGGCCATTGGTGTAAAGTTTGCTGGCTTTAAGCCAATAGTATAGGCCGTGCGCGATGGACACACATTAATTGCAGACCTGATATCAACCAAGACGACTGGTATCCACTTCTCTTTACATTCAACAGAGATGTATAGTGGTTTGTTATGCTCAGAGCCCTCAGGCGGCAATTCCTTATCTGTAAAGGTCGAAGTCAGCAAAGCGCCTCCCGAGAAGACCAGTCCCACTAATTACTCGGGGGTTGTCTCGATAGAGAGCTTAGCTTTATCCATTGCTGATAAGACGGCTTGTCGGTGCACCCATGAAGCCATGAGCAAACCCCAGATGGATATGTCCGCCTAAATCTTTTTCAGCAGCTTCAGTACAGTTTTCCTCCTCCAACAGTTTATCCTTCTGTTTCTTAGCTTCTTATCATTCCCTGATGCTTCTGGTTGATCCAAGTGTGGGGGTTTAAAATACCGCCCACTCCGAGTCATGTGATCGACTTCCTCGGAATACCATGTATCATCCAGCAGATTCTGTCCCTAATTTTTGCCCGTATGGGCAAGATGCAAATCATAATCTTCCCACTACATTCCTCTCGCAACCGATAAGCAACTGTCCAGTTCTGTTGTAAATATTTCCACATCCGCATCACAGTCAATCTCTGCAGGGCCTTTGGCTTTTCTAGTCTTTTGATCATTCTCAATTCTTTCGTGCTCGAACCGCTTCAGCGCGGCCTTCTGTTCTATATCGACTGTACAAATGCTGCCCAATTCTTGAGCAAAATTCTTAGTACCAGTGCTCTCAAGCAACTTTTCTTTGTCGTCAATCGTTGCAGCAATTCCCGTTTCCAACTGTTCCTGATTTGGTTGAGCCCCCTCATCAATATCCGATTCATCACTGAGCCACCCCATATTATCCGTTGATCCGTTCATATTAAACCAGCTAATCTGTATATTTCCCAGATTTTGTTCATCGAAAAATTATAGATTACTGATGTCCTCCTCGAGTTCAACTAAGTCATCAAATCCCTGGCTTGGTTCGTTCTCCCGGACTACATTAACCTCCATTCCCATCGGCAATTCCACCCCTGGTCTGGCCTGACTAGTTAGCGCAATGTAGCGACACGGGTTATATTCCTTTTCAGTTAAGCTCACGGAGCCCTCAGGCATGCCTTCTTCTACCACAGCCACCACCACAGGTTCGGGTTGGGATATGGACGCACTTATCATGCACAAGTCTGTGTTTTCTGGGATGAACAGCACCGGGTTAGATAGGTCGGAGGGGGTGATGTATATACTAGGGTTATATGGGACGGCTAGTGTTTGGATAAGATTTACTTGCCTGGGTGGTGGGGGTTGGTTATGTGGTGGGAGAGGATTTGTAGTGACATTAGGCTTTTGAGGTAGCGCTATCACTTTGTTGTCAATGAGATCCTGAATCTCATGATGTACTCTAAAGCATAGGTCGGTATCATGACCATGTTGTTGGTGGAAGGCGCAGTATTTGGCTGGGTTGTGTATAGGAGGAAGGGGATTAGGCAATAGGCGCAACTCTAGGGGCTTCAGATGCCCTTTTCTGATCAGGACCCTCAAGGCCGCAGATAGAGACATATAGAGTGGGGTGAAAACCCTCTAGCCTCGGGGTTAGTGCTTTGTAGGTTGTGAGGTAGTTTCGGATGTATCGACAAAAGGGGTAGCAGTTTTCGGTGTGGTGGTGACCATACCAACATCAGAGGTCCTTGCATTACATTACTCAGAGTCGCATTGGAACTTTGTGTAAAAGCCTTATTGGGCTGCTCTTTCTCATGGTCTATCAGACCCTGTTTCATCGCATCCTCTATCTGCACCCCTATCTCATGGAGGTCAGCAAATGTAGGCAGAGGTAAGACTATCATCTTCTGTAGCAGTCTCGGTTGCAAATTACGGACGACTTTCTGATCTGGTCCTTTTCAGTTGCCCAGGTGGTTATCATGGAGGCCTTGGCCCTCCACCGAATGACGAAATCGGGGAAGCCCTCCTTCGGCTCTTGACGAGTTGCTTCGAGATCAAGAGTTGTGACCTCGATTTGAGTATTATAGGAGTATTGAGCGATAAAGGCCTCAGCCATCTCTTCACAGCTCCTTTTGACAGAATCTTCTAACTTAGCATACCAAATGGCCTCAATACCTGACAGGGTTCGACCAAAGAGGGATAACTTCTGTAGTCTAGTTAGGCCCATTGGCCACAAAATGTCTGAAAATAACCGCAAGTGGACCATGGGATCACCCGAGCCTTCAAAGCGGTCTATATGTGGCATTTTAAACCTATCTGGCATGGTCACCACTGCATTTTAAACCTATCTGGGATCGAATTAACACCCTGAGCTCGTTTGAAAAAGCTTCTCAAGCTTGCTCACTTTCAGTGCGGTAGGCTCGACCTCAAACTCAAACGGTGCCTCCGTTGGGTAAACCGATGCTTTGGAAGTTTGAGGTGGAACTGGCTCTGGCGAAATGTCCGTATTTTCCTAGACATTAGTTGTAACCTCGGGTATTGGAACCCTGACTGGGGGTGGTTGTGAAGTAGAAGCTGCTGCTTGTTGTGGCTATTGTTGCTGTTGAAGCCTAGAGATTAACTCAACCTGCTGGGCTACAATTTTTGCTTGGCGGGTGGTGACTTCCGCTTGGCGAGCAACGTCCAGCTGCATTGCCTCAATGGTCTGTTGAAGTTGACACAACATATCCTCTATGTTGTCTACGGGGTGCTGATCTATCAGAACCGGTGTGTAATCTCTTTCTGAAGTGGAAGCAGATAATTGGGTTCGACTTAGCACATGTGAAGTAGTCAGTAACTGCTGAATTGGCGACTGCTGAACCGGTGAGCTATGCCTAACTCTCCTCCGTCTGGTAACTGGGGGTAGCGAAGTAAACACCGGCTATCTCCAATAAGATCTTCAGATCGGTAAATCCTCCTAACTCGGGTCCAGAGTGCTCAGGGGGTAACTGCCTCGTCTGAAGCAATTGTGAAACACTACCTTGCAAAAAGAAAAATAAAGCAAAAGAAACAAAAATCAAAAAACGCACAACACCTCGGCTTAGACAAGGACAACACACAATTGAAATCATAAGTTGGACAATTTATACTCAAACACTGATTTCTGCTCCAAATTTCTGCCTCAAAACTGATACCCTTACACTGATACCTAGACTTGCAACTGATACATATATTCCTGCAGAGTTACACTCTAATAGCACATATCAAGCAAGTAAGAGCCAAAACACCCCTATGATGGGGTAAGGTTACCCTGTCTTAATCTCGTCAGGAGCTAGGGATTCACTACGCAAACAAGCGGTTTCATATAATCCTGTATTCGAGTGAGCAACCTGTCCTAGTTTGGAACAGTCTCTATGGCTTCTGATATGCAACTAGGACGATTGGTCAAAAAGGGTACCTCAGCAAAACTACTTAATATACCTCTCACACCTAACACCGAGAAGTGAAAGGATGATCAAATGGTACAACAGTATTCCAGATCCAAGGCTTGTGTTCCTATCGTGGCAGAGCCCGCAACTGGTCAGCCTTATGGCAAGCTTTTCCAAACAAGCCTCCGGCAAACCGCTCAGGAATAGCAGATGGCAAACACTGTGACTTAGGCACACCGATGCAATGATACGCAACGCAAAAAAACACATAAGTGTAGATAAAACAACATATCATGAGTTTAAGTCAAGTTCTCTAAATCCCCAGTAGAGTCGCCAGAAATTGTAGCTCGCCTTTTTCGCGCCCCCTTTGGGAGAGCTCGAATTGGTCCTATAGTTCGGATTTCTGTCACAATTTTGAATCTAATCTCACAAAGTGCAATGTGAAACTGATAAACACCAAAGAGTCCAATCCGACAAATCTTTTTAGAAAATCGATTTTGAATCAAATAATGCCAAAAATGGACTGCTTTGCCAGATTACAGAGTCGCCACCTAAATATTTTTTATTTAAGAAATTTAGGAAACCCTGACTCGTGCCAAAGGTCATGTGTCCGTTATCACCAAAGTTGCCTCAGCTCGGGAACTTGGGTACAAAAGGAGAAGGTCCTGAAATGAACACCCCTGCTCGCCTGATCAAAGATCGGCCTCTACTAATCATGTTTTATAAACCTCATGCGTTCTTATTCCGGTTATTAGCTAACTTTACTATGTGACATACACAAGCAAGTATAGACTATGTCGTAAGAATTGGAACAAATTCAATTCATGTTTGTTTTCGAAAATGGTTTGAAGTTGCCACCCTCTAGTGGGCTTAAAAGTGCAGATTTGCCACCTCAAGTGGGCTTAAAACATGATTTTGCCACTTCGCAAAGTGGGTTTAAAACTTACATCCGTTGAATTATTCCAATTCAAGCAACAAAGCCTTCATCCACAAGCATTCATGTAGTTTAGCATTGAAACACATAGCCTCATGGCAATATGACAATCACACTCATACAAGTATGCTAAAGCATGAAAGCTTACTGAGTACTCCAAGCCAAAATAATAAAAAAAACTAGTTAGAAAGATGCATGATCCTAACTATACAAGATGCCTAATGCAACACATGCAATAATGCAATTAATAGGCTCGGCTACTAATATGGCATATGATTCAATTTGATATCATGCTGTTAAACATGTATTCAAAGAAGTGTATGGAAATGGCAACATAGTTTGAATGATGCGCCAAGCCTCGGTGCATGCAAGACAAATGAATGGATGCAAACATGCAGGCATAAGGTATGCTAATTGAAAATGTCCCTAATCTAACCATCAAAAGCGGTTAAATAAAAGGGAGAAAGACACGGGATTGGAAGACATACACACACACACACGCACACTTATTACAACATTGTGCCCTCGCGAAGGAGGGTCTACATAAAAGCTAAGTTAATCTAAGCTAAGCTAATCAAACTAATCTAATTAAACTAATTAGACTAATTATTACAACACTTTAACTAATTAGCAACTAATTAATTAAATTACAAAGCAAATGTACATAAACTAATCATGCGAAATATTTAAACTACACTGCCACAGCTCTGCTTCGGGAAGTTAAGGATGCATGCACTCGATTTTTGCCCCAAAAAGCCCTTCGTTTTTGCTCTTGAGAGGCTCTATTTGCAGGGTTGAGTACACTTCAAAATCTTTCTGCTCCACCTTACCAAAAACTTGCTGAGGATTGCACCAGTGGCCTGCCGGCCATGGGAGGTTACTGCCAGCCATCTACTGGCCAAAAATGTGCCTTGTCGGCCAAGAGTGAGCCACTGTTGGCCACTGATGCACTGAGTCACCACACTGCAATAGAACACAAACAGAGGGAAATGAAAGGTTTTTCAGGGGTTTATTTGTACTGTGCCTCTCCTTATCATCTTAAAACCTCAAAGGAGTGGTACTCTTGGATCCAAAACCACCAATCAAGCAATTTCATTACATGATGGCCAAAGATCCAAGTTGCACAATTTCAATAAATGCACAAATAAGACTCAAAACCACCACATCATCATGTGTGACCAAAGGCAATGAAGACCAATGAGATTGGCGCATTTCATCACTTTGAGTATGAAATGCTCCAATCTTCCTTGTGTTCAATATAACGTCCGACTGAACACATGCGATGCAACACAACATGCTTATCTTGCTCAAGTTTTGCTTATCGCTTTTGTTTACTCATTTTAGTTACCGATCCATTCTTTAATCAGTTAAGTCCAAGGTGAGTGTCCTCTAATGGAAAGAGGGCTTAAACCACAAGCACCTTGAGCATGAAAGAGGCCTCATGCTGTTGGTAATAAACTCCCGAAGGAATTAAACCATTAGGCATGAAGGTCTCAATTCCACACTCAAGCCAACAAGAGGCTCAAAGCCACTTTCAAAACAAATGGAAGAGTGAAGAATAGAGGGAGATTGTAGAGATTTCAGTGCTGAAATGGCATGCAAAATGATACTACAACATGCAAGCAACTCATGCAAATCATGTTTAAAAGCCAAAAGCACCAAACTAGTGAAGATCAATACACTATAGGTGTGTAATAAAAAGCTCCAAAGGTACAAACACTTCAAAACAGTCCTAAAATAGCTCAAAAGGAGTCCTAAAACATGTTTGAAGTAAGCTAAAAATAGCTAAAATAAAAGGCCAAAACATAGTATAAGCTAAACTATTAAGCACAATTGCACTACAAGCATACAAAGCAAGCCTCAAAGGACCAAACCAGCTCAAAACAGAGCTTAAACATGCCAAAATAATAGCAAAAACATGCTAAGATTAAGGTACAAAATGCTATAAAATCATGCTCACATGTTAGGCTATCTAGGCTTGCAAACAAGACACAAGGTGGGGAGGCTAACCCCTCCCATTTTGGACCTCAAAACATGATTTTTACCACTGAAAATCCTCTAAGATTCAGTGGTTAAAAAGGCCAAAAAAAAGTTGATTTGAAAGCTTTGAAAGATGGCACAACAACTTAATAATCAAGCAACAAGAAGGGTGGACTACCCCTAACTCCAATCAAACCTCAAACCACCATTTTAGACCATGAAAATAGAGATTTTCAGAGGTCAAAACCAGCCTCAAAATAGTATGTAAAGATGGCAAAACAAGTATTTAAATTAAGCTTAAAACACAAGTATTCTACCTCTTGAAGACAAGATTCAATTTAAGTGACAAAAGCAAGCCAAACCAAGCTAATATCCTCCTTTAAACATCAAAGAGGGCCTCAAGTAGCCTCAACACAATGGTGATCAAGTTTGATCAAGGGTTCATATGCAAGAGTGTAGAGAATTTAGGCTATAAGGCACAAAATATCAAGAGAGAGAGAGACAGAGAGAGAGAATTTTTTTGTTTTCAAAATTTTCTAACCCCTCCACATGCAAGAGGGGGCTTCTATATGTAGAGAATGCAAAATCTCCTCAAAAAGATCCAGCCACACACGTGTTGGAAGATGCCTCAATTTGTGCAAACAGTTGGCACAAAATATCATAAAATATCTATTGATACACTAGTGGCCGGTTGACTATCAGTGATGGCCGGCAGGGCACATCAATGGCCGGCAAGCCAAGATCCATGGTCGGTAGTACCCAAATATGGCCGGCAGGCCATCAACAACATCATGTTGAAAGGACCTAAACATGGTCCAAAAATGAGACAGAATTGATGCAGGGTTTGGAAAACTTAAACCTGTGGCGTTCCGCCGCAGACTTCGAGCACTCAGCGAGCAATCAAACTCATCACTGGATATACCTGCAACAACATCCAAGTCTTGAGGACGGTCAAAAATGGGGTGTCTACACCACTCGAAGAAGAAAGAGGAATAGTAGACTCGGTTACCAACTTGAAGGGACCTTTCTTGACGCAGCAGAACTGTACTCTCACTCGGACCTCTAGAGAGCAACTATTGCTTCCATCAATACAAGCTTCGAGGGTCTTTCTTGTTGAAGTAGAGTGTGTGGTCCCACTCAGACTTTCGAAGAACAGATCTCACTTCCATTAGTGCAAGCTTCATGGTAGACTTCTTACAAGAAGTGAGTTTTAAGAAATCTTTCTTGCCAAATAAAGAAGTGTGCTTCCACCCGGACTTCTGAGGGACAACCCTTGTTTCCATCAGTACAAGCTTCGAGGATCTTTCTTATTGAAATAGAGTGTGTACTCCCATTCAGACTTTTGAAGAACAGACCTCGCTTTCATCAGTGCGAGCTTCAAGGCCCCGAGGTGGTAGACTTCTTACAAGAAGCGAGTTTCAAGAAATCTTTCTTGCCAGATAAAGGAGTGTGCTTCCACCCAGACTTTCGAGGGACAACCCTTGTTTCCATCAGTACAAGCTTCGAGGATCTTTCTTGTTAAAGCAGAGTATGTACTCATACTCAGACTTTCGAAGAACAGACCTCACTTCTGTCAGTGCAAGCTTCAAGGATCTTTCTTATTGAAGAAGAGTGTATGCTCCCAGTTGGACTTCCGAAGAACAGTCCTCGAGACTCAGTTGCCTGTCAGAAAATATCTTTTTTGCCAAAGTATGGTGTGTCCTACTATTTGGACTCTTGAGGGATAGCCTTGCTTCCATTCGGACTTCCGAAGGACAGCCCTTGCTTTCATTAATGTGGGTTCAAAAAATAGACCTTGCTTCCATCAATGCGAGTTTCGAGGATCTTTCTTACTGAAGTAGAGTGTGTGCTCCCTACTTGGACTTCTGAAGAACAACCCTCGAGACTCGGTTGCCTATCAGAAGAGAGATTTCTTGCCAAAGTAAGGTGTGTGCTACTATTTGGACTCCTGAGAGACAGCCTTGCTTCCGTTCGAACTTCTGAGGGACAGCCCTTGCTTTCATTAGTGTGGGTTCTAAGGGCCCCGAGGTCGTGGATTTCGTACAAGAATTCATTTGTCGAATATACAAGATTCAAGTGGGTTATTCTCTCTCAGATTATAGTATTCAATATTAAAGGCCCAGTTTATACAAGGCTCTGACTCTGGACAAAGTAAGTTCAGTAACAAATTTCAGGGCTCGAGATCTAAAATATTTTTATTTGAAGATTATATTTCCCATTTGTGAGCGAGATTCAACAGATTATCATACAAATTGCAAGAATATCTCTTCTAAGTCAAGATTCACAACCCAAAATTTATTACAAAACAAAATTCTGCAAGAGTGGTGGTTATCTCAAGATCAGGAGATCAAATTTCAACCCAAAAAACTCATATATATTTAAACAAATCACACAACACATTAAATTCAGCATTAATGGGTTTTCACAAGAGGTTCTGAAATAGGTTTTCACAAGATTCTGAAGTAGGTTTTTACAAAAAAGTTTCTTCCAAAATTTTTTTTTTTAAAAAAAAATCAAAAAAATATTTACCACAGATTTGAAGCAAAGAAGACATTGAAAAAGTGCAAGCCGGAGCTGATGCGAGCCTGGGCTAAAAGCAGTAGCAAGGTTACAAGTGTGAGACGCACACACCCAAGATTAGCGCGAGTAGCGTGCACAAGCAGCTAGACAAACCAAACCAATGCCGCATTGGGTAGGCAGTGCGGTCAGCCCTGGTTGGTCATGATTGGAAACAGTGGTAAGGCTGTAGGTGACGGATGAAAAATGCACAGGCCGTGCGAGTTGGTTGGTCACGCGCTCAAGGCAAGTCCACGTTTAGTTCTCCATAGAAGGGGTAGATCTGCAGATAATGTTTTAGTAGTGTACATGCGGCAGTGGTCTCCGCGCGACTGTGGAAACAAAACCAAGCTCTGTTGGGTCCGAAACTCTGAGATGTTGTGTTGCTAAACCGAAGCAAAATACCAACAGCCGTGGCGCAAGAAAGCAGCAATGGCGATCTTCAGAAGAGTTGGTATCGGCCTCTGTTGTTGCAAGTGGGGGAGCTAGAAAATTAAATTAGATGGGGCACTTATTAATTATAATATTGAAAAATTTTACAAAAATATTTCATGCAAGTTTTTAAGATTGATTTCGAGAAACATCAAAAAATAATGTTATTTGTAACTAGTGTATCATGGACAATACAAAAAAAAAATATGGATATAAGTCTTAAAATAAATTATATAATGATAAAAAAAATTTAACACAAAATTTGATTAAAAATTCAATATAATGGTAATATCATGTCATCATTGATATATGATATCACCAACTAATAGTACATAAACACATAGAGAGTGAACTTTACATGTCAAATGTAACTAACAATTCAATAAATTTCATATCTTTATACTGAGATTACTTACACTTGCATGTTAATAATAATGACATCACCGTTACATTCAAAAATTTTCATAGATAATATGATTTATAGTAGTCTCTTTATTTTCAATTAAAACAACTATTATTGTTCTCATAATTTTTAAAATGTCATTGACATTTCACTCTAATAATATTTTTGTAATTTTTTTTATTTAAAATATTTCTTTATGTTTGTAAAATTTTTAAAAAAAAAATCACAAAATCCAGAACGGCACGTGACCCTTTAGGCCTTACTTCCCTTCGCCACTGGTTGTTGCAAAAGCAAAGCTTCTTTGAAAAAGATGAAATCTGGGTTGGTCTCAATTTAGAGAGAGAGTGTGCCAAAAAGTTCTGGTATGTGCCGAAATGGATTTGGCAAAAAGTGAGCTATGAATTAGGTTTTTTCCTTTCCTTTAAATAGGAAAAAAGAGTGGTGTGATTCCTAGAATATTCTTTCAAATATTCTAAATATATATATATATATATTGGGCCTTCGAGTATGCTGGTGAATATGTGAATTTGAATTTTTGTGAGTTTATTGAAGGGAAAGCAAAGTCAAGTTTGACTTTAAAAAAAAATTTTAAAAAATAATGTGGGCCTTATTTTTTAAGAATAAAAAAATGATGATGATGAGTGTTTTTTTTTTTTTTTTGAGTGAAAAAAAAAATATTCTTCGGATGTTCAAAAAAAAAAAATTTTGAATTCTTATTAAACAAAAAAAAAAAAAAAAAAGGCACAAAAATATGTTGGCCAAACATGGCACCCAAAAAAAAAAAATCTTATCTTTATTAGATGTCAACTTTATCCATAAATTATGATAATTCATCAATTTTTTCCATAGGCCATATCAAGAAAAAACATGTTCGAGGAAACGAAGCGAAGCACAGTCGAAGAAGTAACAATATGCATGTCTAAGAAATTCAAAATTTTCCATACATGTAAAGGGTAAAATGTAAGAGGGGTTAACTTGAGCCCACTAAATTAATTGGGCCTAATCGAAGTCCAATTGGAAAACCCAAAAATTGGTGAGCTTGAAGAAATTATTGCCAAATGGGCCCAAGTGAATTTTATTGAGCGGGCCTATAAGAAAGACAACAAATTGGGTCGAGGAAGACCCATCAAGCAGATATCTCTAAAGAAAGTTCAACAAGCCCATCGAAGGAGGCCTAGATCATACGGGTGTCCGAGGAGGATAACTGTTGTTTTCAGAAGAGATGAAACCCTTGGAAGAGATCCATTCTTCGAGATATTTGCTTTGTCTTGAAAGGGTTTAGAACCATGAACCTAGAGACCTATTTGAGCTTAGACTTGAAAGGGTTTGGATCCACAAACCTAGAAATCCAAAGCGCTTGGCTTCAAATGAATTCGGACGCAATTTAGAAGCCGCTCCATTAATAAGTCCCAAAACACTTGCGGACTCGGAGCTTTCTGGGATCTACACACCAGAACCATGGGTGTAATGGAGTTCGAACAAAGGACTCGATCTTGAGGACGATGAGTGAAGATAAATTCACTATTTGGTTAAACTAGCCTATACTCAGGTCGAGATGGCACGATTTAGGGGGTCCCTAAGACTCGGCAATATTTGCGGCAAGGTGTCCCTTGGGACTACCCCTGACCCTTTGGGATGATTGGAGATCATTGGTTAGGTATGGCTAAGAAGAAGCGTTCGAGGAGAGGTTGATCTCCTCTCCATGGTTTTCCTTATCCTCAGAGAAGTCATCTCCTCGGACAAGGTGGTTAGAGAGAATATTTTCCATGTGCCTTGCACATGGGCTCCATCATATATCATGAGGTGCCTATAAATAGCACCCATCCATAACTTTACAAGGGATGGATTTTGAAGAGACAACTCTTTGGAAAAGAACTAATTTCCTTTCTCCATAATCTACCTTGAGAGTGAAAGTGGGAGATCCATGGGAGAGCCTTGCCATTATTGTCACGACCCAACCCTACCCCTATAGGTTTAGCATCGTAACTGGCCAGTAATCCTTGGATTACCAAAGGCCTCTTAACATAATAATGAATAATTAGGGGCTGCGGAAGCAAATACATAAAATATACATAGTCCATTGAGTTGTGAAGACATATATGAGACTGATAATCTTAAACTTTTATAAACATACGAGTGATATCAAAAGATACAGTATTTACACGTCACTTCATGTACATAAAAAAAAAAATCTTGATTATGGAGCAAAAGGAACAGTCTTATACAGTCATAAATAATACAGCCACTAGACTTGACTTAATCTGGAACCTCCTCGGGAGGCACAAAGGTTAGCTGACAAAAACTGAAATGCCAAGTCCTCAATTCTAAGCCTGGTCACGTGCCTAATCACTTACATACATAAAATAAATAGTGAGCGGGAAGCCAGTGAATAAGAACAGAGTAAAGGGTTAAATGAATGATGTCCCATGACTAAGCTTGTACATAGAATGAATTCATATTTATATT
This sequence comes from Camellia lanceoleosa, assembly GCA_025200525.1. Lineage (NCBI taxonomy): Eukaryota > Viridiplantae > Streptophyta > Magnoliopsida > Ericales > Theaceae > Camellia > Camellia lanceoleosa. Next base: position 163,765,160 of record CM045769.1, read on the forward strand.
CTTATTCAATGCGTACACATAATTTGGAATTCATGCTTGATCATACATAGTTTATCCGTTAGCGCTAACAGATCATTTGCAAAGCATCTTAGATTATACTTGTCAGTTCCATAGAGGAACCTCTGGCTGGGTACGAATAACTTGTCAGTTCTATAAAGGAACCTCTAGACTAGGAACAAATAACTTGTCAATTCCATAAAGGAACCTCTAGCTGGGTACAGATAACTTGTCAGTTCCATAAGGAAACTCTAGTCCGGGTATAGATAGCATACTTGAATTATAGCATAAATACCACAAACATTTGTCAGAGTTGGACAATCATTCATAGTATTAAACATGGCATTTCGTAGAACAGATCTTGTCCTATATATAGAAAATAATTTAACTTGAACATAGCTTTACTAAGTTATTACTCACAGATAACAGATGGCTCTAAGTAACGGACATAGTAAGCAATTTAGATATCTCGTGGCACGTGACCTACACAGATACAGATCGAATACGTACTGAATTACACACCCAAATCATAAACTTAGTTCTTTCCTGTCTTTGTGTGTTTCTTCTTCTTTATTCTCATTATAGTGTCTTAATCTTAGCCTAAGAGTGCCTAGGATGGAAAAATGATGCAAAAATGTACTTGAAAACACTTAACAAAAATTGCTGAAAACAGGGTCTTCACTCGAGTGTAACTTCCTACGCTCAAGCGAACATGCAAAACGTGAGTGGTTGCTCGAGCGCAAGATCTGTCACTTGAGCAGTCTATAAACTTTTGTAAAAGTGCTGGTTGCTTGCTTTTTCCGCTCAATGCTTGTTCGACACTCGCTCGAGCGTGAAAGACATGTCCTCGCTTGAGCGCAACTTTTGTCGCTCGAACGGTCTCCAAAATATAAGAACTTCTGAGAGCATGCATTTCACACTCGAGTGGACTTCTGGTCGCTCGAGCGAAAGTGCACTCACTCAGAATGGTCGCTCGAGCATGGATTCCTTCGCTTGAGCGTAGGAGCAGAATTCTAGAATTTCCAAATTTGCTCCCAAGCTCAAAACTCAAATTCAAAGCCATTAAACTCAATCTTTGGGCCCCAAAACTTGAGAAAACATGTCCAACCTTGGAAAACACAAAAAATTGAAGATCATTTCATGAAATTAAAGCCCAAAAGCATGTCAATTATGCAAAATACAACTTGGAAAGTAAGAACACGATGTGAACATGTCATGCATGTGTTTATTTGAATTCATAGCTTCCAAAACATGATCAAATGAGATAGTTTACTTAAAAACATAGTGAATCCTTAAACTTCAACCAAAATATGAACATGCATGGGAAAAATTCTTAGATAGCATGCTCTAAATGCAATGTAATGCACATGCAAGTATGTACTCTTTTTTTCTACTTCATTAAGTTTAATTCTTGCTGCAACTCACTTAATTCCTTTGAATACATATGATAAGTACCCTAATTACACAACCAAAGACTTGATTTCTTACCTTAGGTTCTCAACTCCTTGAATTCTAGCTAGTTCTTGTTCAATTTCTTCAATTCTCATTAATGCTCTAGCGAATTCCTTGTTGAAGACTTTTTCTAGGTCTCTCACTCTTTCTACACGTTTGTGTGTGTGTGTGTGTATGAGCTCAAGATGTGTTAAAGTGAAAGAAAAGAATGAGTGGGAGCACTTAAGAAGCCTTATATAGGCTTGCCTAATGATAGTTAATTAAGACTAATCAAATGAGCCATTAAATTAATCTAATTTGATCGTTCCGAACTGAATTTTAATTAAACCCACCATAAAATTCTAAAATTTCCAATTAACATATAAATCAAGTCAATTTCTGAACCGGATGCCAATAAGGCCTTCAATTCACAAACCGAAACGAAAACATGAATAGATCTTCCTACATTAAACAAATATAAACACAAATAATGCAACCACATGCAATTAACTCATGATTTCTTCTTAATTACTTATTAGGCATACTTAAACATGTATTAACGTTAATCATGGGTCGAGGTTGTTACAATTATTCTCTCTCTAACTACTCTGCTTTCTTCTTCACTCAATCTATTATCTCCATTATCTCTTTGTTATTGTGTTCCTAGTTGTGATTGTTAAAGAATCTAAGCCTCTCATCATTTTTAGAGAATTCGAGTTTTCTTCAAAAATCTTCGAAGATCTTGAATTTTTCAACAACATTTTTGAACCCTCTCATGCAGTGACTTTTTCACTAAAATAGTTAGTCCCCAAACAAGGTACAAATATGTCATGACTCAAACCCGCCCTTATAGGTTTAGCATCGTAATCGGCCAGTAATCCGTGATTACCAAAGGCCTACTTAACAGTAATAACAGTACTACAGTAAAAAAGGCTGGCGGAAGCTAATAAATAAAACAATATATATACCATCCATTGAGTTGTGCGGATTTACATGAACAAACGAACTTTGTATAATATATACAGATATTCACACAAGTCCATATCACCTCTATATACAAAATAAAAATATAAGTTAGGGAATTAAATTCCATTACCCAAACAGTACATAAAACATTCAAGTTACTTATACACAAGTTCAAAAGGGTAAACATAGAACCACCCAAAAAGCCATAACATCTGACGGTTCGGAACCTCGCGATGAGACACAATAGTTGGCTTGACAAAACTGGGTTCAGATCAACGCTGCTAAGTCTAATTCGGTACTTGATCACCTACATATATATACATAAACAATGAGTTAGAGTCCAATGAATAATCTCAATGTAAAGAGGTTAAGTGAATGAGTTCCATAACTTTAGCAAAATATATAATGTTCTCAATTTAGTTAAAGCACATTTCAGAAACGTATAATAGCAAATATGGATCATTTACCTTGCATGGCTTAACACATTTCGTAGTACTCAATAGGCTTATCAAACTTGACGGATTACCGTACAAAACGTTTATGGTGGAACGAAGCATTCGGAACGCCTTTATTGGACGGCTTCGTACAAATATCCGTATTGGAAGACTATGCAAAACATTCACTTGGGACGACTTGGTACAAAACGTCCACTTTGAACGAGCTCATGCGAAACGCCCACTTTGGGCGACTTCATTTGAAACGTCTATAACAGATAAATATCATACAAAACTATTACAATCTAAATCATGTGGAATAATCATTAACGATCGACATCATATAAAATGTTACATTGAGTTAGTAACTTATACGAAACATACATGACGAATTGAAGACGATATGGAAGTCATTAGGGATCAAAAGACATTTTCAACTCCGTTACCTTAGTTGTCGTTTCAAAAGGCCACTCATTCATTCATAGTCAAATTTCATTTTCGAAGCTTATCATATCATACTCAGTTCGGAATTACATAGCATAACTTATTGTTCAAAAACACTTATTCGGAAAACTTATTACATCATGAACAATTAGGAATTCGTGACATATCTTATTATTTCATCAACATACTTGTCTTAACCAATATTTCGTAATTAAAATATAGATTGCATCATTATTATATAGCAGAGTCAATTCAAAAGTAGCTTGTACGAAAATATCTTTATAAAGACATTACTCACAATGTTTGGCCGGATGGTACTCCTCGTGCAAGTGACCTACACAACCATATTCAAGCACCATAACTCAAAGTTATATTCAATTCAGTCAGTCGATTCTTAAACCTATTCGGTTATTCGTTGCTTATTCATTTGGTTCTAACTATTCATTCTTTAATTTCTTTCTTGCTTATGATATGCACATGATATGCATTTGAAGTTGAAATACACATAAAAACCATGCAAACGGAGGCCTAGAAGGTAGAAAAGTGGTACGAAAATGAAATCGGGACCTGTTATGAAACCGCACGTGCGGAAAGCCCAAATCGCACGTGTGGAACCCATGCCGCATATATGCTCCGCACGTGCAATTAAAGCAGAAGGTGCGAGTTTTCTATTCTGTTTTCCACACGTACGGGGCCCCAAGCCGCATGTGCGGTGCTGGGTGTTGTTGAGTTCGAAAATTTATTGCAAGTTTGAAGCTCAAAGTTTGCAATTTCAACCTCATATTCATGCAATTCAAGTCCCAAAACTTGTCAAAATCACCTTGAATTTAACATATCTAGCTTTAAACAAAATTTATAACTTCAAATGGAAGCTTCAAAACCATGCAAAGAGTTCAAACTTAAATACAAAATCACAATTCATACAAATTAAGCTCCAATCCTTTGAATTGGATGGAGTTTTCCTCCTAACTTTTGAAAAACTAAAGCAAGAAGTAAGGAATCAATTAAATGATCATGGATTCCATGAAAATTATGCCATGCATGTTGCTAATTGAAGTCAATTTCTAACATTTCTTCTTTATATGATCATATGAGCTCTTAACAACAATTTACACCACCACACTCACAAATAGGCATGATCTCTTCTTGCTTCAACTTAATTTCTATGATTCATTTGTATTATAATTCAATAACATGGAATTAAGGATGAATTCCTACCTTAATTCTTCAAATTGTTGATCTCCAATTACTCTTCATTTTCTCCTTCTTGAGCGTCTCTATCCTCTCTACTCTAATGTTTATTCCAACATTTCCCACTAAGCCTCTCTCTTTCTCCTCTTTTGTTTTAAGTTGATGAGTAGATTTGAGGGACATCATTAATCTTAAGTCTTGACAAATTATAAGTTCAACTAACTAAATCAAATTCACTCAAATTAAAGTAACCTCATCATTTTATGACTTAAATTAAATTAAATGTAATTATACTAATGTGAATTAGGCTCTAATTACCTATCTAAATATTTAATTCTAACTTGTTAAAATTACTAAATACACATCTGTCCTCAATAACAATACAATATAAATCTATACAATGCATATAGCACATGGATCATGATTCACAATTAACGCCTAATCACATAATCAACATTAATCACATAATTAGCATAATTAATTAAGGAGGTGTTGGTCACAAAATATGAATTTATAAAAGTATTTTTGTAATGAATAATTTTTACATAAAGGGATTTTCTTATCAGATTTATTATTGTTTTTTTAAATAACTAACACAAAAGTAGTGAAAATCATATAAATATAAAAAGATGAGATTTATTATCTTTATAAGAAAAAATTAATAAAAAATCTATTCATATCCTTTCGATTTCATGCTAGCAAAAAAGAAAAATGGCATGCCTAATTTCTTTATCATATCATTATAGATGAATTTCAGCCTCCAACATTTCTCAGTAAGAAAATAAAAATTTGAAAAACTTAACTTCATGGAAAAAAAAAGAAAAAAAAAGGGTAAAGAAAAAAAAGAAAAAGTTCAAAAAACACAACTGTGAGTCAAAGGGAGAGAATGCATTCTTCTCACGCAACCAAACCATCACAACTAAAAAACTACCTAACTTCCTTCTTTCCCTTCTCTCCCTTCTTCCATAAATCTATACACTTCACCTATACATACATATAATCCATATCACTACATATATATATATATATAGATGTCGGAGAGAAGTCTACGGCGGAGAATTCCGGTGTCGAACAGGAGAGCCACCAGACTGCAGCACCACCCATCGCCGCCGCCTCACCGTCGGACTCTGGCGGCGCATCGACGGTCATCAAATCCTTCGAGCCCCACCACCACCGATATTCTACAGAGATACGAATCGGAACCGACTCTGTGGACGGTCGGTTTCGCCGGCGCCGTCTCGTACGGCGACGATCGAAATCTGACGACGCCGGATTCAGACGCCGTGTTTTTCCGTCTCCGGACTTGCACGGACATCTTCTCTTCTACCGAGTTGCTGTTGCCTCCGAGATCTCCTCGAAATTTGGAGGTACCAGGTACGATCAATTTCTCAGGTTTCATTCACCATTTACTATTTACTCCCTCCGTTTTAAAATAATAATTATTTTTTGAGAAATTCAATTTTTTTATAATATAATTATTGTATTTTTAAAAATTAATTTTTCAAAATTATGTATATTTTTTAAAAATATCAATTGTCATAATTGTACTTTTTATGTTATTAATACATTTTTTAAAAAAAAGGCAAAATATGAAATTTATATTATTTTTATCCTTAATTTTTGAAAAGTAACTAATATTTTGGGATAATAAAAAAAGGAATAAGGAACTAATATTTTTGAACTGATGTAGTATTTTTAAAAAAAATTAAATTAGTATGTTTGGTTTCAATTTTCTGAAAATTGAATTTTTTATTTTTTGTGTTTTTTATTTTTATTTTTATTTTTAGTGAAATTTTTAAGATTTTAAGCAATTTTTATTTTTATTTTTTTAGGTGCACCTTATTTAGATGTATCTAAAAAGTGAAATATTTATAAAAAAAATTAATAACAATGATTTAGAATATTAATTTTTGTACTCTAATGAAACACTAATGACATGAAAAAAAAAAAAAAAAAAACAAACAAACAAACAAACAATAAACTAAAACCAAAACATCACATCATAGTAGGTGGGGCCCACTGATGAGCTGGCTTTAGAGTTCAAGAATTAAAGTTTCAAAGCATTTTTCAATTAATAAATTAAAAATGTTTCAGGCCCCCTTTTTCTCCACCCCTTTGACCCCCTCTCTCTCATTGGTTACATTTTCTTTTTCTTTTCTTTTTTTTCCTACTCCTCCAATCACCACCAGCTACGTGTGTATGGGGGTGGTGGGGGTGGTGATTGGAGGGAGTCTCTATAATGGCTCTAAATACACAAGAATATGAAAAATATATTGAATTTTTATTTTTTTTATTTTTAGTGAATTTTTTAAAGATTTTTTTTCACAAATATTATATTTTTGAAATATATTTATGTTAAGTGTATCTAAAAATTAAAAAAATTACTTATAATACTAAAATAATTCAGTAAAAATAAAAGAATATGAAAAATAAAAAAATTTCAATTTTTTAAAAAGTGAATTCAGAAAACTCAAACCAAATAAGTTAAATGTTTTTTTGGATATATGAGGGATTATTTGGTTGCATTTTCTTCTTTAAATGTGTCAAATTTATATATATTTTTTGAACCTTGATTTAAGTATAACCCGCAATGGAAAATATTTATTAACAAAATTTGTAAGAATATTATGGGGAAAATGCAGCGTAAAGCCGCCTAAGATTTTGCGTGATTTTAGTTAAACATTAAAATGAGAATTTATTTTTATTAAAATTTTAAAATTTTAGAATTTTCAAGGATAAATTTTTTTTTTTTTTTTTGAAGAGTCTCATATTAATTATTTACCCATTTATAGTAGTAATTGAGTTGCAAAACAACATTTTTGGGTAATGGGTTTAGGTGGGCAGTAGGTCCAATGAATCTTATTTTCTACATTTGAACATAGCCCATCATTTATATATTATTTTTTGAATACATTGTACATATGTATTTGAATTCTTTACCTTCTAATAAGGTCTATGAATTCTGATCAATTAAATTAATCCAATTTATTACCAATAATGTCATGAGAAATAAAAATTTTAACATCTAAGAACTTAGACATAGAAAATTATTAAAAAAAAATAATGTATATAATTTATAGATTTATTCCAAATATGAGTCTTACTATACAAGTGTTGAATTTGGATCATATACTATTTTTATGAATATTTGTGTATTTGGGTTCTTAGTTCTTAGCATTATTGATACCAAAAAAACCTATATGCATAGAAATGTAAAGCTTGTTATCTTCTACTCTATATTTGAAGAAGAAGACACAACACAAGAAGCTCCATTCTTTGAATGAAAACTAGCCAAATGAACTAAGCCACCATCTTCAAACATAGTAGTGCACAATGTTTTATCATTTTTATGTAGACTATCTTTTCATTTGACCAAGCCTTGCCAGTCATCCAAACACAACCCAAATGTTAATTTTTGGAGAGTTTAGGAGTGCAGGGTACAGCAAGGATGCCAAGGTGGTGGTTAATGTGACCGTTGAAGGAAGTCCTGGTCCGATCCGGACTCTGGTCAAATTGGGAGCAAATGTGGAAGATACAATAAAGCTTGTAATTAACAAGTATAGCGAAGAAGGTCGGCGTCCTCGCCTTGATCAAGATGCTGTTTCAACCTTCGAATTACACCACTCATACTTCAGTCTTGCAAGTAAGTGATGCTGAGTTAATCTTCAGTTTCTTTTCAGTCTTGCAAGTAAGTGACTGTTTGGTTCCTAAGAAAATGTGGGTAGCGGAGGAAGGGTGAAATATCTGAGACAAAACAGATAATGTCAAGACTTACTGAAAAAAGGGGGGAAAAAAACAAGAGATTGTTTAGCTTTCCAAGAATAACAAAACAAATTGGAAAATGTTACAATTATTATTACAATTTTTTGTTAGTTTTACTTGGAAATAAAATTTGTTCAATCATACCAAAAGTTCATTAATATGCAGGTTAGACGACAGTATTAGTTGATAGAATTGTTGTATAAAAATAGAAAAATTACACATGAAAAGTTTTGAATTTATTATTTTAAAACAAAAGAGTATCAAAATGGCTTATATTTAAGAAATGTCACTACCCACAATATTCTAGTCAAGAATTTTGTATAGATATTTTACTTGATGTTTGCATTGGAAAAACTTCTTGAGGTGCTACCTATTCACTACTCAAATAAGCCATTGTTTCTAAACTTTAATGGCCCAGGATTCACCCTAAAAGTTTCCAATTCAAATAAAAAAATTGAATAAAATCGCTTTATATATTATATTGTTGTTATTGTTGAACTCTGTTTTGGTTGTATAGGTTTGAATAAATGGGATGTGATCGGAGATGTTGGTAGCAGAAGCTTTTATCTTCGAAGGGGAAACAGTGATCGTAGTAGTAGTAGCGGAAAAGAGATGATATCTGCATCTTTCCCTTCAGAAATTGTTTCAGCTACAAGAGGAAGCACTTCTCTTCCACACACTCCATCTTCTTTCTTCTTTCTCCCACCATTTATCGCCCGGAAGATCAACAAAATTATACGAAGAACACGTAAACTATGGAAGATTTTGGGCTGCTTGCACTGTAGTTGATGACCATACTCTTCTTGGAGTAACAGTCTATTACATTATGTTACTCATTATCAACCAACTTTTTTTTTTGGTTGTATAATCTCTGTAAAAAAAAGCTTTCTTTGGTACTGATATTGCTTGTAAGTTACAAGTTACACCATTCTTGTCACCAAATATGAAAGAAAAGTTATATTCGTACATAATTTTTATATCGAAAACTTTTTCACAATGATATGATATGGTAATGCATTTTTGTAATTAAAATATATTTTTTTTCGAAGTGACAAGTTTTTATTCTATAAGAGTGTATTGTCTTTTAATTCATTCGTTATTCTCACATTGTCATGACAACACAAAAAAAATTTATTGTCTTAATTCATTAGTTGCTTTAAATTGTTACATTTAAAGTGGAAGAATGATTGATAACATGACATTTATATTAATGCTTTTGCATATTAAAGATTCTGAAAATTTTGGGTTAGGACTTTCAAGCTTGAAAACTCATGCGTGCATGGAATTAGCCCTCTCTAAATCTCATATTCAAAAAGTGAGTGCAATTTCCTCTCAATTATAAAGGCAAAAAATTATTTCACTTTATTTTTATTTTTATTTTTATTTTTATTTTTACTTCCCATAAACATTTCATTAATTATCCGAACAAAGATTACAACTGAGGAAATTCTGGAGTGCTAAAAAAAATCAACAAAATTGATAAATTAATATACTCTGATCTAATATGCCAATTTGGTATTGTTAGAATAGTTAAAAGAAATATGGGAAATGTGTATCTGTATTGTATGAATTGAATTGAATACAATAGGAGAGAGATAAGTATAAAAGAAGATACAAACCTAGATAAGTATAAAAGAAGATAGATAATAGAGAGAAATAGAGATACAAGGAAATAGAGATAGAGAGAGATAGAGATAAGCTATATCTACAATACAAGGAGATAAGTATAAATCTAAATTTACTATATACATTAATAGCTCCCCTCAAACTCAAGGTGGGTAAGTATCAACCAACTTGTCCAACTTGAGTTTGGAAACTAGATCAATGAAATGACTAGGAAGATGAGTCTTGGTGAAAATATCAGCAGGTTGATCAACAGAAGAAATAAGAAGAAGATGAACAGTGCCACGTGTAATATGCTGTCGAATGAAATGACAATCAATCTTAATATGTTTGATGCGATCATGGAAGACATCATTGTGAGCAATCTGAATGGCACTCTGATTGTCACAATAGAGAGAGGTGGCACTAGAGGAAGAAACACCTATATCAATAAGGAGCTAGTGAAGCCATAAATGTTCCTGAGTAGTGTCAGCAAGAGCGCAGTATTCCGCTTCAGTACTAGAGTGAACAGTGAGGGACTGTTTCTTGCCATGCCAAGTAAGAAGAAAATCTCCTAAGAAAAAATAGAAACCCATAGTGAAGCGTCAATTAATAGGATCCTTAGCCCAATCAGCATCAGAAAAGACACGAAGCTCGAGAGAAGAGTTGGCAAAATAGCGAAGTCCATGGAACATAGTGCCTTTAAGGTAGCAAAGTATGCGAGGTAGAGCAGTGTAATGCGGGGTACAGGGAGCCGATATATACTGACTAACAAGATAGATAGTATAGACAATGTTAGGACGAGTCACAGTGAGATAGACAAGACTACTGACCAGCTAGCAATAAAGAGTAGTGTAACAACCCCGACCTCTAATTAATGTTAATTCATAATTAAATAAGCCTAATTAGTAATTAAGGTGAAATCCTGAATTAATTGCATGTGTGTGTTGCATTAATGTGTTTATATATGTTTATCGTAGAAATATCTGTTTTATTTCTGTTTCTGTTTCTGTTTCGTTCTACGAATTGAAGGCCTTATCAGCATCTGATTACGAAATTGACTTGATTTATGTGTTATTTAGGATTTTTGAAAAATTATGGTATGTTTAATTTAAAATTCAATTTGAAACAATTAAATTAGAATAATTTAATATCCAATTGATTAGTTGATCAGCAATTTAATTAAATCATTAGCCAAGCCTCTATAAGGCTCCCATATGTGCCTTCACTCATTCTTTTCTTCATCTCAACACATTTTTGAGCTCACACACAAACCAAACGTGAGTGAGAGAGAGAGAAGTTTGAGCTCAAATTAAGAAGATTGCCAGGGAACTTAGAGAATTTGGCTTGGAACTTTCAACAATTGATCATCTAAAGCATCATTGACAAGCCTAGGTAACAATTCAACTTTTAGATTGTACAATTATGATGTGTAAGACATGAACTCTAGAGGATTATGATGGATAATGCAAGAATTAAGCTAGAAATGAAAAGAATTGAACCATGTCATGCATGCATGCATATATCATAGCATTTTGAGTTTGAATTTCACTCAAGTCATACATGCATGTGTCCTTCTTGACTTGGTTTTGAGAATTCATCACATTTCTTTCCATTTGATCTTAATTGATCATGTTTTGAAGAGTCTAAGTTCATATTAATTCATGCATGTTAACTTCAAGTTATGATCTTTGAGCTTCAAGCTTGGTTTTGTATAATTGACTTATCTTTGGGCCTTGATTTTGTGAATTGATTTTGAATTCAAGTTGTTTTGCATGTTCACACTAGTTTCCTTCAATTTTTGGCCCAAAGGATCATGAATTTCAGTTTAGAATTGGAGTTTTAAGCTTGGAAGCAAATTTGGAAATTTCATAATTCTGCTCCTACGTTCGAGCGAAGAAACCTACGCTCGAGTGACCACTTTGAGTGTGTGCATTTCCGCTTGAGCGACCTAAATTTGGCTCGAGCATGAAATGCATACTTCCAAAAGTTTACATATTTTGCAGACTGCTCGAGCGATAAAGGTTGCGCTCGAGCGAAGACATGAGTCTTATGCTCGAAGGCTTGTCAAGCGTCCGTCGAGTGTGAAAATCACACAACCAGTACTTTTGCAGAAGTTTACAGACCGCTCGAGCGACCACTCATGTTTTACATGTCCGCTCGAGTGAAGAAACTTGCGCTCGAGCAGGACCCATGTTTTCAACAATTTTTGTTAAGTGTTTCCAAGTACATTTTAGCATCCTCATTGCATCCTAGACATTCCTAGGCTAAGGTTAAAACATAATAATGAAGATAAGAAATAGAAACACACCAAGATAAGAAAGGATTAAAATAATGATTCCGAGTGTGTAATTCAATATGTGCTCGTTCTGTAAATGTGTAGGTCACATGTCATAAGATGTCTGATTTGTCCATTCTGTCTGTTTGCTTTGGAGCCATCTGTGAGTAATAACTTAGTAAAGCTATGTTCAACTCTAATTATTTTCTATATGATGAAATAAGATCTATTCTATGAAATGTTATGTTCTGTATAATGAATGATTGTCCAAATTCTAATAAGTATTCGGGGCTCAAGTAAGTTATTTGTTCCCGGTCCGAAGGTTCCTTTATGGAACTGACAAGTTATCTGTACTCAGTCGGAGGTTCCTTTATGGAATTGACAAGTTATCCGTATTCGGTCTGGAGGTTCTTTTATGAAACTGACAAGTTATCCGTACCCGGCCGGAGGTTTCTTTATGGAACTAACAAGTATGATCTTCGATGGCTCGTTTGTGATCTGCTAGCGCTAATGGATATAAGATTAAGTATGTATTCTGATTTCTATCATTGACTTGAACAAGAATATAAATATGAATCTGTTTCTAATATGAACTCTAATCTCTGATTATGTTATGGACATCATTCATCAAACCCTTTACTCTGTTATTATTCACTGGGCTTTCGCTCACCGTTTATATTATGTATGTAGGTGAGTAGGCGCGTGATCAGGCCTAAGTTACTGTCTGGCTAGTCTTAGAGTCAGCCAACCATTGTGCCTCCCATGGAGGTTCTCTTTTGAGATCTGATCAAGTTTTTTAGTCTTGGGGACTTTTGTACTTTCTGATGTTTATGTTTTGTTTGAACATGTTTTGGAAGTTCTATATATGTGGCTTTGGTGACGTAAAACTAATGCATTTATGACATCACACACATATATATATATAAGTTTGTTTTAAAGATTTCTATCTCATATACGTTAACACAGCTCTATGGACAATGTATATTTCTATATTTGCTTCCGCTGCTCCTTATTATATGTCATTCTGTTAAGAGGCCTTTGGTAATCCAATGATTACTAGCTGATTACGATGCTAAACCTATAGGGGCGAGTTTGGGTCGCAACAAGTAGTATCAGAGAGAATATCCCCATCTAGAGGAGTGAGACGAGTCTGAGGACCAATAGGAGTAGAGATAGTCTTACAATTGGTTAGACCAGCACGTGCTAGAAGATCGGATGCATATTTGACTTGTAACAAATAATAACCATTGAAATCATAAGAGATTTCAAGCTCTAAGAAATAATTAAGAGTAACAAGGTCATTCATCTCAAACTGGCGATTGAGAAATTGTTTGAGGCTAAGAATACCAGCCACATCATCACCGGTGATAATCATATCATCCACTTAAAGAAGAAGAAGAGTGGTGCCATAAGGAGTGGTCCGAACAAATAGAGCGGAGTCATATGAGCTGGAGGTGAAGCCAAAGTCATGGATAGCGAAATTGAATTTTGCAAACCAACGTGGGGCTTGTTTGAGACCATAGAGAGTACTTGTAGTTTGCAAATCTTATGAGCCGGATAAGCAGACCTAGGGGGAGGTTGCATGTAGACTTCCTTAAGAAGATCACCATTAAGGAAGGTATTTTTTACATCCATCTAAAAGAGATCCCAATGGCGAGCAGCAGCAACAACAAGTAAGCTATGCACAGAGGTAAGCCGAGCAATCAGAGTGAAAGTCTCCTCATAATCAATGCCATATTCCTGGGTGAAGCCTTTTGTAGCAAGACGGGTTTTATAGCGCTCAATAGTGCCATCAGAATGGGTCTTGATTTTGTATACTCATCTGCAGCCAATCGCAGTCTTTCCAGGAGGAAGATCAATAATATCCCAGGTATGAGTTTTGTCCAAAGCCTGTAATTCATCAGTCATAGCTTACTGCCAAAGAGGATTAGTACAAGTCTCATGATAGGAGGTGGGTTCATAAGTAGAAAAGGTATAATCATGAAGATAAACAGGTGGTTGAGTTACCCGATGTGAACAACCGGTGGGAAGAAGATCTGGTAGGGTGATAAGAGACTCAACAGGACCATCAGAGAGAGCAGTCAGGACAGGATCAGGTATAGGCAAAGGTGTCTCTAGAGAGAAGGAACCTGCATCAAAGGCATTAGAGAAGAGATCGATAAAATGATTAGTAAACAGAATGGAAGTAGAAAATGATGATAAATGGAATGAGGATAAGGATAAAAACATTTTATGCTCCTAAAAAATATATGACAAAAGACACGAAGACGTTTGGAGATATGATCCCAACAACGATAGCCTTTATGTTCAATTCCATACCTAAGAAAGCAACAAAGACGATAACAGGGTTCAAGTTTGGTGTGTTCAGGAGGTTAGAGGAGAACAAAGCATACAGACCCAAAAACCCGAAGATTTGTGTATGGAGGACTAGTGCCATGCAAATGTGCATAAGGAGTTTGGTTATGGATAGTAGGAATGGGAACACAATTGATAGTGTAAACAACAGTAAAAGCAGCTTCCCCTAAAAAATATTCAGGACACGAAGAAGAGATAAGAAGGGCTCGAATAGTGTCAAGAATATGCCTATGCTTCCATTTCACGCGACCATTTTGTTGGGATGTGCCAGCACAAGAACGATGATGCTGAGTACCATGACGTTGAAGGAAAAAGAGAAAATCAAGATCCCTATATTCCATAGCATTATCAGATCAAATTTTTTTAATGTTTTTAGAAAATTGGGTTTGGACCATGTTTGTAAAATTGTAATAAAGTTGTTTGAGTTCTGATCAACTTTTCATGAGAAATAACCATATAAAACGTAAAAAATCATCAACAAAGACAACAAAGTAACGTGATCCTCCCATAGTGGTAGTAGGTGATGGTCCCCAAATATCAGAATGGATAAGATCAAATGGTGCATGAGAAACAAAAGTACTTGCATTAAATGATAAAGCAAGTTGGTTTGCAAGTTGGCAAGATAAACAATCCAAAATATCGGGAATGACATGACCTAACTGACTAGTAAAAACTAAAGATTTTGATCGACCAACAGAAATATGTCCTAAACGACAATGTCAAATATTAAAAAGAGACATGATGGAAACAGATGTAGGGGTAGCTATCGGGGTGGAGTTTGGAACATGAAGATGAATGAGCTCATAAAGACGTCTATGCTTACGGCCGATCCCAAGAGGTTGTCCTATCTGAGGGTCCTGTACCAAACAACCATTAGTAGAAAATGTGACAGTTAGACCAAGCTCACATAATTGACTAATAAAAATAAGATTTAAAGTGAGAACATGAATAAGATAAACATTTGATAAGGATAGATGAGAGGTGGAAATAGAACCAATATGACTTACAAACATAAGAGAACCATCTACAGCATGAATGAAGGGAATAGGAGAAGATAAAGAAATAGAAAAAAATAGAGTAGAACTAGAAGTCATATGATTGCAACATGTTGAGTCAAAATACCAGGGAGATGTACCTGAAGTCATAGACAAAGCAGTAGAAGGAGGTGTACCAGAGATGGTGAGAAACTGTTCGAAGATGGCTTTAACATCAGTTTGGGAAAAGACAGGAGCGACTGGATCTAAAGGCTCAGAAAATTCCTCAGAGGTATCAACAGTAGTACGATGAACAGACATAGATCTAAACTGATTCCCGAGACATTGTGAACGACCTCGTAATAAAGTCCCACGAGTAGTAGATGAGTGGTCTGGATTGCAAAAATAATCTTGCTGCAGATGACCAAGACTAATCTTGTTGCAGTACCAACAGGATCTGACTGGGCAATAAAGCAAAAGATGAATAGAATAAAGGCCTCGATTTTGACAATAATTGCAAGTAGTGGGCCACTAGGTGGTTGGTGCAGAGGAACTTAGTGATTGGGAAATGACAAGAACTGTATCCACATGATGAGTCTGTAGAAGGCCAAGACGAGTCTCCTCAGATAATAACTCAGAAATAGCATACTCAAGACTGGGCAATGGAGTGCGATAAAATAGAGAACCAATCATTGGTGATTATGATATTGAGCGAATAAAGTAACATCTTCAATATGAGGCTAGGTAGGTTCAGAGAGAGTGAGCTGGTCCCAAACAGAATATATCTGAGAGAGGAAATCATTAACAGACTGGCTAGGCTCTTGACACAAGCGATAAAGTTGACTTTGAAGCTGATACTGATGAGCAAGACTAGTAGTCTGATAATGTTCTGTCAAAAAATCCCAAATGTCTTTGGCAAGAGTAGTCATAGAGTCAAGTTGAAAACGACCAAATTGTAAACTGATAGAGGTAACAGAAGTATTCTGAAGCCAAGTGATGATCTGGAAAGTCTTACTGTCCCAGTCCTCCAAATGATCTGCATATGTGGCAGCTGTTTCATGAACCTCTTTCACTGGTTGAACCACATCCCCAGTGATAATGCGCCAGAGTTTCTTCCTTTGCAAAAAATCAGACATGGCCTGGGCCCATAACACATAGTTGGAGCCTTTAAGGATAACAGAGATTGGATAGGAAGTATTATGACGATCCATAACGGTGGTTTGGTGAAGTAAAATAGAGAAAAACAGTGCTATAGGAGCAAAAATCAGCAAAATAGAGCATACTGGTGAGTCCGGAAAGTCGAAAATAGCTGGGAAAAGGGTCTGGTATGCAGAGATAACATCAGTAGGGGCTGGATGACGTCAGCAGATACGCGGCTCACGTTAGCAAGAAGTGCACAACGCACGATAGCAGCAGAGGTGTCAACAGATGCCGGGCACATGTTAGCAGGAGGCTACGCGGTGTACGATAGTAGTAGATGCATGCAGCGTACTGTAGTGATGACGTTGACGCGCTTAGGGCTGATATCAACAACGATTGTAGCAGAGGGACGCGCGCGTGGAGCCTTCTTTTGGGGCATGGTTGGTGGCTCTGGAATCGTTTGGAAGAGACGAAGATGATGGTTGTCACAGGTTTGTGTTTATAGCCACTGGAATCGTCTGAAAATAACGATGAAGTAATGCTGGAACAAAGATAATGAAGTGTATGGATGATGGAATGAATGCTGTAGTGCCACTGTGTACGAGACTAAGCACAAAAAAAAAGGCTATAGGTATAGAACCTAGTACTCTAATAGCATGTTAGAATAGTTAAAAGAAATATGAAAAATGTGCATCTATATTATATGAATTGAATTGAATACAATAAGAGAGCCTGTATTTATAGGTTAAACACAAACCTAGATAAATATAGAAGGAGATAGAGATAGAGATAGAGAGAGATAGAGATAGAGATAGAAGGAGATAGAGATAGAGATAAGTTATATCTATAATACAAGAAGATAAGTATAAATTTAAATTTAATATATACATTAACAGGTGTGTTGGCCTCTTAACCTGTTTTAGATTATATCATCTCTCTACTTTTTTACATATTTTTTTTAAAAAAGTAAAAAAATAAAAATAAAATAATTAACTGTTAACCTATTTCGCAAAACAACTCGTTATTATTAACTTTGATTATTTATTGATCTGATTCACAATTTTAAAATTTCAGTTACAATTATGAATTGAACATTGTCTTAAAAACAAGAGTATAGAAGTTACAGTAAATTTCAAATGCCAATTTTAACTATTTAGGGTTCGTTTGGGATGTGGGTTAACTTTTTGACTATTTTAGTTTGGGGTTAAAAAGTTTCGTTTGAGATAAGTTTTTTGACTTTTTAATTTTTGTAAGAGAAAAAATAAAATGATTATAGATTAGATGTAACATTTTGTCTTATTTGGCTAAAATAGCCTATTTGTCCTATATGTTTATTTTAACTCAAACATTCATCCCAAACGGGGACTTAGAATTGATAAGCTCTAACTTAAAAAATTATACCAATTGCTAAATATTCATTTATATGTCAAATCTCTCTGCCCCATTTTTATAGTCTTCATTTTCAAAAAAATTCTAACCTTTTAATGAGATAGTTAACCATTACACTTGAATTCAAATTTGAAAAAATTAATTTCAATTTATTTTATTTTAATTTATAAATCTATTTATAATTATTTATGATGAACAATTTTAAAAGCTTTTAAATTTAAAATTTTAATTCTTTAAAATGGACATAAGTAAGAAAAAAAAATAGAATAATAAAATAATAAAATGAAATCGAGGGGACTATTATATAAAATTTTACAAAATTGTAATAAAATCTGTTAAATTTTGTAGAACTTAGGACCAATTTTCTAAAAGGCCATAATTTCTCTCTAGTTCAAATCTGATTGGGGAATTTCTGTTGGGCCTTTATAAGTCCACCATGAAACCCATATCGATAATTCAAATTGTTAAGTCTCATCAAGTATTTAATTCTTGCAAAAAATCACATTAATCAAATATCGATAACAACTTAATTAAATCATATTTGTGTCTATAATTTTTAAAATAAATTATTTATACAAATACAATTTGATTAAGTGATTATCGATATACAATCAATATAATTTTTTATAAAAATAAAATACATGATAAGTTCAATATATTAAATGATTCAGATCACCGATCCAAATTTCGTATTGTTCCACGAAAGCCCAATAGCACCCTCCAATACTAATGCTAACCCCATGGGAAATCCCTTTTTTCCTTCACATATTCTCTCTCCAAATCAAAGTAAACGGAGATAAAACCTTTTCAAACTTACATTTTTCAATCATACCCAACCCAACCCAACCTAGCGTGAAATTCTATTTTCACGCACTTACATACTTCAGTAGATATATTATTTCTTAGTACACACATTTATTAATTTGATTATTAATTAGTTTTTCTTTATCTACACAATAAATATTCAATTTTACCCTTTACTTATACTATTGTATACACACCAACTCCTTTCACACACTTGTTGAGTAAATCACTGCAGACTTGTTAAGCAATTCGAGAGTTCTCTGGCACTGCAGGATCCTTATCTGACTAGGCAATGACCTCCATAACCCTAACAACACGTACAAATATATGTATGTAAGAATATGAAGTCTCAAAATATATGTATATATACAGTATATAATGAAGTAGTGGGAAACCTCTTTCTCTCTCCTTTTTTGTTTTTGTTTTTGTTTTTTTGCTCAAACCCTAGAGAGAGAAGATTGTTGTGTTGTTTTGTTTTCATCATTTGTGAGCTTGTTTTGTTTTAGAGGTGTGAAAGACATGAGGTTTTTTTTTTGTACAATGTTTTTGTTTTGTTCGATGATGGCACATACCTATGGAAACCGAATATAATGAAATAATTCGGTATTAGTTGTCCGATTAAAAATCACAAAAGAAAAAAAAAAGTTATGCATGAAAAAATTAAGGTTGTGTTTAATGTGGTGTTTGGTTAGAATTTTCAAAAATTAATTTTACACTACTTTTGAAAACACATCTTCCCGGTCATCCTCCCGGACGTCCAGGGACATCCGACTAATTGATCGGAATAGTTTTTGTATTTTTTTTGGGCACCTATTATTTTTATATTTTAAATAAAAAATATTTTCAGAATTTTTTTAAAAATTTTTATGGGCGTTGAATAGAATTTTGGATTGTGCGTTTAGTGATGAGTTGTAAATTTTTTAATCAAATATCATATGTCACATCAAAAATTTCAAACTCAATTCAAAACTCTTTTCAAAATTCATAACTAAACAAATTTTCTACACTCATATTATAATTACAAAACTCACAAACTCAAAATATAATTATATTATCAAATCATAATTTCAAAATTCTAGCAAATGCTACCTAATATTTTCATCACTAATAGAGTATAAATTTAGAAATTAAAGCAATATAAAAGTTGTTATGAGAGTATTATTTTGTAAATAATAAAGGAGTGTAGAGTATGTAATAAGCAAAGAGACAATAACGAAAAAATTAAGATTTAGTTTTTGTACTCAAAATATATATATTGAGATTTTTTTTTTTTTTTAAAAAGATGCGTATAAAAAATATTTTTATATAATATTATGGGTATGGCTGAATGTTAATAATTTAATTATCATTAAAATAATTTTTTATTAATAATATACTGAGATAATTAGGGGGTGGAAATAGGATTTCCCTCAACCCAGCTGCTTGATTTTTGATTCCAAGTGTGTCTCTGTTGCTCTCTCTTGATTCCTTTCTTCTCCGCGATGCGATGGTCACACACAAATCTCCTTCCAAGTCCGATCCTCTCTAGCTCTCTACAAACCCTGTAAAAAAGCTTAGCAAACCAAAGCCTCTGCGGTTCGATTCACAATCATTTCAATTTTTGTTCAATTTCTTCAAGTTTTTTCATTCTCAATACTACTGTAAAACGAATCAAAGCAAGCAAAAGGGGAGGATAGGAGAGGAGAAGAGAGAGACACAGAGAGAGAGAGAGGGAGAGATAGAGCATGGGGAGTCTATTCGCATGGTTGTTGTTCTTCTTCATCCTCATCGCTCTTCTCGCCATTGTCGTTTACCAGGTCAATTCTCCAAAACCCTCCTGCAAATTCTCTAATATAACTATGTATTTTCATATTTGTATGGTTAATTGAATATATTAATCACATATTTGCAATTTCAGGATTCTTAAGTTAGGGTTTTTTTTATTTTTATTTTTTATTTTTTATGTTGTATATTTTTTTGGGGAATATATATAATTGGAAATCCTCATATGTATATATTTTATCCTTCATCCTATTGAATTTTACATGATTACGGATTGTTTAATGGAAAATGCTATACAAACAAACAAACTCTCTTTTACAAACATTTCTTACAAACTGATGTGGTATCTAGTGATAAAACTTTGGAAAGTGAAATGGGATCCAATAAGCTAACATGAAAGGTTCCACATTAATTTGTAAAGAAAGTTTATAAACTTTGTTTGTTTGTTTGTATTTAAGTTAGTGTATTCGGTTCTCTAGAATAAATAAAGGGTAGAATGGAATGGAATGCTCATTCCAAGCCTCCCTATGGAATGACCATTCAGTTATTATGGTGAATTTTGCAACGCATTTCCATTATTTTTTTAGTGAACCAAACGTGAGAATAGATATTTTAATGGAATGATCATTCTATTCTACACCTTCATTCCAGTAAACAAAATACTACCTAAATACATTCTTTATAATCTCGCGTTATTAGCCATGAACTTCAGAGCTTAATTAGAAAATCAACAGATTGAGTTGTTGAAAAATATCCATGTTCTCATATTCACAAACATTTGATTACATTATTGTTTATGATTTTGAAGAAAACTATTTGTGCCATCGTGGATGAATTTTCACATTATATGAGCTCACAAAGGTAATACGTATTTTTAGCTATACATTTTATTTGCCTTGCATATCCAATGCAGTGATTGGTTCGATAGATTTTTTAAGTTTATTGCAGTCTCTAGTTTTTTTATTTTTTATTATTTTTTATTTTTTATAGAAATCAGGTAATTTTCTTGCATTTGCTGATGCTTACTATGATATTGTCTTTCTCTCAGTTTCTAATGTTGGCAATAGGGTGTCAATTGGATCTCATGTTCTACTATTTATTAGAAGATGTAGAATTCATTCCCCTGTTAAGGAGTAATAATAGTGGTCTGGATCCTTGCTACCTCTTAGCTCTTAGGGAATGAGACAACATAATGTAGTCACAGATATCAAATTCTCTTTTAAAAATGCTTTTGTCTTAGGGATTTCTTAATCTACTGACCATAAACAATTTGACATTACTTGTGCTGCCTTTTGTGGCTACTTCACGTGACAGAGATAGTACATGCAACTAATAAGTTAGTACAAAAGCTTTGCCTTTTGCTAGTTTTTGTGCTTCCACCATCATATATATATATATATATATATTATGTTACATGGACTCAGATACACACAGGGGCAGAGCCAGGATTCCATAATTGAGGGGGCGAAAAGCAAGACATTGACAAGGCGAAGTGGATGAGTCAGGACAGATTTAAATGGTTTTGATAATTATTAAAATCAATAAAACACCTAAGCTAATAAGTGATGAGAACCCTCTAAATGTGTTCCAAAAATTTGAACTATAATGATTCACTACTAAAAAAATGAAGTAACATCATATAATTCACATAGTACATGAATGGTATTGAGTTATAGATTACAATCAGTATACAGATTTTTGAAGTTGTTTCATACTAATGATTGAAAGAGGGAAATAATTAAGTGAGTACATACCCCTAAAAGGTGCATAATGTATCCCTTTCGTAGCTACAACACAATGGTTCGTGACAAAATCACAATGATTTATAACCTTTCTCACAAAAATAGTTTGTAACATTTTAATATTCATTACATATCCACAATGGTTTGTAACTAAGATTTTTTATTTTTTTATTTTTATGGTGCAACCCTTCTTAACATAATGACAAGAGAGACAAACAGGAAAAGATAAAAAAAAATGGGAGAATATCTGAATGAAAAGAAAGAATGAAATTTATGTTGATGGAATGAGAGAAAGAGGAATGAGAAACAATTAATTGTTTTAAGGAAAAAATGCCCTTTTTATGTTGTGACCCTTCTTAACATAATGACAAGAGAGACAAAGAGGAAAAGATTAAAAAAAAAAAAAATGGGTGAAAATTTGAATGAAAAGAAAGAAAAAATTGTATGTTGACTGAATGAGAGAAAGAGTGAACAAGAAATGATTAATTATTATTTGGAAAAATATGAAATTTCTATCTCTCATCCATGTGAGATGCTGGAAATGTTTCTTTACTAGCAATTGTGAATTTCGTCTTCTTCAAACATTGAGAAAAAAACAAAAACAAAAAGGAGTATTCAAGTGTGGTAATTGGTTATGGGTGTTGCACTCATATCCCACATCCATATTCTTGTCATTTCCGGTGGGCACAAATACTTTGGGTGAAATAGAAGAGTTCATATAACACCGTACACAAGATATTTAGATATTATCAAAAAAATAAACGTGGGTCAATAAACTAGTTGAATGTGTAAAGCAATTTATTAGAGTTTTTGTTTTCCAAAACAAAAGTTGAAGTTATGTACAAAAAGAAGTTATACATAGTTTCAAAAAGTCGTATGGGGAATTGAGCAAGCACTATAGTGTCATCATTTTTAATTGCTCACCACTTTTTGTGGTATGAAAGAATTTGGAATCTAACAGTTAAAAGTTTTGGTGCAGCTCATGTGTTTGGCTGATTTGGAGTTCGATTACATCAACCCATATGATTCTGCATCTCGGATAAACAAGATGGTTTTGCCAGAGTATTTCACCCAAGGAGTCTTGTGTTTGCTCTATCTAATAACTGGGCATTGGTTTATGTCGCTGTTGAGTGCTCCATACCTGTACTACAATGTGAGATTGTAAGTTTTCATCTTTACCCTAAATTCAGGTCGTATCTAAGTCTAAATGTGAGTGGTAACACACTACTGATGCATGCAAACATATATATATGAGAGAGAGAGAGAGAGAGAGAGAGTATCAATTATCCACCATCTACAGTAATGGGATTCAGCTTAACACAATTATATAAGTAGCACAGGCATGCCTTTAATTTATTCCTTTGTCTTGTAGCATGTTTTTTGCACTATGTGTATTTGCTTCTCATGCACTGAGGTATATATTTAGTTTTCAATTTCAATGCTTGCATCATTTAACCTACTTTATATTTTATTGTATATGAATCGCTTGAAAAGAATGTGCATAGATAGTTTCCCAACACCTTAGATACCTCATTGGGATCCAGATTCGGTGGATTCAGAGAAGTCATATGAGAGGTCTTAAAGTAAAAAAAATAAAGAATTGATTGAACTCATCTGACATTTTTCCTGCAAGTTGATGACAGTTGCTGCGTGTTCTTACTTAAGTCATAATTTGTTCTTCAGATGCGAACCTCATACAACATGCAGAATTGAAGACTTCTGTGTAGAAAATATAGGCTTTGTTTTACTTTCCATGTAATTGTGACCAAAGTTGTAACTACTATACCATTTACCGTACCCTTTTTTTCATTGGTACGGCAGTACCAATGCGTTTTGGCCTACCATCTCGGATTTATCACCTATCCCTTTCAGCTTTTGAAATGTATTACCAAATCAATTACCTTCCGAACTGGCTGTGTCTTTACATCAAATGTGTTATCACAACATTGATTTTTTAATTTCAAGCTAACCTTGCTTTGAAAGGAATCCTATTCAACTGCCTACATGCTGGGCAACGGTTAGAAAGGTCTTCTCCTCAACAGATTTTGTATAGGCCTAGTGTCACGGACTTAGACTTCGCAAGCCTACCGTGCGGCCTTAGATGTCTCCAACCCTCTTGGTTGCACCTAAGTCAGCCTTACCCACTCAACCACACTAAGACACACAAGATTTAGGTGGAAGAATGCCTTCACTATACAAGATAACTTTACAAGTATAGTTGTGTACAAAGCTTTACAAGGCTCTCACACTCACACTTACAAGTGCTCTCTTGGATCTCCACTCTTTGGTGTTCCTACAAATGAGACCCTTTCCCCTTATATAGCCATCCTCCTCCCTAATGGACGGCTAGGATCATTTTGATCCAAGGGTTACAAACTCACATCTAGAACACTCCATAGAATTATCTAGGACAACTACCCTATCTACTACATTCTAGAACTCTCTTAGACTAGTGTAGTACATGGTAGGCTTCTCCAGGACATTCTAGGACGTTCCAGACCCATCCAGATCGCTCGACACTTCTGGTTCTTCCACGTTCGAGAATCTTCGCCACTCGGGACCCTTCCACGCGTTCTAGAGTCTTCCGGATACTCTAGCCCGTTCTCAAGCCTTCCGGAACCTTCCAAAGATCCTCAAATCTTGCTCCTTGTCACAGAATTCTCGGGCGTGACACTCTCCCCCACCCAATCCCATGACGCCCTCGTCACGCAGAAGCATACCGAGCCACAACATCTCGATATGATCTGTATCATTCTTCTTCTTTGGTGCTTGCCATTTGCCCTTACCGCCATCTTTCACCTGCCGCATTGCCGCAAGTGCCTTCTCCTCCTTGAGTAGGCGACTCCTGGCCACCAATGGCACCTCGCATGGTCGATCCCCTGCAAACAACAACATGGTTGCAGTGTGCGGGACTGGCATCACATTGTTCTTCCTCATGAAATCCATCCCTAGGATCATGGGGTGGTCATCCATCTCAATGACCGACAACTCCACTTGCCCAGTCCAGCTTCCAATAGACATGTCAGCACTCCTTACCAGACCTTGGATTGGCTTCGCCTCTGCATTCACTGGCTTGGACCAACCCTTGTCCTCCTTCATCTTCAAGCCCAGCCTCTTGGCCTCTTCAGTGCTCACAAAGTTGTGTGTGGCACCTGTATCCACCAACGCGTGTGAAGTCATCCCATTAACCTTCACCTCCGCGTAGAGCACATCCTTCTTCTGGATGCTCCTGGGCTCCTGCATCTTCTCATTCTTCTTGGACACCGACCCAAGAAGTTGGATGCTCCCCAGTTGGGCTTCCTTCTCTGAAGCACTTTCACTATCGGAGCCCTTCGCCACTTTTTTCTTCTTCATGGCACTCAGCGCCTGCTTCTTTGGGCAGTTCCTCACCAGGTGTGGTCTATTGCATAGGAAACACTCAAGCTGCCCTTTGCCTTCGCGCCTCTTCTTTGGAGATCCGGTGTGTTGCCCACTCTTGCGCCGTTCCCGTCTCTTGGGGGACTCTTCATCACTGCGCTCATCGTCGGTGGTTGGTGGAGACTGTCTTCCACCTTTGGTATGACCCTCTCTTGCACCTTTGGGCTTCCCTACCGCTTTGAAGTCATACAGCTTCTCCGCCTCCGCTAGTGCAGTTGCAAGGTCTTTCACTCCTTGACTCTGCAACTCTCTTGCTGCCCAAGGCTGCAACCCATCCAGGAAGCCATACAACGCCTCTTTCTCAGCCATGTCGGGGATCTCCAACAGTAGCGCGGAGTACTCCTTCACGTAGTTCCGCAATGACCCCACATGCTTCAGCTTGCGTAGCTTCCTGTATGCTTGGAACTCGACATTGACTGGGTAGAAGTGCTTCTTCAACTCTCTCTTGAGCTCAGCCCAAGTCTCTATCTTGCACAACCCCTTCTCCATGTCGGCATACCGCCTCCTCCACCATAGCATAGCAGTGTCCTTCAGATACATGGTAGCAGTCTGCACCTTCTCGTCTTCATCCGCGATGTTGACGTTCTCAAAGTACCGCTCCATGCTCCAAATGAAGTTGTCGATCTCTCGGGCATCCCTTGCACCATCATAGCACTTAGGTTCTGGCGCACGAACCTTCCTCTTGGCTGGAGCCACATTCCCTCCATTGCCAGCGACGATGGCCTTCTTGCACAACTCCAGCTCCACTTCTAGGCTAGCCACCCTTGCTTCTAGGGCCTTCCGTTCGATGGAACTGTCCCCAACTGCCTCAGTGAGAGACGAGTTCACCCTTTCTTCGAAGGAGTCGACCTTCTCCTCCAACTCTTCCACCCTAGCAATAAGCCTAGCAAAGTGATCAAAGAACTTTTCAACATGGGATGTGGGCTTACCAGGGCCAACTAGAGCTTCCTCAAGTCTAGTGAACCGCTCTTCCACATGCTCCATCATCGCTTCGAGTCGTGCCTCCAATGCCGCCATCGTGTCCTTCGTTGAGAGCTTCCTCACCTTGGGGACGTTAGCACCTTCGTCACCCGACGTAGCCATGTACACCTCACTCGGTTACCTTCTCACGCAACCTGCTCTGATACCAACTGTCACGGACTCAGACTTCGCAAGCCTGCCGTGCGGCCTTAGATGTCTCCAACCCTCTTGGTTGCACCTAAGTCAGCCTCACCCACTCAACCACACTAAGACACACAAGGTTTAGGTGGAAGAATGTCTTCACTATACAAGTTAATCTTTACAAGTATAGTTGTGTACAAAGCTTTACAAGGCTCTCTCACACTCACACTTACAAGTGCTCTCTTGGATCTCCACTCTTAGGTGGTCCTACAAATGAGACCCTTCCCCCTTATATAGCCATCCCCCTCCCTAGTGGACGGCTAGGATCATTTTGATCCAAGGGTTACAAACTCACATCTAGAACACTCCATGGAAATATCTAGGACAACTACCCTATCTACTACATTCTAGAACTCTCTTAGACTAGTGTAGTACATGGTAGGCTTCTCCAGGATATTCTAGGATGTTCCAGACCCATCCAGACTGTTCTGGACACTTCAAGGTTCTTCCACGTTCCAGAATCTTCTAGGCCACTCGGGACCCTTCCACCACGTTCTAGAGTCTTCCAGCATACTCTAGCCCGTTCTCAAGCCTTCTGGAACCTTCCAGCATCCCTCAAATGCTGCTCCTTGTGTCACAGAATTCTCGGGGCGTGACACTAGGCAGCAGCATAGTTTTAGACAGACCAAGTTCATCATTTTTCCACTTACTAGCCCTGAAGTATAGGCTGCCGCTGATGTTTCGTCTTTTTATGTTAATATAATTTGGTAAGTAACTGTTATTTGTATTATTCTTTCAGGGTCAAGTGATGAATACCATGTCTAGAATTACCAAATGAACTTTTCCTGATGTGCAGCCATGATACATGTTTTTCTTCAAGAAAGGTTTTCCCTTTTTATCCCAAATGATTATTTGGGAAAAAAGAAAAAGGAATGAACAACAGTTATTTGGGTTATGATGTCCCGCCATTATATAATTTGAATAAAGAAAAATTATCCAAGATTGTTAGCTTTTATCTCATGCATGTATTTAACCCGCAATATAATGACTTTGCCGGACAAAGCAACATTCTTGTTATGTTTATATGTTAATAGCCAACTTTTTATTTGTCATTGATGTGGTGGTATGGCTTTCTTGGATATTTGATTTGACTATGGATCAAACTACTCATGCTTAGTCGTCCCTTCCTCTGTTTAGGTACAATCAAAGAAAGCACCTGGTAGATGTAACTGAGATTTTCAACTTGCTTAATTGGGAAAAGAAGCAACGACTTTTCAAACTTGGCTACCTCATATTTCTGCTCTTCATCTCCTTATTTTGGTATGTTGCACAAGACAAGTCTCCTCCTTTCAGAAACTGTTCTTTCAATTATTCAAACTAGTAAGTCATGATTGCATTACGATTTTCCCGGTTCTTATGGTGTAGGATGATTTGGAGCGCATTGGAAGAGGACGAGCGGGATTTCTAACTTACATTCTCACACTGAATGGAGAAAGCATTGGGTGCCATCAGCAACCAATGCCTGTTTTGGAGCAATAGAACCCATGATGCTGTTTTATTTTTTTGAGGCTAGGTCTAATGTATTTGATGTAATTTGAAATGTTGCAGAGTTTATTGTTAGGCTACCCCTGGCTTCAGATTTGATTGTGATGCCATTTTCTTATAGTGTTGTATGATTGGCAGATATTTGTTGATTTTTGTCCAATGAACGGTTTGGGGCAAGTGTTAATTGAAAGAATTGTAACCTGAGCTTTTTATTTGACTCATCTTTTTCTTTTTTCTTTTTTTCTTTCTTTTTAGCATAACTATTGAAGTGGTCTGAGAACAGCTCTGTTGCCACCCTTCTTCCTGCATTTTATGTGAAAGGTGATCTTTTGATTTACATTGATGGAGACATTAAGCAGTGTTTGGAAAGAGATATGTGTTTCTTTTATTTTTCTTTTAATCATAAGGAGATAACATACTCATGTACGCGGCTTGACGTATGCCTTGTGCTGCCCTGCAATTACTAAATTATT
Source organism: Camellia lanceoleosa (assembly GCA_025200525.1). Classification (NCBI taxonomy): domain Eukaryota; kingdom Viridiplantae; phylum Streptophyta; class Magnoliopsida; order Ericales; family Theaceae; genus Camellia; species Camellia lanceoleosa. The sequence goes on from CM045769.1 coordinate 163,793,966, forward strand.
TCCCCTTTAATATGATTCTGAGTGTAATGATTACTGATAGGAAAACTTTTCTGTGATTTTTTTTTAAGAAAATTTATTTTTTATGTTTGATTTTGTCTTTTAATATTTTGGTAAAATGTACAGCTTAGAGCATTCAACATTCTCAGTAAGATGTGCATCTTCGTTTTTGTGCCTCCAATACAAGTTAGCTATACAAATAAATTATTAAAAAAAAAAAATGTATACATTATGATTTGGCCAGGTTTTGAGCTAATTACTTTAGAGCAAATAGCTGATTTTTTTCTTTTTTAAAAAAATAGTAAGTATTGAAATGCTTTTAATTAAACAAATGACATGTCACATTATTTTTGTACAAAATTTCATATTCTCTTTTTTAAATTAACCAAGTGACTTGAGCTTGTTTGGCTTATTAAAAGATGATCTGAAGCTTGTTCATTATATAAACAAATGGAACTTAAATATATTTTAAAATTTATTAAAATTTTAAATTAAACTTAAATAAGTTAATTCTATAAATTTGTATGCATTATAAAAAACTAAGTTATCAAAGTTCGCAAAATTCACATTTCACTTGTTAAAAACTCTTTAAAAATCGATTTAGGATTCATTTGGAATGTGAATTAGTTTTTTGATTTTTTTAGCTATTTTACCCTAGATTAAAAAATCTTGTTTGAAATTGATTTAGGATTTATTTGAGATGTGACATTTTGTTTTATTAATTTTTTAGTATTTTTTTTTGTGTGTGTGGCTAAAATAGTTTTTTAGTCCCAACTTTTGGCATGCCAAACAAGTACTTAGATCTTATTTGGTAACTATATATTTTACTCTAAAAATTAAAAAATTACCATAAGTTATCACATCAATCTTTCTATTTTTTTGTACATTTTTTTTTTATAAAAAATTAAAAAATATTAAAATAACTTGTTTCTAACTAAACAAGATAATTTTAAACTCATTTTAAAAAAGTTAAAATTTTAAAATCAAACTATTAAATAACCTATAAATCATAATCCAATCCAACTCAGACTCGACTTAGTCCAATCTGTGTCGCTTCCATTGTTGAAGTGAAGGCAGCAGCAATTCCACCATTGAAGCCCTCGAACCGAGATCTGGTAATGACTCTCTCTCTCTCTCTCTCTCTCCCCTCTTCCATCGCTGCGAAACCCTCTCCCCGAACCCCCTCTGCAACTCTATGTGCCCTGATTACAAATTTTGTGAGCTTTCTTTCCTTTTTGTGTGTGTGTGTGTGTGTTAATTATGTGAAATTATAATCCAATTCCTTAATTTGATTATAATCGATTAATCGATTCTATTCCATTATTAATCATGTGAATGTTTAATATATATATATATATATATTCCTGTTGACTGCCATTAATTATCGAAACCGTTGTTTTCTAGATCAAAATATATAATATGTATGCTTCAATGCTTGTGTGTTTAAAAGAGATACACATGATCATGGATTTTCCACTTTTAATTTGGGAACTCATTTTGGATTTCTATGATGTATAAGACAAAACAAGACAGTGCCTTTAGGTTAACTACATTCTTTAAATTGATTGTCACATCCAACAAAAAAAAAAAATTTATTCTAAGGATCATTGTTCTGGATGTATCATATGCTCGAAATTCATATGAGTTGGCAAAATTCACATGTATCATATATCGTTTAAATTGTTGGTTCTCCTTTGCAATGCCGGTGCTTCACTGACCTAGTAGAAGAGTATTTGAAACGGACAATGACCACCACCTTCTTGGTTGTTAAGGGTTGCCTCCTTATTTTATGGGCTTTGATTAAAGGAAAAATGGTAATGACTGCCCAATGGGTGGCCATTAGACTCGATGTATGTGTAAAAAATGTATAGAAATTTGTGAAAAGTGTATTAAAATTCTACTATTTCGGCATTATCTTCACCTTCACAACAGCCTGTGGGGGCTGTCATTAGCATGTCCCTTAATTAAAAAGACAAACAAATGAATTCTTTGACCCTCTCTAGTTTTGTTTTTATTTTTCCTTCTTTTTCCATTTGTTCCTTCTTGTTGGATTTCTTTGTTGTAAGCGAACTGACTGTCATAAAATGGAGGTCTGAGGGTGCATGGTGGTAGCTTCTTATGTAGTTTTGCTTGAGGAGGGATAGATGGTAGGGTTGAAGTCAAAGTTGTTTTGGTGGTGTATGTTGCTTTGTTCATTACACGACTAAGCAACAGTGTTTATGGTAAAAGAGTTCTGCAAAGGGCTTTTCAAATCATTTCGTTGCAATTAGAGGCCATTTTCCCACGGTAGTGTTGACAAAATATGCATAATTCCACGATAGAAAGCAATAGATATTGCCATTTTAGGTATAAAACCCAATAGTTTGAGTAATATATATATACACAAAAATAAATAAATAAATAATTTGATCAGAGTTATCTAGTATTTAAGAATGTAGAGCATCAACTTCAATGTTAATAAGTTTAGCTCCATTTTGTTATTTTATTTGAAACATCTTGATCTGTATAGGTATGATTGTTTTTTGATGCTCCTATCTCGTATTGGTTTATATTGCAGGTCATACTCCTAAGTTGCTCCTACATCATGGTTAACGTAATCAAAGGACAGTTCATTTCATGGTAACTTTCTGTTTTTCACCTTGACCTTTATTTGGGGACTACATAGGCATGCTTTAGGAAAAGTTTGGCAACCACAGAGAGCTCACCAAGTGCTAAATTGGTTGTTTCTCGTTGTTGTAGTTTGTGCATGTATGCGCAGGAGTGTTTTTAAAATTTAAAAATAATGCTGGAGTGTTTTTTGTTTTAAAGAATTTGAATTTGAAATCTTCCAAATGATTTCAATGATAAGGAGCTTGAAGCTGGGCCACTGTTAGAATTATCACCCAGATCAAATTTTAACGCCAATTTTAGTTGAGTTTTTTAACCACAAACCATGAAACCTGAACATAAGTGAGTTAAGAATCAAGAAAATCGGAAACAAACAATGCAACAAGACAACTCCAGGATACACATGAAAACCCTCAACAAAGGTGAAAACCAGAGTCACAATGCTGACTGCAATCCAACTTAAATCAAAACATGATTACGATGGTGGTACAAGAGACAAGACTTACCAATGCTTGCTCTAATTACTACTGGAATTTCAGAATCAGAGACAGTTACATAACCAAACGATACTAAATAATGTTATCATTCATACCACAGCTATTTATACTTGCATGATTTTGATTGTTGTTGATATGACAAGTACGGCATTAATTTTAATCCTTGTTAACAATCTGCTCTGCCTTCTTGCAGCGACATACCCATGGCACAATTCATCATAAACATGAACAAGTCACTACCCACATCACAGAAGTTCATAATACATGTCTTGGATAATACTCATCTTTTTGTGCAACCCCATGCGACAGAAATGATAAGAAGTGCTATTGGAGAGTTCAGAGACCAGAATTCCTATGAGAAGCCCGCTTGATTTAGGTTTATATCTCAAGATTCCATTATTCATATGCACTGTATAACTGTTTGAAAAGCTTATGTAAACTCACCAACATATAAATTATTTGCCTTTTCCATTTTGGTAGTGAATTGCATTTGTAAGACACACCAATTACAGTTCTTTCTTTTGAGGAAGCCGTGCTTCCTTTTAGAAATGGTCATGGATTATTGGCGGACAGAATTTTTTTCTCCGGGAAATGTAGTTTGATTATGATATAATTCATGAAGTTGGGATTCCGAAAAGTCAAAATTAGATGGTTTATGGGTTGTGATTTTACTGATACGAGGAGCTTGTGATTTTTAAATAAAATTTTATTTATTTATTAATTTTTTTATGAAACTATAAATTTCAAGTGTTGCACAAGGCACCTCATATCATATGTTCTCCTGGCTTGTTAGAGATGCCATTGGGGCAGGTTTGAACAGACTGACGAGAATCTTTTCATGCTCAATCTGAAGTGTGGATGGGGTTTGCCTGAACGGGCTTGTTCAACCTCGAGCTCGAGTTTAACTCAAGTAGTTTGGGTTAGGCTCAAATTGTTAGAATTTAACCCAAGAAATTTATCTTTGAGTTTAGTATTGAATGGTCTTAAATCAATGTACTGTACTTTTTCAAAATAAAAATATATTAAGAAATAACAATCAAGGAGCATAACATGAAAATTATTTTGATCCAAACGCAACATAAAATCAAATTTGTGCGAGCTTTGTTTAGTTAAGCTTTCAAAATTTTAAAAAATTATTATAAATTAATTTGATAAAAATAAATATTAATTTTTTTTTTAGTTTAAAAAAAATGAATTCTGCTTTATAAAAGAAAAAATATGTAAAAAAAATTTTTTTTCCAATTTTTTTAACAATGTAGTTTTTGAAAATTTTACAAAAACAGATATAAAAATTTTAAATGATCCGACGGCTATAATGAGTTCCCAGCCCGATCTTCATCATCCTCTTTCACCCAGCAAAGGTCTCTCTCTCTCTCTCTCTCTCTCTAGAATGGCAGTTTCTCTCCATACAACCAGTTCTACCTCTTGTCTACACTCCCGAAGTGGAGTTCCTCAGCCTTCCCCCAGGTTCACTCTCTCTCTCTCTCTCTCTGTATATATATAATGTATATGTGTGTATGTTGTATACATTTCATTGAATCTGGAATTGGAATTTTTTGTTTCCTTTGGCAGCTGTACGACCAAGGTTTTTGTGGGATTGAAGCTTCAATCTCTGAGTAGTACGCTCATGCTTCTCAAATTATGTTCACTTTTTTTTTTTTCACTTTAATTTTATAAATCTTTGTGTTTTCATCAAATTCTTGGCAGGTTCGTTTGGCATTGCAAAACCTTACTCGAATGTTGAATTCCACAATAAAGTTCATAAGAGCATCCAATCCAGGTATTCTGATATCTGGGTTTTCCTTTTCTTCCCCTAAATTTCGGGTTTTATTTTTTCATTATTATTGAATTATTCTAAAATTAGATTTGTATGTTTAATTCATTGTACTACCCCAAAATCGACATTGAATTTATCAGTATCGAAACAAATGTACAAAATTTTTAATTCATATATAAGAACACAGAATTTATTGAAGCTCTATTTTGTGGTTAGAAAAATGGAAACTTTTGCAAGTGTATTTGATTAAACAGTGAATGCTTAATTTTCATGTTTTTTATGCGTTTGATTCAAATTTTTGTGTATTAAGCTGCACAAACACAATTGACCTGCCAGATAAATTGTTGAACACGGTAGAGTTTGGGAGCAAGAAACTATGGTATTGCAGAGTCTAAGGGGAATGGGACAACAATTTGAATTCTGTATGAGTGGTGAAAAGAAAAACTAAAATGCTTGTGGAATGTTCTGCCATAGAATTAAGAATATTATTGTGGATGTATCAAGGACTAAAATTCTCGTGAAATAAGCTGCTACTGCTTCTTCTCTCTCCTGGCTTTTTGAATTTTTTGAATATTGGGTCAGTGAAGAAGGTATAAGCTGTGTTTTTCTCATCTTTCCTTGTCTGAAATTTTGTAAAAGTTGTCTATTATTCATGAGCACTGCTAAATTGTAATTAATTCTTTGAATTTTTATCTTGGTGGATGCTTGTTATTGTGTTGATGTGTATTTCATATATTATACTTTATTATTCTGTATACTTGAACAACTTTTAGTCACATAACTCTCACTTGTTATTATGATTTTCATTCTTTTCTATGAGACATATATGATTCAATGTTTTGGAAGAATCTGAATATAATTAAGCAAGTTCTTATGCAAACTATGTAAACTTATTTATTTTTTCGATTATGGACATAAGAATGAAATGCACTGTTTTCATTGAAATTTTGAAAATTTATTCTTTTATATCTATTAAACTTGTCTATCATAACTATTTTGTAACCTTAATAGTGTATCTAATATCTATATTGTCTTAAATATTGTATATATCTTTGTGCGACCACGTTCTACTCAAACTAGAGTGTTTATGCTTGATTGATGTAATAGCTGCATACATATGGGACTCTATACATTGACTCATTTCTCTATCTTCAGGACTTGTGATAGTAAACCAACACAAGCACGTATTGGAATGATGCCCATAGGTACACCAAGAGTGCCCTATAGAACTCCTGGTGAGGGAACTTGGCAATGGGTTGATCTGTGGAATGCCCTTGTAAGTCACTACGGCTACTTTCTCCAATTAAATTGTTGGCAATCTAGCTACAGAGTATTATCATGAGTGTGGCAGTCTTTTTGAGATTTGTCTCTAGTCTAAATAACCTAGGACTAGGAGTCGCCTGGAACAGTATGTTGTAAGAAATTGTGTACTGATCTTTTTTTTACCCTAAATGTTTGTCTCTGCATGGTTGATGTTTCCTTTTTGAAAAATTGTGTACTTATTTACACAAGTACACATTTGTTATATTCTTTAAGAAATTCACTGAATTCTTCGGGTGCAGTACCGTGAACGGGTTATCTTCATTGGGCAACATATAGATGAAGAATTTAGCAACACAATACTGGCAACAACGTTGTACCTTGACAGTATTGATTCTTCCAAAAGGATGTATATGTATATCAATGGTCCTGGTGGAGATGTGAGTTATTCATAGATCATGTCTTTTATCATGTCTTCTACTAAAAAACATGATTCACTTTCTTATTGAACATGACTTTGTTTGCAGCTTACTCCAAGCATGGCTATCTACGACACAATGCAGAGCTTGAAAAGTCCTGTTGGGACCCATTGTGTGGGTTATGCCTATAATTTGGCAGGCTTTCTTCTTGCAGCTGGAGAAAAGGTAATACATACATACATATATATATATACACACATATAAATACACTCACACTGATTAGTACTTGGCAAGTAAAATTTGGCTTCTGGGGACAATATAGCAATATTACAATAACATATGGTATGATGTGTGGGTATTGGTATACCCAAGGTTCTGAAAAGCTTAGCGGTTGCGGTTCTTGATTCACGTGATACAAAGAACGCTGCTATGAGTGTAAAGGCCGTAGTATAATGGTTGCGGTAACCGGAACCGTGAATTTTTTTATTTTTCGCACAATTTGAAAAAAACTTACCGATACGCATATTTTTTTTCCATGATCATATTTATTGGATTAAAAATAAATATTGATCAATTTTTAAAAATTTTTAAGTATGATTCAATATATTTCATATTTTTAAATCACTATAAACTGAGTTTTTTACATTTTATTTTAATAATTAATGACTTTATATTATACAAAAAATCAATTACTAACTATTATATATAAGATAAACAATGGCAAAAGTATAAGAATAAATAAGAGCCTAAATATATATATATACATATTTTAACCAAGCCAAATAGATAATGACCACACTTATCATTATTATTATTATTTTCAAACAATATATAGATAGACACACACAAACAAAATGGTTTAGTGATAGCAGCTGAATAGAATAGCATAGGTTATACAACTTTAACAAATCAATAACATGTTCTTCATCTTCCCTCTTCTCTCTCTCTATCTCTTATTCCTCCATTTTCTGTCTTTATCTTCCCTCTTCTCTCTATCCCTCTTCCCCCATTTTCAACTTTTTTTTTTGTGTTTTTTCGAAAGAAACAGTTTGAAACCGTTACGTAATGGTGCGTAACAAGCCATTACGGCTGTTACGACATCCTTACGACTGCTACGGCAGCTGCTACAGCCGACACACCTGTGAATCTCAATCACACTGCAAAAGCGGCCGTAACGGGTGGTGGCAACCGCCAAAACCGTTACATAACGGCGTTACGTAACAGTTGCGACCTCTTTTTAAAACCTTGGGTACACCATACCAAATAGTCATTTGGCTGTTTTAAGTCATGATATTTGCACAGGGAGAAACCCTTTTGTCTGTTTCTAATCAAATATCTGTTCCACAGACTTAAGTTTAGGGACTGTCAGCATATTAGTTACACATTCAATGTCTATATGATGAGTTGGATGGTTGATTATTGAATTAGGATACTCATTAACTGAGGAGATTGTGGTCTTGACTGTATTTTAACTCAGATGAATAAAAAATAAAAATAAAAACTGAATATCTTGGTTTTTTTGTCTCTAATAATTATTTCTTCTTATGAAGGGTAATCGCTTTGCAATGCCTCTTTCAAGAATTGCACTGCAATCTCCAGCTGGGGCTGCTCGTGGTCAGGTATGTGACTGTATATTATCATTGTCATAAGAATCTTGCTGTGGATAAGCTACCCTTGCATACATTCATGTATCTTTTGACAGGCTGATGACATTCGTAATGAAGCAAATGAGCTCCTCAGAATCAGAGATTACCTTTTTAATGAGTTGGCTAACAAGACAGGCCAGCCTGCTGAGAAGGTATGATTTGCTTATCACTGAACTCGTAAGAGCATCTCCAACGCTTACTCAAAATTTTCACCAAATCTGAGTCAAAAAGTATCAATTTCATCAAATTTGATAACAGATGCTCCAACGATTCACCAAATTCTCAAACTTGTCCCGGGACAACCGGGTGGTCGACCGGTTTGCCCAAAAATTTTTTTTTTTTTTGAATTTTTTGAACCTTTTTTTTGAACTTTTTGAACTTTTTTCGGGTCGACCGGTTAGGCAAAAATATTTTTTTTTTTTTGAATTTTTCGAATTTTTTGCTAAACTGTTTGAACCTTTTACGGGTTGACCGGTTGGTCAACCGGGTCCTCCTCTCCAACGGTCCGGAACAGTATTTTGATGAATTCATTATTCCGTCCTCAATCTGATGAAACATTTCCTGAAAACTCAATTTGATATCACGTTTGGTGAACCGTTGGAGCTGTGAACAGTAGCCTTTTCATCAAAATTTAAATTTGATATCAGTTTTGATGAATCATTGGAGATGGTCTAATGTCATTCAGATTTTTTAAACTACTGTATCTTTATGTAATTAAGCAGATTAATAAGGACTTGAGTCAGATGAAGCGCTTCAACGCTGAGGAGGCTCTTGAGTATGGGCTCATTGATCGTGTAGTTCGGCCTCCATGTATTAAGGCAGACGCACCAAGAAAAGATGCAGGAACAGGTCTTGGTTAGTGAACTTCTTGTTTGTGCACCATATTGGCTGATGGTGGTTGTACAATTTTGATTACTAGTCACTTAATCAATAAGCTATTCAGAAAGTAAAGTTACACAAGTGTCTTTTGGTGATCAATTTATTAATCTGAAATGAAACATTCTTTGTCAAAAGAAGTATTTATTTACAGAATTGAGTATGTACTGTTATCTCATTTTCTAGGGTTCCAGTGTAATGGTTTGTGTTGATGTTCGATGATCATAACTGATGAAATCCAAGGATTGGAATTATGGTTTCTGTTAGTGTGAATTTCTTGCCTTCAGTTCATGGAGAGGCTCCTCATAATTATATTCATAAAAGGTGACTCTTATAAACTAATTAGTACATATATGGACATGCGACATTATATGACAATTTTTAAAAAATATAGGACACGATTCACTAATAACACATTAAAATTTTATATTTTTATAAAAATATAAATTTATTATATGTCAAATAAATGAATAATTTATTAAAAGGTAATTAAAAAAAACAACAAAATACTAATTAAAATTAAAAGCGGTACAATTCAAAATTTAAACATCAAGATATCATTCAAGTAATAATTACATTTAAACATAGTTGTAATATCAAAAACACACACAAAAAAACAGACCTTTAATTTAATTGGTATCATATCAAATTTACATCTCAAAATAAATCAAACAACTAATTAAGATAAGACAGATTTGGTTGTCCCTAAATGCGGACACTTCTGAAGGAAAAAAAAAAAAATTAGAAAGAAAATAACAAATACTAAACCCCCATTCAAAAAGAGGGGAGTTTAAATTTGGAAAGAAAACTAGTAAACCCATTTACAGCATAGACTAAAAAATGAAGCTTGAATGCTATCATATACAACTTCAGAGCCTAGAAATATATTGAATACCAATTAGTTAATCCACATACTTGTGAAACGTCTCCTCCATTAACTGTTCTTCTTTCCATCCTTTTATGACCTTAGCAATGAATTCCTCAACTTTGCTCTCCAAATCATCATCATATTCTTCTTCTTCTTCTTCTTCTTCATCGTCATCTTCCCAGCCAACCACGTCATCACTACCATCATCATCATTATCTTCGTCGTAACCATCTGAATCATAGTAATCTCCATCATAATCAACATTTTCGTCATCATCATCATAATCCTCATGCTTGTAAGCATTGTGTATCTCTTTGGTTTGTTCTTCCTCTAGTTCATAGGAAACATCTGTAGACGGCTTGTAACTTTGGGCAAAGAGGACACCTATTACAGTATTAAACATCGAAAACACAAAAAGATGACTAGAAGATAAGCCTAGGACCTTGTGATAGGATGACAAAGAAAGATTCAAGAAAAACAGAGAAGTAGCTGCGCATAGAATGAGTGAAAGAATCACAAATACCCAAACAGGTTTCATTGTCCTTTTTGTTGTGTATGGTTTTGGTTGATATGGGTTTCACTTGATAAAGAAGGGTTACCCTTTTATAGGTCTGTTTTCAAGTGATTTTAACCCGACTCGTAGTGTTTTTCTCAGCAAGTCATTTAAAGAATAATCTTAGCATACAATTGAGTGCAGAAGTTGATTAAGTCCATTCTAGAATTTTTAAAGCTTCTCAGCATAAATTAGGAAATTTCCCAGTATCTCTTGGGATGAAAAAACAAGTATCCAGTAGCAAAATTCATTCCATTATGATTGGCTTTAGATCCTCTGTTCCAACTTTCCGGCTGCTACTTGATATGTTGCCACGTTACCACCACTTAAGAGATGAGTTAAAAGAGTTCGATAGAATTTTTTTTTTAACACAATGTGAACAATACGCACCATTTCATTGGTCCATTTTGTGCTTTTGGTGGAACCACGTCATTGGTTGGTGTATTGTTTATATGTGTGCATATAAATTTGTACTAAGTTCAACGTGATAGAGTTTTGCGTAAGATATAACTTGTTTGCTGTAATTTATCATAGAGTAAATTATCCTAACCTCCCTTGAAATTTGAAGAAAATATATTGAGCTCCACAAGTTTCTTATAATCATATTAGACTCTCTTAAGGTTTTAATACAATAACATTTCGTTAGTTTTATGGATAGAAAAATGAGTTATCTTATTTTTATAAAGCCTTCGTTTAACAATAAGTCCTACCAAACAGGGCCAATGACTTTTTTATTTAGCTTTTTGACTTTTTTAGCCTGTTACTTTTTTATTCATTTGGTATTTTTGATTGGCTTTTTTGGTTTTTTAGCTTTGGAATAGTAGATTTTTTTGTCTTTTTGTGATTTTTTGATTTTTTTTTGTCCTTTTATAATTATTTAGCCCAACTCAGTCAATTTTATTTTGTGAAGTTGGTAAAAAACTAACTTTTTGGCCTTTTTAGCTTATTTTGTCTTTTTATAAGTAAGTTATGTGAGAGGTGATGTGACCCCAAATTGGTAAAAAGCAGCTTCCCAAAAGAGCATATTTTATCTTGGTATCTTCATAGCATGTCCATTAGTCTTGTTCACTTGGTCTTATTAGAACGGAGATCAGTGTAATTATGCCAAACTTATAGAGTTCATTATATTTTTTCTAAATTTCAAGGGTGATTATTTTAAGTTACCTTTTTTTTTAAGATGGTAATTTACCTTTCATTTAAGTTGAAAGTTAGACAATCTATAAGCAGAACTTCAAACGCCCATCTCCTAATTTTAGGATAGTTTTTTTTCCCCAACTTATTAAGCTATTTTTACCACATAAATCAGACGGAAAAACTACATCAAATTATCACACACACTTAAAATAAATAAATAAAATTAGACTGCAGTAAACAACAAACAACAGTTGTGACGATTGATTTTTTTTAGATGGTAATTGCGACGATTGATTTTAAGTGCTCATGATGTGGCAACATGTGGAAAATAACGAAGGATTCGATACCATTTAGCATTGTAATTTACTTTCAATTTTAGGATAGTTTTTTTTTTTTTTTTTCCTTCAACTTGTAAGCTATTTTTTACCACATAAATTGGACACAAAAGCTACGGCAAATGGTTCGACACAATTTTTTAAAAAATAACAATAAATAATTTATTTAAATTGCAACAAACAACAATAGTGATTATTGATTTTTAAGTATTAATGAAGTGCCAAATTACCAATGTGAAAAATAAAAAAGATTCGATACCATTTAGCATGGAATATTTGTTTTGGTTGACCAAGTGACATTTGAGAGATACCTCACCACTTTCCTTTTCTTGGAAGAAAAGTTTTTTTAAAAACATCACCATTTTAGGGGGGATGGAAAATGGAAAATATAAAAATGAGCTAACCTTTCTTGACTAAACAAGCTAAGATTAAACAAGTTGAAATGTAAACACTTCATATATGAGGTCAAATTAGTAATTCAACCGTATATGTTATATTCCCAAAAAAAATAAAATAAAATGCCCCAATACTAATATAGTGATCATATGAATAGATATTAATGTGGTAAACCAGAACTTTGTTTTGGGTCTTAACCAGCTATATTGGAAATGTAGAGTAAAATCATTGAGGATGGTTTTTGTGAGTACACCAAGTTTTCACACCAAAATATTCTAGATCCTGTTTTTTTTTTTTTTAATTATTATTATTATTTTTATATAGAAAAGCTAGAAAATCAGAAAATATGTGTTGAATATTATCCAGAATATTAATGTGTGGTCTGGATTCAATTATGTATAATGAAATTCTCACTTAAAATAAATTTCAACTATCTAATGTTGTTTGTGGATAAATTTTTTGAATATCTAGAATTGCTATTGTTTTTAGGGCCTTGGATGTCTTGTGAATTTATTTATTTTATTTTTTTTAGAGAACCTCTCCAATGTAGAGTTTTTTTTAGATCATGAGAAAATTTTGAATTTTATAATCAGCCATAAATCTGGTTGTAAACAAAATAAATGAGTTTGAGCTAAATTTTTAAACTTGTTTGGTAATTGAGCCAAACTCAAGTAAATTCAAACTCGGCTTGGTTTGAGAACAGACTATTTTAGTAATTTTTTGACTTTTTACGAAAATGTGTGCAGAAAAGTAGAGAGATGATATAATGTGTTTTAGTTAGCTTTTTGACTTTTTGACTATTTTAACCACTTCCCAAACGAGGCTACTCAACTAGAGTCGTGAACATAATTATATACTCTTATTAATTTATTCTATCTCTCTGTATATGATTGGTGCTTATACATTTTACATATTTAACTAATAAAATTATTAATATATGAGTATTATTATATATTTTACTCATAATATATTCTCCTTCTTTTCCGCCTCTTAATATGCATAAATATTTTTTTCCCTCTTATAATTGAGTTGATTCAATCCAAGTTTGAATTTTTCAAATATTGGACAAACTAGACTAAAAATTAATATTTCAAGCTTAAGACTTCGTTTGGAAAGTGGGTTGGCTTTTTTGGTTATTTTAGCCTGGGATTAAAAAGCCTGATTTGGGAAGGGCTTTTAGCTTTTTTGACTTTTTTGTGAGAGAAAAAATGTAATAATTATGGATTGGATGTGATATTTTGTCTTATTAGACTAAAAAGCCACAAAAGCCACTTCCCAAACATAGGCTAAAGCTTGGCTTGAGCCTGAGTTAAAAAAGATTTAATAAATTAAACTTAAATATCTTAAAATGTTGTTCAATTTAACTCAACTTGTTTCCCATGGTACTTATAAATAATATGTATCAATTAAACTTAAGAGACACCAACAAAAATCAAACGCAAGACAAGCCCAGGATTCACTTGTGTGAACTAAACTTGAGGATTATGGGCAACCCAAGTCTTCTATGACAAAAATCACCGACCCTTACGCTTTACAAACTTTTTCCATGAAAGTTCAAAAGTTGATTAATAATATAACTTTCTATACTTGGGGATGATTTGAGGTTGACATATTCATATAATAATATTATTATTCATCACCCTTAGGCCTCGTTTGGGAACCTTCCTTTTTAGCCAAAAAGTCAAAAAGTTACTAAATTAGTCAAAAAGCCAATAACCCATACCAAAAAGTCAAAGATTCTCTTTTCTCTCTACTTTTTGCACATCTTTTCGTAAAATGTCAAAAAATAATCCCAAACATACTAGTTTTTTTTAGCTCATATTTTAGCCAAATAGCCAAAAAGTTACTAAATTAGCCTGTTCCCAAACGAGGCCTTAATTAAGAAAATACGTTGTTGTCATTTGACTGCTAATAATAAACTTAATGAGTAAGAATGAAATTCAAACTATACAATATATGAGATGTGAAAAATGCTTGATCTATTGAAATAGAGGGAATTCGACTATGGCCAGATGATTGCTCAATAACTGATGTTATCATTGTCAATCGTAGTTGTCACTCTTATTAATTACACTTATTACCTTTATCAATTGATGTGTCAACTAACATCCATCCAAGTGACGGCCGAATAATCTTTCAAATGACTTGTTAAATAACTGATATATATATAATTTTAAACAATTCAAAGGAAACCAAATTAATAGATGTAGCATTAAAAGGTTTGACACAATAGTGAAACCTTTCTGCTTTTTATTATTATTATTTATTTAATTATTTAAGTTTCTTTTGGCATTTGATTTTTTGATTAAAAAAGCATAAAAAAATAAAATTGACTACATAAATTAATAAGATAAAATTATAATTATTATATTTTTCTCTCATAAAATTTTAAAAAATCAAATTAAACAAGATTTAAAAAATTAAATTCAAAAAATAAAAAACAACTAGAAAAAGTCAATGCACTAGTTACCTAAGAAATTAATGATATGGTGATAGACTTTTTGATGGTGTCTGTGTCTGTGAAGCTTGCTTGACTCGTACACCTGTTAATCATTTGGGGGGGTATTTATTCTCAGCACACATTAATAAAAAATTAAAAAGTTTACGAGCACGCTGTTTCGAAATTTCTAAATAAGTTGCATTCTTTTTTTAAATGTTTTTGCTTTTAATAATTTTTTTTTATTTTTTCAGTCCATGTAAAAAAAATTAAAAAGTAAAATTCTTTTGAAAATTTTAAAAAGTCAAAATAAGTTAAAAAAAAAATGCTTATTTTTTTGTCTTTTCTAGACTATTTTGAATTTTTTTTTAAAATTAATTTTTCGATTCATCTCATCAAGTAAAATTTAGAAATTTAAATTTTTTTAACTAAAGGCGAAAATAAACAAAACAAATTTACTAAAAAAGCTTAAATAATTTTTTTTTAAAAATTGATTAGTTTAAAAGTTGAGGAAAAAGTACTTTTAATTTATACTTTCTCTTTCTGATTGGGCTTGGCTTCTGTCCAGTCCTCATCTGGACTGGACCGTGCTGTTGGGCCCATGAGGGCCCACCACGGATCTCGTTTTGATAATCTAAACCGTTCAATGTGTAGAACTCGTCGAGTACTATAAGCCTGTAAAAAATCAGGTTAATCGGATATTAGTAGCTATATGATCAAATCAGTTTTGTATAAAAAAAATGGACGGTGAATAAATTAACGGTTGACAAAAATCTGATTTGATCATATAGCTACCGATATCCGATTAACGTGATTTTTTATAGTCCAATCCAGATGAGAAGCCAAAGCCTTTCTGATTATCTACAAGTATTTGTTTGGTGTAATTTATTATAAATTAAAAATTAATAACCCAAAAGTAGAAATCAAAATACCTCTATCTCAACTTTTAGATAATTAAATTTATTTATTTTTTTAAATTTATATAAGCGATTTCTGCCAAATTAGTTGTAAACAAAACTTGCACTAAATAATTTGATACAAACTCTTTAATTAAAAATAAGTTATAATTTGCTCATTTAAGTTGCAACAAACAGCTAGATGTCATTTATATTTGGTTTGCCTATGAATTTTTATAAAAATAAAATAAAATTTTAAATATTGTGAGTTTTATTATTATTATTTTTTAACTTTCAAATAATTCATATTCCTCCAATGTGTGAAATCAGAAGTCCTATAGTTGTGCTAACCTCCAAACAAGCCACAAGCAGCATAATGGTGTCAAAAGCCAACCATTCTTTATTCGTTTACCCATTCTCCCTATTGTCCTTCCATGAACAACACATCGAACATGCATAGCACTATCTCTCATCTCAAACTCCCTAGCCATCACGCAATGAATGTACAAAATATTTTCTGAACTAAAATCTTATCAATGTCGTCACTATCATCACCTTCACCACTACACCACCGTCGCAGCCATCACACCTCCACTGCCTCACCACCTCACCTCCACCTCTGTTGCACCGCCGCCACCCCCACTAATAAACTAATTAATACATTAGTTTTATGGACACAATCAAACACAAAAAAAAATTGTTTCTTCAGAAAATATTTTTTGAAAAAAAAAAAACTATAAAATGTTTTGTTAAAAAATGTTTTCCATAAAAAACAAACCAGGCAGAAGATAACGAATTAAAGAGGCCCGGTTAAAGACAACTTGAATATAGTATAAAGACATTTAAATTCGAATCACATTGCATGGGAAAAAGGTAACTCCAGGGGTAATGTAATGATGCATCAAAATATTCTACAAGACAAACCGTGGCTGAAAAAGCCTATCTAATTCACTAAAACTAATTAAACCTACAACACAAAAACAACACAAACCCCCCATCGGAAACAAATCAACATGCCGGTACTAATGATAAACAGTAACAAGAAGTTTACAGACAAACACAGTAGAGTGAGATGGCGTCAATTCAAGTTTTAATGGCCAATGCGGTCACTGGTCAGTAGTAGCAAACCTTGTAATGCGTAAATCCACTGAGGCTCGTTTAACAACTATCATCCAGGCAAGGTTAGATTAATATCAGTTGGCTTGTTCCTTGAATCTGGAGGCAATGGAGACCAGTTATCAACACGGAATGAAGAAGAAGATGAGAGATTTGGCTTTGGGGTCGTTGAAGTGTGTTGAATGCCAAACGTATCTTCTATCTCGGTGCTAGCGCTAGAAATGGGGATGGCAGCAGTTGGTTGTGTGGAAGTTGTTATGGATTCCGTTTTTTGTTTCTTGGGCTTTTGTTCGTGCTGGTTCCCAGCCAGAAAACTTCCTACAACGATCTGATATGTAAAATAAAGGGCGAATATTACAATCCGTTTCAAGCTCACGTCTCAAAAAAGGAATGTATCCACGATCATTATCACCTATGTATGCATTCTGCCAAGGTGTTGTGTTGTAGAAAACCATAATGTTTTTGCCCACAATTAACTGATGCCCTATAAAGCATGGGTAATTTGAAAATATTGCCATACAAATACAAGTATTGACACCGGTGCAGCTACACACATACTAGATATGCAACATACTCTCGGTACGGCTTAGATACATTTCAAATACTTTTATAGGTACTTGGTGGGTATAAATACAATTTTTTTCTTTTTTCTTTTTTAAATATAGAGGTATTGGAACAATTATATTGTGCATATTTTTTAAAAATTAAAAAATATAAGATATATTTGCAATTATCAATAATATTTAAAAAAATACTTAGGGTTCTTTTTTTTTTTTGACAATTACAAAATTACTTTAATTAATTTTTGCATTTAATTTTTTAATTGTAAAAAATGTATTTGTTTATGAACATACCAGACTATACTTGTGTCCTACCTTTTTAAATTTTTCAATATTTGCATACCCGTAATATACCCGCACCCCTGCTTCCTAGGCAGCAGCTAGGCAAAAAAAGTAAGGAGAAGAGATGCCATACCTGCACAGGACTGGCAGCTACTAATAAACCGGCAACTCCGCCCCCCACAACTCGTCCATCTGGGCTTGCTAAAGAAACACTCATGCCGCCTGATCTGTTCCTTATTCCTCCAGTCTCAGCTGGCATAAATGACCCAGTCAAGGACAGTATCTCAAAACGACCCTGAAAGAACAGCAGCAGGACGAAATGGTTGGTGTTCAAGTAGATGATAACAGAAAATAACCAAGCATGAAAAACAACCCAATACCCCGATGAGAGATTCAAATCTGAATGTTTCAACAGATTAAGCAGTAAAATCTTTGAAAATCCAATTAATAAAATAAATTACCCGCCTAAAAAAGAATAGCCTAATAAGTCTATATTTGGTGCATTAAGCTGCCATGAAAAGGTACTCTTTCAGTAGTGATTCCAAATAACAGTACCTAAGCCAATTCAGAATAAAATATTACGAAATGGCCTGTAGTTGTTTTTGTTATGGAGACTTTAGTTGATAAACCTTGTACACATTCAGCTGCAAATGAGGTAAATGTGAGCATGATAGGTGCACTAAATCAATTGTCTTGAAAGCTTAACAAGAAGAAACCTTTCAACATTTCAATATGTTAATTATTATATACAATCTGCTCCTGAAAATCCAGGCAGCACACAACAACGCATTTATGTCAGGCAGTGTTAAAGGTTTTTTGGGCCTGTCTTTATTGGTTTTTGTGACTGGCTAAAGGTTGGTGGTGATACGAGGTTTTAGAGCTTGCAAATGGTATAACAAGGTGGCGGGATTTTTTTGGGTGCTGTTCACAGCATCAGCAAATGGCACTCAGTAGATTTTGGGAATCTTTTATTTTTGTCTTTGTATGATTTAAGGAGCGATGGAAAGGATCTAACAAGGTTTTAATGGTAAAACAAAGCTGCATCCTTTCTAGCTTGAAGGTGCAAAAAAATGAAGAGAAAGGCAAAAAGAAGAGAGAAAGAAGGGAAAAAAACTCCAGGATGCTCCCTTAGGTAATCTTTGCCATAAGACCTAGTGTTAGGGGTCCATTACACAATCCAAAAAGAGCATCAAAGCTCATCAATTCTCTAAAGCAATCTCAATTGAAGACCTAGTGTTACAGGACACAATCCAAAAAGAGCATCAAAGCTCATCAATTCTCTAAAGCAATCTCAATTGAATTTGAAAAGGTATATAGCCATAGACTTCAAGACAACTTTCAACTAACTACGACTACAATAATAGAAAAATTAGACTGACTCGTAAAACCCATCTATGAAATACTAATGCTATTAAATATAATCGGTTTGGTTTGGTTTATGAGAAAGGAGTTTGTACAACATTTTTTCAGTGTTTCTCAAATTTCTTTCTATTGCTCGAGTTCCAGAAACATTTCGGATATGTTTCTTAAGAGTTCCCTAAAAATTTCGATGGTGTTTGGGAAGTGAGTTTTTATGTAGATTTTATTAGATGTAAGTTTTTATGAGATAAAATTTTTTTGGTGTTTGGGAAGATAGTTAGGTTTTTATGTGGTTGGATGTGATGTTTGTGAGAGAAAAAGTGAAATGATTATGGGGTTGGATGTGATATTTTGTTTGGATGTGTTTTTTTTGGTTTTACAAAACTTGTCTTTTAGTGAAAAAAATGAGAAAAAAATTTGGGAACTTGCTTCCCAAACACCACCAGTTTGTCTCTGATTTGGAAACGAGTTTTACGAGGAAGCGAGTCTCGGCTCTCAAAAGGAGTTATGATTCAAACCCATAAACCAATATTGCAGCTCATTTCAAGAAAATTCTAAAATCACCAGAATACCCTTGATCCCACAGCCTTGATCCCACCTTTAAATTATACCAATTTCAAAAGTTCCTATCTTTCCATTTACCCTTTGTTGAGAATGGTATTAATTGCATCATGCGGCAATTTAAGAAGTAGTTATCCAAGAAGTAAAAAGAAACTACTAATGTGGCATGAAATAATTACTCAATCCATCAATCCTGTGCCCTCATGGATAAGAAATAAACACTAGCCATCAGATTAGAGTCACACTTCCAGGATGGTAATATTTTTTATCCAATAAAGAAGTAGATGAAGCACTTATTACAGATACAATATTTTTAATTCCAATATACAGATGGAATAAAAACATGTAAAAGCAAGATTATAAATACTGGTTTTGGCAAGACTAACTCTACTGGACAAATACTCAATAAAGGAAAAATGCCACTACAAGTGCAGATGTTAATATATCTAGAAAAATTGACAAATTTCAAAGATCTCACTGGAAAACCCTAGATTTACTGATATTTTCTTGAAGCCTTAATTAACTGATATAAGATGATAATAGGTGGTGTTTGGGAAGTTTGAGACTTGGGTTTTTTTTTATTTTTTTCACAAAAAGACAAACTTTTTGCAAAACCAAAAAAAATACATCCAAACAAAATATCACATCCAACCCCATAATCATTTCACTTTTTCTCTCACAAACATCACATCTAATCACAAAAAAATCCAACTATCTTCCCAAACACAAAAAAAAATTTCTCCAATAATATCCTACAACTAAAAAAACCTACATAAAAACTCACTTTCCAAACACCCACATAATATTCATACAGTTGACTGGGTTATGCAAATTTTAGACAAATTCAATTCTATATTATGTAATTGAACTACCCACTAAAAGTTAAGAATTCTTCAAAAATGAAATGAAACAGAAGTAACCAAGAAGATTGACTATGTTGTGAAAGAAAGGACTAGATGCACAACCTCATATGTCAATGTACCACCAGAAGAATCAGGCTGACGAAGTGTGACGCTTGAAATTACTCCATTTGCAGAAAGAATGCATATTGCACGAGGCCCTTGTTGAGAAAATGATATAACCTTCATTGTAACATCCTAAACAACGAAAAAGAAATCATCAATGCAGTAAATCAAATTAAACTTGTCCTTTGAATATAAAAATCATGGTAATAGTAGTTGTCCAGAGAAGTTAATGATGTAGAACAAAATTCTATAATTTTTTTTTATTCCTTAATTTTATTATTATGGAATTAGATTTTAAATAGTTTAAAATTTTAGTTTACTATTCTCTTAGGTTTCCTAATTTGTGTTAATTTAAGCTTCCTAGTTTATTTTAGAATTACTTTTCCTACAAATATTAGGTTTAGTTTATTATAAAGAAGCCTACAAGCAAATGTAATGGATTCATTCAATCACTAATATTTTAAAGAGTTTTTCGTCTATTTTCTTTGTGGATTCAAGGGTGTTATGGTGAATTCAAGAATTCTCGTATACTAGAACGATATATAGCCCCTGTTTCATCTACTAGAATGATATCTAGTTCCTTCCTATACTACTGCTGTGCCAGTTAAAGATCCTGATCATACATTCCTCTTTCAATTTCCTCGTCTACTAGAACGATATCTAGTCCCTGTTTCCACTACTAGAACAATATCTAATTTCTTCCTATACTACCACTGTGTCAATTGGTAAACATCCTGATCATACATTCCTCTTTCAACTTCCCCCTCTTTTGACAAACATAAATATCCGCAGATATAACTATCAAAGCAATATTTTATCAAGTGATGCAATATAGGGGTCAAACTCAAATCCACTTCAAGTCACAAATAAAAGAGTTTAAAGATGACATGTAAAGTTTTACGAATGACAATGGGACTGAAACATTGACAATTTTTGGAGGCAGTGCATGGAATGCTGGTCATGGTGCCAGTTTGCATATCTTTTTAGCCTTTGATATACATAAAAAGTTTAAAAAAAGAAAAGGAAGAAAGTCTTTGGTTGGACACCTTTAGTCCATGACAGAATGCATTGCCAATATCATCTTTGTTAAGGAATTATTGCTATATTTCTTTATTTTCTTTTTTTGTAAGTGAATTTTTAACACCTTTCTCCTTTTCTTGTCCAGCCACTCTTTCCAAATAACTTTGGGTTAAAGCAAAATCATACGAGTTTTACATAATAACTTCAAAGATCTAAACCATTAGAGAAATAAGCCAGGAGAAAATTAGACATTATCTTTGGGAAAAAAGGCACCAATTGCACCAACATTTACCTCTCCAGCATTGACGGTGATTATATGGGGTGTGAAATTAGCACCAACAGAGCATGAAACCCAATCACCTACGAAGAAACATTGAAGATCAGCAATATGAAACTTCCCCACTTAACAAAAATTTATTTATTTGCCAATTTAAAAAAAACAAAAATATATAAAGTTGAGGAATGATTGCAAGGAGTCTCAGAATTTTATGTTACCCTCATAAAGCTTCCATATTCTACGCATTTCATGAATAGTAAAACCAGGACACCAGACCCTAAATTATCGTAAAACAAGACAGTAACCAAACGAACACATAAACCATCTAAACCTTTAAATTTTCTGCTTCGTTTTTGTTTACATGCGTTGCTAACTCTAACGAAAAGGGAACAAGGCCATTCGTTAAATATATGCCTAAGGCAAGGATATACTAAGTTTCCTCTCGGGCTCAGTAACGTAGTTAGATACACTACTACCAGTAAAAAAGGCATAGTTAAAGATAACTTCATTGGAAACTACATCAGCCAAAACTAACAAAAAGACCTAAGTTACTTAGACTATTATACTGAGTGGACACCACATTTGACAGGTTTCGTTTGGGACTTTCATACCACTTTTTCCTAAGTTAATGCAACATTAATGACAACCTATAGCATTTGTGGACTACTTATAAACTTAGTTACAAAAATATATGCATATACATAATATAATGTTGTTCTACCAAAATTTTCCCCTCAACATTTGCAATTTAAGAGTTCAACAACTGTACTGGAATCAGACACAATCAATTGTACCCAAATAAGACTGAGTTATCAGCATTGATTTGCAGGCGTAGAGCTCTAAAGAAGAAACAAATAAAAAATACTTTTGGAACCTAATTGTCAACATAGTTTAATTGATTCTTTCTGAGTTCAAAACTAATTTAAATTCACATACTCCAAGATTTCATAGATGCCATGACCAAATGATGGGCCCCGTGTACGTGATAATACATATGGTTGTCACCCAGTAGAAATGACAATACAAGTATGCCAATTACAAAGAGGACATGCAAATAATCAATTTGACATGTACAGATTATGTCAATCCACAGAAAGAAAAACCCTACGGAAATCAAAATAAAAACTTACCACTGCAAACCAAAAATTTTAGTAATTCTTAAATATTGATATCCTTGTCCTTTGCTACAAAAGTATTCAGCAAAAATGACACGAAACAACTGATAAAAGAGGAAAAATCATAAGGCAAAACCACAAATCCTGATGCTCTCCCACAAGGCTTGCCAAAGTATGGCTCACAAAAAGTAAAAAAACATAGTCACCTCAATCCTACCCCATGGGTATAAAGAATCAAATCAAGTGGTGGAAACAAAATGTCATTAAGATGAAAATGTCACAAAACGCTATTACGATGAACATCTGATAAATTTACTCATTGTCCAAGAGAAAAAAAATATTATATGACGTCACAGATAAAAAAACATTTACACAACCTCCCCCAGTGTGGAATCTAGGTTTCTTTACCATTAGTTAAAGGACTTTAACGGATTAATCCAAGATGGCAACTTCCACATTTTTGGTTCTTTTCCTCTTCTTGTTCTCATCTTCCTAAAAAGGTGAGAAGTACTAACACTAAACGACAGGCCTATAACGAAGATTCCTCATTCCCAAACCAAACTACAGATCCCAAACTTACTTTCAGAGCTACCAATTTACATCAAGATCCAATTTGTGTGGCATCTAATCACAGGTCCCACATCAAACCCAACATTATATACCATACACACTTTAAATTCAAACACTAAACATCAATTTCACAACCCAAATCAAATCAAGTAAAACCCAAATACACAAGATCAAAACACAAACCACCGCTATATTATAATAAAACAAGAAGATACCAAAATTAACAAGAAATGTAGTTCAAATACCTAAATTATCCACCTCCATCTTGTGTTGCTTGCTGGCTGACCCTACTGGCCTAACTTTCCCCCGTTTGGCGGCAGAGAAATCGATCACCGGAGACGGTGCCGATGACGATATCGGCTTCGGTGACAGAGCCATCGTCACCGTCCCATCCGGACCGTACTTCCTCGGCCTACCCCTCTTTTTTTTGGCAGTTGGTGCACCACCAACGGCCGGCAGCGACACACCCAGTTGGGTGGTCGGCGCCGGAGTTGGTCCGGCGGCATGACTAGGGTTTTCAGTCCTAGGCGCCACATGGTAGTCCGACGGAGCATCTGATCCCACCACTGTAACCCCACTAATGCTCAAACCCTCCCTTCCCTCCATACCCAGAACACCAAGAAAATTTCTAGGACTTTCTCATTCAAAACCCATCATTTTCCTCACACCCAAACAACTGAGAACTTCTTTAATCTTTGGAAACAAAACCCAAAAAAGATTTGAGGGGGGAAATACAATACAGTTTGAAACACAAAACCCAAAACCCAGAAAAGAAAATAAAGAAATTATTAGAGTACAAATTAAAGAGACCTTGAATTTTGAAGCCTCAGAAACTTTTAATTCAAGTCCTGATAGAACAGAAAAAAGTAAAGTAAAATTCAAACTAAAACAGAGGAGAGACTATTCATTTTCAACTTTGTAAAGCAAAGAGTAAAACAGAGAGGGAGAGAGAGGGAGAGAGCGCTTTAATGGTTTATGAATTTGAAAATAAAAAGAAATTAACTCTAATTTTGGGAATAAATAGAAGGAAATAGATTGAGAAGAAAGGACTGATTTTTTTTTTTTTTTTCTTGCACTGTGATGAGAAAATGGAAATTGTTATGATAATTTGGGTGCCTAACTTTCCTTTTAGATTGTGATTAAAAAAGTAATAGAAGTGGGAAAAGAAAAGTTATTAAATATTGGTAATTAAAATCAATAAAATTATTTAATTGTTAAAGCAGAGGAACTATGTAATTTGGTTAAGAAAATGGGTGGAGTCCGGCCTAAAAATAAATAAATAAATAATTAATTAATTAATTAATTATAGTTGGGAAATGTGAAATTAGGTTGCCAAGACATGAAGACCACCATCTATTTTTATGAAAAATTAAATTTTTTTATTATAATTATACTATAAAGTTTTTGTTTTTTTTATATTTTTTATTAGGATATGATGCTTTCTCTTTTGATGGGTATTTTTTAATTTTACTACATTCAGACAAAGAATATAAAAAGAAGTGAAAGGAAAAAAATAAACAAAAGTATATGATTTTGAAATTCCTAGTTATACTTCTTTTGCTTAGCATGAGACTGGTAAATACACCTTTTGAATCAATCAAGAAAAAGATTATTCAAACTTCTAATCTTATTGATGAAACCTATATAACAAAATATAGCTCATTTTTTTGAAAAAGTCTTAGAAAATTGTTAAAAATACATTTGGTTTTATCAGGTAAGATTAATTTATCTTTTAATCTTACAATGAAGATTATTAATTGACTTTTATTTTTATTTTTTTTTAAAAAAATTCTTTCACAAAACTCATTTATCATAGAAAGATTTTTACAACATAGTGGATTTATTACTTTCTCTTACTCTATTTTCTATCTTGCTTATTCCGGCACAAATATGAAAAGTATTTTCTTTACATATTTATAGTTGTATCTTTCACTTCATAAACTCTTACTACTTAACATAAAAAAAAATTTATCTTATTATAAAGCTTGGATTATGCTACGTGAGAAATATTGCTTTTATAGAAAACAATGTGAGAAATATCTCACACACACACACACACAAAAATAAAAATAAAAATAAAACAAAACAAAAACAAAAACACATTGCTAAAGATATGGCTTGAAAAAAAGTAAGTACACTTCTAAGTAATTTTTCTTACTACAAATACAAGTTATAAAACCACATAATTCAATACTATAACAACCTAAGAAATATGACAAAGAAAAATGAAAGTAATGTCTTTCCTTGTTTTAATTCTTAAATTTGTATCCACTCTCCCCTGTTAGTCATAATCTCCGATAATTCATTAAGGGTCCGTTTGGCAAGTTGGATTAGGGGTTTTTTTTATTTTTTTAGTCAAAAAAAAAAAAAAAATTTAATTAAAAAAAAAAAAAAACATCCCATCAATCCATAATTATTACACTTTTCTCTCAAAAAAAAAAAAAAAAAAAAAAAAAAAAAAAAATTTCTTCCCAACAAACTTTTTTTTAAAAAAAAAAAAAAAAAAAAAAAAAAAAAAAAAAAAAAAAACCCTCCCACAAACCAACCCTAAATATATTTCTTTACTTTTTTCAAAATATTGTCTACATCAATAGGTTTTTTATTTTATTTTTTTGTAATATAAGAAAAACTTGTTACCTAATTTATGTGAAGATAAAATAAAAAGATGACAACATTACAAAATGCTACCTTAGCCATCCACCTAAGTCTATTTGCTTCACTTTCATCTACTCAAACTATTGACATATCAAAGATTTCATGCTTAATTACATCTAGTGATTTAAGAAATTTTGGATTCGAGTCCTCAAGAATTACTTTGCCAGATATGTGAGACTAGCAAAAAGTCACATATTTCTCAAGTTTGCAATTCTAGAGTTATGATCAAGAAATTTATCCAAAAAAAAGAAAGGAAAAAAAAAAAAAAAAAAGATAAAAGAAGAAGTGACCTCACTCATCTAATTATTGGTCTTCTCTCAAATAATTTATCTCTTTACTCCACTTTTTGAATTTTTGGTTTAAAGGATCTCTTTCGTGTCCAAAAATCATGATGTAGAAGATGCATAAATGGTGCACACACTACTATATTTGTTTTTAGATTAAAATTGTTTTCTTCAAAAAGATAACATTATTATTATTTTTAAAAGAAATATGTCGGCTCGGTTGAGACTAAAATAAAATAAAATTATAAGGTAAGTTTCTAGGGCACCTCTCAAGCATTGACCAAGAGAATGGAGCCAAATAAAATTGGCCAAATTTATATACAAAAATAATAAAATAAACTAAGCTTTGATAAGAACAAAATTAGTTTTTTAAGCATTTGTTAAAATATGATGCTGAGCTCAAGATAACAATTATATAACTTTAAGGCTATATATTTTCTTCATTTTTTTTTTCTAGGCACATTAGCGTGCAGATGCAGTATTTTTTTATTATTTTTTTATTTGATTTTTTTGGGTTGTTGAACCTGGCCCTGGGTCATATTTGTTTGAAATATTGCCCATGAAGCGCAATGCACTAAAAATAAATATTAGAAGGGGAAAAAAAAAAAAAAAATTTAACTAAGAATTTGAGAAATAAAGCTCAGTGGGTTTAAGAGTATTTCTACCAAAACTTTTAAATATTGGTATATTAAAATAAAAAAAATGAAGGCTTAAGAGGAAAATTGACATATATATGTAAATTTGACATATCAAAAAGAAAATATTCAATTTGATGCGTCAAATTTATTATTTTGTTATATTTTTTACTTTCATTTTGTTAGATTTGCATGTCAAATTTTTGTAAAAATCCGTGTTATTGTAAATCTTGCTAAATAAAAAAATAAACAAATTAATAATAATTTGCATCAATTTTACCATATGCCAAATTTGACATAGGAGAGACCATGTCAAAATGCTACATAGGTATTTGGTTCTTCGATTTTTGAGTTTATTAAAGTGCTAATTTTATCTTTAAGATTTGAAATATTAGTGGGAGATGTATCGTTAGATGCTTTCTACCAATATACATATTTGTGTGTGTACTTTAGTAGAGCTCCAATGAGAGGAGATTCACATGTGCATGAGGGTTGAAGGGAGTCGATTAAATTTTTTTATTATAATTATTCTTGCAATAATCTTGTCATGGTAGTTTTAAATATTTGATTTAAGTTCAAAGCACAATCAATAGTAATTTAAGTCCAAAACACAATTAAAAATATATATTATTCCAGAGAATTTTAATTCAAAAAAATTTAGGCATGAACTAGATTCTTTCTAGGGTAAATTATACTGACACCTATGAGATTTCTATTTAATACAAATCTCTTATTCACGTTTGAAAAATTACATTTTTTTTCTTGAAATTTGTAATAGCATTACAAATTATCCCTGAATTGTTGATGTTATACCTTAAAATTTTCTAAATGATCATTTTGCCATTTTTCCTATCATCATGATGATTATATTTTATAACTTTCTATTATTAAATTCTGCCTAAACATATTCTTATTGAGTAATGATATACAAAAATAAATTTTATATAAAAATTTTAAATATAATGATATAGCTTAATAGTGACTTTTCACTTTAAACAAAACATCCATACACATGATTTATATTTACAACAACATCACTATCACAAAATTTTTATGATATTTTTTGTATAAATTTTTATATATGAATAGAATTTTTTATTTTTTTTATTTCCACCATCATTTTTCTTTGTATTCTATTCACCCACATTTATTACAATAATACCAAACACCGTCATTCACATTTTATTACAATATTACTGATTTTTTGTACTTATATATATATATATATATATTTATATTTGGTGAATTTAAAAAAAAATTACAAAATATTATACTTCTTAAGTATATCTAGATTGGAGTTTTCTTAGGTGTGCAACCCACAAAAGGTGTAAGTGGGTTGCACACCATGTGCCACTCACACAAAAGGTGTAAGTGTAAGGTGTAAGTGTAAGTGGAAGGTATAAATGAAATGTATAAGTTGCACACTTACACTTACAAAGAAGTGCAAGGTAAAAAAGGTGTAAGTGTAAGGTGTAAGTGAACACAAAAGATGTAAGGTGTAAGTTGCACACTATAGCATTACCCAGATTGGAGTTTTCTTAGGTGTATCTAAAAAAATTTTAAAAAAAATTGCTTAAAATATTTTTAAAAAATAGTAAAAAAAATACAAAAAAAAGAAAGAAAGAATATTGTGTGAGTTAAACTAAAGAAGATGATTGTTATTTCTTTTGAAATGACATGAATAAAATATTAGTATTATTTTATTAATTTATATGTATAAAGACTGAGGGATAAACATATCATTTTAATTTGATAATAAGATAAGTGTAATTCTTCAAGCGTGAAAAAAAATCTGTATTACATAGAAACTTGACAGTGTTAGTGTAATGTACCCTTATTCTAATAGATGGACCTACCTGAAAACTGGTAGACCAGGAAGTCATGGCCATGTAGAAAATATAACACAAAAAAGGTTTGATGGGTGATTATACAAATAAGTGGGGGTCACATTAGTGGCCGAGTACAATGAACATAATAAGTGCCTGTTGTTGGCTCTCTAACTTTACATTAGACAAATCTTGATGGTTAAATATATGCTGTTGGAGCCTAAATCCTCTTGTGTCATCAATGAAGTCCAACACATAGTCAACCTTTTCTTTTTATTTGTATTTTTTTTTTACAATAAAGGCTAGAATGACATGTTGGCTTGAGTCATCAATTTTGTATGAACAATTTTGTATGACCAAGATCCCTTCATTGCTAATTTGCCCTCAACCTTCACATCCTCACATCATGAGAATATCTATTCTATTATAAATTATACAAACGTATGTCATACATATGTAATTGCTTAAGTTTTTTTAATTTTGTAACTTTTTCAAATTTTTTTTCTCCTTTTATTTACAATTTTTTTTCTTTTTTAACAAATGACGATTACAATTGTCAATTATTTTTTCACATACATGGCATGTGTGCTCAACTTTTAGTTCCATAAGGGAGTTCAAGTAAGGGGTCAGGATTAATGTTTTAAAAATTAGATCTATGAACGAATCAAAAAAAAAATAAAATCGGATAAATGAGTTACTAGTTTAATCGTTGGATCAAATCGTGATGTTATAATTACTCAATAAATATATTAAAAATCATAGTTAAATAAATATAAATATTAAATGTAAAATATATATTTATATATCAAATATATGAGTTTAAATATTTATTTTTATATTGATCTTGTTTGTAAATATGTTATTTATAGTAATAGATGAAAAAAATGAATGGAATACAACAAATAAAATATTTCTATTATTATTTAACAAGATGATTGTTGGTTTGGTGGAAAGAGGCAAGCACATCAGGTCTTGAGTTTCAACCGTGCAAGTTGCTTTTTTCATCGCCCTAATGCAACTCGAGATTAAGATTTCATTTGTCAAGGGAGTTAAAACTAATTTAATTTATTAAAAAATAAAATAGATTAAAAAGTTAATTAGATTAGAGTCATATTTAAACCATAATTGAGAAGATAATTTGCATGCTTAAAGTTGGGCCGAGCTAGGCCTATTTGTTTTAAGAATTGGGCTGAGCGAGGTAACCTCAGTTCCAGGGGACACGCTTCAGGCCAAGCTAAGAGCTTAAATAGCTGGGTTGTGTGGTGTACCCCTTGTTAGGCCGAGGTCTGGAATAGATGAGCAAGATGTTTTCACTAACTCGAACAGGGGTATGTTAGTAACATATCGGGCTTAAGGCTATCTCGGTTGAATAGTATCTTTAGTCCGTTCGGCGTAGAGCAGGTCCAGTATAGCTCGGTTGAGTGTGCTACCGAGCTAAGGTAGGAGGTTTGGATCCTTTCACTTGGTGAGAAATGAGTACAGTGTTATAAGGATAGACACTCTTCATTAGGAGTGTGATTTCTAAGAGAATTCTAATAAGGAGAGTTGGAATCCTACTAGGATTGTGCCAGGCAGAATCTATAAAAACTCATAATAGGACCTATGTACAGGTATCACAATTCTTACTTTAGAATACACAGAGTTTTTGTGTCTATTATCTATTCGCTGACTTGGGCATCGAAAAGGTTTCCGGCACACACCCGTCGACTAGCTCACGTTTGTGTTTTCAGATAGTAAAGCGACGACGTTTGGAGGAGTGTAAACTTGATCAACAAGATTATACGAGAAGATTATTTTGTGCTCATACAATAGGTGCCGTCTGTGGGAAGACACAAAGAACAAAACCTTTTGATCAAGTTTTCTTCTCTAGTTGGAACCAATGGCGCACAATGAAGATTTGCCGCAATCTGCTATCGATGGGCAAACCCCAGAGGGGGGATGGAGGTGCGAAGGTTTACCTTCTATCCCACCCATGGCAGAATTAGAACCCCAGCGACGGAACTCCCGGAGAGACACACGGAAGAGACGGGGCACCAGTCCCCGTCGCTCTCAAAGTCCTAAAAGACAGAGGCAGAGGTTGGATCCTCAATTTTTGGAGGATCGCGTGAGGGAGTAAGACGAGTTAATAAAGAGGATGGCAGCAGACATGGAGACAATGGTGGCAATGGAAGAGGGACACAAAGACAACACGCCCTCTTACCACTCGGAAGATCGTGGCAGATACATCACGCCATCACAAGCAGAAAGTAGGAGCCTTAGAACAGGCGACACTCAATCAAGGACTTCCAGGACTCGTTACTCCAGGTCTAAGAGAATGAGGACTGAAAGGTCGTATATAGAGGGAAACAGCTATCGGCCCTCGCACACACACCAAACGATATCTAGGCACACGAAGTTACCTAGGTCAACGGACCTGCGAACAGTGCTTGAGGAAAGGGCGCGATAGAAGGAGGACACTAGAGCTCGCGACCCTCGCAAAGTTTCAGCCTTACAGCAATTGGCCCCAATGACACATGGGAGTGTCAAGGTAAGGATGCCAATATTGTGTCTTGCTTATGAACCAGCGGATAAAGTATTGGCAAGGTTACAAAGTTCACCATTCGTTCCGGCAATTAAGAACACACCACTACCCTCAGGTTTCCACTAGCCCAAATTCACTACTTATGAGGGGAAGTCAGACCCCTATATGCACTTAAGCCACTTTCGCCAAGTTATGGTAGTATACTGGAGAAACGAGGCTCTAATGTGTATCCTGTTTCCATCCAACCTTGGCGACCTAGGTCTAACCTGGTTCGAAAGGCTACCAAAAGGCAGCATAGCCTCATGGGCACAGTTGGCAAAAGCGTTTATGACCAGATTCAGAATGAATACCAAGACACCAGTGGAGATTGATCAGCTACTCTCCATTGACATAGGCGAAAAGGAGACATTGAGGTATTACAACAGTCGATATTGGGAAACCTTCAACCAGATTGGAGATTGCCCTACAAATCTCTCCATCACATAATACAAACGAGGTTTACTAGTCGATAACAAATTAAGGGACTCAATGACAATGATGCCACCCCTCACGATGGAGGCCTTAATGGAGAGAGTGTATCAACATATCCGAGTAGAGGAAGATAGCGCCCGTACTAAAGCAAAATCTGGCACAACAGCGATGCCAGATAAAAAGACTACAGCAAAAATCAACACAGTAGAACAACCAAGCCAAAATGGGCGAGGCAGGCGAGCCAATAGAGAGGACCCAGAAAAAAAGAAGTTAAGAGTCTGCACTACCATTACCACAGTATTCAATAAACCTATCTACCGAATTCTTAGTGACATATGTGAAGAACCTTTCGTTCGGCGGCCAACCAAGTTGGGAGAAGT
Source organism: Camellia lanceoleosa (assembly GCA_025200525.1). Lineage (NCBI taxonomy): Eukaryota > Viridiplantae > Streptophyta > Magnoliopsida > Ericales > Theaceae > Camellia > Camellia lanceoleosa. Next base: position 163,826,261 of record CM045769.1, read on the forward strand.
ACAAAAGGGCTATGATGAGAGGTCCCGTTGCATCTTCCATGATGAGAAGGGGCACCGCACTGAAAATTACACACCATTGAGGCAACATTTGGAGGAGTTAGTGGCTGCTAGACACCTGGACCAGTATATAGAAGGGGGAACACAGCCAGCCCCCCAGGACCCTAACAAACCAAACGGAATGTCGGTCAATGATCCATCCCAAGGCATAATCAACGTTATACATGAGATCGTCGAACCTGAGCGGGTATGTGAGCTTAGGGGGATGATCAAAACGGCTGAGCACTTGAAAGAAGTAGTAAGTGCACAACCTACCGTCAAAAAGGGCAGAATAGAGGCCACAAACGTCATATCCTTTTCAGACAAGGATCTAGCAAGGCTACATTGCCCTTACAATGATGCACTGGTGGTCACTTTGCGCGTCAAGAATTTCGACATCAAGCGGATTCTGATTGACCAAGGAAGCTCACACGAGATAATGTACTACAAGACCTTCAAACAACTGAAATTGGAGGACAAAGACTTGGCACCTGCGACATCTCCCCTTATCAGTTTCAACTTAATGCCAGAGTGGCCAGTGGGCAAGATAATCCTCCTAGTCAAGGCAGGAACCATGACAAAACAGCTGGAATTCTGAGTATTGAAAGTCCCTTCTACTTACAACATAATCTTGGGAAGGGTATGGCTGCATGCCATACGCTCAGTGGCGTCAACCTACTGTAGACACCCCATTTTTGACCGACCTTAAGACTCAGATGTCACCGGTTGAGCACTTGGTGATGTTGCATATTCTGCTCGTTCTAAGATTGCGGAGTCCTGGCTGCAAGCCTTGCCTCCAGACTTCCGGACGCTTTTGTACTTTGTCTCGGTTTGCGAGCCAGGCCCTGTTTTCTGTGTTCTCTTCTCAAAGGGAGGGAGACATCTTGTAGATCATCTCTCAGTGGCCGTAGGCTACGTTTCGTGGTCGTAGGCCATTTTTCCCATTCCCGGTTCGGTTTTGCTGTCGAGTAAAGTGCCTCGGTTCGGGACCGCCTAACCACCTCCGTTTGCTCCGATTTTTGGCATATACCTTATTTCCTCCCTTTTTGAAGGACACTGTGGTCCGAGAGACCAACTTCGCGGTCGAACACCACTTCCGGTGCTTGACAGTCAATTTTCGGGGCCCCGAGTTGCGCATTTTGGCCCTCGAACCTTCATTCTGCATCGGTTTGGGCTCATTTTTGGTGGAGGCCTTATTTTCACAATTAGGAAGCTTGTAGGAGGGTGGGAGGCCAGAAATTTTGCTAAAAAGCCAACTTTTTTGGTCCAGAGTGGTTCAACATGAATTTGGGAAGGAGAAAAATCTGCGCGGCTTCACCGAAACGGGCGTAACTCTTTTCACAAGAGGAATTAAGATATGAGGCCACCACCATTGGAAATCTTACTTCCGGGGCTTCATTTTGCACTCAAGAATCTCTTAAGTCCAAGTCCGGGGGGAGAAGATATGGTTGGTTGAAGTCCGGTTGAACCGAATCTGCGCGGCTTCACGGAAAATGGCATAACTTTTTCCACAGGAGGAATTTTGATGCAAGATTTGCGGCATTGGAAAGCTAACTTCTGGGGCTTTATCCTAGGAGGTGGCCGGCCACTTTTCCCTTTTGACCTGGCCGGCCGGCCACTTACCTGGTGGATGATTTTTTTTGCCCTTTTGACTTGGCCGGCCATTCTTGCCTTCCCAAGTGTGTTCCATCCATATATTTTGTTTTGCACTTCACCCAAGTCCGAGGGTTTGGCCTTTTTGAGGGGGAAAATTGAATTTAAATCTCCCTCCCATTTTTTCCCCCTTTTCCCACACCATTGCCTATATAACCAGCCCCTCCCCTTCAGTTTTAAGGGTTAGAAAATTTGCCTTGAGCTCTTGTATTGAAGCTCCCTCTCCCTTTACACTTCAAACATCCAAACCATCCAAGTCCTACACCCTTTCTACACCACCACCTAGCACCACACCATCACCTCCATTCCAGCCACTTGGAGCAGCTTTCCAGAGCCTGAGAAGCACCATTTCTTGTGCCAAGAAGCTGTCCAAAACTAGTCTACAAGAGTGAGTACATTTCTCCTCCTTTTGGTCCTATTCTTGCTCAATACATTAGCCATACTTTCTTGCATATTTGAGCTCCGGCCCTAACTGAAAATGGCATTTTTTTGAGCTCTATTTTATGTTTGTTTGAGGGCCTCTCACTGTTTGAGGCCTCCTTATTGCACTTGCTTCATTACCTCTCTTGTATGCCTGTTTCTTGTGTAGTATTTTTGGCCTATATGTAAATTGTTTTGAGGCATATTGTAAACTGTAAAGTAGCTTATTTTGAGCCTTTCTTCAATATTGTTGAAGGGATCATCACTGTTTGGGGCCTCCTTTTGTCACTTACCTTTGTATCCCTCTTTTGGCCCCATTTTTGCATGATTTGTTAGTCTCCTGTGGTTCTGTTTTTGGACTCTGGTCCAAACTATAAATAGTCTTATTTTGACCCCCTCTTCATGTTTCATTGAGGGTCTTTTACTGTTTGAGGCATCCTTTTTGTACTTTGTGTTATACCTCTCTTTTTGGCCTTATCTTGCATAGCATTTTGAGCATACTTGTACACTGTTTTGGATTTGATCGTCAACTGTAAAAGGTCATATTTTAGGTCTCTCTTCAACTTTATTTAAGGACCTTAATCTGTTTGGAGCCAGCATGCATCACTTACTTCTTCGTCCCCCTTTAGGCCCACTTTTTGCATGAGATTTTTTCCATACCTGTGTCTGTTTTTGTGGCTTGTGGTAAACTGTAAAGTATCATATTTTGGGCCTCTCTTCAACATTGTAGAAGGACCCTTCTCTGTTTAGGGTCAGAAGCTTGCACTTGCTTCATTATCTTGCTTTCGGGGCCATTTTTGCATGCTAGTTTAGCCCCATTTGCATTCGCTGTTTGGCCTTGCTTAGAACTGTAAATCTGCTTATTTTTTGGTCTGTCTTGATTCTGTCTTCACACTCCATGTTCAAATAATGTATGCATTGCATAGTCATAGGCCATTCCATGCGCCTAATTTCATGTTTCGGGACCTATTTCATGCATCGGGTGTCATTTTGCCATCTTTCGGGGCTGTTTTGCATCACTTATTGCCTCTGAAATTTGCATGTTAGTATGCCATAGCCCATGTTTTGCCATATCTTGTTAGAGTGGCATTCGGTGCCTTAGGGTCGGTCCTCGGTTTGCGTGCATGCGTGCACGCATTGCGAGTTGTCTCATTTCCATCTAATGGCCTCCTATGTGAGTGTGGCCAAGGTCTACTTGTGTTGGTGTAAGCCCATTATGTATTGTGTATGCTATTTCATTTCACAGCATTGTGTATGCTAGGTTGTATATTAGCGCATTGTGTATGCCATGTTACCTCGTGCATCGTGTATGCCATTTCATAGCATGTTGCATGTTAGGTTGTATCTTAGTTGCATTTCATGCATATCATGCATATTGCATTGTGTTCGGGATAGGAGTTAGCCCGGGCACGGGAAACGAGGTGCGTTTCGTACTCTGAGTGACGGAACATGTCTCAATTCCCCAGTCACCGACGCTCCGGATTATCCATGATGGAGTTAGGTTTTAGTTGAGTTTTCATGCGCATTCATTCTATATCGAGTAGTGCAATTCGATTCTTCGGCCATCATACATCGGGATGCGTGATTGGTGGCACGAGGATCGAAACATGTATACATTTGTGAAAATACATTGCCATGCCCCTTTCCTGCTCTCTATTGCAGCAAATCAAGAATCAGCAGTCTTCCGAGGCTTGGCGCGCTTTCCAAAAAACTATTACAAAACAGAGACTAATTGGGGCATCACAGTGGATTCCGCGCGAAGGCAACCCAGATATGCATCATTCATCATCTGGAGCAGAGTCGAGATAGTCCCTGGCTTGCATGCCAGTTTATTATTTTTCTTAGTTAATTTGTAAATTAATTAGGGATTTGTATTATTTGGATTGTACTATTTATTCAGACCCTCTACGCGAGGGCAATGTTGTAATAAGTGTGCGTGAGTGTGATGTATGTCTTCCAACCCCACGTCTTTCTTCCCTTTTATTTACCTGCTTATGGTAGTTAGATTAGGGCATGTTTCAATTAGCATACAGTATGATAGCATGTTTCAATTTATTTATCTGTGTTGCATATACCGGGCTCGGCACATCATGCTAACTGCATCTATATTTCAATTCCGAGTTGAATACATGTTAGCTGTAGCATTCCATATGCCATGTTTAGAATAGCCGAGCCTGCTATAGTTGCATTTTTGCATGTGTTGCATTAGGCATTTCTGTATATTTAGGAGCATGTATGGATTTCTAATCGGTTTCTGTTTTGGCTTGGAGTACTCGGTGAGTTTTATGCTTTAGCATCCTTGCATGTGTGTGAGTGACTGCCATGAATAGCATGCTTACCATGAGGCTAACTGCTTATGTGATATAACTGCCTGAATGCCTGTGGGTGAAGGTTGGGTTATTTGGATTGGAACAATTCATCAAATGTGTGTTTTAAGCCCACTAGATAGTGGCAAAATCATGTTTTCTAAAGCCCACCCGAGGGTGGCAAATCCACGTCTTAGCCTACCTGCGGGTAGCACCATCAAACCATTTTCAAACAAACAAACATGAAATGTTTTGTTCCAATTCAGGCGATCCAGTCTATACTTGTATGCCGTGCGCATCACATAGTAAATCTAGGCTAATAACCGGAATAAGAACGCACAATGTCTTCAAAACTAGATATCATGGTTAGTAGAGGCCGATCTTTGATCGGGCGAGCGGGGGTGCTCACGAAGTGCCCTTCCCCAATCGTACCCAAGTTCCCGAGCCGAGGCAACTTTGGTGATGACGGACACGTGGCCTGAGGCAAACGAGTCAGGGTTTCCTAAATTTTTCAAAAATAAAATATTTAGGTGGCGACTTTGTATCTAGCAAAGCAGTCCATATTTGGCACTTCTTTCAAAAAAATCTGTTTTCAAAAACGATTTGCCGGATTTGGACTCTTTGGTTCAGATTAAGAACCGTAACAAAAATCGAGTTCGAGCTGTAGCGAGGTCCCCCGTGGGCCTGTCTACAGTTTTTGGCGACTCCGCTGGGGATTTAGAGAACTTGACTCGAACTCATGATATCTGGTTTTGACTACACTTGTGTGTTTCTTTGCATTGCATTTGTATTGGTGCGCCTAGGACATTGTATTTGCCATCTACTATTCCTGAACGGTTTGCCGGAGGCTTGTCTTGTCAAGGTATGACCATAAGGCTGACCGGTTATGGGCTCTACCAGTATGGGAACACAAACCCCGATTTTACCGGGGCACCCTTTTGACCATTCGACCTAGTGCATATTCGGATCCGTAGTGACCATTCCAAACTAGGACAGGTTGCTTACCCGATATAGGTTGTTTGAAACCGTTGCGTACGTAGTGAAACCCTAGCTCCTGACAAAATAGGACAGGGAAACCCTACCCCAACATAGGGGTGTTTTGGCTCTCACTTACCTATTATGTGCTTTTAGAGTGTGTCTCTACAGGGAATGCATGTATCAGTTTGCAAGTTTGGGCATCAGGCCTGCGGGCACTAGTTCAGAATTTTGGGATTCGATTTACACGAGGATATCGATTCTGAGCGGATTGCAGCACGATCATTTCAACTCGGCTCATATGGGTTATCGTGAAATCAGGCTGAGATGCTCTCTGTTTTCTCTTTTGCTAGGTAGTCTTGGAACCATAGCTTCAGAAGGCTCTGATATCTCCCAAGTTCATTGGACTCGTGCTGATAGACTTTGTTAGGTCAGAGATTCAATTTAAGGGCAAATCAGTGTTCCTTCGTAAAGCAGGTAAAAGGGCCTGAATCACCGCCAATTACGGATCGTTGACCTTAACAATGGACCGAGGTCACAATTGTTGCCATAGAGATAGATCTACCGGTCAGTCAGATGGATCAGCAGAATACATCAGGGATGGAGGCAATGATGCGTCAAATGCAAGAAACTATGAAACTCATGCAAGAAGATGTCATCGCCAAGCGTATTTTTCAAGCAAGAAGTCAGAATCATGGCTCAAGAAGCCGAGCTCATCACCAGTCGCAAGCAAAGCGGCGTCGCTTCACAACAAGTTCCTCCCCACAGAGCTCCAAAGACTGGGAGATGCCAAATGTCCATGAAGGTACGGACATTCCAGTAGGGCCTGCTCCGCCCCCAATTTTACCCCAGTTATCCAAAGCACCTACCAATCTGCCGGAATCTCCCTTCGAGTTCGAGGTCGAGGTCGACCCTACAGCGTTGAAATTGAGCAAACTTGAGGAGATGTTTAAGAAATCTCAAGGAGTCAACTCCATCCCGAACATTGGAGATGGGTATACTGATTCGGTGGTGACATTGCCGGACAGGTTCAAGATGCCTCACATCGACCGTTTTGACGGGTCAGGAGATCCCATGGTCCACCTAAGTTTGTTTTTAGATGTTCTGCACCCCATGGGCTTGACAAGATTACAGAAGCTCTCCCTTTTTGGCAGGACTCTGTCGGGTATTGCGGCCATCTGGTACGCCAAATTGGAGGATTCAGTGAAACGAAGCTGGGAGGAGATGGCCGAGGCCTTCGTTGCACAATATTCATACAATACCCAGATTGAGATCACAACCCGTGATCTCAAGACGACCAGGCAAGAGCCGAAAGAGGGCTTCTCTGACTTTGTAACCCGCTGGAGGGCCAAGGCCTCAATGATGACCATTAGGCCAACGGATAAGGATCAAATACGGATGGTTGTGCGCAACCTCCAGCCCAAACTAATGTAGAAAATGATCGTGCTCCCCTTCCCTACCTTTTCAGATTTGCATGAGATGGGAGTACAGATCGAGGATGCCATGAAGCAGGGCCTTATTGACCAGAAAAAAGAGCAGCCTAGGTGGGCGTTTTCCCACAGTTCAAATGCGACCACCAACGGTGATGCAACTGCAAGATCTTCTGAAGTGGGCATGGTCACCACCACCTGTAGACGTCCCCCGAACGCCCCGGGGAGATGAACCCCGTTCTGTTCATTTGGGTTTACTACAGTTCAAAGGACTCAATTTGTCACGGTTCTAAATCTGAACCAAAGAGTCCAACTCTGGCAAATCGTTTTGATGAAAAACAGATTTTGAAAAGAAGTGCCAAACATGGACTGCTTTGCCAGATACAGAGTCGCCACCTAAATATTTTTTATGGGGGAATTTAGGAAACCCTGACTCGGTGCCAAAGGCCACGTGTCCGTCATCACCAAAGTTCTCTTGGCATGGGAGCTTGGGTACGATCGGGGAAAGTCAGCTATGAGCACCCCCTTTCGCCCGGTCTGAAGACCGGCCTCTACTAACCGTGATATCTTATTTTGAAAACCTTATATGTTCTTATTCCGGTTATTAGCCTAGAATTACTACGTTATGCGCACATCAAACAAGTATAGACCAAATCGCCTAAGTTGGAACAAAACATTTTATGTTTATTTTAAAAATGGTTTGCTACTCGCAAGTAGGCTAAAATGCAGGTTTTGCCACCCTCAAGTGGCCTTTTATAAAAGAAGGTTTTGCCACTATCTAGTGGGCTTAAAACTCACAGTTTTAATGCATTGTCCCAATTTAGGTAATTCAACCTCCATCCACAAGCATTCAAGCAGTTATATCACATAAGCAGCTAGCCTCATGGTAATCATGCTATTATGGCAACACTCACACACATGCAAGGATGCTAAAGCATAAAAGCTCACCTAGTACTCCAAGCCAAAACAGAAGCTCATTAGAAATCCATATATGGACCTAAGCATACTGAAATGTCTAATGCAACACATGCACAGATGTAATCTAGGCAGGCTCGGCTATCCTAATCATGGCATGTGAAGTGCTACAAGTAACACGTATTCAATTTGGAAATTGAAATACAATGCAGTTAGCGTGATGTACCGAGCCCGGTGCATGTCAACAAATGCATGGATGCACGCATGCATTGCATAAGGTATGCTAAAATTAAACGTGCCCTAATCTACCATCATAAGCAGGTAAATAAAAGGGAAGAAAGAAGTGGGGGTTGGAAGACATACATACCCACACACCCACACTTATTACAAATCGCCTCTCTGAGGGACCAAAAGAATATACAATCCAAGAAAAATAAAGCGAATAAATTATTACAAGACCTTTAATCTAATTAAATTAAATGCAAAGAAGAGATGGCCACAGACCTCGCCTCGGGATCTTGTGAATGATGTATGCTTCAATCCGACTTGCCCATAAACCCGCACCATGCCACTTTGTTGCCTCTGTTTCCTTTATCTGCTTCTCGGAAAATTGCAAAAGTCTGGAACAGGCCCCTGAATCCTAAGGATCATCACCTTGGATAGAATGTCCACCGCCGTATATAAAGTCCACCGGTGGAAATGAAGATATCGGCAATAAATACATTGCTTGTCGGCACTCTATCTTGCCGGTCGGCACAAAATTCTGCGAAGACACGGTTTGACAAAGACCAGGTGCAAGGCATAAAATTTCTAGGCAAATGTATGCATGGACACACTCCTATCATGTAATGGACTCAAGGAGCATGGCCCTCGACCCGCCATCAATCACGCATTTCAATGCATGATGGCCCGAAAATAAGTTAGCAACTTTGATATCAAATGGAATGCAAGCACAAAACAAATCAAAGGCCCCAACCCCTATCATGATTGGTCAAGAGGCAAGGGATGCATGCTCAATGAAATGCAACCTAGGCATGGCGGCTAAGTATGCAACATGAACATGCAAATGAGCAATGTATGCTAGGCTATAACCTAAACATGTAAACAAACATGGCATGCAACAACATGCAACGATGGACTTAAACTAACACGGATAACTTCATGAGCATGCCAAAATCGTGATGAGATGAAAATGAGATGCCTCAAAATCGTGCAGACGCATAAAACCGAGGAAATGGCATACGCAATGCAATATGGACTTACACTAACATGAGAGAGCCTCAGCCACACCCACATAAGAGGTCGTTAGATGAAAATGAGATGCCTCGAAATGCGTGCACACGGGCACGCAAACCGAGGACCGCGCCTACGGCACGAAATGGCACTCTAATGAGACATGGCATAACATGGAATATGGCATACAAAACATGCAAATTTCAGCAGCAAAATGAGGGGCAAAACAGCCCCGAAACATGGCGAAATGGAACCAAATGCATGGAATCGCTCCCGAAATGCAAAACTAGGTACATGAAATGGCTTATGGCTATATCAAATATGCAAGATATGAACATGAAGTATGAAGACAGAAGCTAGACAGCCCCAAAATAAGCATGTTCATAGTACAAAGCATGGCAAGACAGTAAGCACAAGTGGGACTAACATGGCATGCAAAAATGGCTCCTCAAGGGAGGCAATGAGGCAAGTGATAGATGCAATACTCAAACAGAAAAATGTCCTTCTACAACACTGAAAAGGGACCAAAAATATGAACATTTACAGTAGATGACAAGTCCCAAAACAGTATACACACATGCCCAAAATGCAATGCAAGATTAAGGCCCACAAAGGGGTATAACATGAAGTACCAAAAGGATGAACCAAACAGCCAAATACCCTTCATGAGACATGTAGAGGGGGTCAAACTAAGACCCTTTTTAGGCCTGTCGAAGACCCAAAAACAGAAGCATGGTAGGCTAAAAAGACATGCAAAAAAAGGGGACCAAAGAGGGGTAATGAAGCAAGTCATACATGGGGGTCCCAAACAAGGTTGAGCCCTTCTTCAATGTTGAAGAAGGGCTCAAAAAAAGCCTCTTTATAGTTTACATCGAAGCCCAAAAATACTTGTAAATAGGGCTAAACAATGAAGCTAAAAAATGCAAGTTTAAGGGAAATGGATGCTTACCCTTGAAGAAGCGACAAACCAAAGATCCCTTGGTCCAAGTTTCTGAGCTCCTAACCTCTGCAAATGACCTCCAATGTGCTGGAATGGATGATGGAGGTGTTGTGCTAGGTGTTGTAGAGCAAATGATGCAAGAACCAAGGTGTTTGGAAGCTTGGATAGGATAGATATAGAGGGTTGTAGATATATATGTTAGATATATATGTCTACTCTCTGGTTTTTTACTCCAAAAACTCCAACCTAGACAAAGGGAGAAGAGAAGTGCTTATATAGGCCAAGTAAAGCACTTATCTTAAGGGCTAAGCAAAGAGAAAGGTTCAAGGGGGGGTGCAAAGGGTTTGTGGCTTCTAGAGGAAGCTAATGCAGCTGGCCAAGCTTCTCCAAGAAGCTTGGCCAAGGGTTCAACCTCTTAGAGGGAAAAAAAAGGGGTCAAAAAGGTGGAAAGGTTACAAAATAGCAATATATATGCACGTGGAGCTGGTTCTGTGCATCCCAGCTGGCACAGCTGGTATGCACCATGCCTGGGAGGGTCAAAAGGGTCAGGTCTGCCAGAAAATTTGATCATCGGCCAAAATAAAGTGCCGGTCGGCACTATTTTCTGCCGGTCGGCTAAATAGAGTGCCGATAGGTGATTCCTAGGTCAAAAAAAGACCAGTGGGTATGAAAATTGAAGCCCCGGAAGTTAGCTTTCCAATGGCGCAAACCTTGCATCAAAATTCCTCCTATGCAGAAAGTTATGCCCTTTTTGGTGAAGCCGCGCAGACTCGATCCAAACGGGATGATGCCCAGCTTCAACCAATCATATCTCCTCCACCCGGACTTGGCTTTGGGAGATTCTTGAGTACAAAATGAAGCCCCGGAAGTCTTCTTTCCAATGGTTATGGCCTCATAGCTTAACTCCAAGTATGCAATTGAATAAGCCTGATTCAGCGAGGGCCGCTCGACTTTCTTCTACCCGGATTCATAGCGAACTTCTTCTCCAACCTATTTTCTCCCCTCCTCTCATCTTTTCTTCAACTCCAAACCCCTAAACAAAGTGTTTTGAAGGGTTTGCCTCTCTCCTTGCCGAAGGAATTGAATCTTTGGCCTGTACATCTCTCAACACCGAGCAAACCATCAGTAATGCCCAAGTCTTGAGGGCGGTCAAAAATGGGGTGTTTACAGTTGCCCCTCTTTGACAGAACTCGAAAGTCATAACAATGACGGGAGTGAATGTCAAAGCCCCGTGACGACCCATTTTTGACAAGGCCGAAGACTTGGACAAACAAACAAAATATAGATAGATAAATGGTTGTGCCCGCAGGCTACCTACGTATCCCCTTGCAAGGAATCAAACCAGCGTAGTTCAGGGGCAGGATGCAAATGATATGCAGGAAAACTTTGATAATTGGACTTACACGCGACGCGAAGCCGGTTTGAAAATTGGATTTATGCAAAAACACAGTGTGCACAAAACAATGCTAAGAAGATGCACAAAAGCAGTCTGGCGAGTTAAAATGCACAAGACAGTGCTAACAAGATGCACAAAACAGTGCAATGGAAGAGTGAATGCAGAAAACAGTGTTATACAAGAGCAGAAGAGAGTGGGTTGTGGCATAGATGCACAAAAGCGGTGCGATCATAAAATAGCGCGAATGAAATGTAATGCACTAACAAGTGCGAGTAAGATCATAAGAAAGCGCGATGCAAGTTCAAAGCGAAAGATACAAGCATTTTCCTTTATGCAAGATGAGAGTATGTAATGAAATGCACAGGATAGTGCGATGCGCAAGAAAGCATGAGTGCACAAGATAGTGCGATGCGCTAAACAACGCGAGTGCACGAGGTAGTGCGATGCACGTGCAATGCAAGTAAAATGCACAAAATAGTGCGATGCGCAAAATAGCGGGAACGAAACAATGTAATGCACAAAAGCGATTAATGCGCAAGAAAGTCGAAAAGTAAATTGCATAGAACGGCGACGTCTGAGCAGTAGCGAGTGTAATGGAATGCACAAGATAGTGCGAGTGAGATATAGCATGCAAGTGCACAAGATAGTGCGATGCGCAAGAAAGCGCGAGTGCACAAGACAGTGCGATGGAGGTGTGCAAGATAGCGCGAATGATGCGATGCACAAAACAGTGCGATTGAATGCACAAGACGGTGCGATGCGCAAAATAGCGCGATTGAATGGATGCAAAATGCAAGTAAGGTGCACAAAATAGTGCGATGCGCAAAATAGCGCGAATGATGAATTGCACAAAATAGTGCGATACGCAAAATAGCGCGAATGAGATGTAATGCAAAATGCAATGAGATGCACAAAATAGCGCGATGCGCAAAATAGCGCGAATGAAATGTAATGCACAAAACAGTGCGATTGAGGTGCGCAAGATAGCGCGATGCGTTAGACAACGCAAGTGCACAAGACACTGCGATGAAGGTGCGCAAGATAGCGCGATGATGTGATGCACAAAAAGGTCGACACGCTAAGCAATAGCGAATGATGTGAAATGCACTAGACAGTGCGATACACTAAACAGCGCGAGTGATTTGAAATGCACAAGACGGTGCGATACGCTAAACGGCGCGAGTGATTTGAAATGCACTAAACAGTGCGATACGCTAAACAGTGCGAGTGAGATACAACCACAAGATGCACATGACAGTGCAAGTGAGATACAAAGTGTAAGTGCACAAGATAGTGCGAGTGAGATAAAATGCACAAGAAAGTGCGATGAAATGCATCTTCTATGCAAGTATGGGGGTATTTTCCATGCAATATTGAAAACAAGCATATTTTATGCATGAATCATAACGATGCGCGGTACACATGCAACAACAGTGTATATGAAAGTTCACATTTTATGCAATAGAGGAGTATCAAACATGTACTCTGGTGCCTCCGTTTTACCTCTCAGTGGGCTTTGCAACATGCTCAGCTCAAAAGGGGACACCCTGTTTATATTGGCAAGAGATGACATCTGCATGTGAAAACCACAGATGCTGCTTGGGCTGCCATTCTGACTTGAGGCAAGCTTACACTTGGGGTCGAGATACACTCATACTCCAAAGAAATGGCGAGGCCTGAAGAGGTACATCCGGAGTACAATCACGGAATTTGCTGAAGGTGAAACACACTCAGATGCTTTAATTTTCCCTCTTTTACTTTAGCTTTGCAGTCCGGAACCATATAGCTTCAGATAGGTCCTGGTTTTACTGTTCTCACATGACCTGGGTTAAACCTGCGGTTCTCGAAAGAACAAATTCCCTTTTTTTGCACAAATGTGGAGAATGACACAGCACTCTGAGCATACAATAAATCATTTTTGAAATTGAGAAAATGAGTTCTCGACCGGGTATTGAGCCTACAACTGAACACAGCAAAGACGACCCAACAACGAAAAATAAAGGTAAACAACCTAAACACATCGAGACACGCTTGGAACGACTCAAAGCAAGAATCGAGAGAAACAAAACAAAAGACACGACACACAGACGTGTTACAAAGACGAGAGACCTCTCAGTGCACGAGGAGCCAGTTTCTCTGGGTATGTTTTCCCACCTTTTTCTCATTTGTGATTCTCACATCACTCGGCCCTCAAGCTCGGTTTTTCTCACAAAACCCCTTTTCTCACTTTTCCTCTCATTGCACATCTCTCTATTTTTCAATCTCTCATTTTTATCCCTCCCCAGGGTAATTGATAGATGAATAGGAGGTTGTGGGTTCACGCCCGACACTGCTAGCTTACGGCTATTTCTTTTGGTGACGTTCAGTCGATGCTCCGGATGGGGAAAGCTTCTTCCGGCGGATAGGGTGCCTTTTCTGGCAAATGCATTAACGATAGGGAAAAGACAGGAAGCCTGACTCAACTGTGCCCTTAGCTCATTATTTTGACCATTTTTTACTTTGGCTTTCTACTAAAACGGTTTTGACCAACATGAGAGTTAGATTAACATGCTTGTTCGATTTTTGATTTGAAATCATGCAAGTCAGGTTATGAGCACTGAAAATTTTCCTTTTTTGGGTCCAAGAAATGGTCCAGTTTTGGAAAAAATGGAATAACTTTCTAGAGAAAATCAGTCAACCTCAGTAAAAATTCCCAAAAACTGTTTTTGCAAACGGTCACTGCTCAATGAGCACGGAACCTACTCTTGAGATGCACAACCTCGGACCCATAGCAATGGAAAATTGCCCCTTGTCTGAAGGACACTGCGTGGCAACGGAAAGTTGCCCCTTGTTTGAAATGACATCGCGGGGTTTTGAATGGCAACGGAAAGTTGCCCCTTGTTTGGATGATGCCGCAGCACATTGTAGTCAGTCCTCGGAGCGATGAACACAACTAGACTCTCAGATACAGAGAAGACAAAGATGGCCAGAACCATCGCATAGACATAATCGAATTTGAATTGTTTTACGGCTGGACTTCAGAATGAAGTTGCCTACGTATCCTAAACATGGGAATCAAGCCTTACGTAGTTCGGGGTTAAGGTACACTCGGGTATTTAACCTCTCCTTTTTATGCTCTAACTTTTGCCAAGGCGCCTGTTGCAGGTTTTCGACCTTGCGAGCTTTGTTCTTCTTTTCTTTTCATTTTTTCTTTTCTTTTCTTTGCATTTTTGTATCTTTGAATTTTTTCTCTTTTTTTCTCTTTTTTCATTCTTTTCTTTGCTCTAACTTTTGTCTGGGTCGCCCTTCCGGGTTTTCGGCCCAGCGAGCCTCTCAAAGGGTAAAAGTGTAGCAAGTCCATGCCAAATGGTTTTAGGGTTTTGATGCCATCCGTATCCAGGAGAGTGGCTGTTGATTCGCAAGAGAACTCATCTTCGGCTCTTCGAGCACATCTGACATCTTTGCCCCTAGTTTGAGGGGGGGCTTTTGATCTAGCTTCCCAAGCCTCTTTTGACGACATCTGATCTTCTTGATTTGACTTTCTTGCCTCTTGTTCGAGGACTGCTTTGAATCTGGTCTCACAGGCCTCACGTTGTAGTTAACCGTTGAACATTCTGAGTTTGAGTCCAAGGTTTGAAAATGAGGGGTCGAGTCTCGAGGCTGAGAGCGATCCTAGGCTGCACAATCTCAAGAGCGATTCCACACATGTCTTCGCAAGACCGCGCAAAACATTTTTTGAAAGTTTTTAAGAAAGCGACAAATCGCTCGTGCTGAAGACAGTGTAGAACCAGTCTGGATCAAAGCTAGGGTCCTTCTCAGTACTCACACTAACAAGCATGATCTCAATCATTAAGGGCTTAGCACGCCTCTCTTTTTTTCAAATTGATCAAATTTTGCAAATCCCGAGGAATTCCTTCCTCTTCGTTTTCACCGCAGTGTTCAAAAAGCTTTTGGAAAACTTAGGTCGATGCAATGAATTCAAGGCACAGAAAAGACATAGCTTCTAGTCAAATACTGCCATCTCATTTGGAATTTCTGGTACAACTGGCACACGGCGGAAGCAAACACGAGAGTGTGAAAATCATTGCTGTTTCATTCAAGATCTGTTGGCACAACTGGCTCCCTGGCAGAAACAGACTCGAAAGGAAGCAAAAAGACAAACACAAAACAAGCAAGTGATGTCTGAGGTAACACCTCCGAAATCACCCGACTCTAACAAAACAGGATTGACTCGATACAACAAGACAAACCCTGACCGACTCAGTATGACAAGACTGACTCAATACAAAATGACAAGACTGACCCAATACCTAAGTCAGAAAGCAAAATTAACAGCATTTGTACATTGCTCAAAATAGTGCATGCCGTCCACCACATCTGAAGTAAACTGAATGCCGCCCGCAGGTGGTTCATCTCCTGTTCACATCACATTATCCCCCACAAGTTCATTGATCAGGTGCCGATAGACTTTGCTGAGTTGGTGCGACGATGACCTTATTGTCAATCAGATCTTGTATTTCATGGCGAAGACGGTAACAATTATCAGTGACGTGGCCAACTTGTTGATGGAAGGCACAATACTTGGTCGGATCATGGGACAGAGGGAGTTTATTTGGCAATGGCCGTAGCTCTAGGGGTTTCAGATACCCCTTTTTTATCAAGGTCCTCAAGGCCATTGATAGAGACATGTACAGTGGGGTAAACACCCTTTGGCCCTGAGGTGGGTGTTTGGCTATTTGTGAGCTAGTTTCGGATGTACCGGCGAATGGGGTGGTCATTTTTTGTGTGGTGGTGGCGACTATGCCTACATCTGAAGTTATAGTAGCTGCATCACCACTGGTGGTCGCATTTGAATTGTGGATAAACGCCCTCCTGGGCTGCTCCTTTTCCTGGTCAATAAGGCCCTGCTTCATAGCGTCCTCAATCTGTACCCCCATCTCGTGTAGGTCCGCAAAGGTAGGAAAGGGTAAGACTATCATTTTTTGCATCAGTTTGGGTTGGAGGTTGCACACAACCATCCGTATCTGGTCTTTGTCAGAAGGCCTTGTAGTCATCATTGAGGCCTTTGCTCTCCATCTCATCACGAACTCTGATAAACTCTCCTTTGGTTCTTGGCGGGTGGCTTCGAGATCACGAGTTGTGACCTCGATCTGTGTGTTGTAGGAGTATTGAGCAATAAAGGCCTCAGCCATCTCATCCCAATTCTTCTTAACATCGTCTTCCAGTTTCGCGTACCAGATGGCTGCCACACCTGACAGGGTTCGGGCAAACAGAGACAGCTTTTGTAGTCTGGTGATGCCCATCGGCCTTAAGATATCTGAAAACAGCCTCAGGTGCACCATGGGGTCCTCAGACCCATCAAATCGGTCGGTTTGAGGCATCTTGAACCGATCTGGCAACGTCACAGCTGCGTCCGTATATCCATCCTCAATGTCGGGAATGGACTTGACTCCTTGGGATTTCTTAAACATCTTTTCGGCATTACTTAGCCCGGTATTTGTGGGGTCCGTCTTGAACTCAAAGGGAGAGTCCGGTAGATTGGTAGGTGTTTTGGATTGCTGGGGTAAAATTGGGAGCGGAGCCGACCCTAACGGAATGTCCGTACCTTCCTGGACATTGGGTGTTTCCCTGGGTGTCTGAACCCCTGGTGGTGGAGGAGCTTGATGCGAAGCAGATGCTCCGGTTTGTTGCTTTAGCCTGGCAATTGTCTCTGCCTGTTGGGCTATGACCCTGACCCGTTGCTTGGCGATTTCGCTGATGCGACAACGCCTTTGCGCATGGTTTTCATACTATCCACAGTTGGCGCACCATCTCTTCCGGACTCAACATATTGTCTGATCTAACCGAGCAACCGGTATATTTGTGTGTCTGCAGAGGCTCGAAATCTCAACCCGACCGCTCAAAGATCACCGATCCGTAGGCTGTATCTTGGTCTATATGCGACTAGCCTTCGCCCCGACATTACCCTTAAACTAAGTTTCTGACCTGACAAAGTCTATCAGCACAAATCCAATGTTCCTGGGGGATAGTGGAGCCTTCTGAAGCTATGATTCCAGGACTACCTAGCAAAAGAGAAAATAGAGCGACATCTCGGCTCAACCTCCTTTGGAGCGGATCGAGCAAAGTGAATGATCAGATTCTATTCTTGATCCATTCCCAAATCATCGCCCCAAATCAATCGATACCATGGATATAACTGATTCTCAAAATCGATATCGGTGCCCTTGATAGGATACCAGTGCAAATTGGTATATGCATTCCTTGTAGAGATACACTTTCAAAGCACATAGCAAGTAAAGAGAGCGAAAACACCCCTATGTTAGGGTAGGGTTTCCCTGTCCTATTTTGTCAGGAGCTAGGGTTTCACTACGCACGCAGCGGTTTCAAACAACCTATATGGGGTAAGCAACCTGTCCTAGTTTGGAATGGTCACTATGGATTCCGACTATGCACTAGGTCGAATGGTCAAAAAGGGTGCCCGGAAACCGGGTTTGTGTTCCCTATCTTGGCAGAGCCCATAACCGTCACCTTATGGTCATGCGTGACAAGACAAGCCTCCAAAGAAACCGCCAGAATAGCAGAGGGCAACACGGTGTCCTAGGCGCACCAATGCACATGCAATGCAAAGAAACACATAAGTGTAATCAAAACAGGATATCACGAGTTCGAGTCAAGCTCTCTAAAATCCCAGTGAGTCGCCAAGCAGAGGCGTCCCCGACGCCTGGGATGAACCCCGTTCTGTTCATTTGGGTTTACTACAGTTCAAAGGACTCAATTTGTCACGGTTCTAAATCTGAACCAAAGAGTCCAACTCTGGCAAATCGTTTTGAAGAAAAATAGATTTTGAAAAGAAGTGCCAAACATGGACTGCTTTGCCAGATACAGAGTCCCCACCTAGATATTTTTTATGGGGGAATTTAGGAAACCCTGACTCGGTGCCAAAGGCCACGTGTCCGTCATCACCAAAGTTGTCTTGGCTCGGAATCTTGGGTACGATCGGGGAAGGTCAGCTATGAGCACCCCCTTTCGCCCGGTCTGAAGACCGGCCTCTACTAACCGTGATATCTTATTTTGAAAACCTTATATGTTCTTATTCCGGTTATTAGCCTAGAATTACTACATTATGCGCACAGCAAACAAGTATAGACCAAATCGCCTAAATTGGAACAAAACATTTTATGTTTATTTTAAAAATGGTTTGCTACTCGCAAGTAGGCTAAAATGCAGGTTTTGCCACCCTCAAGTGGCCTTTTATAAAAGAAGGTTTTGCCACTCTCTAGTGGGCTTAAAACTCACAGTTTTAATGCATTGTCCCAATTTAGGTAATTCAACCTCCATCCACAGGCATTCAAGCAGTTATATTACATAAGCAGCTAGCCTCATGGTAATCATGCTATTATGGCAACACTCACACACATACAAGGATGCTAAAGCATAAAAGCTCACCTAGTACTCCAAGCCAAAACAGAAGCTCATTAGAAATCCATGTATGGACCTAAGCATACTGAAATGTCTAATGCAACACATGCAAAGATGTAATCTAGGCAGGCTCGGCTATCCTAATCATGGCATGTGAAGTGCTACAAGTAACACGTATTCAATTTGGAAATTGAAATACAATGCAGTTAGCGTGATGTACCGAGCCCGGTGCATGTCAACAAATGCATGGATGCACGCATGCATTGCATAAGGTATGCTAAAATTAAACGTGCCCTAATCTACCATTATAAGCAGGTAAATAAAAGGGAAGAAAGAAGTGGGGGTTGGAAGACATACATACCCACACACCCACACTTATTACAAATACGCCCTCTCTCGGAGGGACCAAAAGAATATACAATCCAAGAAAAATAAACGAATAAATTATTACAAGACCTTTAATCTAATTAAATTAAATGCAAAGAAGAGATGGCCACAGCCTCCGCCTCGGGATGCGTGAATGATGTATGCTTCAGTCCGACTTGCCCATAAACCCGCACCATGCCACTGTTGCCTCTGTTTCACTGTCCTGCTTCTCTGGAAAATTGCAAAAGTCCTGGAACAGGCCCTCGAATCTAAGGATCATCACCGGTGGATAGAATGTCCACCGCCATGTATAAAGTCCACCGACCGAAATGAAGATATCGGCAATAAATACATTGCTTGCCGGCACTATCTTGCCGGTCGGCACAAAATTCTGCAGAAGACGCTTTTGGCAAGAACAATGAGATCAAAGAAGGTAAGGCATAAAATTTCTAGGCAAATGTATGCATGGACACACTCCCTATCATGTAATGGACTCAAGGAGCATGGCTCGACCCGGGCCATCAATCACGCATTTCAATGCATGATGGCCCGAAAGCCAAGTTAGCAACTTTGATATCAAATGGAATGCAAGCACAAAACAAATCAAAGGGCCCCAACCCCTATCATGATTGGTCAAGAGGCAAGGGATGCATGCTCAATGAAATACAACCTAGGCATGGCGGCTAAGTATGCAACATGAACATGCAAATGAGCAATGTATGCTAGGCTCGCAACCTAAACATGTAAACAAACATGGCATGCAACAACATGCAACGATGGACTTAAACTAACATGGATAACTTCATGAGCATGCCAAAATCGTGACCATGAGATGAAAATGAGATGCCTCAAAATCACGAGCACACGGGCATGCAAACCGAGGAAATGGCATACGCAATGCAATATGGACTTACACTAACATGAGAGAGCCTCGTACACCCACATAAGAAGCCATTAGATGAAAATGAGATGCCTCGAAATCGTGCACAGACACGCATAAGCCGAACGCCTCTGACGCGCCATAAATGGCACTCTAATGAGACATGGCATAACATGGAATATGGCATACAAAACATGCAAATTTCAGCAGCAAAATGAGGGGCAAAACAGCCCCGAAACATGGCGAAATGGAACCAAATGCATGGAATCGCTCCCGAAATGCAAAACTAGGTACATGAAATGGCTTATGGCTATATCAAATATGCAAGATATGAACATGAAGTATGAAGAAAGAAGCTAGACAGCCCCAAAATAAGCATGTTCATAGTACAAAGCATGGCAAGACAGTAAGCACAAGTGGGACTAACATGGCATGCAAAAATGGCTCCTCAAGGGAGGCAATGAGGCAAGTGATAGATGCAATACTCAAACAGAAAAATGTCCTTCTACAACACTGAAAAGGGACCAAAAATATGAACATTTACAGTAGATGACAAGTCCCAAAACAGTATACACACATGCCCAAAATGCAATGCAAGATTAAGGCCCACAAAGGGGTATAACATGAAGTACCAAAAGGATGCACCAAACAGCCAAATACCCTTCATGAGACATGTAGAGGGGGTCAAACTAAGACCCTTTTCAGGCCTGTCGAAGACCCAAAAACAGAAGCATGGTAGGCTAAAAAGACATGCAAAAAAAGGGGACCAAAGAGGGGTAATGAAGCAAGTCATACATGGGGGTCCCAAACAAGGTTGAGCCCTTCTTCAATGTTGAATAAGGGCTCAAAAAAAGCCTCTTTACAGTTTACATCGAAGCCCAAAAATACTTGTAAATAGGGCTAAATAATGAAGCTAAAAAATGCAAGTTTAAGAGAAATGGATGCTTACCCTTGAAGAGCAGCAAACCAGCACCCCTTGGTCCAAGTTTCTGAGCTTCTAACCTCTGCAAATGACCTCTAATGTGCTGGAATGGATGATGGAGGTGTTGTGCTAGGTGTTGTAGAGCAAATGATGCAAGAACCAAGGTGTTTGGAAGCTTGGATAGGATAGATATAGAGGGTTGTAGATATATATGTTAGATATATATGTCTACTCTCTGGTTTTTTACTCCAAAAACTCCAACCTAGACAAAGGGAGAAGAGAAGTGCTTATATAGGCCAAGTAAAGCACTTATCTTAAGGGCTAAGCAAAGAGAAAGGTTCAAGGGGGGGTGCAAAGGGTTTGTGGCTTCTAGAGGAAGCTAATGCAGCTGGCCAAGCTTCTCCAAAGCTTGGCCAAGGGTTCAACCTCTTAGAGGGAAAAAAAAGGGGTCAAAAGGGTGGAAAGGTTGCAAAATAGCAATATATATGCATGTGGAGCTGGTTTTGTGCATCCCAGCTGGCACATCTGGTATGCACCATGCCTGGGAGGGTCAAAAGGGTCAGGTCGGCCAGAAAATTTGATCATCGGCCAAAATAAAGTGCCGGTCGGCACTATTTTCTACCGGTCGGCTAAATAGAGTGTTGATAGGTGATTCCTAGGTCAAAAAAAGGCCGGTGGGTATGCAAATTGAAGCCCCGGAAGTTAGATTTCCAATGGCGCAAACCTTGCATCAAAATTCCTCCTGTGCAGAAAGTTATGTCCTTTTTGGTGAAGCCGCGCAGACTCGATCCAAACGGGATGATGCCCAGCTTCAACCAATCATATCTCCTCCACCCGGACTTGGCTTTGGGAGATTCTTGAGTACAAAATGAAGCCCCGGAAGTCTTCTTTCCAATGGTTATGGCCTCATAGCTTAACTCAAAGTGTGCAATTGAATAAGCCTGATTCAGCGAGGACCGCTCGACTTTCTTCTACCCGGATTCATGGTGAACTTCTTCTCCAACCTATTTTCTCCCCTGCTCTCATCTTTTCTTCAACTCCAAACCCCTAAACAAAGTGTCTTGAGGGGTTTGCCTCTCTCCTTGCCGAAGGAATTGAATCTTTGGCCTGCACATCTCTCAACACCGAGCAAACCATCAGTAATGCCCAAGTCTTGAGGGCGTTCAAAAATGGGGTGTCTACACCACCACATCAGAAAGGGCTACTCCATTCACCGGTACGTCCGGAAGTAGCTCACAGACGGCCAAATATCCACCCCGAGTCAAAAGGGTTTTCACTCCACTTCATATGCCTTTGTCAAAGGCTCTAGAAGTCCTACTCCGGAAAGGACATCTGAAACCGTTGAAACAACGGCCCCTACCCGATCCTATCCCTGCAAAGCATGACCAGACTAAATACTGTGCCTACCATCAGCAAACCGGTCATGACATCGACAGTTGCTTTCGTCTGCGCCATGATGTACAAGATCTGTTTGACAACGGGGTCATTGCTGCACTAGGTCCTGCAAAGTCTATCGGTACTTGATCAGTGAACTTGTGGGGCATAAGGTGACTATGTGATCGAGGGATGAACCTCCTGCGGGCGGCACTCAATTTACTCCAGACGTGGGAATGGCACGCACTGTTTTGAGCATTTGCGAATGCTAGTTTTGAAGTTTCTAACTTGGGTGTTGAATCAGTTCTGTAATTTTGTTTTGAGTCTGTCTCTTCGTCTTGAGTCAGTCTTTTTGATTAAGGGTCTGTCTTGTTGTATCGAGTCAGTCCTGTTGTACAAAAGGTCGGGTGATTCCGAGGGTGTTACCTCGGGCATCACCATTTTGTTTTGCGTTTGTCTCTTCGTTTTCTTTTGAGTCTGTTTCTGCCAGGGAGCCAGTTGTGCCAATAGTTATGAACGAAACAGCAGTGATTTTCACGCTCTCGCGTTTGCTTCTGCCTTGTGCCAGTTATGCCGGAAGTTCTGAATGAGATGACAGTATTTGACTAAGAACTCTGTCTTTTCTGTGCCTTGAAGTCATTGTAATGACCTAAGTTTTTCAAAACTTTTTGAACACTGCGGTGAAAAACGAAGGGGAAGGAATTCCTCGGGATTTGCAAAAATTTGATCAATTGAGAGAAAGAGAGGCGTGCTAAGCCCTTAATGAATGAAATCATGCTTGTTAGCGTGAGTACTGAGAAGGACCCTGGCTTGATCCAGACTGGTTTCACACTATCTTCAGCGCGAGCGGTTTGTCGCTTTCTTAAAAATTTTCAAAAACAAAATGTTTTGCGCTGTCCTGCGAAGACCTATGTGGAATCGCTCTTGAGATTGTGCAGCCTAGGATCGCTCTTAGCCTCGAGACTCAACCCCTTTGCTTCCAAACCTTGAACTTGAATTCAGAATGTTCAACGATCAACTACAATGTGAGGCCTGTGTGGCCAGATTTGAAGCAGCCCTCGAACAAGAGACCTGAAAAGTCGGATCAAGAAGATCAAAAGATCAGAAGAAGCTTGCGAAGTTAGAACAGAAGTACCCTTCGAACTAGGGGCAAAGATGTCAGATGTGCTCGAAGAGCCGAAGATGAATCCTTATGCAAGTCAATATAACAGTCATCTCCTAGATACGGATGGCTTCGAGATCTTAAAACCATTCAACATGGACCAAGCTACACTTTTACCCTTTGAGAGGCTCGCTGGGCCGAAAACCCAGAAGGGCGACCCAAGCAAAAGTTAGAGCAAGAAAAAGAACAAAAAAAAAAAGAAAAAGAAAAAATGCAAAAAAAGAAGAAAAAGAAATGAAATGAGAAAAATGAAGAAAAGTTAGAAGAAAAAAAAAAAAAAAAAAAAATAGCTCGCAAGGTCGAAAACCTGCAACGGGCGCCTTGGCAAAAATTAGAGCCTAAAAAGTGAGGGTTAATACCCGAGTGTACCTTAACCCTGAACTACGTAAGGTTTGATTCCCATCTTTGGGATACGCAGGCAACTTCATTCTGAAGTCCAGCCATAAACAATTCAAATTTGATTGTGTCCATGCGATGGTTCTAGTCATCTTTGTCTTCTCTATATCTGAGGATTTGGTTGCGTTCGCTACTCTGAGGGCTGACTACAATGCACTGCAGTACCATTCAAACAAGGGGCAACTTTCCGTTGCCATTCAATGCGCCGCGGTGCCATTCAAACAAGAGGCAACTTTCCGTTGCCATTCAATGCGCCGCGGTGCCGTTCAAACAAGGGGTAACTTTCCGTTGCCATGTAGCTCTCTTCAAGCACGGGGCAGTTTTCCCTTGGATCCGAGGTTGCGCATCTCAGGAGTAGGTTTCATGCTCGTTGAGCAATGGCCATTTGCAAAATAGTTTTTGAGAATTTTTACTGAGGTTGACTATTTTCTCGAAAATCATTCTATCTTTTCCAAAACTGGACCCTTTTCATGGACCCAAAAAAGGAAAATTTTCAGTGCTCATAGCCTAACTTGCATGATTTTAAATCAAAAATCGAACAAGCATGTTAATCTAACTCTCATTTTGGTCAAAACTGTTTTAGTAGAAAGAAAAAACAAAAAAATTGTCGAAATGATGAACTAGGGGCACAGTTGAGTCAGGCTTCCTGTCTTTTCCCTGTTGTCAATGCATTTGCCAAAAAGGGTACTCTACCTGCCAGAAGAGGGCACAATTGATGCTAACAGCAAAAGGGCAGAAAGCTCTCACACCCTCCAAGCAACGAGGTATCAAGCCAAGTGCGAAGCATGAACTGGAATGGGGCAAGATATTCCACTCCATCATCTGGACAGATCTTATCACGTCTAAACTCCCCAGCAAAGCATCATCAACCAATGCTAGCTGCAGATTTGCTACACACCCAGTTGTAGCGCAACCCTTCTATAGGAGGAATTCACTAGCTGTGAGCGGAAGAAAGAGAATCTAGCAGCATGCTAGGGGCAAGAGCCCGTAACTTCCTGTTTATCCATTAACCACCCAGGGGAGGGATTGAAAAATGAGAGATTGAAGAATAGAGAGATGTGCGATGAGAGAAAAAGTGAGAAAAGGGCTTTTTCAGAAAACAAGAGCTTGAGGGCCGAGTGATATGAGAATCACAAATGAGAAAGGGTAGGAAACAAGACCCGGTGAAACAGGCTCCCTGTGCACGTCTGCGTGTCGTGTCTTTTTGTTTTATCTCGTTTTTTGTTTTGAGTCGTTTTGAGTGTCAACGGATGTGTTTAGGTTGTTTTATCTTTTCCTTTCTGTTGTTGAGTCGCCGTGCGCTGTGTTTAGTCGTAGGCTCAATACCCTGGTCAAGAACTCATCTCTCAAATTTAAAAAAAATAAATAAAATCGTTTTGCGCTCCGAGTGCCGTGCCGTTCTCCACATCTGTGCAAAACAAGATTTGTTCTCTCATAAAACTGCAGGGTTCAACCCAGTTCATGTGAGAATAGTAAAACCGGGACCTATCTGAAGCTATGTGGTTTCCGGACTGCAAAGCAAAAGCAAAAGAGGAAAATGTCGGGTATTTGAGTTTGTTTCAACTTTAGTAAGTTCCGAGACTACATTCCGTGTGTACCTCTTCCGATCTTGCCAATGCTCCGAAGTATGAGTGTGTCTCTACCTCAAGCTCAAGATCAAGTTTGCTTCAAGCCAAAATAGCGATCAGAAGTGCTCTCCCTGAGTACCATTCCCTGCCAAAGGCATCTTGGCTGTGTTCGCGATGAGTTCCTAGGAGACCAACTGCGACGGTGGAAACTAGAGTTCGAATGGCTGTAGCCTAGAACGCAAAGGTTCGGGATTTCCGAGACTAAAGTTTGGTTTAAATACCCAGAGGCGTGCCCTCGGCTTAAAATCTGTATGGAAGCCCCATAGGTTGAGATAGCGTGTATGCACCTCAATTCTGGATACTGAACCAACCTAGTCTGTCACCCCGTTGGAGAATAGGGAAAGTTGTGAATATGATCAAGAAGACAAGCAGCAGCCATGGCTCCTACATACAGATGTTGTTACTTGTCAGCATTTCAGAGCCTTTGTACTGCGAGTTAAAGGTAAAGTGTTCGAAGAGCACGAGGGGAGATCCCCGTCGGAGAAGAGCGGTTCACCGCCACTCACCTCATGAGGTGTTTTCTAAAGCGCCGCTTTGTCCATTTATTGCTTTCCTTAAGCATCATGCATTATAATGCATTGTACCTATCAAGTCTCTTTCTCAGTCATGCACGATATTGTATGTACGGTTCATTCAAAGGAGTTCCGTTTGAGATAATTTATTAGTGTATCAATCACACTTCATTCATTTTGTGTATCTATCACACACATCCTCATTTTGTGTATCTATCATGCACATATTCACATCACCTTTAGTGTATCCATCACACTTGTTCACTAAGTGCATCTATCACACTTCGTGTTCACCTTCAGTATATCAATCATACTTGTTCACTAAGTGCATCTATCACACTTTGTGTTTACCTTTAGTGTATCCATCACACTCTGTTCACATAGTGCATCTATCACACTTTGTGTTCACTTTTAGTGTATCAATCACACTCTGTTCACATAGTGCATCTATCACACTTTGCGTTCACTTTTAGTATATCCATCATACTTGTTCACTAAGTGCATCTATCACACTTCGTGTTCACCTTCAGTATATCAATCATACTTGTTCACTAAGTGCATCTATCACACTTCGTGTTTACCTTTAGTGTATCCATTACACTCTGTTCACATAATGCATCTATCACACTTTGTGTTCACTTTTAGTGTATCAATCACACTCTGTTCACATAGTACATCTATCACACTTTGTGTTCACTTTTAGTATATCCATCATACTTGTTCACTAAGTGCATCTATCACACTTTGTGTTCACCTTCAGTATATCAATCATAGTTGTTCACTAAGTGCATCTATCAAACTTCGTGTTCACCTTCAGTTTATCAATCATACTTGTTCACTAAGTGCATCTATCACACTTCGTGTTTACCTTTAGTGTATCCATCACACTCTGTTCACATAGTGCATCTATCACATTTTGTGTTCACTTTTAGTATATCAATCACACTCTGTTCACATAGTGCATCTATCACACTTTGTGTTTGCTGTTAGTATATCCATCATACTTGTTCACTAAGTGCATCTATCACACTTCGTGTTCACCTTCAGTATATCTATCATACTTGTTCACTAAGTGCATCTATCACACGTCGTGTTCACCTTCAGTATATCAATCATACTGGTTCACTAAGTGCATCTATCACACTTCGTGTTCACTTTTAGTGTATCAATCACACTTAGTTCACATAGTGCATCTATCACACTTTGTGTTCGCTTTTAGTATATCCATCATACTTGTTCACTAAGTGCATCTATCACACTTCGTGTTCACCCTTTAGTATATCAATCATACTTTGTTCACTAAGTGCATCTATCACACTTCGTGTTCACCTTTAGTGTATCCATCACACTTGTTCACTTAGTGCATCGATCACACTTCGTGTTCACCTATTGTGCGTCTATCACACTTTGCGTTTGCCTTTTGTGTATCCATCACACTTTGCTCACTTCATTCATTTAGTGTATTAATCACACTTTGTTCATATAGTGTATCTACCACACACTCGCTTTGTATCTATCACACTATGCCTACTTTGTGTATCAATCACACACACTCGCTTTGTATCTATCACACTATGCCTACTTTGAGTATCTATCCCACGTTAAACGTGTATCTATCACATACTCACCTAGTGTATCCATCACACTTTGCTTCATATAGTGTATCCATCACACTCACTTCACTTTGTGTATCTATCACACGTTCGCTTTGTGTATCTATCACACACGCTCGCTTCGTGCATTAATCACACGCTTCGTTCACCTTTGTGTATCTATCGTACATGTTCGTGAACATTCCATGATTTTCTTACATCCTTTCTGCATGAGGTATAGTTTGGTTCGAGTTTACTTGCTTGCCTAGCATTCGCTTAAAATGTTGCATTTATTTTGCATAATTGCTTCATTACAGCTCTCTTTGCATGATCATAAGTGATGTCCGGCTTCGCGTAGCGTATAAGTCCAATTTTCAAACCGACTTCGCGTAGCGTATAAGTCCAATCTTCAAACCAGCTTCGCGTAGCGTATAAGTCCAATTTTCAAACCGGTTTCGCGTAGCGTATAAGTCCAATCTTCAAACTGGCTTCGCGCAGCGTATAAGTCCAATCTTCAAACCGGCTTCGCGTAGCGTATAAGTCCAATCTTCAAACCGGCTTCGCGTAGCGTGTAAGTCCAATTTTCAAACCGGCTTCGCGTAGCGTATAAGTCCAATTATCAAAATCTTCCTGCATATCATTTTGCATCCTGCCCTTGAACTACGCTGGTTTGATTCCTTGCAAAGGGATACGTAATCAGCCTGCGGGCACAACCATTTATTTATCTATATTTTGTTTGTTTGTCCGAGTCTTCGGCCTTGTCAAAAATGGGTCGTCTCTGGGCTTTGACATTCACTCCCGTCAATCTTATGACTTTCGAGTTACGTCCAAAGAGGGCAAATCAGAGACACCCCATTTTTGACCGACCTTAAGACTCAGATGTCACCGATTGAGCACTTGGTGATGTTGCATATTGTGCTCGTTCTGAGGTTGCGGAGTCCTGGCTGCGAACCTTGCCTCCGGACTTCCGGACTCTTTTGTGCTTTGCCTCGGTTTGCGAGCCAGGCCCTATTTTCTCTGTTCTTTTCCCGAAGGGAGGGAGAGGTCTCGTAGATCATCTCTCAGTGGCCGTAGGCTACGTTTCGTGATCGTATGCCATTTTTCCCATTTCGGAGCCCGGTTCCCGGTTTTTGGAGCTGTTAGGCCGAGTGCCTCGGTTCGGGACCGCCTAACCACCTCCGTTTGCTCCGGTTTTTGGCATAGACCTTATTTCCTCTCTTTTTGAAGGACACTGTGGTCCGAGACCAACTCATGATCGAACACCACTTAGGTGCTTGATGATCGATTTGGGGCCTCAGTCAGCGTTTTGGCCCCCAAACCTTCATTCTGCATCGGTTTGGGCTCATTTTTGGTGGAGGCCTTATTTTCATTATTAGGAAGCTTGTAGGAGGGTGGGAGGCCAGCAATTTTGCTGAAAAGCCAACTTTTTTTGGTCTAGAGTGGTTCAGCATGAATCCGGGGAGGAGAAAAATATGAGCGGCTTCACCGAAACGGGCGTAACTCTTTGCACAAGAGGAATTAAGATATGAGGCCACCACCATTGGAAAGATTACTTCTGGGGTTTCATTTTTCACTTAGGAATCTCCTAAGTCCAAGTCTGGGGGGAGAAGATATGGTTGGTTGAAGTCCGGTAGGACCGAATCTGCGCGGCTTCACGGAAAATGGCATAACTTTTTCCACAGGAGGAATTTTGATGCAAGGTTTACGGCATTGGAAAGCTAACTTCTGGGGCTTCATCCTAGGAGGTGGCCGGCCACTTTTTCCTTTTGACCTGGCCGGCCGGCCACCTTTTTCTGGCCGGCGGGCCACTTACCTGGTGGATGATTTTTTTTGCCCTTTTGACTTGGCCGACCATTCTTGCCTTCCCAAGTGTGTTCCATCCATATATTTTGTTTTGCACTTCACCCAAGTCCGAGAGTTTGGCCTTTTTGAGGGGAAAAATTGAATTTAAATCTCCCCTCCATTTTTCCCCCCCTTTTCCCACACCATTGCCTTTATAACCAGCCCCTCCCCTTCAGTTTTAAGGGTTAAAAAATTTGCCTTGAGCTCTTGTATTGAAGCTCCCTCTCCCTTTACACTTCAAGCATCCAAACCATCCAAGTCCTACACCCTTTCTACACCACCACCTAGCACCACACCATCACCTCCATTCCAGCCACTTGGAGCAGCTTTCCAGAGCCTGAGAAGCACCATTTTTTGTGCCAAGAAGCTGTCCAAGACTAGTCTACAAGGGTGAGTACATTTCTCCTCCTTTTGGTCCTATTCTTGCTCAATACATTAGCCATACTTTCTTGCATATTTGAGCTCCGGCCCTAACTGAAAATGGCATTTTTTTGATCTCTATTTTATGTTTGTTTAAGGGCCTTTCACTGTTTGAGGCCTCCTTATTGAACTTGCTTCATTACCTCTTTTGTATGCCTATTTCTTGTGTAGTATTTTTGGCCTATATGTAAACTGTTTTGAGGCATGTTGTAAACTGTAAAGTAGCTTATTTTGAGCCCTTCTTCAACATTGTTGAAGGGCTCATCACTGTTTGGGGCCTCCTTTTGTCACTTACCTTTGTATCCCTCTTTTGGCCCCATTTTTGCATGATTTGTTAGCCTCCTGTGCTTCTGTTTTTGGACTCTGGTCCAAACTATAAATAGCCTTATTTTGACCCCCTCTTCATGTTTCATTGAGGGTCTTTTACTGTTTGAGGCATCCTTTTTGTACTTTGTGTTATACTTCTCTTTTTGGCCTTATCTTGCATAGCATTTTGAGCATACTTGTACACTGTTTTGGGTTTGATCGTCAACTGTAAAAGGTCATATTTTAGGTCCTTCTTCAACTTTTTTGAAGGACCTTCATCTGTTTGGGGCCAGAATGCATCACTTACTTCTTTGTCCCCCTTTAGGCCCACTTTTTGCATGAGATTTTTGCCATACCTGTGTCTGTTTTTGTGGCTTGTGGTAAACTGTAAAGTATCATATTTTTGGCCCCTTTTCAACATTTTAGAAGGTACGTTCTCTGTTTAGGGTCAGCATCTTGCACTTGCTTCATTATCTTGCTTTCGGGGCCATTTTTTGCATGCTAGTTTAGCCCTATTTGCGTTCGCTGTTTGGCCTTGCTTAGAACTGTAAATATGCTTATTTTTTGGGCTGTCTTGATTCTGTCTTCACACTCCATGTTCGAATAATGCATGCATTGCATAGTCATAGGCCATTTCATGTGCCTAATTTCATGTTTCGGGACCTATTTCATGCATCGGGTGTCATTTTGCCATCTTTCGGGGCTATTTTGCATCACTTATTGCCTCTGAAATTTGCATGTTAGTATGCCATAGTCCATGTTTTGCCATATCTTGTTAAAGTGGCATTTGGTGCCTTAGGGTCGGTCCTCAGTTTGCGTGCATGCGTGCACGCATTTCGAGTTGTCTCATTTCCATCTAATGGCCTCCTATGTGAGTGTGGCCAAGGTCCACTTGTATTGGTGTAAGCCCATTATGCATTGTGTATGCTATTTCATTTCACAGCATTGTGTATGTTAGGTTGTATATTAGCGCATTGTGTATGCCATGTTACCTCGTGCATCGTGTATGCCATTTCATAGCATGTTGCATGTTAGGTTGTATCTTAGTTGCATTTCATGCATATCACGCATATTGCATTGTGTTCGGGATAGGAGTTAGCAGACACGAAGCGAGTGCGTTTAGATTCGAGTGACGGAACATGTCTTAATTCCCCAGTCACCGACGCTCCGGATTATCCATGATGGAGTTAGGTTTTAGTTGAGTTTTCATGCGCATTCATCTATATCGAGTAGTGCAATTCGATTCTTCGGCCATCATGCATCGGGATGCGTGATTGGTGGCACGAGGATCGAAACATGCATACATTTGTGAAAATACATTGCCATGCCCCTTTCCTGCTCTCTGTTGTAGCAAATCAAGAATCAGCAGTCTTCCGAGGCTTGGCGCGCTTTCCAAAAAACTATGCATCATAGTGGATTCCGCGCGAAGGCAACCCGGATATGCATCATTCATCATTTGGAGTAGAGTCGAGACAATCCCTGGCTTGCATGCCAGTTTATTATTTTTCTTAGTTAATTTGTAAATTAATTAGAGATTTGTATTATTTGGATTGTATTATTTGGACTGTACTATTTATTCGGACCCTCTGCGCGAGGGCAATGTTGTAATAAGTGTGCGTGAGTGTGATGTATGTCTTCCAACCCCACGTCTTTCTTCCCTTTTGTTTACCTGCTTATGATGGTTAGATTAGGGCATGTTTCAATTATCATACAGTATGATAGCATGTTTGCATTCATTCATCTGTCTTGCATGTACCGGGCTCGGCGCATCATGCTAACTGCATCTGTATTTCAATTCCGAGTTGAATACATGTTAGCTGTAGCATTCCATATGCCATGTTTAGAATAGCCGAGCCTGCTATAGTTGCATTTTTGCATGTGTTGCATTAGGCATTTCTGTATATTTAGGATCATGCATGGATTTCTAATCGGTTTCTGTTTTGGCTTGGAGTACTCGGTGAGTTTTATGCTTTAGCATCCTTGCATGCGTGTGAGTGACTGTCATGAATAGCATGCTTACCATGAGGCTAACTGCTTATGTGATATAACTGCCTGAATGCCTGTGGGTGAAGGTTGGGTTATTTGGATTGGAACAATTCATCAAATGTGTGTTTTAAGCCCACTAGATAGTGGCAAAATCATGTTTTCTAAAGCCCACCCGAGGGTGGCAAATCCACGTCTTAGCCTACCTGCGGGTAGCACCATCAAACCATTTTCAAACAAACAAACATGAAATATTTTGTTCCAATTCAGGCGATCCAGTCTATACTTGTATGCCGTGCGCATCACATTGTAAATCTAGGCTAATAACCGGAATAAGAACGCACAATGTCTTCAAAACTAGATATCATGGTTAGTAGAGGCCGATCTTTAATCGGGCGAGCGGGGGTGGTCACGAAGTGACCTTCTCCAATCGTACCCAAGTTGCCGAGCCGAGGCAACTTTGGTGATGACGGACACGTGGCCTTAGGCAAACGAGTCAGGGTTTCCTAAATTTTTCAAAAATAAAATATTTAGGTGGCGACTCTGTATCTGGCAAAGCAGTCCATGTTTGGCACTTCTTTCAAAAAAATCTGTTTTCAAAAACGATTTGCCGGATTTGGACTCTTTGGTTCAGATTAAGAACTGTAACAAAAATCGAGTCCAAGCTGTAGCGAGGTCCCCCGCGGGCCTGTCTACACCTACCATCAGGCATTATGATTCCCTAACGAAATCGGCGTGATTGAAGAAGTCTTAGGAGACCAAATCATGTCGAAGTAGTGTTTCGTCACCGTAAACGGCAGCCGTGCTGCAAAAGGGTTCGTTCAGATGATGGAAGGGCCAGAAAGCAATAAACTGTTTGTAGATGTCAGCAAAGCAGCAGAGGAGAAGGCAGTGGAAGACTTGGTTGTGGTAAGGATAGATGAAAAGAACCCAGAAAAGTTCTTTTTGCTCGGTTCGTCTTTGTCCAGCACTGAGAGAATAGAGGTCATGGAATTCTTAACCTCTAACATCGAAGTATTTGCCTAGACACCATACGACGTGCCTACTATTGACCCAAATTTCATCTGCCATCAACTTAATGTCCACCAAACTGCCAGACCAATTATTCAGTGAACTCGCCGATCGGCACGCCACTATACAGAGATAGTGGCAGAAGAAGTAGGAAACCTGCTGGAAGCAGGAGCCATTAGAGAAGTACACTATCCTAGATAGATCTCAAACACTGTAGTAGTACCAAAGAAGAACGGCAAGTGGCGCGTTTGTGTGGACTGCAAAACAGTCAACAAAGCATACCCAAAAGACAATTTTTCCCTACCACGGATAGACCAACTGGTAGACCTAACAGCAGGGCATAATCGACTTAGCTTCCTTGATGCGTATTGAGGTTACCATCAGATTGTTATGTATGAATCGGACTAGGAGGTTACATTATTTATAATGTCCAGAGGATTGCACTATTACAAGGTCATGCCATTTGGCCTAAAGAATGCAGGGGCTACATTCCAACGGATGATCACCAAAATGTTTGAACCATTGTTAGACAGAACAATAGAGGCTTACATAGATAACATGGTGGTCAAGAGCAAGGATAAGAAGGACCATTTCAGGGACCTAGATGAAATGTTTCAGATTTTGAAGTCTCACAAGTTACGTCTAAACGCATCTAAGTGTGCATTCGGTGTAGGATCAGGCAAATTCCTAGGCTTTCTAGTGACCAACCAGGGTATAGAAGCTGATCCCTCTCAGATCAAAGCAATCCAAGACCTTGAGAGGCCCAACACAGTCAAAGAGGTATAGCATCTCACTGGCCTAGCAACCGCACTCAACCGATTCATAAGTTGGTCATCAAACAGAAGTTGACCATTCTTCCAAGCACTGAAGGCCAAATTTGAGTGGGATGAAGAATGTGATTGCACCCTAGAAAGCTTGAAAGACTACATGACCTCTCCTCCGTTGTTAGTAACCCCGGTACCAGGAGAAGAGCTCTTTTTGTACTTAGCAGTTTCACGATGTCAACGGTCAAAGTGTTGGTCGAGCGAAGAATCCAACACCTGCCTATCTTTTATGTTAACAAGACCTTGCTGGGCACTGAAACAAGGTACCTACCATTGGAAAAACTGATGCTAGCTTTGATGATGGCCTCAAGAAAGTTGTCACACTATTTCCATGCCCACACCATGATCGTCCTAACGGCTTTTCTATTAAAGGCCTTGTTTGAGAGAGTAGATTTTTTTGGACGAATCTTAAAATGAGCAATAGAGTTGGGGCAGTTCGATATCAAGTTTCAACCCAGAACTGCAATAAAAGCCCAAGCTTTAGCAAACTTTGTAGCTGAGTTCACACCAAGAAGTCATCACATCTGCCCGGTCGATTTGACCGACGCAACCAAAGTAAGGGGGAAAGTGCTGCGGGAACTGCGCAGCCCCAAATGAAGGATGCCCAACTACATTACAAGCCATACAGAACTGAGGACATGAAGGAAGGAGCAAACCATGCTACTCCCAGTGAGGACTCATCAAAAAGTAAAGACTTGAGACAGTCAGATAGTAAAGATCAAACCCCAACAGCAGGCATGGACTTGGAAGAAAACACCAACTACACCCATGATCCCAAGACGTCATTTAATCCCTCTACTTACTGGAAGTTATTTGTCGGAGAGATATAGAAACTCTTCGTGGACGGAGCATCTAACAGGCACAGCGCAGGACTTGGCATAGTCCTCATCTCACCAGATGGCCTAACAATTGAACAGGCAGTCAACCTGGGCTTCCTAGCATCCAACAACGAAGTGGAGTATGAAGCACTGTTAGCAGGCTTAAAGTCAGCACTTTACATGAAGGCCACTGAGTTGATAGTTTACAGTGACTCCCAGCTGGTAGTAAACCAGATTTCAGGCGACTACGAGGCAAAAGATGAGAGGATGGCTAAGTACCAAGAGTTAGTCAGAAATGAGATCATGAAGTTCAAAGTAGTTCGGATAGAGCAAATCAGTCGAGAAGAAAATAGTAGAGCAGACGAGATGGCAGGTTTTGTTTCAATGGCAGATACATCTATCCCACACCCATTATTGATCGACTTCCTACCTAGACCAAGTATTGAGGAACCCGAAGCAGTTGAGGCATGTTGTGCCGAGCTAGGCCCATCATAGATATATCACATTATAGTATTTTTAAAAGATGGCATATTGCCTGAATAAAAGAAAGAGGCCAAAAAAATTAGAATAGAATCACAACGATTTTGGTTCTCTCCATCATTGGCGTTGTACAAAAAATCCTTCACAGGACCTTACCTGAAATGTGTCCACCCCAGCAAGGTCGAGGCATTTTTGTTCGAGATACATAAAAGCGTATGCGGAAGCCAGCAATGGAGAAGATCATTGGCTTACAAAGCAATTTCACAAGGATATTGGTGGCCATACATGCAAGCAGATTTAGATAAATATGTCAAGAGGTGCGAGAAATATCAGAAGTTTGCACACCAAATACATCAACCAGCCAGAGAGCTTCTACCATTAACTAGCCCATGGCCTTTCACAATGTGGGGGCCTAAACATAGTGGGACCACTTCCAACTGTACCCGGTAACAGAAAGTTCTTTCTCACAGCAACAGACTACTTCACAAAGTGGGTGGAGACAGAAGCACTCGCATCAATAAAGGAGAAGGATGTTAAGAAGTTCGTCTGACAGAATATCATAACTTGATTCGGCATACCCAAGGCTTTAATATCCGATAATGGCACTCAGTTCGATGGCAAAATTTTCAGGGACTTTTGTGAGGAATGCAAGATAGAATTCTACAACTCTACACCAGCATACCCTCAAGCGAATGGCTAGGCAGAAGCATCAAACAAAGTCGTCTTAGATGGTTTGAAGAAAAGGTTTGAGAGAACAAAAGGCAAGTGGACTGAGGAGCTTCCTCATGTTTTATGGGCTTATCGTACCACACTTCGGCGGTCAACTAGAGAAACGCCTTTTTCCTTGGCCTATGGTATGGAGGCAGTAATCCCACTAGAAGTAGGCCTCCCCACTATTAGAAATGAAAATTTTGACCCAAACTTGAATGAAGAAGCCATAACCTTGGAACTCGACCATGCAGAAGAGAGAAGGGAAA
Organism: Camellia lanceoleosa; assembly: GCA_025200525.1. Classification (NCBI taxonomy): domain Eukaryota; kingdom Viridiplantae; phylum Streptophyta; class Magnoliopsida; order Ericales; family Theaceae; genus Camellia; species Camellia lanceoleosa. The sequence continues at coordinate 163,862,456 of CM045769.1, forward strand.
GAGCACTAGTTCACATTGCCTCATACCAGCAAGAGTTATCCAAAAAATATAACAAAACAGTACATCCGAGGCAGTTCAAGATTGAAAATTGGGTACTATGCAAAGTAATGGGCAACACTTTGGTACCTAGAGATGGCAAGTTAGGACCTAATTGGGAAGGACCATACAAAGTGGTTGGGTTAGTAGGAAAATGGGCATATCACTTGGAAGATGGAGACAACAAAGCTATTCCCAGGTCATGGAACACTGTCAATCTCAAACTATTTTATTTTTAGTTTTTCCTTAAATACTTGTAATTTTTTTTTTTCAAATAAAACAAGTAGTTTCTTTTTTAACATAATTCTTTCTACTGTAAAAGTTGTTCTTAGTCAGTACCAACTAGGGGCAATAGAAAGAAGTTGGCAGGTATGACCAACATTTAGCTCTCTTCAACCAAGATAAGGATCTAGGCTGAAGAAGGTTGGCAAGTATGACCAACATTTAGCTCTCTTCAACCGAGATAAGGATCAAGGCGGAAGAAGGTTGGCAAGTATGATTAACATTAGCTTTCTTCAGCCAAGAAAAGGATCTAGGCCGAAGAAGGTTGGCAGATATGACCAACATTTAGCTCTTTTCAGCCTAGATAAGGATCTAAGCTGAAGAAGGTTGGCAGGTATGACCAACATTTAGCTCTCTTCAGCCTAGAACTATCTAGGTTGAAGAAGGTTGGCAGGTATGACCAACATTTAGTTCTCTTCAGCCGAGATAAGGATCTAGGCTGAAGAAGGTTGGCAAGTATGACCAACATTGAGTTCTCTTCAGCCGAGATAAGAATCTAGGCTGAAGAAGGTTGGCAGGTATGACCGACATTTTTCTCAGCCGAGATAAGGATCTAGGCTGAAGAAAGTTGGCAGGTATGACTAACATTTAGCTCTCTTCAACCAAGATAAGGATCTAGGCTGAAGAAAGTTGACAAGTATGACCAACATTTAGCTCTCTTCAGCCGAGATGAGAATCTAAGCTAAAGAAAGCTGGCAGGTATGACCAACATTTAGCTCTCTTCAGCCGAGATGAGAATCTAGGCTAAAGAAAGCTGGCAGGTATGACCAACATTTAGTTCTCTTCAGCCGAGATAAGGATCTAGGCTGAAGAAAGTTGGCAGATATGACCAATACATAGTAAAGTTAACAGATTACATAGCTCTTGGACCGAGATGGCTATCTCGGCCAGAAAATATTAAGACATCGTAACCAAGCAGAGAGTTCAAGACTGATGCAATTAAAAGTTGAAGAGTAATTACAAGAGTGGAACCAAACAAAAAGATTGGAAAATTCCAGATTTCATTCCATTCTATTTGGAAAAATGTGCATTATAAGAGGGGCTTCAGCCCGATTAAAAATTCTTTCAAAAGTAAACATCAAAAAGAAGAAAAACAAGATCAAGCAAATAAATCATCCAAGTTTGCATCCAAGTCAACCCAAGCTTCACCACTCGGTAAACTGGTTCCAGCAGGTAGGTCGGTCACGGGCACATCTTCAACCGTATTTGACACCGGTGGCTCCACCCGAGCTGTCTAACTGGTCTGGAGACCGCGATCATTGTTAGCAGATGGGGCATTGTTTGGATCAGGTAATCCTTCTTCCTCCTTTCCCTCTTGGAGAAGCTTCTGTTGGATGGCGTTGGCATAGTCCGCCATATAACTTAGGATAAAGTGAGGAGGAGAGTTCTGGAAGACCTCAATTTCTGGGCCCTGACCGAGCTTCGCAACAGCTACCTTCCAGCCACATTTGAAAAAGATGTCTTTTGCAACTTTGCACTGCAAGACATACGTGGCCTCTCCTTCTTTGTAGCTACGGTTTTCAGCGTCCTGCATGTTCTTTTTTAGCTCGGCTATCTCCACATCTTTTTTCCTTTCAAGCTTGGCCAGTTCGCGCAAATAGCGGTCTTTTCTTTCGGCCAGCACCTTCTGCTTGTCTGCTTCTGCCGCATTGACTAACTCGGTGAGTTGGGCGTTTTCAGATTCGAGCTCGGTCATTTTTTGCTTGACCTGGTTCAGTTCGGCCATCTTAGTGTTGGCATTTGCCATGGCTAGCCGCGCTTTCTAGCGAAGCTCTAGCACGCGCTTATGTGCAATATGGTTCTTTTGCATGGCCTACAGAAGGAGAGATAACAATTATGACTAAAACTGATCAAACAGATGTGTAAACTGGAAAACAAACAAAGGGAGCACTTACCAGCACCATTGACTTAGTTGCCTAGCGGATTGCCTTGAGCTCGGTTAAATGGTGTGCTCCATGTCAGATGGCAGGCACACGCTCTTGGCGAGGTTGAAAGCAAGTGTATGATCCTTATCAGCCACCACCAAGTCTGTGGTGGTAATAGCCTGGTTCTTGTAAGTTATTTTTGGTGCCCATTCTGAAGGGCTAGCTCGGTCAATATGCATGGGCTCAGGGCTCGGCAATGTTGTTTCAGGATGCACACGATCCTCCTCATCAATCAATCGCTGGTGCTTGGTCGAAGAAGTGCGCGCACGTTTGCTCGGCCGAGATGACGAGGCTCGGGTTGTTGGGAGGGCCACCATAGCCTCGTGTGTTTGATTGACTTGTGGTGTCCCGGTTTGAACCCTGCCAGTTGGAGTTGATGTTTGCTCGGTAATCAGGGCTCAAACAACTCGGTGCTTGGCCATTTCTTGTTCTTCGGTTAGGGAAATGAGGTTGATTTGTGGCAAGTTTGGGTTTGGTTCTGGTGATGGTTCCAGAAGAAAGTCAGTTACCCTGACCTTCCTCCTTTCACTGTATCGATAGGTCGGTTCGAAGTTAAGCAACTCGGCCCAACCTTGATAACGGTACCGAAGTGCGGCACGAAGAGCGTCTTGGTTGGCGTATTGGTATTGTGGTTTCAGTTGGTTTAAGTCTGCATAATTAGAAAGGTTAATGGTTAGCACGGTGTAAAATTATAGCCTAGAATAGCAAAGCAAAAAGAAAACCGAGGTACCCTTACCAACAGTCCCCTTATTCCAATTTATGTTATAGCCCGGTATTTAGGCTTCTTGGTCTTCAAAATTACCAAAAACCCAGAAGAAATCATCGTCATTTACATCTTTATCTGGTGTATTTTTTATTATTTTCTCTCAGCCTCTTCTTACCCTTAAATAATACACCCAACAGTCATTATTTTGGCCGAGCAAATACTGGTGAAAAAGCTCGGCCAATTCGAGGTTTAGGCCGAGTCGGTGGTTTAGCTTGGCGATGCCATTTATTATTCTGTAAGTGTTGGTGCTAAGTTGGGTTGGGCATAGTCTTGTTTGCCTGAGGAACTCGCATATCAGTGGTTGTACAGGGAAACGAAGACCGGCCTCTACTATTGATATTACGATGAAGGGAACAAAGCCTGGTTTTCCCCAGTACGTGGTATCTAGTTCGGCTAAAGAGAGGTGGACGTTGTTAGGAATTTGGTAGTCCTTTCGGAACTTGGCTATGGCAGCAGGGGAGTCGACTAGAAACTGATATTTACCCATGATTAACTTAGAAGTTATAAGAAAAAGTTCACAAGTTGCCTAGCTCGGCACGGCTGAGGCTTTGGTCGGCTCGGTTGAGCAAAGCCGTCTAGGGGCAGGGTGCAAAGGTGTGCTTGGCCAACCTAGTCAAGTCTGCAAAGGGGAAATAAGAAGTGTTATGCCAAGACAACTGGATTGGGCTAAGTAAATAGTCAATTTACAGAAGAGTAGTAAAAGCCTAGCTCGGCTATATTTGTTTGACGGGTAGCTCTCAGTTCGGTCGTAAAGAAGGACCAACTCAAGGCCTTTAGCTTGGTTGGAGGTAAGTATACAAGGTTATAACCGATTTCTTAGTTCGGTTGTGTTCAAGCCTAAAAGTTGCCTAAAACAAATAGCTAGTTCGGTTACAGCACGACTCTGGATTAAACATCATGTTTTTTTTTAATCCAGTTGGTATGCTTTTGAGCTCGAGCATAAGGTTTTGGGTTTATGGTATTTGCTCAACACTCTAGTGTATATAAACACATGTATATGGAGATTAAATACCAAAAATGAAGAAAAAGATAAAAAGGAACATCAGAAAGAGGCATTAGCAACTTACGAGTGAGAAAGCGTGAAAACAATAACCAACCAGCAAGAAGGCCGACGAGGATGGAGGTGTGGGTATGGAGCTTCGAATGCAAAGATTCTCTGAAGAATGAAGATGAACAGTAGAAGGGTGACTGTTCGAAATAGAGGGATGGTATTTATGTGAAAAACAAACGGCGGGCCTATTTTCAAAATTTTCTTGAGCAGTGTGATACGGCTATTACAATTTAAGAGGGCAATTAACGCACGCCACGTGTCCCAATAAGGACATGATGTTAGACATGAGACGACAGGCTGTTCAACCGATATGAGTTTTTTAGGCCGAACTAAAAATAGCCCGGTTGAGTAAAGCATTTTTGGACTCGGTCAGATGCGTATTTCGGTTCGGTTAGTTTGAGGCATTTTAGCGCGGCTTAAAGATAATAATCCCAATCATGCTTGGCAGTTGGAATTAAGGGGCAATTTAGAGAGTAATTTGCATGCTTAAAGTTGGAGCAAGCTAGGCCTATTTGTTTTAAGAATTGGGCTGAGCGAGGTAACCTCGGTTTGTGGGGACACGCTTCAAGCCGAGCTAAGAGCTTCAATAGCTCAGTTGTGTAGTGCAGCCCGCGTTAGGCCAAGGTTTGGAACAGATGAGCAAGATGATTTCAATAGCTCGAACAGGGGTATGTTAGTAACATACCAGGCTTAAGGCTATCTCGGTTGAATAGTATCTTCAGTCCGTCCGGCGTAGAGCAGGTCTAATATAGCTCGGTTGAGTGTGCTACCGAGCTGAGGCAGGAGGTTTTGATCCTCTCACTTGGTGGGAAGTGAGTACAGTGTTATCAGGATAGACACTCTTCGCTGGGAGTGTGATTCCTAAGAGGACTCTAATAAGGAGAGTTGGAATCTGACTAGGATTGTACCAGGCAGAATCTATAAAAGCTCATAACAGGACCTATGTACAGGTATCACAATTCTTACTCTAGAATACACAAAGTTTTTGTGTCTATTGTTTATTCACTGACTTGGGCATCGGAGAGATTTCCGGCACACACCCGCCGACTAGCTCACGTTTGTGTTTTCAGGTAGTAAAGCGATGACGTTTGGAGGAGTGCAAACTTGATCAACAGGATTATACGAGAAGATTATTTCGTGCTAATAATCATTTTATATTTTCTTTTACAAAACTATAAAAGTTCTTCCCAAACAGAACATTTTTAGTCAGTCTAAAATAACCAAAAAATTAGGCTAAAATAATTCTTCCCAAATGAAGGTTAAATGATCAAAGTATGAAAGGTGAGTTACACATTTTTGTGATACACATTATGTATTTTTGATACATTTTTTCATTCAAATATTTTTGAACCGCAAAATGTGTAATATTATTATTAAAATATGTAATTTTACGATAAAATTTGTAACTTTACTTGTGGATTTCAAGTTGTCATAATTTTATTAAAAAAATATGTAATATCCATCATAAAAATACATAACATGTATCAAAAAATGTATAACATGCATAACCAAAGTCGATAAATCTAAAAACACACGGGAAAGACACCAAACAAAATTATGAAAAAAGACTAACATGTAATTAGAGATAATCAAACCTTGACCACTTAGGCCTCGTTTGGGAACAGGCTAATTTAGTAACTTTTTGGCTAATTGGCTAAAAAGGTTGGTAAGAAAAGTAGAGAGAAAATGGAATCTTTGACTTTTTTGTATGAGTTGTTGGCTTTTTGGCTAAAAAGGTAACTTTTTGGCTAATTGGCTATTTTAGCCTCTTGCCAAACGAGGCCTTAATGGGTCCAAGAACTCTTGGCCAACAAACTATAAAGACTGTTTTGGCAACACGATAAATAGTTAAAAAGTCATTATAAAAAAAATCAACTCTTTACCTATTATTTTATAAGTACTTTCGTAAAAAACTAAGGCCTTGTTTGAAATATCTTTAAAAAGTCAAAAAATTACTATCCTATTTAAGTCACATTATCTTATTTAAGTCATATCATCTCTCTACCACATCACTTCAAACCCAACTTATATTTCATAAAAAGTTAAAAAGTGTACTTATTTAGATCATTCCAAACCTCCCTTAACTAAGGTCTGGTTTGGCATCCTAAAAAAAAGTTAAAAAGTTATTAAAAAATTTAAAAAGTTATTACTATTCACAAATTAAAAATATAAAAAAAATTAATTTACACAATATTTTAATACAAATCAACCAGTTGGCGTGATTGGTACGAACTGATGGAAGTAGGCTGTTAAAGGAAAAAAAAAAGAAAATTAGGTATATATATTAATTAAATTGGAGGGTAATGTTGGGCTAGTGGGGGCCCATCACAGGTCTCGTTTTGATAATCTGAACTATTCAATGTGTAAAACTCGTCGAGTACTATATGCTTGTAAAAAATCACATTAATCGGATATTGCTAATTATATAATCAAATCAGTTTTGTATAAAAAATGGATGGTATTATAATTAACGATTGACAAAAAATTAATACAATCAGATAGTTATCGATATCCGATCACCATGATTTTTTACAAGCATATAGTACTCGACAAATTCTACACATTGAATGGTTCCGATTAGCAAAACGGGACCTGTAGTGGGCTCCCAAGGGCCAAACAACACCGTCCAATTCAAGCCCGAAAAGAAAGCAATCATTTCCTATCTCCTAATCTGCCCACTGCGCTGCCAGACTGTACGGATTACATCACTAACTTCTCCTATACACTTATTTATGCAATTTTTTAATTTACATTTTTTCGTAAAAAGTCAAAAAGTTAACCTAAACATCTATATTTTTTTTCTCAATTTTTTAATCTAAAAATACAAAAGTGCACTTATTCAGACACCCAAAAAAACCCCTAAAATACCTCTTTCTCAAACCAACCCTTACTCAATTAATAGGGAAATGTTTGGAGTCACCAAATGGTGGACCAATTTTTGTTCTAAAAAGTGAAAGGTCCACGGCCCAAAGTACCACTGATACACCAACCAATAGAGTACTTGACCCAAAAGTGCGGCTAAAAAGTTTGTGATAATTGAAATGGATCAGACTTTCAAGAATTTGATCATCAACATTACTTTCGGAATCAGCAACCCCTTGACAGCACTTAGCATGTTCGAAACCAACACTAAGCCCACCAAAGCCCAAACTGGTTTGCATAAATCCACATGTAATCAGCCCAACGGGCAGCCTTACCTTCAAGCCTAGTCTGATTAATTCGAAACGTAGCTAAATCGATGGGGATTCTATTTGAACCCAAAATATGTCCCATACATTCAATTTAAATTTATAAATTTAAATTCTTATTATATCATAATATGAATTTATTAATAAGGACAACACATATTAAACCTAAAATAATTTTTTTTCCTCATAGTATACCTTAATCAGTTATTCCTATTTAAATGTCTGTATCTTCTTCTTCAAGAGATTAAAGTTATTTATTGTTCTTCTTCTCCTCCTCCTCCTCCTCTTCCTCCCTCCAAAACTCCAATCCACCCTACCAAAACTCACTATCATAATCAATATCATTGTTTTTTTTATTATTTTGAAACCATAAATCCTAAAAGAAAATTTGAACAAAATCAAATAATGGATGAGAGTAATAATCAAAATAATTTTTTAAAGCAACCCATCAAAAAGAAGGTAAATATTCATATAAAGAGATATCACAATTTTTGTAGAGCACTATCAATTATTTTCTATATCGTTTTTTTGACAAAAATTAAAGGGTCCAGTAATTAGATTAACAATAATATATTATTGGAGTTGTTCTTATTTTATCATTTAAATAGTACATTATTTTAGAACTAGTATTTCTTGTTAGTGTCTGATGCTTATTTGTTTATAAGTTTGATTTTAACTTTTTCATGAACATTCTTATGGATAATTTATAATTTTTTGTGTATTGAAAAGTTTTATAATGCTTATGTAAAAGTTTGATTTTTTCTGTATTTATAATGCGTATGTGCTTATAAGTTTGATTTTTTTTTTCTATATTTGAGAATTATTTTCTGTATTGAATTTTTTTTGAAATAATTTAATTTTTTTAATTTGTTTATTATTTATTATTTGGGTTTAAGTTGAGGGTAATTTGAGAAAAATAATACAGTGTAATGAGAGTAAGATAAAATTTTAAATAATTAAACAAGATGTGCTTAGAAATTAGAAATACTTAATAATTTTTGGGGTGTAAATAGAATCTGGCCCAATCCATGAGAACAAATTCTGACTATTTGGCCCACAACGCAAATCCAAAAAAAAAGATCGTTTTATTTGTTTTGGTAAAAAATATAAAAAATATTATTCTATATAAAATAATTTTCTTTGTTTGGTTATGATTTTGAAATTAATGTGTCAATGGTAATAGAGTGGTGGTGGTGGTAATAATGTGCTAACATTAGTAAGATTTTTAAAAATAAAAAAACATTTTCCAATCAAAAAAAATTTATTTTTTACCACAAAAAATGCTCAAAAATACAAAAAAATAAAAAATAAATAAAAATAAAAACATTTCCCAACTAAACAAATGAAAGAAAAATTAAGAAGCCTTAATTTGTACAACCCACATTTTCCAAACAAGACAAATGGCATATATAGCAAAAATAATAAGTATTTAAAAATAAAGAATACATCAATTTGCATAGTCTCACTTGATAATTAAGCATCATATTCCTTTTGGCAACATTCCATTGAGAAAGGAAAATTATTCAATGCTCTCGAGCATTACTTGTTTATAATTCAAAATTAATCATCATACATCGTACGTTTTTATAATTCTCAATCGTCCAATGCAAAATCATAAATTTTGCTTTCTTCACCAATCACAACACCTTAAAACACTAATAACTGTACATTAGAAACACCCAATAACCACTCTTGTAAAAGATACCCATCCCAAATGCCCATTTTAGTTTGAGTCATCCCATAAATTCAACGGTTACGTGTACAACCAACTTTTAAAATTGCAAAAAAAAGACACTAACAAGATTCCATATTACAAGAGGAAAATTCCAACAATTAACATCCAATTTTTTGTTGTATTTGGATGGATTCTTAATTTGTTGTATTCTTTGGTCAAACTCTCGTGGCTTCATTATCTCATGCTTAATACCAAAAAATAATAATGTAGTTTTGTACTCATAAGCATCCTTAAAAAAGTGTAAAAATCTTCAAATGTATCAATCAGATTCACATGGAAAGGGAAATTCTATACATGAAAGAACTCTCAAACAGGTAGAGAAATTTAAGTGACTGGCCTCCTAAGGAAGTGTAAAAATTCGGACTAATAAAATAGTCGTTAGTTTGCAACAAATTTAAATCTATAACATATATATACATTCAAACTCAATCACTTTTCTGGATAATTTTGGGGGGCAATTACAATTTAATGGGTTTTTAAAAAAATATTTACAAATACATGAAAAAGTTTAGAATTTTAATTATTAGTGTTTATAAAATTCACCATTTATGTATAATTTTTTTTTTCTTTCTAAATCTACACTAAATTGTATTTCCCTTTTTTTTTTTCTTTTTTCTGGGTAATGATTAACTTATGTAGTTGCCCCCTTTTGAAGTAACAACAAATGGCATTAGGTTAATGTGAAAAACAACATTGCCTATTTGAACTGCATCTTTGTTTTTCTCTCAATGATGTGTTCTCTCCTCTTATTATCTTTGTTTCCCTTTTGGTATTGCAAGGGTTGACATTAATCTTTTGCATAGTAATCATCCAATTATTTCTAATAAATAATTTAAAACATCGATAATGATATTTTTAAAATAAAAATATATGACGTTATTTTATATAATTTTTTTATATATGTATATTGTATTTATATACTATTATTTATTATTTAGTTACTGATGTTGTTTAAACCAAACGACGTTAGAATTAATGAGAAAAGCTCCATTTATATTATCAAACTATAACATTGTTTTCTCCACCACTTTTTTTGTTATACTCTTCATCATTTTCTTTGCTCCCTTTCTTGTGGCAATGGGCTAATCTGGTTTTCAAAAAAGAAAAAATTCCCCTATTTTGTGCTGGATATGGATAGAAGGCAATTAATTAAATCAATTTGGGTTGACAGTTTTCGAAAACTATTTGTGTAATGCCAAAACATCTAATGAAACAAACAAAGTGATCGCTTCTTTAATTTGATGGTGGTGGATGTTTCTGCAAATAGGGCTGACGCAATGTCTCGAATTTAATTTAACAATTATGTTAATATCATAAATAAAAAAAAGAGAAATTATCAGAAAGTCCTATTTACCAATCTATTACTCCATTTGGTCCCACATTCATTCTTTTAGATTGACAAGTCCTGTTTGGCATGTTTTGTGGACAATCAGGTCCCATTTTGAATTTATGTGATATGTGTGTGGACAAGTTTGCCCCCTTTTTTGTTTTTTTCTATAGAGGTGTATATTGGGATTGAATGCAAATTTTGTGGGATATTTGTTGATCCACGTTTGGTAATTTGGATCTCATGTTTTGAACATGGATGAACACTGCAGTGTTGGTGACCTGCATTCGAAACTTCCGCAAAAACAGAGGACCCGTTTCGGGGATTCTAAAAGGGTATGTGGGTTTAAGCACCGCCATATTCACCGATCTCTGCACAGCTCTGTCCTCCTCCGACCCTTCAACTTTCCTTCTCATGCTCACAATCGTCCCCTTCCTCGTCTGCCTCACCGCCATTCTCTTCCTCCGCGAAATCCCACCTTCCTCCACTACTAGCGAAGACAAAGAAGAAGCTCGGTACTTCGAAATCATCAACGTCATCGCTGTCGTCGTCACAGTCTATCTCTTGCTATTCGATGTCACTGGAGTTCACAATCGTTTAATTTCTCAATCATTCGCACTCATCCTTCTAATCCTCTTAGCTTCTCCAATTTCAATCCCACTATATATCGCAACCTAGAATTGGATACGATCTAATTCCGAATCAAATTCGGACCTTGAGGGTTGTGATCGAACCGCTTTGGGTATCTTTGGAGAAAGAGAAGACGAGGTGGCGGTGGAGAGGAGAGCGCCAGTTATCAGAGAGGATCACACGATAATTGAGGTGTTGAGGACAATTGATTTCTGGGTATTGTTTGTGTCGTTTCTGTGCGGAGTTATTTCACGTCCCACATCACGCGCCTGTAACCCACACCGTCCAGAAAGAGTATTATTATCTTTTTTTTGGAACGTAAATCTCACACACCCCTTCCCATAAATACACGCGCCTGTAACCCACATTGCCCAAAAAGAGTACTATTACCTTTTTTTTGGAACGTGAATCTCACACACCCCTTCCCATAAATACACGCGGGTCTACAAACTTAAATTAACACTTTAATGGCAAACTAGTAAACAAACAATCCAAAGGACTAAACGGTTTAAAAGAAAACAATTAGGACCACATGATTTACAAGAAGACAAAATGGGATTTACTGGTCAATTCCCCCAAATATATATATATATATATATCTCATAAAAAGTCTTTATAAAAAAATTTCACTCTTGAATTGGTTTGTAGTATTTTATTGTATGTTATGCCATTACCCATAGATTAGTTTCATGAAACTTTTCATAATATTTATTTCATGATGTGTAATATTACTCTTAATTTAATAGAGAAATAAATGCTATGTACTCAATAAAATTATTTTAAAAGATCCAAAAACTTAAATTTACATTGTAAATTTAAATTTGGTACAGTGTAAGTCATATCTAAAATAAACTTGATTTACACATTTCAAAATTTGCCACTTATTTTTTATTTTTTATTATTATTTAAAAATAAATAAATAAAACTGCCAATACAAAGTTGTTGTTCCGCTTGTTTTCATGATCCTTTCTGATTAGTAACTTTGATGAAGAATTTATCTTGACAAATGCAAAAGAATATAGTTAGAGTGAAATGAGAAAAGTAATCGATAAAAGCATTAGTAGACTTGAAGTAACGTTGATCTAATGAGTACTAAAAAAGTGTAGTTGGATTCACAGAATAACAAACTTTAGACTCAATATATAAAAGATCATGAAAAATATTAACTAAACAAGAAAAGAAAAGTAGGAGAAACAGTGGTTATTCTATTCCTCTTTTGGTCACTAAAATGAGCTGTATATCTTGGACAAACAATGAGAAGAAGAATCAAGGTGTGAACTTAAATGAATAGAGCCCATTTTAACTTTGCCAACCTTCGAAGTATATGTCTAGTGGCAAAGCATAAGAGCTAAAGCCTATTGCTTCTTTAATACTAGGAGAATTTTAGAAAAAGGGTAAATCTAGAAAACTAATTTTAAATTTAAGTAGGTGCTGATTCGGGCACAATTATCATTTGTAACCGGTACAAATCTCACATGTTTTTGTCAATTAGTAAAAAATATATACAAATATAAAGAAAATTATATTAAACTGGACAATCAGTTATGTCGAAAGGTCTAAGGGTGTGTATCCACAAGCTTGACTTCAACAATTAGTACATCAATACAAGAAAAAGCTCTATAATGAGAAAAATATATACAACTGACAAAAATTGATTTCTCAAAAAAAAAAAAAAAAAAAAGTGTACAAGAATTATTAATTAAACTAACCTAGGCGGTTGAGTACTGTTAATAAAAATTTTGTTAAGCTTAGATCGATAGAGCCTTAACTAAAATCTAACCAAACAACACAATGATCAAGCAATTGTGTTAAGATTTTATACTTTGAAAGTTTCAAGGACTTCCTTAAAATAAAAATAATGACAAAACAAACAAGAAAAAAAAAGGAAGAGAGAAGAAGATGAGGAAGTAAAATGATTGAATAAAAAATCAAATTACAAATAAAGTACATTAAAACTACTCCTATCTAAGTTTGAACTACTCTTATATAGAGTAGATCTACTCTTAAGACAGAAAAGAAATAGAAATCAAGTCATGTATTGATTTGTTGGCCCTTTTACAATAAAGTCATCGATGGCAATTTATACAAAGAAATGTAGGAAAAAATCTCTATTAACCATCATCTAATCACCCATATAATTTCCATCTTCTTGCATTGTCACTTGTCCTCAATCCCTTAAATCTTTAAAACTTGACTTAACTTCTATTAACTTTCAAAATTTTCCTGCATAATCATAACAATAATAATAATAATAACAATAATAATAATAAGTAATAGAAAATTTAAACCTACTCATATTCGACAAAAAATTTATTTATCGTGCAAACAATGCCTTCCAACTCTTTAAAAATGAGAGTACTCGAATTCTTGAAGAGTTGTATGAATATATATATATATATACATATAAACTATGAGAATTATAATCGATTGGCTATATATATAGTTTTTTGTTGTTGTGGCCACATTGAAATACTCCCCCAATATTGTTATATAAGAAATAGAAATAAAATTTAGAATTTTTTTTTGTAAACCATTTCATCAAAATTAATTTTTGATGTGAACCATACAATCATTGTGGTTATTGGATGACAGAAATCATAATGTCAATTGATTTTAGAAAATGAATTTTTTTAACAAAATTAACAATATCAAAAAATTCAAATTCATCAAATGTGAGTTGTTCATAATTTTTAGCCATGTTTGGCTTAAAATCATACGCCCTAATTGAATTTTCACCATCATTTTGTGATGGTTATTCATCAAATTTAGTCATGTTTGGCTTAAAACTATGCCTCCAATTGGATTTCCACCATCATTTTGTGATGGTTGTTCAACATTCTTTGTCATATTTGACTTAAAACCATGCCATCCAATTGGATTGTTAATATTAAAATGCTCAATATCCTTTGGCAAAAGAAGTTGGTCTTCTTTTTCAATTAATGGTTTGAAAAAGTGCCCCCAAAGTATGCTATTTTTAGAACTTAATTTTTCCTTGGTCATGACTTTTGTGAATAGAAAGTTTTGCTTGAAAATGCCTTTTAGCAACTTTTATAAAATTTGTGTTTTTTAAGATTCTCTTATTTTTTACTCCATTGTTGAATTTCTTTATCAATTTGATAAACTTGACAACTAAGTTGATAAATTTTTCCATCAAAGTAATTTAAATCTGTTTACATCAAATAATATGATGGTGATGAAATTATTTGAAAATTTTGCCAATCAAGAGAATTAATTGCTTTTTGTAGGGTCAAAATTTCACTATTATACCAATAAATTTTACCCTCACAATGTCGAATCATTATTTCCATTTCATTTGTCATGTTATTATATTGGCAATAGGTGGTAGAACCATTGCCATAATATTGACAATCATTATAAATGAAAGATGAGGTATTCCAATAATAATTCATATCCATTGGAATATTACCACTCCATTGGCGGTTTGTGTCCATGGATACACAAGATCTAAACATGCCACTAAATGACATAATTTCTTAATATTTTGTTTGTATCACTTTTTTTCCTCCAAGTTAGGACGATGTTCCGCTGGGTGTATTCAAAATTATTAGTAAAATTTTTGTTAAGCTTAGATCAATAGAGCCTTAACCAAAATCTTATCAAACAACACAATGATCAAGCAATTCTGTTGAGGTTCTATGTCTTGAAAGTTTTAAGGATTTTCTTGGAGTAAAAATAATGACAAAACAAATAAGAAAAAAGAAAAACAGAGAAAAGGAAGATGATGAAGTAAAATGTTTGAATAAATAATCAAATTACAAATAAAGTACATTAAAACTACTTCTATCTAAGTTTGAACTACTCCTATGTAGATTAGATCTACTCTCAGGATAGAAAAAAAAAAAAAAAAAAAGAAAAAAAAAATCAAGTTATGTATTGATTTGTTGGTCCCTTTACAATAAAGTCATCAATGGCAATTTATACAAAGAAATATAGGAAAAAATTTCTATTAACTATCATCTAATCACCCATATAATTTTTACCTTCTTACATTGTCACTTGTCTTCATCCCTTTAATCTTCAAAACTTAACTTAATTTCTCTTAACTTTCAAGATTTTTCTACGTAATGATAATAATAATACGTAAAAAGTTTAAACCTTATCATATTCGAGAGAAAATTTATTTATGGTACCAACAGGTAAAAGTCTTCACTTGTAGTACGTGAATTAGAAAATACTCTCTTTTCCATTATTTTTTCATTTGTCATTTATCTGAAATTCAGCCTTAATGCTAAGCCAACTAGGCAACTACACTTGAGCATTGTGCACACTAGAAAAAGAAATACCTCAAAGCATAAAGAACGTAAGACACAAACCCAACTGTCTCAGTTGCAAGTTGTGCTTTCCTAACTATGCTTCTCTCTCTCTGTCTCTCTCTCTTTTTATTTATTTATAATTTTTGGCGGCTCAAGGGAAGTGCACTAGAGAAGTGTCAAAGAATAATGAGCTGGCTAAGCTAAGCTAACAAACTAATACTGACTTCTCAAGATATTTTTTTCTGAAATAAACTTGTGGGATGGGAGATCCATGTGCAATGTTTTGGAACTGATGCTTTGGATTTAAAGTATTAGGATTACAAAGAATCAAACTGAAAAAAATGAAGCATTTGAGCTCTTTAGCTTGAATCAAAATTAAATTAATCAAGCAGCTTGGCTTAGCTTGGCTTGTCTGAATAGATTGAGTTCAATCAATTAAATTCGACTCAAAAACAAAAATTACAAGAAAATGCCTATTTGTTTTTTCTTAGAAAAATGTTCTATCTCTCCAATTTTTCTCTCCCAAATTGCCTTTCAATGATACAACAAACAATTTGAAGATAGTTAATTGGTTAGTATTATTTAGCACATCATTAAAAGGAGTTTAGAGGGAGAAAATTGGAAAATGTAGCATTGCTCTTCTTCTTATTTCCTTAGCCCGATCAAAAACATTTGTCAACAAAAAAATAAAAAATAAAAAAAGGAGTGTTCTTTAGATTTGGTATAGATGACCTTTATGTAATGTGGAATGATATATTTTTGAAGTGGGAGGGAGAAACAAAGTAGAATGAAAAGAAGAGGCAATGAGAGAAAAGAGAAGAGAAGAGAAGAGAAAAGGCAATGGTAAGAATGTTGAATATGCCTTCGTTTGGAGAGTGGGTTGGCTTTTTGACTTTTTTAGCTATTTTAATCTGGGGTAAAAAGTTTGGTTTAAGAATGACTTTTTGACTTTTTTTTGTAAGAGAAGAGTGTAATGATTATGGGTTAGATGTGATATTTTATTTTTTGTGACTGAAATAGCTTATTTTGTCTTTTATGATTAAAATAGTCAAAAAAAACCTGAAAACTAACTTTGCCAAACGGACTCATATGTATAATGTGTCCTTACCACGTGAGTACTGTACAAAGGCCAAACCAGCTCAGCTACTTAGCAGAGGGTACCACCTGGGTAATATTAAGAATATCAAATTTTTTATTAAATAAATAATTAAATATTTTACTTAGATAAACTTGACACTCATGTGAGATATTTAATTATTTATTTAATAAAAAAATTAAAACTTAAAACATTTTTCGGTACCACCCCACCGGGACTGGGACTGATTGTAAACCCACCTTACCCGCCGCATTTTCCGCCATCCTCGTTAGTCACGGTTTCACAATTTCCCCTTCCACCACGCTCCCCATGCATAACCATCCTTTTGTTTCCCGATTAAATTTGGTCAAATTATTACAATATTATTATTCAGTTAATTAATTTCTGATATATAAAATAAATAAATTAAAGTGGACAACCATCACTTCCACTAGAAAGACCACCAATGGAAGGATTACCAATATATTAAACTAAGCAAATGAATTTTTTTTTTCAAATGATATAAGTATAAATCTATTTTTCAAACTCACTGTATACATCTAATGATTTATCAACAAGATAATTAATTGATAATTAAATAATATCTAACTTTTAGACATGAATAATAATATTATTTTTTTATGACTTTTCGACATAAAAAGTAATGCTCATTTATTTATTTTAGGTCATATGTTACCAAAACCCAAACCACACTACCCACATCAAAAGATAAAATAAAAATTTGTGGTGATTATTATTGATACCTTATTTTTACCCTCTGAAAAGATTTAAGTGTGACACATATTCAACTCTGGTATGTTAATTTGGTAAGGTATACACTTAGATTGAGTTTGGTCTATACACGATTTATTTTGGATAAATTTTGAATGCCTATCTGTAATAACTTTGACCTCTGATTAATGTTAATTCGCACTTAATTATGCCTAATAGTAGATTAGGAGGAATTTTGAATTAATTTGCATGTGTGTTGTTTGATTTTTGTGTTCTATTTGTTCGGTGTAGAACGATCTGTTCATGTTTTGACTTTGAACTGCGAATTGAAAGCCTTATCGGCGCCTGATTTCGAAATTGATTAGTGTTGTGTGTTAATTAGAATTTATGTGATTTTATGGTAGACTTAATTTAAATTTGATTTGGTATGATTAAACAAAATTAATTTACATCAACTTGAATTAATTGCATCTTTGCCACTAGTGGGCACTTTAGACCATTAATAGATTTTATATCTTTTTGCATCATTTCTTCATTCTTTCTTAGACCAATTCGAGAGAGAGAGGGAGAGTAGGATAATTTGAGTTCAACAAGAGATTTAGCTTGGAGACTTAGAAGAAATTAAAGAAGAACTGCATATTTGAGCTCCTACACCTAGAATTCAAGGCCTAAGGTAAAGATTTCATCACCTTAAACTTGAATGTCAATTGTTTCTTTCATGGTTCATGATTAATTAGTGTCTAAAGCTAGGAATTGGGTTAAAATGTTGAATTGAGCATTAATTCATGCATGCATGCATGTTTCATAGCATTTTGAAGGATGAGTTTCAAGAATTTCCTCATGCATGTGTTGATTTCATTCTAATTCTGGAAACACAATGAGTTTCATGTTGTTTGATAGCATTTGATCATGTTTTGGAGACCTTAGCTCAAAAATGCACATGCATGTCATGTTTTGGATCATCTATGAAGTTTAAGTTGAGTTTGTGCATAATTGGTTTGCTCTTGGGCCATGATTTCTTGAAATGATGCTTGTAACATGTTGTTTTATGGGTTACCAAGTGTTTTCCAAAGTTTTGGTCCAGAAAAATGAGTTTTGGTTGGTTGAATGTTGAATTTCATGTTTGGAGGTCAATCTGGATTTTCCAGAAATTTGACCCACGCTCGAGACTTTCACACTCGAGCGTGAACCCTGAGTACATGCATTCTTCTCGAGCGCACGAGAGTTACGCTCGAGCGTGAAATGCGTATACCCAAAAGTTTGTGTGTTTTGCAGTCCGCTCGAGCAGAGGAACCCACGCTCGAGCGAGACTATGAGTCTCACGCTCGAGTGTAGGTCGAGCGCTCGTCGAGCGTGAAAATCTTGCATCCAATACTTTCGTCAAATTTTACAGTCTGCTCGAGCGGGGAAATCCACGCTCAAGCAGAGCTTCAATATCTGCATGTCCGCTTGAGCGATGAAGGCCACGCTCGAGCGTGGACCTTATTTCAGCAAATTTTATGAAATGTTTTCCAATGCATTCTTGCATCCTCAGTTTATCCTAGGCATTTATAGGCCATGTTAAAGACTCCATAGTGAGGATTGAAGGTTAGAAACACACTAAGAGCAAATGAAACAGGTTGTGTTCAATTCAAAAGTATGTTTCAAGTGTGTATTTGTTATGTGTTCTATAGGTCACGCGCCATACACTGTTAACCAATCTGCTCCGTCTGTCTGTTTCAAGGCCAACTGTGAGTAATAACTTAGTAAAATTATGTTCAACTGTACTTATTTTCTGTGTAACAAAATGAAATCTGTTTTCTGAAATGATATGTTCTGTACAATGAATGATTGTCCAATATCTGATATCTATTCGTGACATCCTTAGCATCATGTGATATCATTAGTCGTTACCCAGACGGAGGTTCCTTTATGGAACTTAATCTGTCAAGACTGCTACTCTGCATGCAGGCCCCGCTACGGGGCTCACGCTCGTTACATCTCGGATCTGGAGGTTCCTTTATGGAACTGGTTATTCGTAACCTCACGTGTATACGTTCTGTTGTGTTCTGTTAATGCTAATGGATGTATCACGTATGCTTGCGCATAACTTATGATTTCTGTCTGTATATAATCTGGACATATTATGATTTTGATATGAAACTGAATTATGATTTCTGAATCTTTTCGGACTCATTTATTGAAACCCCTTTACTCTATTATTGTTCACTGGGTTTTCACTCACAGTTTATATTATATATGTAAGTGAGCCGGCGTGTGACTAGGGTCAAAGTTGACGGCCTTCGTTTCTGTTTTTGTCAGTCAACCGTTGTGCCTCCCAAGGAGGTCCCGATTGAAGTCCATTTCCATGGTTGTTTTTGTGCTTATGCTAGTCTCTGTGACTACTTTGTAAAGTCAGGTCTTGGGAAGTTCACCTCTATAAATATCTTTGTAAATATTGGTGTCCTTGACTGGCATGCTTATGTATATATATATATCAATTTTGAAATGTTCTGTCTCATGTATGTTATCACAGCTCATTAGACCTTGTCTATTTTGTATAATTGCTTCTGCAGCCTCTTACTATTTGCTAATCTGTCCAGAGGCCTTCGGTAATCCACGGATTACTGGCCGGTTGCGATGCTAAACCTACAGGGGCGGGATTGGGTTGTGACACTATCACTTTGTTTGGTTTTCAGTGCCAAAATTTGTTTTTCAAAATATTCTACCCTTTTTATTTTTGGTATTTTTTTTATTTTCACTGAATTTTTTTAATATTTTAAGTAAATTTTTAAATTTTTAGACACATCTAACATAAATACACTTAAAAAGTATAATATTTGTGAAAAAAAAAATTCACTAAATACTAAAAATACAAAAAAAATAAAAAATCAGTACATTTTTTGTATTTTTGTGCATTTATTAATTTTTTAAAAATATTTTTTCACAAATATTTTATTATTTAGATACATCTAAGTAATGTACATCTAAAAAAGTTTTTTAAAAAATGTTTAAAATTTTAAAAATATTCACTAAAAATAAAAAATAAAAAACACAAAAAATAAAAAACTCAATTTTCAGAAAATTAAAATTAAACACACTGAATTCTATTAAGAGCTAGATTCTATTAATATTTTAAGACCCTCTCTAAAAAAGATTATTAATTTATTTATATGAGATTAGAGTGTTTTTTGATAATCAAAAGAGTGGAAGGAGATGAATCCAAAGCAAAAGGATGGAGAATAATGTCGGGAGTGTGGGAACTTTATTTGGCGTGGATAAAGACATTGGTATTGACAATTAAGCCGTCTCTCCTCTATTTCTCTCTACTTTTGACCACTTCTTTTATATTTTAATTTTTCTTACAAATTATTTTTAAAAATTTAATACTAAAAAATATAATATACATATTTGATGAGGCTATATATATCTATCCAATAATTTATCCACCATTCACTTGCAGGCTTCAATTTTTTTCTAAGACATTTATTATTAGGCCTATGTTATGTGTAGTTTGCATGGTATCTTTTGGATTATACCTTGGATATTCATTATTGTTTTGAGAGGTAAAATGGAAGGGATTGATAGCGAGAGAATTAATAGTGAGGGGATTAAGTAAAATTGTATTTATTTTGATGATAGTTGTTAGTGTAGGGATTTTTAAATTATTTTTATATAAAATAATAAAACAAATAAAAAAATACAAAAACATTAAACATTAATGTTTTTAAAAAAATGCCGAACATGTAAAAAAAAATTTAAAAAATAAAAATAAAACAAAACATTTCCAAAAAAAAATAAAATAATGATATTTACTTATCAAAAAAATAAAAAATTAAACATTAATGTTTAAAAAAAATGCTCGACATGTAAAAAATAAAATAAATAAAAATAAAAAATTTCTAGTCCGCAGGACTATTTTTCTAATACCAAGTCCTGAAGGCCCATTCGAATTCCTTTGGGAGGCTTATCCTAATCAGGAGCTCACTATCAATCCCCTCCCCATCTCTCCAAACAAACACAATATTAATGGGTCCCACCTCACTATCAATCACAATCCCTCCTCTAACTCTCCAAACAAACGGGGCCTTAGATCTATATGTTTCGGCTAGAAATCAAGTGTGTCCGCTGAACAATCCGACAAATCCGAAGTACAAATAAAATAAAATAAAATGGAATTTCACTTACCAACAATTGAGCTTGAAATTTGAAATAATAGGGGAGAAATTAAAAAACATAAATTAGGCAAATTTAAAGATTAATTTAAGATTTCAAATAATTACCCTTGTGTTTTTTTGTTTCGAGAGAAAAGAGCTTTACATATTCTTTCATTCTGATAAACTGAATGATGATCGTAATTGATAGACTACTCAATGTTATACTAGGGAACTACCTTAATGGTAAATTTCAGAGGAGACTAATATAATTTATACTTTTTTATAAAAATAAAATAAAACAAAAATGTTCTTATAAGTTATAGCTACTGAGCAATTTAGGTCATGGGAGGAAGTAGCTGGTGTTCCAGTAGACGTTAATAAGGGGTGGAATTTGGGCGAATTCAACCTAAGTAATTTGAGTTTAATTTGAATTTTTTTAGAGTTTAGATAAAATATTTTTAAATTCGGTACAAGTTTAGTCAAAAATTTAGAAACTTGAATTAAATTTTAGCGGGTTTGGTCAAAGATATCAAACAACCCGAGTAATCCAAAATCCAAATTATACATATATAGATATATAAAAATGTTAAATATACATATAAATTATTAGCCATTACATAATATTAAGGGTTAATTATACTAATAGTCCCTATAGTTTGGGATTTGTGTCACTTTGGTCCTTGACTTTTCAATTGTAACACATTTGACCCTGAAGTTTGAATCTTGTTCCAAATAAGGACAACTGAAAATATTATTAGATTTTTCAAGGATAAAATCGTCAATTTGATAAAATATAAACTAATTTGACAAAAATAAATGTCAAAAAAATATTTTTAATATTTTTAAAATTATTTTTATCCACCGATGATAAAATTAATAAAAATTACATGATTAATTTTTTAAAATTAATTTTACATGATCATCATCCAAACACATAATAAAAATTAATTTGGTAAAAAAAAAATAAATGTTTAAAAGATTTATCAATTTTACATAATTTATTTTTAGTAGGCAGAAATAATTTTTAAAAATTCAAAAATATTTGCTTGACATTTATTTTTGTCAAATTAGTTTATATTTTATCAAATTGACAATTTTATCCTTGAAAAATCTAATTATATATTCAATTGTCCTTATTTGAAACAAGATTTAAAATTCAGGGTCAATTGTGTCACAATTGAAAAGTCAGGGACTAAAGTGACACAAGCCCTAAACTATAAGGACTATTTGTGTAATTTACCCTAATATTAAAGTAATTTAGATTATTAAATCATATTGAATATATATGATATATACAAGTAACACAAAATCTTACATTTTTTATTTTCACTTATAAAAAATTTGCCCAGCATTTCACTCATATTGACCAAATTTGCCCAGCATCTCTCTTACGTTATATAATTTATTCGTTTTGATGTTATTAATAATTTTTTTAAAAAAAATGTAAATAGAGTCTAAGTTTAATAATTCAATAATAAATAAAGGTTGCCCAGCATCTCTCTTACATTATATAATAAAGGTTGAGACCCCTTTAAACAATCTTTCGTTCCGACTGAACCGCCCAAATTGCACGTAACTTTAATCGAGTTATTGGTCCAAAGCACAAAAATTGTGTTTGATTGCATTGAGACTTGTCAATCTTTCACCGCAGCTATAATAAAAGGTCAGGAAAATGGTTCCGCCTAGTAATTAGTGGTAGTTTTAATGATATGACAGTAGGTCTCATTTATTGTCACAGGGGGCTCCACCAAAGTGATGTGATATTTTGGCTTGAGTTTGTTTTTTTTTTTTTTTTAGTTCATTAGTGCTATTAGTGGTCTAAAAATTAGTGGGATGAATCACCACCTTTTTTTTTTTTTCTTTTAAGTGTGTGCCAACTCACTAGTGGTGCTTTAGAGCATCACTTTTAGTAGATATGTATCATCACCGTACAAAGTTGACAAAATTAATAATCTTAGACCACCTACTAGTCTAACACATTTTATTCTTGCAACCCAATTAAGAACAAGTCAGATTGTCTACTTTTTTTTTTTTTTAATAGTTTTGAAATCTTTGTCAAACTATCAAGAATTTCTTCTATCAATATCTATTCATAATTCATAAAACTATATTTCAGCCAAATTAGACCCCCAAAAAAATTAACATATACCCCATTAATTTTTTGTTACCGTTATGTATCATAGAAAAAAATAAAACAAGTGACATATAAGACTTGTTTGGTGTAACTTATAATTGGAAAATGTCTTTTGGCCATTTGAGCCACTTTTGAGCCACAAAATTTGAGCTACGTAGTATTGTCGCTTATAATTTATGTTTTTTTCTTATTTATTTAAAAGATTTGTTCTAAATATTTGATTCAATTTTTGTTTATAACTTATCAAACAAAAATTACATAAATTAAACAAACTAATTATTAAGAAACTAAGGAAGATATATTTTTAATTCTTTCTTTTGATCATCAATTTCAACCGGTAAAAACCATACAAAATAGGCCCATAGAATTGCTCAAAAAAAAGGTATATTTTAATTTTTTTTCTTTTGATCATCAATTTCAACTGATAAAAACTACACAAAATAGGCTCATAAAATTACTCAAAAGAAAAACATTACAAACAAGAGAAGATTAGAATGAGATTAATGGAAAAACCAAGTCAACCATAACTAATACTTAAAAATAAAGGGGTCGTTACGTTATGTACAACTGTGTAATGTGTAATGTGTAAAAACCATTTCTTCTCTGTACCTACGTTTTTTCCCAGCAAGAAACAACCCATCAACACCTTTTACTTTTCCCTTGTTTCCCTCTCCTAATTCAAATTCCTCCCCTAACACAATTTGAAATGGTGGGATGAAGTGGCCCCCACGTCTCCCATCTACTAATGCGTCTACCCTACTCAACCAACCAAACCCCAACAATACCAAGCTACTATCACCAAACACCTGCTAATAAATTTTCTTGATATGTACACAATTACCAAACTCCAAAGCCAAGTATATGCCACCCCAAACAAACTGTTGCCTATGAGACGGTATCTGGTGTTACAAAAACATCACGGTTATGCTAAAATTCTCGACCCACATGATATTCTTTCAAGAATGTGATTTAATCAATCCCAAATTGTATAGATTCCTTCTCACTAGGCTCCCAAGTGACAACAACATAGCCCCACCGCCGCCGGCCCCAACTGTGGGCTCATCCCTTTCCCCCTTTTGATGATAAATCAATGGCAATTCCTTTACTTTTAAGTTACTCATTCCAATTTTCTGTCTAACCGATTCAATGATCTTTGGGTCTGCGGGGCTCCCACTCGCATCCGTTACAGAAAAGACATTTAGAGCGGTACCGGATGTTGTGGATATCTCCGCCCTTGTCACGTTAAGACCATTTTCGCGGAAGGTTCGTGTTACGTCCGCCAAGAGGCCGCTCCTATCGGCCGTGCACAACTCTAGCCTCACACCCTGTAATCACAAACTTCTAAATCTTAATACAAAGCATGAAAGGGATACATAATTGAATTGTTTTATTGATAAAGTTAAAGCAAAACGACAATACCTCTGACGCTCTCCTTTCTATGGAAGCCTGTAGGCACAGAATCACCCTTTGCTTTTCAGCTTCTGAACTAATTGGTGTACCATCTGTGTGCCTGATGAAAAATTCCTGAAAAACAAATTAAACAAAACCCACTTGAATAATCTGTCAAATTTGATTAATTACACAAATTGAAATTATATCGGTGAAAAGGACCATACCATGTATGCTTGGTCCCCAGAGGTGTTGATGGTGGCATGGAAGACAACATATTGCATATCTGTCAATGTGCAAACAACATCAAACAGAAGCTTCGTGCGGTCCTTGCACTGAACGTTTACAACAGAGTAACCCCATTCCAAGCAATTCTGGACTGTGACGAGAGGACAACCAGCATTATTCCTCATAGTAGGCTTGCGCTCATAATCGCGATCCACAAACATCATTTGGTGAAGTCTTCGTTCAGTGTGTGTGACCTCCATGGAAACCGATGTCTTGGCGCTTCGTATATCATTATCCCCTTTAAGCACATTCTTCAACCGCGATTCGATTATATCGATCTTCTGGGAGTCTTCAATTGGGGAACCCGAATCGCAATCCTTCACATAAATGAGGGAAGCTATTCTTCCATTATGTGTCCACACTTTTGCATCAACCACATTGCATTGCAAATCAGATAGTACTGCGAAAACCTCCGATAACAGGCCAAGCCTATCTGTTCCGGTTAGTTCTAGCGCTGTCAAACCATCAAAGCATTTCGAGCTCGCGTAATCGAATGTACCAAGTGACTGCAACACGATATCGTTAACAAGTTCAGCACAAACTCAAAATCAATTCACTTCAATTCAATTCAATCGTATAAATTATTTGAATTAATTACCTGTTCAATGTAGTTGATAACGCTCTCGTCGGTTAATTTGTTTCCATTTAGATCAGTCACATGAAAAACTGTAAATGCAGAGAATCATTCAATGTGAATAAATTTGCATAAAAGGGAGGTGCATTTTAGCAGAAAACGCCATGAAAATAAACTGTGGTGCTTACCGTCCATGAACCACCTTCCATCGCAAGATATGTACGCTTTCTTAATTGAAAGGTTCAGATCTGAGAGAATTTGAACCACATCTAGAAGAAGTCCATGTTTTCTAGCACTATCAACCTACGAAATTTCAAGAGAATAAAATTAGCGACGATTTTGATTTCAGAGAGCTGATCTGAGTGATAAATTGGAATAGTTTCAGAGAAACTTACCGTGACACGAGTAGCGTTGGCACACGCGGCATTGTCGATCATGACTCTGCCAAAGAAAGAAATGAAGACAAGTCAGAAAGGCATTTGTTGAGTGAGAATGCGAGAAATTGTCGTTAATGGAAGAAAACAGAGGTCTTTCAAAAGTCATTTATAGTGTTCTAGAAACAGGAAGAAATTATGGAAGAAAGAGACCAGAGAACCATGAATAAGTCAGAGAAACGTGAAATTTACGAAACCAAAGAAAAACAAAATCTCCACTAAAATGGAGAATTTGTCAAATTCAAACTAAATCGAATTTTTTTAAGAAATAAATCTTTTGGAAACGAAAAAGGAACGCAATAAAATTTCAATAATTTTCCGTTAATTTGATTGTAAAATTAATTGCAGACGAAAACAGTTAACAGAAACACCGAAACAGAGTCGATTGAGACCGCGAATTCTATGAGGAATTGCAGACGTCGTTGTATTTGCTCAAGAACGAGAGAGAGAGAGAGAGAGAGAGAGAGAGAACTGACTTGGGAGTGGTCATCCGAATAACAAGCTTTTCATATTCATCTAAATACGCAGGCCACTCCATCTGCATTTTTGCTTCTTCTTCTTCTGCTAACTCTTCTTTTGGCTTTGATTTCTTCAGCAAGACTTGAATATAAACCCCCTAAAAATCTGTCTAGGAAGAGAGAGACAGAGACAGAGACAGAGAGAGAGACGAGATGTACAAAGAAGTGGCGAAGCACACACAGAGGCTTTGTATGAAACGAGGACAATGCTAGTTAACGCGTTACCACTTACTTCATCGACCGAATCGCCATTAACAATCCTTACCGAACCTCCGTACAGAGACTCACAGACCCCCCTCTCTCTCTCTCTCTCTATAAATAGCCTCTCTCTCTAGAATCTCGTTTCAGGAAAAGCAAAGCCGCAAAGCACGCCTTGTTCTTGCCTCCTCTTATGTTTCGCTCATCGCTTCTATTTTTATATTTTTTTTAAAATTTTAATAAATAATTAAAAATATGTTGGTGTATTTTTCGATTTTCGAAATCACGGCTGTACGCAAAGGGTCGGAGGTCACATGGCGTGACTAATGTCTAATACCTGCCCGCACTGCCCTAAAGCACGGTCCGAGTGCCTGTTAAAAATTTGTTCAAATTTAATTTGTTAATTAAAGGGGTAAACTTTTTTTTGCCTTCTTTTAAGTTATGGGTTTATTTTTTAATTTTTTTAAAAAATCTCGTTTAGAATAAATTTTTGAATTTTTGTAATTTTTGTGAGATGAAAAATAAAATAATTATGAGTTATATGTGATATTTTATTTTATTTGATTAAAATAACTTATTTTGTACTATATAATTATTTTAACCCAAAAAATCTCCCCAAACAGACCGTCCTTAGTTGGAATCTTAATTTGAAATAACATTTAGACATCGTTTGGGAAGAAGGTTAGGAAGCTTTTTTTGACTATTTTAGCCGCAAAAGACAAAATAAGTTATGTTAGCCACAATAAACAAAACATCACATCCAATCCATAATCGTTACACTCTTTTCTCACAAAAAAAGTCAAAAAAAACCCTTCTCAAACCAAGCTTTTTAGCCTAAGTTAAAATAGTCAAAAAAATCAAAAAGTTAACCCATTTTCCAAACGACATCTTAAACTTGATAAGTTTATTTTCAAATCAATTTTAATGATTTGAACTGTTAATTTTTTTAAATTTTATTGTATAAAACATTTATATAGAAAATTAAAATGATTGAATATCAGAAACTATATATTTGAGTCATATTTATTTTAAAAAAATAAACCATAAATATAATTTTAAAAATAACTATTTATGTTTTGTATTATAAATTTGATTCAAACATATAACTATTGATATCCAGTCATCTTAATTTTTGCATAAATATTTTACTAAGCTAGTCATAGAAAGTGAACAGTTCAGATCATCGAAACGGGACTTACAGTGGGCTTTACAGACCCTTCAAATTGTTTAATGTTGAGATCCTAATATGAAAGAAACTCAATCCTTAATTAAATAAGTCAATCTTAAATACATTTTAGAACATATTAAAATTTTCAAGTTAAATTTAAACAATTAATTATTTATTTGACTCAATTCAATACACCGTAAACTATAAAATACGAAACTCATTGAGTTTGGCTCCACAAACATATTTTATTTAGATGACCTCGTTTGGCAACCTTTTGTTTTAGTTAAAAAATAAAAAATAATTATAAGTTATCATATCACTCTCTTTATTTTTCTACACACTTTTTGTAAAAATTTAAAAAATTACTAAAATAACTTATTTTCAAATGAAATGAAAGACAAAATTTAAAACTCCTCAAAAAATTTTAAACCTAACTTAAACAGTTAATTTTTCAACTAGTTTGGTTTGTTTATTGCCCTAGTCTCACTCTTTCTCTCTATTTTTGCTGAGTGTGTGTATTTTTATACGTCCAGGTAGATTAATTCTAACGCCACGTGTCGCTTGATCCTTGAGTGGGGGGTTTGTAGGTCCAGATGGGATGCCACGTCGACAAGAGAATGTACTTTGCGTGCGTTGGACTCAATATATGGTGGGAGGGAATTTCAAGTGTGAGATATACTTAATCAACGGAAGAGAAGCTGTCCACGTGGCAGTGTGGCCTTAGATGGCTTGCTGGTAAAGTTTAGATCTGTCAAGCAGAATTATGTACTTATGACATCCACACGTGATTGAATCACAATTGAGTAGATACCAAGTGTAGCATGTTTTACGTAACAAAATCTAACTTTGGAGCATTTGAGAACATAAAAAATAAAAAAATAAAAGTTATACGTTAATTTTTAATTCATTTTGGATCATATCATTTTTTACACAAAAAAATTTTAAAAATTAAAAAAGTAAAAAAAATCAAATTTTAACTGTCTTCCTAAAATACCCATTTTAATAAACTTGTTTGGCATGATTAATGTAAGTGTACTTATTTGGATAAATATACTTAATTGAGTCACATCACCTCTCTATTTTTTTGAACATCTTTTCATTAAAAATCAAAAAATATACTTATTTAGATCTTCCTATATGAATCCTAGTTTTTAATTATTTTATTAAGTTAAAATAGTTATATTTGAAAAAAATGTTAGATTTTTTTATAGTTAGATATGATATTTGTGAGAAAAAAAATAAAATAAATATGAATTTAATGTGATATTTTGTCTTATTGACTATTTTAACATATTTTATCATTTTGTAAATTTTAGTCAAAAAAAAAAAAAAAGAAGAACCCAACTTGCCGAACACCCACAATGGAAAGTTAGTTATTTTAATTGGCTTTCTAATTTTTTTTGTTATTTTTCTTGGTTAAAAAATTTATGTTTAAAGATTGATTAGATAATTGTGAGAGAAAAGATAAAATAATTATAATTTACATGTAGCATTTTATTTTATTATTTTACCTTCATTAATTATTTTAGTCCAAAACATTCTTTCCAAACATGGCCAATAACCTGTTTTCCCAAAAAATAAAAATAAAAATTGGGCAGCAAAATCACAGTTATGCTTCACTTCTTCTTCTTTTTTTAATCATATTATATTATATTTTATAAACAAAATAAATGAAATAACATTTGCACCATTCTAAACCGATTAAGCCTTTTCTTTTTTTTTTATACTATTTTAGTCAAGAAAAGACAAAAAATAGACTTTCTAACCCAATATGACAAAACATCACATCTAAACCATAATCATTTTATTTT
This sequence comes from Camellia lanceoleosa, assembly GCA_025200525.1. NCBI lineage: Eukaryota > Viridiplantae > Streptophyta > Magnoliopsida > Ericales > Theaceae > Camellia > Camellia lanceoleosa. The sequence goes on from CM045769.1 coordinate 163,892,127, forward strand.
TTCTCACAAAAGTCAAAAAAACTAAAAAATTTATCCCAAACGAAACTTTTTAGTCTAAAATAGTCAAAAAAATCAAAAAGCTAATCCACATCTCAAATGAATAACAAATTATAACATTTTTGCAATTGACAAAGGATTGTTTTGGAATATTTATTAAAAATTGATTTTTTTGTTTTAAAAAAATGTGTAGAAAAATAGTGAAATGATTTGATCTACAATAAGTTAAAAGTTAAGTTTCAACTTTTAATCATCTTCTCAAAAGAGGTCAAAGTGACATGTTAAAACATTAATTTTTGTGGGTCTAGGGTCACTGTTATTGCACAGCTTGTAAAACTCCTACTTTGATTATTTGAATATTTCAATTTTAAAAAATACTGAGTACAATATACCATAATTGGAAAAATTATTCATAAATCCTATTTTAGTAAATGTTACACTAATTGGTCTAAATGTTTTTTATTAAACCATTTAGTCCTAAAAAATATCACCAACATCATTAAAAAACATCAATATCATCAACTACATCGTAAAACATCATCGGAATAACATCCTAAAATATCACAACATCATCAAAAACAACATCGTAACAAACATTCAAGACAAAATAACATATCAGATTCATTTAAACATAAACACTAAAAATCATATTCATTTAAACATCAAATTTCAAACATCAGATTCAGTAATATAATGTAACACCAACCCAAAATAGTAAACATCATATTCAAACATCAGATTCATTAAATTGTCTGCTTCCCAAAGCTAGGGTTTTGTTTGGAGCCCTAGACTTGTTGATTCGATGATGGACTGAACTCTCTTCCCCTAATCCCCCAATCACCATTGTGGAGGCTTCTTAGCCCTTCAATGTCTCTTGTCGAGACCTCGATCGATTGCGTCCATCAACGCCTCGATCGCCTCCCTTCCAAACACAGACTCGACGATTATGCCCCCTCCGATTCCGACTTCTGTTTGGACCACCACAACCTTCCATAGATGGTGCCACAGAACCACCCACTGCTATGGATGATGTTTTCACCCGACAACGAAAGATGAATCAGTGATCGGCCACCGTAGCCAGCACCATAAACACCAGCGCTATCCAATCGCCCACAAATCCATTATCAAAATAATGCCCACCCACTACCCAAGCCCTCTTGTTCTTTTATTCTGTATGTAGATGTAGATGTAGATGTAGATGTATACTTTGTAAAATCAGTATCTGGATGTATATATACAAACCCACCTTTTAAATTTAATTTTTAGAACATATACACATCTACATCTATTTTCTCCGTCTCTTTGAATCTGCAATCAAAGCCCAACCATCTACAATGGGTACAGTTTGGAACATCAATTTATTCTGTTTGGAACATCAATTGATGTTTGAAACACCCACGATTTTGTTTGAAATCAGATCAGAAACACCATTAAAGTGAGATTTAATTGTCTAGAAAATCAGAGATCAATGTTTGATGTTGCCGATTTGATGAAAGTTTTTTTTGTGAGATGTTTGAAGTAGATTTAATTGCAGATTTCTGGGTGTTTGATGTTTGAAACACCCACGGTGATGTTGCCGATTTGATGATGTTGCTTGATCTACATTAATTTTTGTTGTTTGAAACACCCAAAATGTTTGATGATGTTTTGATGATGATGTTGTGATGTTTGATGTTATTTTTGATTATGATGTTTGATGTTTGATGAATAATATTTAATGTTTGATGAATAATTCTAATGTTTAATGGTTGTGTTTGATGTTTGATGAATAATGTTTGATGTATGATGAATAATCCTAATGTTTAATGGTTGATGTTTGATGAATAATCCTGACGTTTGATAATGTTAGATGTTGGATGAATAATTCTAACGTTGATATTGTTCTCACCGAAATTATACGAACAATTCTGACGTTGGTAATGTTTGATGTTTGAAAAATAATTCTGACGTTGCTAATATTTGATGTTCGATAAATAATGTTAGACATAAAAATGCCTATAGTAAGCTTTTAGAGAAATAGGACCTATTAGTCTAACAAAAAACATTCGGGACTAAATGGTTTAACATTTCCAAATTTGGGATTTATTGGTGCTTTCTCCTAAAAAATTAAATTAATTTGAATGAATGCATATTCATTGATAAATCAAGTAAAAAATTAATTTGATAAGTACATAATCATTGTAAAAAATAAAGTAAAAAGATAATTTGATGAATGTATATTCATTTTTGTTATACAAATGTGATTTGATGAAGAAATTATTGATACTTGATCAATTTATTTTTTTATAGGTGCGTTTTACTCGATTTTTTACAAAAATTGAACGGATTGTATCATCAAAATATAACCCCGAGTTTAGTATTACGAGTTGTATAACAGTCACCATTATGCATTATGCGCAATACATAATGGTGACCCCAAATCTAATTTTTTTTGTGCTGTTATTTTGGCGTCAACCACTAGAGATGCTCTTAAACATTAATTTACAATATCAAAAATTATATCAATTGGCATAAATTTTTTTATTGATTCTCTTTTTTGATTTTACTAGAAATTTTGCAAATTTTCTATTTTTATTTATTTATTTATTTTTACATTGTAGAGAATATTGCAAATTGATTGAATCTCTAAATATATACATTCTTATTGAAAAGAACACAAACAAGTTAGAATATGATAAATTTTTCGTAACTTTTAAAATATTTTTCACTAATTTCATATTATCTTCACATGCTTTTTAAAATTATTTTTCATCTTTATGCTAACACAAATGAGTGCCTCAACCAATGCCCCGATAGATTGATTAGCGTTTTTCATGAAGGAAACGTAAAGGTGAAAAACAAGTAAACATGAAAAGGTGCTCATACTTTAATATATAATAATAAATTTTATAACTTAAGATCTTGTTACTAAATATATTTAGTACATAAGAAAAGGACCCAAAAAATGAGACAATTTTCATTAAAAAAAAAAAATTCACATAATTTTTTTTTTTAAAATTCAATCAAACAAAATCAATTACTCTATTTGGTTTTGAATTTCAAAAATAATTTTTTAATTTTTAATCTGTATTTTTTTAGTAAACTTTTTTAGTATTTTAGTCAAGGTTTTTTTTTTTTTTTACATACACCTAATCTAAATATCTTTTTCAAAAATAAAATATTGTGAAAATATCTTAAAAATTCACAAAAATACAAAAAATATATTGAATATTTATACATATGTATGTATTTTTTTTAGTATTAACTAATTTTTTTTAAAAAATACAAAAATTTATATTATTTAACTGAATTAAGATGATGTGACTTTAAATATTTTAAATTATTAGTGAATAATTTTATAATTTTGTGGAGAGGTTTTAATCGAGGAGAGTGACACTCACGTCCGATATTACCTAGGCAGTGACTTGTAAATAAAAGCAATTACATCAGGCGACATCTATATAATAAAGCAGAACGGATTTTGAAAATGTGTTAGATACAATTGTCCTACTAGGACATTTCAAGGGTCATGATTCATTTATAATAAAGATACATTTTATTTTAACGGTTCAGATCAATCATAATAAATATCTAAGAGTTGAAAGTAATTTGATTCCCGCCCAAACACTCTCCCTCCCACGCCTCCTTCCTCTTCGTCTTTATCTCTTCATTGCACGCCTCCTCCTTTTCATCCTTATATCTATCTCCTCTTTGTTCCTCTTCTTTATCTCCCCTTCTCTCCATTGGTTTCAATTGCCCACCCATTCCTCCTTATCTCTATCTCCTCTTTGTTCCTCTTCTTTATCTTCCCTTCTCCGACTAGCTTCAATTCGCAACCCTCCTACCCGATTTCAAACTAAAGGTAAAGGTAAAGATCACTCTCTGTTTACTCCTTTTTGTTCCTCTTCTTTATCCCCCCCTTCTCTCTGTTTACTCAAATTCATTTTATTATGTTTCATTGCTATCTCTCTCAGATTCTACAAATCTAAAAAAACCCCCAAATTGGAGGCGAACCCTCCTACCCGATTTCAAACTAAAGGTAAAGGTAATGATCTCTCTCTGTTTACTCCTCTTTGTTCCTCTTCTTTATCTCCCCCTTCTCTCTTTTTACTCAAATTCATTTTATTATGTTTCATTGCTATCTCTCTCAGATTCTACAAATCTAAAAAAACCCCCAAATTGGAGGCGAACCCTCCTACCCGATTTCAAACTAAAGGTAAAGGTAATGATCTCTCTCTGTTTACTCCTCTTTGTTCCTCTTCTTTATCTCCCCCTTCTCTCTTTTTACTCAAATTCATTTTATTATGTTTCATTGCTATCTCTCGCAGATTCTACAAATCTAAAAAAACCCCCAAATTGGAGGCGAACCCTCCTACCTGATTTACTAAAGGTAAAGGTAAAGATCTCTTTCTGTTTACTCCTCTTTGTTCCTCTTCTTTATCTCCCCCTTCTCTCTGTTTACTCAAATTCATTTTATTATGTTTCATTGCTATCTCTCGCAAATTCTACAAATCTAAAAAAAAACCCCAAATTGGAGGCGAAAAATGACTGAATAGTTGAGTACAGGTTTTACCTTCGCAAATGTTTTATTTAATTTTCTAGCATTTTCTTGGGAACCAAATGGAGTCTGAGTTTGGGGGTTTTTATCCGATGAATGTCTGAGTTCCTTCATCAGTAAAATATTTATACTTAATGACTACTCAGTATATATTTGTGGTAGAAATATATTAAATTCTTAGTTGGTTCAGTTTTAATTTTGATTTTGAAATGGGTTTGAATGATTTCGGTTTTGATTTTGAAATGGGTTTGTATGATTTCGGTTTTGATTTTGAAATAAGTTTTCGAATCTCTGTATTTTGGTATTTATGTATTTCTATGTATTTCTATTTATGTTTTTTGATTTCGGATTTGTATGATTTCGGTTTGTATGTTTGCGGCTTTATATTTTGGTTTTGAAATACAGCAACTGAAGGCTTTGGAGGTGGTGGTTCTGCACATGCTTGCAACACCGCTTCATTCTGCAAGACCATTATCATATATCCCCTGTGGATCACTCTGACCACTCTCACCGTTGTGCTCTAAATCGGCACAAAGGTTTTTCCTTTTTCACCGAAAGTGCAGATTAAGCTCAATTTCTTTGATCCTGCCTGCTGAATGCTCTGCTCAGAGTAATCCGTGCGGTTATGGGGCCGTCTTTGGTCACTAACGTCCCGTCTTTGGTCACTAACTCTTCCGCCCCAATTTTTTTCGGGTAAGCTGTTTTGAACTCTGAAGGTTGTGTGTGTCAATGTGGGACATAAAATAACTATTACATGGAGAGAGTAGATGGTCAAAAGAGTGAAATAAAAAGCCTTCGTGATAGACTAATATGTGGTTTCCATAATTAGCAGCTTTTTTTTTTTTTTATTATCATCTATACCCATCTTTGCATGTTAGTACTGTAAAAAGACAATTTGGTTATGGTTCTGGCAATTTGTGCATGAACAGATCGGTTAGGTTCTGGCGATTTGCGCATGTTTTGTAGTTGAGAAAAGGTTTTTTCGACAGACAAACACAAAAAAAGGGTGTTTGTACTTGGTTATGGTTTGGTTTTGCTGCTTCTCTTTGTCCTAGAGTTGTTGAGTTCCGTCAGAGACTCAAAGCGTATTAAATCGGTTTCCTATCTTGCAATCTATATCTATATAATGCATATCATATAAGGCCTCTCTGATTTTAAAATCCCTAATTCAAAAATTTCTCATCTTTATTGTCGAAGTCCCAATTTAATTTACGTTCCTTTTGTAAATTTTTCTTTATGTCAACTTTATAAGTTAATGAAGTTCATGTGATTAGAGAACACCAATGCTGGGATCATTTTGTATTTTAGTTATTTTAATGATGCATATTACTTTGGAATGTAGTGGTTTTCCCCTTTTCAATTCTGCTAATATCACTTTATTTGGACAGAAATTTGTTAACATGGTTGGGTTAGGTTACTGGAGCACTCAATCTGTCACACTTCTATGAGTGTAGATTTTTAACGGGTTATTAATCTTTTTTTAAAAAGAAAAAGAAAAAGATTTTGGGGTGATTGTAGGGGACAACAATGGTGAATGACAAAGGAAAGGGTACTGTTTCTAGCTCCAATTTAAGTACCAAACATGATGATGCAGCCGATAATTCTCAAAGTGAGACAACTGTGTCCAACCCAATGAAGTTGAATGTTAAAGAAACTGGGGTTGTTTCTGAGAGTGATGATAAGGAGGAAACTGGGGTTATCTATATCTATATAATGAAAATCATATAAGGCCTCTCTGATTTTAAAATCCCTAATTCAAAAATCTCTCATCTTTATTGTCGAAGTCCCAATTTAATTTACGTTCCTTTTGTAAATTTTTCTTTTATGTCAACTTTATAAGTTAATGAAGTTCACGTGATTAGAGAACGCCAATCCTGGGATCATTTTGTATTTTAGTTATGTTAATGATGCATATTACTTTAAAATGTAGTGGTTTTCCCTTTTTCAATTATGCTAATATCACTTTATTCGGACAGAAATTTGTTAACATGGTTGGGTTAGGTTACTGGGGCACTCAATTTGTCACACTTCTATGAGTGTAGATTTTTAATGGGTTATTAATCTTTAAAAAAAAAAAAGAAAAGATTTTGGCGTGATTGTAGGGGACAACAATGGTGAATGACAAAGGAAAGGGTACTGTTTCTAGCTCCAATTTAAAAGTCCCAAACATGATGATGCAGCCGATAATTCTCAAAGTGAGAATGTGTCCAGCCCAATGAAGTTGAATGTTAAAGAAACTGGGGTTGTTTCTGAGAGTGAAGATAAGGAGGAAAATACAGGCAAAGGAGTAATGAATGAAGAAATGTATTTACTTCTATAAATATTTTTGGGACTTACAAAGCTGCAGGACCTGGGGGTTAGAATATCGAACCCAAGGCTTTCAAGTCAGCGTTTCCATCTCAGGTTAGTATTTACTTCTATATTTTGTTTAATCTTAGTGAATATTTTTATGCAAAACTATTATGGGAAAGAAGTTTGCATGTATGCTTAGGATGTATGGGCGTGAGGGAAGTTTTATTGGAACAAATGTATGTGTTAGCAGCAATAAATTTGTCTTGTGATTGTAAAACTAAATTGTCTTGAGATCTAATGCAAAGATGGGTATAGATGATTTCTCAGAATCATCTAAAATTTGAATAAGGAGAACAAAATTTTTTTTCTTCTTCTTCCATTAATTTATTATTAGGTTGGATGCTCAGATATTTTGGACAAATATTTGAACAAAATTCAAATATTGGATGCTCTGTGTTACTTTGGACAAATATTGGGTTTGCTCACTATGTATTATTCACTAAACCGCTTCTGTTATTATTTTAATAGTTGGGTTTTGATTGTTATGAAATAGGATGATGAGTGGATAAGATCTCTGTGGATTTTCATGGACCCAAAGACAGTAAATCATCTATACCCATCTCTGATTTTATTTATTTATTTCTGAATAAGGGAGAATGGTTCTTTTTTTATTTTTAATTTTACATTTTGTTCGAATGGCTGAGATTTTTTTATTTTCTATTTTTTGAATACGGGAGAACGGTTTTTTTTTTATAAATTTATTTGCATTGGCTTTACATGGACTATTCTTTTAGCAATATCACTTGGTTGTGTCATGACTTTCAAAGTTGATAAAAAAAAAAAAAATTCTTTGGTTTCTATGTCAAAGAATTTCCTGTTCGATTGGAGAACCCTCATGTTATATCAGCAAATCAGATATGGGCTGGAGTTTGTACTAGGTGGTCCATCTGGTTACTCTTTCAACTCTTCATATCGGAGTCGTGATTCCATAGAATACAAGCTGGAGCTTGTTAATGCTATTGGTACGTAATTAGGTACTGATAATGATGGTTTTAGGTGTTGGGTATCACAAGTACTATCAGTGGGTCAATGATTTGTATACCATGCACAATGATAGTTACAGGGATGATAAATTCTTTGACCCCCCTTGGTTTAGCCAGAATGTGAGCTTTTTTAGATCTGATCCTGTTTTCTTGATAGAGGAAAATTTGGGCTTTTCAGTGCACTTGATGAAGATGTCATTAACATTCTTAGCTAGGAAAATTGCAAATGAACCATTGATTAAATTAGTCTTCTATTTGATATTAGTAGCCTCATTGCCATAATAACTACTTCATAAATTATTTGTTCCTTAAATTTGATGTTGTAGTCAATTTTTCTTATTTATTTTTTTCTTCAACAAGCATGTCTTTCATGGGTCATTATTTTTGTTTCATTTTATTTTATTTCTATAACCCAAATAATTTTTCACTCATAATTCATAGACTATTTCTTCATCCCTGTTGAAGACATGGTGAAGAAATTGAAAAGAAACAAAGTAAGAAAAGAGATAGTGGTCGGTTTTTTTAATTGTGTTGCGCATTCAAATGCTTGGCCACTATCACATCTTTATTTATTTTATGTGCTATTCAAATTGTGTTGATATATTATTTTATTTTTTTTCAATAGGAATGCAAAATGTGTTGATATATTATTATTTTTTTCAATAGGAATGCAAAAAAAATATATGAAAGACAGACTTCGCAAAGGACTGATGGCTACTTCTTCCTACTGACAAATTGCCTTTCAACACAATTTTTTTCTTCCTAAAGACAGACCCCACATGAATATATTAAATTTTAAGTTTTTTTTTTTGGTTAATTTTTCTTAAATTTTAATGATACCAACAATTATTCAAACAAAACTGACTTATGTGTGGTATTTATGTTCCCCATGATTAATTAAATGTTGAGGATGTATTAAATTAATTAATTAATTGAAATTATTTACACCGAACATTATAATTACATTTTAATCTCAACATTATTTACACCGAACATTATTTACGCCGTGCCTTCAGGCACGGGCATACGCTAGTCATGCAACATGTAACATTGTTTAATGGGTCATGTGACGCACTACCGCCCGAGCACGACCGCAACTTAGTAGTCTCTTCGACAGTGGAACCAATTCTTTCTGACTTTTATCATTATCCCTTCGTTGAGAATGTGATTTGATTTTTTAATTTTTTAATTTGAGATTAAAAATTTTATTTTATATCTATTTTTTAAATTTTTATGAAAAAATAAAATAAAATAATTATATTTAGATGTAATTTTTAATTTATTTTATTTTTTAAAACTCTTTTAACCTCAAGACTTTTTATGCCCCACGTAGCCTATATGTTTTTTCCGTTAAAAACGGTGCATTTAATTTCTCGTAACGCCGACACGTGTCTTGCGGGAACATTGTAAAGTCGCGCGTTATGCTCTCATAAATTACTCGGTCCGACGGTGGATCCAATGGAGTGGTGGGTCAAGTGCATCAATCACGAGAAATTATTCACTGCTTTTGTAGCAATATTTCATTATGATCTCTTTTGAAAAGTTGGTTATTTTAATTTTTAATTATTTTAAAGTTAAAATAGTTTTATTTGAAAAGATTGTTGAATTTGTTTGTAATTAAAGGTTCATTTGGAAAGTGATTTTTTAGTTATTTTAGTCTTTGATTAAAAAGTCTCGTTTGGAAAAGACTTTTAGTATTTTTAACTTTTTTAACTTTTTTGTGAGATAAATAATGTAATAATTATGGATTGAATATGATTTTTTTGATTTATTGAGTTAAAAAACCCATTTTATTTTTTGTGACTATATTAGCCAAAAAAACCCAAACCCTCCATTCCCAAACGAGCTCTAATGCTTCGTTTAGGAAGAGGGGTTGGCTTGAGTTAAGTTTGGGACTATTTTAACCATAAAAAAATGAAAACTTACCAATAAGTCTCATATACAAAGTTTGAGACCCATCTAATTCTCAAACAAAACACTTACACCAATTAGTCCTATATGTTTTTAATTGTTACCAAATTTTATTTTTTTTTTTTTAATTTACAGACACTGTTACATCTTACTACAGTCGGATTTCTGTCAAATGGTCAACGGAGATTCGTTGGAATGTTCAACATTATTGGGAAGTCGCGCGGAATATTGTCGGAAGTTCACCGAAGTGTTAAGAACGTTAATGGAAGTCGCCGGAATATTCGGAACATTTACTGGACGTTAAGAATATCATTGGAGATTCACCGGAATGTTTAGAATATTACTCGAAAAAAAAAAATAAATAGAGAAATTAGAGGAAAAAAAATAGCAAAATGTGCTAAATATTAATAAACTAAAAGGAAAAAAAATGGAATGACAAAAAACAACAACAATGGGAAAAACATATGCTATTTTTTAATTTTTGTAAGGTTTAAGCAAATAATCTCCAATATTGATCAAACTGAAAAGTAAGTTTTGAAATTGTAACATGTTACAGTTTCAAAGCAAAAATCTATTAAGCATTTATCCTTATTAATTAAACTGAAAAACATGTTATGAAACTGTAAAATTTTACAGTTTTATACCATGATTCATTCCAGTATCAAAAAAATTTAAAACTGCAAAATTTTATAATTTTAAACCATAATTCATTCTAGCACCAAAAAAAATTTGAAACTGCAAAATTTTACAGTTTTCACTGCCTGCAACTAAAACTCAAAAATAACTTGTTCAGAACTTGAAAATTTTCTTCATTAGAACAGAAAAAGAGAAGTGTATAGTAGAAAAAATGTAGAAAAAATAAGAGATCGAAGTAGAAAGGCGGATATAGAGAGATGATTGTACTCCGGCAACTATTTTTTGTTTAGATCTAGCTAAATTTGATATAGATCTATTCAGATATGATGTAGATCTACATCAGATCTAAGTGGATCTACTCATCTTCTTCGTCGGAAACATATCTTCTTTACCATCGGTGATGGTGAAGTAAGGAGTCAGCAATCGGTGGTTGCCGGTGAATCTCAATCAAAGATAGTTGTCAGTCGCTAGTGACTATATATCGAGAAGAGAAAGAGAAAAAGCAAAATATGGTTACCCGTCAACGATCACCGCAAATTACAAAGAGCAAAAGAGGCATAGAAGGAGAATAACGTTATAGGAGTTTTGGGTATAAACAAAAGGTTATGGGACTAAATAGACTACACATTTTTTAAAAAAGACTTCTTGAAAATTTTTTCAAAAATAAAATAAGTTTTTTAGCTCAATAAGACAAAATATCACATCCAACCTATAATCATTTCAGCCCAATACGGTGCTTTTAGCCCATTTCCCAAACGATCCCTAAATGTGATGATTGTGAAAAAAAAAATAATAATAACAATAATTATAAACTTAATATGACATTTTATCTTATTTATCTTTTTAATTAATTCAATCCTTTTATTGATCTTAACCCAAAAACGAAACCCATAACTAACTTGCCAAACACCCTTTTTGCTCATTGGTGCGTTGCACTTTCTTCTTCTAAAACTCTGCTATATAAAAAGTAACAATGTTAAATACGTAGGAATTAAAACACAAAAATAACATAAAAAATTGAGTTGTGTGATTATGATTTCAAGTGTAGTCCATATTAGATTCAAGATAAATATTAATTACATAATATAATTTTTTTGATGTTTTTATTTATTTATTTATTTATTTGGTGAACATTATGTTTTAATTTTGAGTACTTGTCATTAGTGTTAAAAAATAATGCAATTTACCTATTCTATTTACTTTTAAGAGTATTGAATAATTTTTTCTCAATGACCAAAACTTATTAAGTCATTTTGGACTAGGGCATGTGATACTCAATTTTAATTTTTTGAATAAATTATAAATACACTTTATGAAGTTTGCTTAATATATAAATTGTCTCTTATAGTTTTACAAATTACATCTTTTCCATTTAAATTTTAAAACACATAAGTCAATTAATAGTATTTAATGATATCAGAAATACATTTCAATTAATAATTTTGATAATTTTAGTATTACATAAAAGAGTAGTTAATAATTTTACATTTTTTGTTAATTCAATTATATAAAAAAAATTATAACAAGAAAATATTGGTAATTTTAAAAATTACAAAGGACAATTTGTGTTTTAAAAAAATTTTAAAAATTATATTTATAGTTTATTCTAATTTTCTTTACACTGAAGTAATTAAAATAATAATAATTTTAAACAATATGTTAGAAATTTTATTCAAATTATCCATCTTAATACTTTTAATTGATTTCAAAACACATAGGGATATTTTGAAAAATTGATAAAAAGTTAACTTTTAATTTATTTTATCTTTTTATAAATAAATTATGTAAAAAATTACATAATCTAAAATAAATAAATAAATTAAAAATTAATTTTTTACCATCTTCTCAAAATGACTATCAATGATTCCCAACATTGATCCAATAACGGCAAATGATCTCCCTCCCATCACCTCGATCACGTTGCAAGAAGCACTCAAATGAAAGGTCAGAAAACACGTTTGCAGGTTGGCCAATTGTCTCACCGACGCCTGCGTGGTTCTATTACAGCCCTCTCTGACAAACCCACGATCACCACATCTATCCACGATATTGCCACGTGGAGGAGACCGCATAAATGCCCATGGAGGACGTGCACTTCACGAACTGAATACCGCCGTAACCGCAGCAGAATCCGACACACCGGTTGGAATGGTATTTTTGTAATGTACATATTACGGTACGTATTTTGGGCAAATAACATTAACGCTCTTTATAATTTGCGATTCATATTATTTTAATTTTTAATTTTAAATTATGATATATTTAATTCTAAATTTTAAATCTTGTTATAAATAAAAATAATTAAACATACTATTATTTAATTTTAAAGACAAAATCGTTAATTTAATAAAATATAAATTAATTTGACAAAAATAAATGTCAATTTTTTTTGAATTTTTAAAAGTATTTTCTATCTATAAAAAAAAATTATGTAAAATTGATAAATTTTTAAGACATTTTTTTTATCCAAATTTTTTTTAGACATTTATTTATTTATTTATGTTACTAAATTAATTTTTATTATGTGTTTGGATATGATCATGTAATGGGTGATTGTTAAACTTTTAATGTATAATCGATATATTTAATACATGAAATATTTTTAGTTTTGAATTTTTTAATTTAATGGATTGATTTAATAATAATATCAAAGTTGTCGTTATATTTAACTTTTGAAAAAATATAAACTAATTTAATGAAAATAAAAACAACCATCCATTATATGATCATCATCCAAATACATAATAAAAATTAATTTGAAAAAAAAATAAAAATAAATATCTAAAAGATTTATCAATTTTACATAATTTTATCTTTAGTGGGTAGAAATAATTTTTAAAAATTTAAAAATATGTTTTTTGACATGTATTTTTGACTTTATTAAATCGACAACTTTGCCCTTAAAATTAAGCAATAGTATTTTTAATTATCCTTATTTGGAACAAGATTCAAAATTCTTAGTCAAATGTGTCACAATTGAAAAGTCAATGACCAAAGTGATATAAGGTCTAAATCATAAGGACCATTAGTATAATTCACCCACGTATTTTTATAATAGGAGAGGGCGCTTTCCTCTAGTTTTCTCATATTCAAATCAAATTAATTCTTTGTTTGGAAAGTAAGTTTGGATTAAAATAGTTATATAGAATCAAATTAATTATTTTAGTTAAATAGAACAAAATGTCACATCTAATTTGTAATTATTTTATTTTTTCGGTCACAAAAATAAAAAAAGTCAAAAATCTATCCGAAACGAGCCTTTTTATCCCAAGCTAAAATAACCAAAAAAATCAAAAAACTAAAAAACCAACCGATATCTCAAACGAATTCTAAAGAGTGTTGTTGAATTTCAGTGAGTTCATTATGGAGCTTATATTGATAATTTAAATCATTCAATATGTAAAATTTATTAATTACTTTAATCTTATAAGAAATTATTTTGATACAAATGTGATTTGGTAAAATACTTGATAAGGTCTGCACGTTGAACAATTCAAATTATTTATGTAGATTTTGTGGTGGGCTCATGGAAACCCAATGTAACATTGGCCTCGTTTGGCAAGTGACTTTTTTAGTCAAAAGGTCAAAAAATTACTAAGGGGTGTTTTGGGAAGTTGGTATTAAGTTTTTTAGCTTTTTTAAAAGTGATTTGGGAAGTTGATAAAAAGCTAGCTTTTTTGATTTTTGGTTTAATATTTATTTATGGCATCAAATCAAAATAAAATGACCAATATACCCTTGCCCAACTTTGAAATTTTAGGTAATTTATTAACATAGAGGATATTTAGGCAATTTCACAAGGCAGCTTTTTTGTCACTTGCCAAATGCAACAAGGCAGCGTTTTCTGCCAGACAGCTTTTTTTTCACAATGCAAAAAACACAGCGTTTTTGGCATCTTCCCAAAATGGCACTAAAAAAATCAAAAAGTCAACAACCTATACCAAAAAGTTAAAGATTCCTTTTTCTTTATACTTTTTGCATATCTTTTCGTAAAAAGCCAAAATTTCATCGCAAACATATTAATTTTTTGTACATCATATTTTAGCAAAAAAGGCAAAAAGTCACTAAAAAAATTTGTTTTCAAACAAGACCTAAGTCTTCGTTTGGAAAGAGCTAAAATAGTATGACTTTTTAGCTTTTTTAGCCTCGTTTGGCTTTTGTTTTTGGCTTTTTTGACTTTTGTGAAAGAAAAAGTGTAATGATTATGTTTTGAATGTAACATTTAATTTTATTGACTTATGTAACCAATTTTATCTTTTATACTTTTTTAGCCGAAAAATCAAAACCAAACATAATTTTAGTTGAGAAACCCAACTAAAAACATCCTCTCATTACATAATTTTTTTAGTAGAGTTCAAATAATTTATGATTCAAAAATAAAATAATATATTTTATGATAATATTAGGTAGTTTTATAGTAATATTATATATTTTTCATTTAAAAAATACATAACATGAATTTATTTTTTAAACCACAAATGCCAAAACTCTATAAAAATAGAAGGCATTGTTTGGCAATCTCTTAAGAGATATATTTTTTATCATTTTATCTTATTAATTCATATCACTTTTTATTTAAGCTATATTAGCTGTTCATTATATTACGTACATTTTTTTTATAAAATAAAAAATATATTAAAATAATATATTCTCAAACAACCGCACGTTATATATAATATTTTACGTATACTATGTTATATGTATGTTTTTGAACTTTTGGCGGGAGCTTCCGTCAGATCTTCCCGCCATATCGGACGGCTGGGGCCATCCTCACCAACTTCGATGATGGAGAAAAACGTGGGGGACCGGACCGCAGGGGTTTGACGTGGAAGCAGAGGCGAATTGTGGTAGGCGACAGCAAAGAGAGAGCAGTGACTTTTCCGCAGTAACGGAGGGATCACGTGACGTTGGACCAGGGGTGTGTGGGTTGAAGAAATGGGAATTGATTAGAAAAAAAATATTTACAAAAAAATGTGATAAATATTATTAATTTTTATAGTTAAAATTATTATTATTTTTTTGTTTTTGGTTTTTCATTGATATGTAATGTCCTTTAAAAAATATAAACTTCTCTCCCATCCGAAATTATTTTAAACGATGTTGTTAGGCGTCAATGAGTCAGATTTTAGGTCCATTTCAACAATTCAAATTATTCAATAGGTGAAGTTTGTCAAATACATTATTTTAATAAAAATTACATTGATTGAATATCGATAATCACTTAATCAAATTATATTTGTTTCAATGATAATTATGATTTTAAAAATAAATTGCAAATATAAATGCAATATGATCAAGTGTCTATCGATATCTGATTAACATAATTTTTTATAAAGATGATCTATTCAACGAGCTCTTCATATTAGATGATTTTAATTATCTAGATGGGCTTAGATCAAGCCGATTGAGACTCAACAACAACATCCAATCTGTTTCCAAATTGAAGAGAAACTATTTCCAAAAAAATTATGGGCATAAAAGTAATTAGAAAAGGCCAATATTAACAAGTACTCCCAAAAACACTTGATAAGAGGTATTAATTAACATTGTATTAATTATCTTTTTGTTTTAAACTAATAAAATTTTGAGTAATACTAGAACTCAAACTTACTAATTCAGAAATTATCCAAAATTATCATCTTTTGATTCAAATTTATTCTATATAAGTATTCTACAGTACTCAAATTTAATTTATACCACACAACAGATTATCCAGAAAAATCTAAGTAGTTATGTCTGCGAGAGTAATTTTCTCTAAAATCTATGGAGTGTTTTGGGAAGACGGTAAAAAGATGAGTTTTGACTTTTTACTAAGCTTTTGGGTTTTTTTGGAAAGTGGTTTGTGAAGTTGGTAAAAAATTACTTTTTTACTTTTTTGTATAATATTTATTTATGGTGTCATATCACATTAAAATGATCAAAATACTCCCACCAAGCTTAGGAAATTTACTTCTTAACTCATGTGGTTGTTTGAACAATTATATAATTTCATGGAGGACAATTAAGTAAATTCACAACTTACGTTTTTGTCCCTTCCCAAATCAGCCTGCCTGCTTTTTTATGCTGCCACTTGCATTTTTGTAATGCTGCAAAACGCAGCTTGTTGCTCACTTCCCAAATGGACACCAAATCAGCTCTATGTAGTTTTGTCTGGAATAATTTATTTGATATTTTTTAAATAAATGCACTTAAATGACATAATCTCTCTACCTTTTATACATTATTTTATAAAAAATAAAATAAAAAATATTTATTTAGATCAACTCCAACCAAATCTATGGGGTGATTTGAGAAGTTAATTAAAAACAAATTTTTTGAATTTTTTTTTTATCTTTTTATATATAAAAATATAAGAAACTATATGAATCAAAATAAATTAAAAAACTAAAAACTAAACTTTTTAATTTGTTTCCCAAATTATTCCTATATCTATTCATATTCTTCACTTATTTTTCTTCAGTTTTACGTTGATGACAGCTCAGACGTGGTTCACTGGACCCGCGCTTACTTTTTTGCATTGGTGAGGGGCTGTGTTCGAAAAACCCGCCATTTTCGTGCTTCTGTTTATACTACTTTTTTGACCGTTAGTTGAAACATTGGCGCCAAATTCGAAAAAGAAGCACTTTTGCGGTCTTTCACACACCCTCACTCACTCACTCACGTACTGTGGCTGGGTATTAGATACAGCGGCGCCGCTGATCTCACAATAATTCCGTGTCTCTGATTAAATTGTTCGGTGATCTTACATCTATTAATTATAACATTATTATTCATCTTACTTTAATTTGGCAATTACCATTTAATCTAAAAATTAAAAAATTACACAAAAAAATAAAAAAGATATTATTATTCACAAAAAAAAAAATATTAAAAAAATATTTTATATATGTTTTTGTAATACAAATAAGAGAGTGGGCGTGACAGCCGTCTTTGTAATTAAGACTAGGCCATTATACACTCTTTTTTTTGGACAAAAAAAAATTTCATAGGTAAAGTTACAAAGTTTTATGGTAATATTGGTCCCTTGAGGGGCTACTAAGGGTTCCATTTTGATAATCCGAACCGTTCAATATGTAAAACTCATCAAGTAATATATATTTGTAAAAAATCACATTGATCAGATATCGTTAATTATATGATTAAATCAGTTTTGTATAAACAAAGCGGATGGTGTGAAGGTTAACTATTGAAAAAAAACTAATCCGATCATATAGCTATCGATATCCGATCAACGTGATTTTTTATAGGCATATAATACTCGACGAGTTGTACATATTAACGGTTCAGATTATCAAAACGGAACCTTTAGTGGCCCCCACGGACCGACCATCATTGCCCAAACACTTTGCCCCGAAGGAGGCAATTATTTTCTGTGCAGACATGCTAGGGCCGCCGCAAGGCAACCGTACAACCAATCAAATTTTTTCCACTATACACTTTATTTATTCAATTTTTTATTACACATTTTTTAGTATAAAGATAAAAAGTTAACCTAAACATCCATCTTTTTTTTTCTCAATTTTTTAGTTCAAAAAGACAAAAAGTGCATTTATTTCTGACACCCCAAACAACCCTTATATAAATCATAAATACTTCAAACATTTTAAATTATATCACATTATTAATTGATATATTAATTAATACATTAATTGATACATATAATATTATTTTTATGTTTTCTCTTGCTTTACCCAAACAACACATTGCTTCTTTATGACAAAATTATTTCACAAAATAAATTTTTTTTTGGGGTGCAAATCTAAATGTAATTGGTTATTAGTAATGTGCTCTTAATTTTCCCAAATAATAATATTCTGTAAATTATTCTCATCACATTTTAATAACATATTTTCATTCACAATAGAATTGACTTGTTTAGTATTATTTATTATAATTTAAAAAATATAAGTCAAAAATATTTCTTATTCAGCTTTGATAGTCAATTTTATTTAAAAACTTTTAAAAGCCTAAATAATGATCATTTTAGCATTAGGGAGTGCCAATCACTATGTTTGTTTCCATTTTTTTTTAAAACCCCTTTTTAGAAAATTTTATTTTTTATTTTTCGTATTTTTTGTTTTTATTGATTTTTTAAAATATTTTAAGTAATTGGTTATATTTTTTAGACATACCTAACATAAATATACTTAAAAGTATAATTTTCGTGAAACTTTTTTTTTAAAAATTTACTAAATACAAAAAATATAAAAATATATGAAAAATTCATTAAATTTTTTATATTTTTGTGTATTTATTAATTTTTAATTTTTTTTTTACAAATACTTTACTTTTTTGATACATCTAAGTAAGGTACATCTAAAAAAATTTAAAAATGCTTAAAATTTTAAAAATATTTACTTTAAAAAAACATAAAAAATAAAAAATTTAATTTTCAAAAAATTAAATTAAAAAAACTGAAACTAAACACACTGAACCAGTTTCCAAGTGTGTTATATGTGAATTGAAGTCATTGCTTGAGCTTTCATAGAGTTGTGACCTATTTTGACGTAAAGAGGGAAAAAAAAAAGATGATGTGATTATTGTTACAACTTAATGATATTCTAATCTTCATGAGTAGATTCCAATTTATAACTGGTTAGGAAAGTTATTAAATGATTTTTTTCAGAGCGTTTGATACAGATTCTATTTATAACTTATAAAATATAAATAACTTTAATAAATTATAACAAAAATTAATGATTAGAAAGTGTGAGGAGAGGTGTTTTTAGTGTTTTTTTTTTTTTTTATTATCAACTTCCATTTTATTAGAAGTTGTAACAAACATATATTGGGGTGACTTGGGAAGCTAGCAAAAAGTTAATTTTTAATTTATTTTAAGTTACATCACTTTTCATATTTTTTATACATAAAAAGATAAAAAAATCAAAAAAAATCTACTTTAATTAACTTCTCAATTTACTCCATGGTTGTTGAATTAGATTGTGATGTGACACATCATTTTATTACATTCAAATTATTGAAAAGTAAGCGCTCTCAAAATAATGTTCCACATGTTATCTTCATGAAATTGGTTTGTCTCCAATCCTCCCATCTAGTTTTGACCTTTGAACAAAACATATAAGTTTTTAATTATTTGAATTATTCATCTTTTACATATATATATATATATATATTATTAAAAAATTATATTAATTCTATAATTATAATCACAGAATTTTAATTTAATTAACTTTAAAAAATAAATTACAAATCGAATTTTAAAAATGCACAATTTATTCTTTTTAAAATAAATAAGATAAAATTATGTAGGTAACGTTTAGTAACATTTACGTTTTTTGTTTATGTTTACAAATTTTTTATAAATTGGCTTTTAGAAGAATATAAACTACAAACACGTTTGGTTTGAACAAAATATTTGAAAAATTTTAAAAACATAAACTAAAAAATATGTTTGTTCAGTCTTAAAATATTTATATTTATTATTTAATATTTATGACAATGGGATCATACACAATTGAAAAAAATTAATTGAAAAAAAATTATTTGGAAAAAAAAAGAATTGAAAAAAAAGAATGTGTTAGTCAAATTTTTAAATTTCTGTTTAAAAACCAATGTAAACTCATTTTTTGACTTTACATTGTTTCCTCAAATTTATAAACTGAGACAACCATTTATATACTAAAAAAATTATCAAATAAATTTTTATGATAATTTTTTTAAATTTTTATAAATATAAATTAAAAATTAAAAGCGAAATATTTCCACTTTAAAGGACAGGCATGAGGTGACGTAGCATGTCCCAATGAAACGGCAAGAAGCATAAGCATAAGGCAGAAGGTCTTTGGACCTTCTATAACCTTACAAGTCAAGGTTTTCTTTCAAGTTTTAATTTCTGTAAAACAGGCCAGTAATACAAGTGCCTTCTTTCACTCACTCAAGTTACCCTTTTTAACACTAAACATTTCTAAATTCAACCCATATAATTAAAGTCTCTCATGAAAACCAACAATATGATGAGGTAGTCTATTATCAAGTTGTTGATTTGAGTAGTAATCGATCAAGAAAAGATACAGATGATGACGGCTTCAGCAATTATCACATTCAAATTCAAATACGGGGAGGAGCCCAAAAAGTGAATAGCAAGGAGGGCCCAAAAAAAAACCCACTCGATCATACAAAACCCATTTTACTTTACATATTTTCTTTTCTAATTTTTACATTTCCGTCAAACCTCCTCGAGGCCGTTTGGATCATTATAAGTGTTCATTTTAATGAAATACTTCAAGTATGATATTTAGGTTTGAATTTCATTGTTGCATAAATTTTAAAAGTGTCATTAACATATCTCTCTGTTCTGATGCATAATGTAATTTTTATTTTTTAAGTCTCCTTCTATTAATTGTCCATATATATATATATATATGTTGGAAAATTTGGGTAGCGTTTGGTAGAGTTTTTTAAATATGATTTGAGAATAGGAGTTGCATTTTGAGTTTGTGAGTTTTGGAATTATGGTTTGAGTGTGAAAAATTTGTTTGGTGAATAAATTTTGAAAAAAGTTTTGAATTTTTGATGTGACATATGATATTTGATATAAAAACTTACAATTCATAACCAAACACACAACTCAAAATTCTATTAAAGCTCATAATTTTTTTTTAAAAATCGGGAAATATTTTTTTGTTGAATATATAAAAATTAACATGTGTCAATTGCAAAAAAAAAAAAAAGAAAAAAAAGAAAGAGTTTTCAAAAGTGAATGTGGAATTAATTTTTGAAAGCTGTAAACAAACATCACGTGAGAACCAATGACTGGAACTAAAGTTCCAAAGCTCTACCAAATAGAGCCTTGATTTTTTATAGGCTTATTTTGGGCCAACTTTGAGCGCAAATTTGAGTAGGTTCCAAACGTCTTTTGGGATGGATCCAAAAATGTGAAGTGTTCCTTTCCGTATGGCAAATCACACGGTGAAAATGGTTCGTTAAAACCATTTATGAGTGAATAGGAAGTTAACGTCGTTTTCGGATTCGTGAAATGGACAATTAAAGAATTAAATGTAGGTTTCCTTATAAGGCTTGTCCTACATTGGAAACTTAAGAAAACTTATGTGTGTATATAAGTTCTTGGTGGCAACACTTGGGTTGGGCCCCAAGGGATACCCCAAGTTTGTAGAAGAGAGGAGTTATGGACAAATAGAACTTTGGCTCAAATCACCACACGCGCGCCTCCGTCGACCGGCTGTGCCGTGGGTCAGGTCTAATATTAATTTTTTAGACAAAATTAATTTGAATTTTTTCAAATTCTTGCAGGAAATTATTTGAATTTCAAAATGTATTTAATTCAAATTTGAATTCAAATTTTTGTTCAAAATTTATGCCTCTTCCGAATTCCATAACAGATTCAAATTTCGAACAGATTCAAACTACCAGACAGATTCATAATTGCCCAAACAGATTCAAAACTGCCCAGCAATTTCTAGACAGATTCAAAATTGCTGTAGTTACCTGTTCAAATTTGAAACTGCATCTGTTTAATTCAAAAACAGATCTGTTCAAGTCAAATTGAACCTGTTCGGACAGATCTAATGGTCACCTAATTGTCTATAAATACCAGGCCATTTTCAGCATTTTGGACATTCCGAAAATCATCTTCTTCCCTTTCTTTTGCTCTCTTGCATAGATGTATTCTTCATATTATTTTAGGAAAAAATTCAGAGAGTAAAGAATACAAGTTTTTGTTCATTGTACAAATACTACAATTTGTGAAGATCATTGTATCTTGGGAGATACACGCCATTAGTCCGTAAGTACCGAAACAGGCCGAATTTGTCTTAAGGACAGAGTGTCACACACTCAATTTGATCTTTTTGTACTTTTACATTTCGGTAAAATAAATTATGTAAGTAATTTATTTTTATTTGTTTGATTTATTTCAAGTTATTTTATTTTACATGGAAGATTGTTCCTACAATATATATATTAATCCTTATAATTTGACTCTTATATCAATCTGATTCAAGGCCCAACTACAGAGGGGTAACCTGACCCTATAAGAAGCAGAGATCCCAGATATCACCCTTAGGTAGTTGCTATATAGCAAGGCTACTCAACCATATAACGGAAAGTCACAAACTCACACACAAGAGGGAATTCAAACCCACACTTCTAACTAACGCCGATTATGGTTCACTTAGACCTAGAAGGTTTGTCCTACGAACCATATGTACTGTCGTTCGGGTGGAAGGTCTCGTAGAGAGTGAAACCTCGCACCTCGGGGTTTTTGTCAATCTGGTTCTTACTGTTTTAGCTGCATTAAATTTGTATTAGATTTTTCACATTGCAAATTGATAAATGCCTATATAGAAATTTGATTGATATCAATGATCTAAATAGTCCATTACGCTCATCAAAGTGATTGAGCTATTAATGTTCAATTCAAAATGGTTCATTATCTTTTGAATATATCATTTTTTATCTTGATTTTTATTTAATTTTTTAATGAGTGTCATTAATTGAATTAAATTGATACAATATGAAAAATTAAAAGACAATTAATACAATTGAAAATAAAAGACCTAATTTAACATAAGAGTTGAATTACAATGATCACGTATATAATTTATCTATAAAAAAAAGCCCTAAAGTTTGTATTAAGTGGAGCATTGAAACCTTAACTTTCATGATGGGTCACTCTGTATATTACTCAACTTATTTTTGCAGCATATTTATATGTAATAATAAAATGAAACCTAACAAATGAAAATGATATGGCCTAGTCAATTTCATTGTGTTTGAAATTGGTGACGGGTGAGAGAGAGAGAGAGAGAGAGGTTATTATGGTTGATAGAAAATTGGCATTGAAGTGAAAGGTGGGTATGGGTATGCCAGCTGGAAATTAATGAAAACTGTGGTTGAAGGAAAAGACTTTTGTCAACAACCCACTCCATTTCAATGCAATGGGCTCCAGATTAAAACTCAAACTTGAGGTTTTCGTGGCTTGCACGTTTCCAATATTTGACCAATCTTTATATGTGAATTTGGATGCTCTGTTCTTTTACTGCCTTTACTTTATTTATGCCAACAAATCGTCATTTTGGGTGAATCATGTAAATATTACATTATTGTGTGTGCTTGTGATTTTTATTTATTTATTTATTTTCCTCTCTATTTTTGTATATCTCACCGATCCTGATTGAGTTTTTTTTTTTTTTTTTTGTAATGTTTAATAACTTCATCCTATGCCCTATCATACTATCAAAAAATTATGTACATCGATGGTACCCAATAATTGAAATATATGATATAGATTCAATTTAGATATTGCGTGGATCACACGCAAATTAAATTTAGTTCACACATTCAATTTTTGAGGTAATAGATAGAGTCTTTGTTGGACTCACTCCAAGCATCTAAAACTTATGAGAGTCCAGGCCCGACCCTGAGGTAAAGCAAGCAAGACGCTCATCTTGGGCCTCCGAATTTTGTCTAAAAATTAGGGCCTCCAAATAATTTTATGTTTCATATCATATTTGATTCATTAAAATAAAATATATTAAATAATCATTTCATCATAATATTCATTCTTATATTTAGTTACTCAAAAAATGATAAAAAAATATATTATATATGGAATTATCATTCGCTATTGTGATAGAATAATCATCCTCTATGGAGTTTAAAAATGACTATTTAATTTTATTCTCATAAATCAAACACTAGTTTTACCGAATTTTAAAAAAAAGAAAAAAAAAAAGAAAAAGGAAAAAAACAATTGAAGTCGTGAAGTATTTAAATGTTATGGATGGTTGTTTGTCAAATATATAGATTGACAATATTTTTACATTCAATCAGTTATATAAAAGAAAAATGTAAATAAATAATTGGGGCACTTTTTTATGCATCCCTTTTTACCTACTTATGTTCCATTTAGTCCACATTATTTTTTTATATTCTAATAAACCCTATGACTGACATAGTTATCAAAATATTGCTAATAATATTTAGGGTAAATTACAAACACCCCCTCGAGGTTTAGTAAAAATACAGATTTCCCCCTAAGGTTTGAGAAATTACAAATTCCCCCCTGAGGGTCAAATTTTCATAATAAATTAGGAAAAATTAGGGGGGAATCTGTATGAAAATAAAAACCCTGGGGGGCAATTTGTTATGAAAATGTAAACCTCAGGGGGCGGGATGTAATTTCTCAAACCTCAGGGAGGAATCTGTATTTTCACCAAACCTCGAGAGGGGTGTTTGTAATTTGCCCTAATATTTACATTTACAGTGTGAATGTTCCGTGATGTGAATGTTCACATTGTTAATGAAAATATTCACATTGTCAATGTGAATGTTCACACTATCAATGTAAATGTTAACATGTCAATGTGAATGTTCACACTGTCAATGTGAACATTCACACTGTAAAATATGAATGTTCACATCACCAAATTGCTAACCGTTCAAAACATATTTATAAGGGTATAAATGTCCATAAAATACTTTAAACATGAGAATTAAAATTTGATAAATCAAATGTTTTAATAATAAGAATTATTGGAATACAAGAATATCTTATAAACTAATTGGAATACAAATACTTGAAAAAGAATTTTTTAATAAATCTCCCTAAATAGTATTACCCATTGAAGTTGTCCAAAATCTATCTTAATAATTATGACCTATCTCTCTCGACAAATATAACTTATGTTAATAATAAAAATCATATGAAATTGCTCAGAAAATATTATATTTATTGTGAAAAAAAAATTATAATTGATTCACTCATTAGTACATTATTTTTAAATATGATTTATCACTTAATATTTTAAGTAAAAAACTAGTACTTTTAATATTTATATATACAAGTAAATTTCATGTTAGCACTTAGGCCTCCTAAAAGTCAGGACCAGCTTTGGGAGAGTCAAACCTTGCATCCCTAGATAAGAGTTTTGGATAATTGACACGTGATCTTTTGAATAGGAGAGCATGGTGATGAGACAAAATTAACAATACTCTTCTTTATTTTTTTCTTTATTTTTTTTTTTTGGAAAAAAATTATAACAAGCTTTTAAAGGCCATGAAATTTTATTTCTAAATGTTCACTACTCATTTTGATAATATTAAGGAAAAATAAACTACTCTTGAAATAACAATAAATTAAAAGCACATTCAATAGCAATACATGCTAAATAGGAGTTAAAAATCAATAATTGAGAGCAGTGGTAGATTATAGTGACATAGTGAAACTCAATACTGTGTCACATGCAACAAGTGAAACTACACATATGAAGGTTAATTAAAATATAAAAAAAAAAAAAAACTAGCAATTTTCCAAGTGGGTAACATATTGATGATGATGATAACAAACATGAGGCGTTCTTCTATGTCACATGCAACAAGTGAAACTATTTGAAGCATATGTTGCTCCTTAAAACATCAAATAATTCATGTGACAAACGAAACTATGTCGCGGCTCTGTCGTGGCTCGCTCCTATGGCCCATTCGGAAATATATAATTTTCTTCTAACTTGCATGCATTTTGCACGCAACATATTTTCTTTTCCATCACTCCTACTTGATAAATGACTACTATTAACTACATTTCATTTAAAAATTTTTTTTTCACTCTCTGTCACATATCCATTAAAAATAGAGGTAAATTACAAACACACCTCCTGAGATTTGATCAAAATACGAATCACTCTCTATGGTTCTAAAAATTACATTTCACCCCTTGAGGTTTTTAATTTCATAACAAATTGTCGCTTTTATTAATAAGTCATGAAATCAATTAATAATTTTTAATGATATTAAAAATATATATCAATTAATAATTTTGATAATTTTATTATTTTATTGGAGAGAAACTATGAATTTCATTTTTTTAGTTAATTCTGTTAAATAAAAAATTCTAACAAGAAAGTATTTGTAATTTTTCAAATCACAGGAGTCAATTTGCATTTTAAGCAAACCTAAAAGGGTGTATTTGTAATTTATCCTAAAAATAGTAAGCAAAGTGTACAAAATTTAAAATCTGCTGACCAGATTAATTTACCTCACCAAATTTAGATCTACTTCATAAATTCAAATTCTCAACATTTTTTTTTTTGGTATATATTTTATTGGTAAACGTATTTAGAAAAATATTCAAAACTCCATATGAATATTAGACGAAGCTAGGGCTTACTATTTCACGTGGACAACCAAAGTATTTTTTGGATCTTTTTTTTTTTTTTTTTTTTGTTGAAAATCTAAAATTACTCTACCTTAAAAACAAGAAAATAGAGTTATTCTTTTTTTAGGTATTTCACTTTATGAATCAAGTTATAAAGCTGTCCATGATGCCTAACACATTCAATACAACCTATAGGTTATAAAATACATAATATTGATTTATTTATTTATTTATTTTGGGTAAGTCATATATTGCAGAAGTTATATTGTATCTACCCAAAAAAATTCATAAACAGAAACATATAAATTTAGGAATGTAGTTGGGACAATGTTTATGACAAACATTGACATTCATGTCACATGCAGAAAATGAAACCAATAAATAATGACCCATCCATCACCGGTGCCCAGTGGCATAGCCAGGAATTTGATGGAGAAGGGGCACAAATTAATGATAATATCAGTGTGCTTGATTTGAGTTTTTTGAATTAAGTTTTTTAAAAATTGAATTTTTTAGTTTTCGTATTTTTTTGTTTTTAGTGAATATTTTAAAAAATTTTAAAATATTTTTTTAACTTTTTTAGATGAATTTTACTTAGATGTATTTAAACAATTTGTGAAAAAATATTTTAAAAAATTAATAAATACATAAAAATACAAATAACGTACATAATTTTCATATAATTTTTTATATATATTTTTGGTATTTAGTGAATTTTTAAAAGGTTTTTTTCACAAATTTTTTACTTTTTAGGTATATTTATGTTAGATATGTCTAAAAATTAAAAAAATTCAGTAAAAATAAATAAAAAAAACCCGAAAAACAAGAAAGTAGAATTTTTTGAAAAGTATTTTTGGAAAACTCTAACCAAGCAAATTTATTTTATTTTATTTTATTTATAATAAACAACAATGAGATATTACTAAACTTAAATATTAATAGTCCATTTGGATAAATGTGAATTTTAAATTATAGGATTTGAGATTAAATTTTATATAAATATTGGGGAGTAACTATTTATAGGTAGATTGAAAAATTAAAAAAGAAGATAAGTTGGGACAGAAATAATATATTTTAGAAGAGAAATTCTATAAAACACACCATAAAAAAAAGTGTCTATCATATGTCGTAATTATGATTTTCGTGGGCTTTATTTATGACACATTATAGTGTTAGATATAATTTAGTTATAACTTCTTGTGGTTCTTATTTTGGCTATTACTATATATCAAGTAATAGTTAGTTATGACTCATTTTGATATTAGTTATGACCTATTGTAATTTTTTACTTTTTTTTATAATTGAAGATGTGTTACTTGATTATAATTTATATAGTGGTCATTTTAGTTATGAATGGAAAAAACATATGGAGGACAAACTTTACATGTCAAATGTACGTAACAATCCAATAAATTTCATATATCTTCATTAAGGTTAATTATATTTGCATGTCAATAATTATAGACATCACCATTATATTGAAATTTTTATAAATAATAATATAATTTATCAGTCTCTTTACTTTCAATCAAAATAACCATTATTGTTCTCATAATTTTAAAAATATCATTGACATTTCACTTTAAATAATATTTTTATAATTTTTTTATGTAAAATATTTTTTTTATGTTTAAAAAAAAAAAAAATCCAAAATCCTAGGGGGGCACGTGACCCCCTGGGCCTTAAGTGCCTCCGCCCCTGCCGATGTCCTCATTTAATTCCGTCGGAGATACGTGAAAACAACGAAGGATTTTTTTTTTTTTTTTGATAAATTACACTGACATTTCTTGAGATTTGATTCGATTACATCCTACTCTCTAATGTTATAGAAATTACATTTTAGTCTCATTTCACAAATCCTCTGCTTATATAAAATATAACAATTCTTGATAGAAAAAAAAAAAAAAAAATTACATTGAAAAATAAAAAGTAAAGCAAAGAAAGAAAGAAAAAAACAGAAGAAGTAAAACAAATCAAGAAAAAAGAGTATAAATTCAATGTCTTTTTGATACAAACATTAATTCCGTCTAAATAATTAAAATGACAGGGGATTAGTGTAATTTTTCAAATGTGAAGGAGTGATATGTAGTAAATCCAAACCTCAAGAAATGTTAATGTAATTTATCTTTTTTTTATAAATTTTTTTAGTCCCCTCTCACAATGTAACCTATGATGTGCGATTTAATTCTCCGGCCGCATAATATGTGTGTGGTTCATGATGAGAGTGACCGGCTGTTTCCATGTCACGCTTCAACATGAAAATTTCATGTTATTTTCAATTTTTTAATTTATTTTTTTTAATGTAGAATCTATTATAAATGTTGTATAGGTGGCCCAAAATGATATTTTAGTCTTTTTTGTACATAAAGTTTTTTTTTTTAAATAAGTTTTTAATTTTGAAGTGATAGGGATTCTAGGTAGCTTTTTTTCTACAAAATTTTAGGTGAAAACCAAACCAAACCAAACCAAACCAAACCAAAGATTTCGATTCTTTCCATTTCATTTTATTTCAAATTCTAGTGGAATTGACTTTCTTTTTAAAAAAGGAGAAAAAAAAAACTGCAATGGATTTTGTTTGATGTGATTTTTTACAAATTAAGGCCAAGTTTGGCTGAACTAAAAAAGTGCACTTATTTCATCTTTTTATCTTTTTTGGGTCACATCAATTAACATCTTCTCTCTACTTTTTCTATACATAATACAAGAAAAGTCAAAAAATACACTTATTTAATCTTCTCAAACTTGGCCTAAATGTAGACCGTCAAACAAGGAAGCTAAAAACATTCTCATTTTCTTTGTCTACTTCCTCGATCACCCTGATTAAACTGCAAAATTAATGACATTTTAATCTAAAAAATGAGAGTATGGTTATTTTAATGATCAAATGAGCTGCTTTCTTTTACTTTTTAGTAGTTTTAAAATATTGACTCAGTATACTAATATGATATTTTTTAATCAATAAGAGAATCAATCTGATCTATCTTAGGTGAGAGACTACTTACACGCACCACATTTTCATATATCACAATTTTAAAAAATTTCAAGTTATTAAAGCCAAATATATGTTAGTGTCACAAAATTTATAGTTTCATAGCATCATGAAGTGGGTGGTTCAAGTGATATATATTTTCCAACCCATGCATGCCAATGATATTACAAAGGCAATGTTAGGTACAAATGACTAAATATTAATTGCAAGCATTAACACTCTTCATTTTAGACAACAACCAGGATCTAATTTTAGGTTGTCCTATCTGGCTCTCCTAAATTGTTAATGGCACGTGGCTTCACATAGCCATTTTTAAAAATCACTTAAAATTCATTAATTGGCTAGAAGTAGTAAGCAGTGGCATTAACGTGCATTTGAAGTTAGGTTTTAAAAATTTAGTGGTTCAATATTCAAATATAATCTCTTCACAATGCAAGAATATAATGAGTACTATTTTTCTTTAAATTGCGTAATCTTTTATAACTTCCTATTGAATTTTAAAAAAATACAAAATGACGCTGTTTAAAATATATCAAAGACCTAAACTCAAAAGATGATAAGAATTTAAATAATTGAAAATTATAAGTGAGAGGGTAATTTGTATAGTCAAATTGGGCTGAGCTAGAAAGCGTTGTTTCTAAATATTGGGAAGCGTTGTTTCTAAATATTGGGTCGCGTTGTGGGCCAAGTTACAAGCTCAGGATAGCTCGGTGTGGGAACAATGGTTGATAGGCCGGTCGGTGAGCTCTAGTTGCGGTTTGTGGGCGAGCCGAAGTGCTATGTCGGCCACGTCTAAGGAGCCGAATTGTTATGTCGGCCATATATAGGAAGTCGAGCTAGAGGTAGCCCGACGAGAGGATTCAAAGCAATAAGTGATCATGTAGATCGGTCGGTGGTGATTGCTGGACCTTGAACTGCGTAACTTGGAGTCCGTGGTATTTTATTTCTAAAAAGTCGAGTTGTGTGCAGCTCGGTAAAACACGGTACGATTCAGAACAGGTTATCTCGGTTGGGCATCAGCAGTCGAACAGAGTGTGGCCATCTCACTTGGCAAGCAGTAAGTAAGGAGTTATCAGAATGTGCATTATCCTTGGAAATGTAATTCCTATGAGGACCCTGCTAAGGAGAGTAGAGTCCTGCTAGGATTGTGCAAACCATCTCACTTGGTTGGTAGTGAGTAGGGTGTGTGATGCCTAGGAGGACTCTTATAAGGAGAGTTGGAATCCTACTAGGATTGGGCCAGTGTCACGACCCAAACCCGCCCCTGTGGGTTTAACATCGTAACCGGCTAGTAATCCGTGATTACCAAAGGCCTGCTTAACGGTAATGACAATAGTACAAAGTAAGGGGCTGACGGAAGCCAAACAGTAAATAAAAGATGTCCAATGAGTTGTGAAAATATGGAAGGAAAAAGACTTTTATGGACATAACCACATTCAACCATATATATATACACATATCAGATACACATTGCATATAGGTTAGGGACATAATCCCTTTACCATAACTGTACAGTCAAGTCTTATTCAGTCGGTACAAAATATGGACAAAAGGGTGAATCTGAAGCACCCCAAAAACAACCTTTGTCTTGAGCAGACTCGTAACCTCAAAGTAAGGCACAACGGTTGGCTAGACAAAACATGAGCTTAACTCGACGCTTCTAGCTTCGGTCCGGTGCCTGGCCACCTACAAACATATATAAACTGTGAGCTAAAACCCAGTGAATAACAAATGTGTAAAGGGGTTAAGAATAAATATCTTTTCAGTAATTACAACAGTCATTTGCATCAGTAGATCAGTTATTCAATCAGTGACTCATAGTTCATGTCACAACAGCCATTTAGAAACCATAGCAGTCATATGTGGTACATCCACTAGTAGAACAGTACAGTAGGTCTTAGTAGACTGAACAGTCAGTTGATGGTCATCGAAACAGTATACAGTATTGGTTCCAAACATTGGAACTAACAGAGATCTCTGTAACAGTAGCAGTAACAGTAACAGTACAGTAGCAGTAACAGTAACAGTAACAGTAAGTTGCTATGGATGCCACGAGTACAGTTCATAAAATAGGACAAACATTCATTCAGTAAACAATGTCACTTCAGAAAGCAGTATAGTCGATCATTCAGAAAATAATTATAATTGAACATATCTTTACAACATTGTTACTCACAGATTACTGGGCTATAGACAGGCTAATCAGCGTCCTCGGGTGCTAACTCTACACAGTAGCAGAACGAACACACACTAAATTACACATTCGGGATTAATAACTTAGCCCCTATCTTGACTTGGTGTGGTTCTATAACATTATCCTCATTAAGATGCCTTAAACATGGCCTAGGAATGTCTAGGATGGAAT
Organism: Camellia lanceoleosa; assembly: GCA_025200525.1. NCBI lineage: Eukaryota > Viridiplantae > Streptophyta > Magnoliopsida > Ericales > Theaceae > Camellia > Camellia lanceoleosa. The sequence continues at coordinate 163,924,032 of CM045769.1, forward strand.
GAGAATGCAAAAATGCACTTAACAACATTTTCCAAACTTGCTGAAAATAGGGGTCTCGCTCAAGTGTGGCTTTCTTCGCTCGAGCGAGCTTACCGAAACAGAGAGGTCGCTCGAGCGTAGACTCCCTCGCTTGAGCGGTTTGTAAAAATATGAAAAGTACTGGTTGTTGAAATTCTCCGTTCGATGCTCGCTCGAGCGTGAGACACAGTTCCTCGCTTGAGCGTAGGTATCATCGCTCGAGTGTGCATCTGCACACGCAAAAACCTGAGAGCTTGCAATTTACGCTCGAGCCAATATTCCGTCGCTCGAGCGGATCCCTAAACACAAAGGTGGTCGCTCGAGCATGGAATCTTTCGCTCGAGCGTGGAAGCCAAAATTTGGGTTTTCCAGATTTGCTCCCAAAGCTCAAACCAAGAATCAAACATATCAAAGCTCATCCTTTTGGGCCAATTTTCTAGAAAACACTTAGAAACCCATAATACAACATGTTTTAAAGATCATTTCATAAAATCAAGCCCAAATGTGTGACAATTGAACACAATTTTTAATGTAAACTTGAAGAACAATGCAAGAACATAACATGCATGAGTTCTTATGAACTCTAATGCGCCAAAGTATAACCAAATGTAAGATTGAACTCAAAAACATGGTGAGTTCTTGGATCACAACTAAAATAAGAACATGCATGTGTGAATCCCATGAAAACAACTTTAAAATTTCCTTGATATGATCATGCATGTATGAATGAATTCTCAAATCAACACTTTAAGCTAATTCTTGACTCTAATCTCCAATTTTTCCATGAACCATGCATGAGACAACTTAAATTCACAATTAAGAGAATGAATTTCCTACCTTAAGTTTTGAATTCCAAGTGTAGAAGCTTAATCTCTCAAGTCTTCTTTAATTTCTTCTAAGTTCAATCAAGACTCTTGTTGAATTCAATTCCTCTTCCAATTCTCTCTCTCTCTCTCTCTCTCTCTCTCTCTCACAGTTTGGTCTTGAGGATGGAAAAGATGATGTATCAAATATGTGAAAAGAATTGGTCTTGAATCAACCCATTTAGTGGCAATTGTGTAAATAACTTATATTCAATTAATCTAGCATTATTTATTCTAATTTAATCATTCCAAATTGAATTTTAATTAAACCTACCATAAAATTCTATAAATCTTAATTAACATATAACACTAATCAATTTCTGAATCGGTCGTCGATAAGGCTTTCAATTTGCAATTCGAAATTAAAACACGAACAGATCATTCAATAACAAACAAATAGAAATGCATTCTAAACAACACACTCACACAAACAATTTAGGATTTCATCTTAATCAATTACTTATCATGAATTAATGCTAATCAGAGGTGAGAGTTGTCACAACTAGGCATAATCTATAAAAGGTTATAGTAGGACCTATGTACAGGTATCCCAATTCTTACTCTAGAATACACAAAGCTTATTATCCATTGTCTAGTTGCTAGCTTAGGCATCGGAGGGGTTTCCGGCACACATCCGCCGGTTAGCTCACGTTTGTGTTTTCAGGTGGCAAAGTAACGTTGTTTGGAGGTGTGCAAACTTGATCAACTGAATTATACGAGAAGATTATTTCACGCTCGTACAATAAGAATCAAAGTTCACTTTGTGATGAAAAGCATGATAATTCATCAGATAATATGATGAAACTTGATAGTGTTTTAGGTTATTTATTTATATTTTTATATATACTAATTATTTTTTAGGGAATTTTCGTGCATAATTATATTGTTCATTATATATATTTCGTTTTAAATCAAAACACTCATCATTTTAATGTACAATTTTTAAGAGCAACTTCAATATCTTATCAATTTCAAATTTGATAAAAAAAAATAGTTAAAAGTGTTTTCAAAATCAAAATCCCTCAACAAATCTTGAAACTTTTTACTCAAATTTGATAAAAAGAACATAAAAAGTAAGAATTTAAAATGTTTTTCTTCAATAAAATATGGTTAAAACAAATTTTAAGACTACCTTTGGGATTTTTTGAAAATATTTGATGAACAAAAGAGTAAGAATTAGATTGTTCCATTTTCAAAAAAATAAATAAAGGAAGAAAGAAAGAATTTTAAAATGTTGTTTCAAAATTTTAAAATTAGTGCAGCAGAATCATTCCTTTGTAATCATAATTGAAAGAATTTAAGGGACCAAAATTTGGAAAAATTCGTTGACAATTTGGGATATTATTATTATTATTATTTAAGTTAAATATCTTTAGAAGGACCTTATGATCATGATTATTTATTTAAATGGGAAGCAACATTAAAGGGGTCCACATAAAAGATCTGGTGGGTGGCATGCACATGCAGAGAGATTGTATCATCAACAACCATACCCCACCATTTAGGGACATCATCGGACGGTCAAATCACAATGTTGCCCAGGACATCACATGGTTAAATTTTGTAGAGGTAATTACACCCCCTAGAATTAAAATACATCGGGGAAATTAAAAAAATAAATTTTAGGTTATGTTCGGTGAAGTTTTGGAACGTTAGTTTTGATTTGAACATAGTATTTATTTATGATTTTTAAAAATTAATTTCACACTTACTTTTGAAAACGTGGTCAAAGGCGGAAAAATTTAGACTAACTGGTCGTCCAGCCAGTCGACTGGAACAGTGCAATTTTATTTATTTATATTTTTTTTTGCAATTGACACATGTTAATTTTTATATATTCAATAAATTTTTTTTTCTGAATTAAAATTTTTTTTTTATGAGTTTTAATAGAATTTTGAGTTGTGTGTTTGGTTATGAGTTGTAAGTTTTTGTATCAAATATCATATGTTACATAAAAAATTTCTCACTCAATTCAAAACTCTTTTCAAAACTCATTCACCAAACAAATTTTCCACACTCAAATCATAATTTCAAAACTCACAAACTCAAAATACAACTCTATTCTCAAATCATATTTAGAAAACTCTACCAAACGCAACCTTAATTTTCGTGTGTTTTGTAATTTAATTTAATTTTGACAATTAAAACCTCGGAGTTTATTCTATGTCACAATGTAAGCCCTCGTCCATCTTTGTTTCATAAAGTAACAGAGAAAGCCATTTTTGACACCAAAACCAACTCAAAACGACATCATTTTTTATTAACCCTATATAAAAGGCTCCAAATCTTTAACTTCATCGATTAGAGTTGAAATTTGCCCGAAATACAAAACCCTGCTTATCCTCTCATCGTCTTCTTCGCTTAGCTCTGTTCTTTTTCTCTAGTCTTTTTCCACCTTGTACTCTCTTTCTGTCTCTCTGTCTTTCTTTGCAAAATCATTTCTAATCTATACATACATACACATTTAGAAATAGCAACGGGCCGGGATGGGGTCGGGAATGACACTCCCTATCCCCGATCCCTGAAGGTAAAAAAATCCCCGTCCCCGCTCCCAATCCTCGGCGGGAAACCAATCACCTCTACCGTCTTCGCTCCCTAATGGGGTTTGAATTTCCTCGACCTTGAAAAATTCCCGACAGATCTATTCAACACACACACAAGAACAACAATTATCAACTTAAAAAAAAAAGAAGTTATTTGTTCATTAACAACATATTTGTTTATTATTAACAGTCTCTTAACAGAAGAAAAACTTTTAATTTTTGTGAAATATCCTTGTTTTAAAACCTGAACCCAAAATAAGAGAGCTATTCTCTCATGAAAGAACAATACCTACCAACGTAAAATTGTCAATATTAATAAAGAGTAAGCTGTCTAAAGATTGTAGAAAACTCTCAAATTCTAGTGTGTATGTTGCTAAAGATGGGTTATCAAGAACACATATTGCATACAATACATGATAAGAAAATGGAGAGAGAGAGAGAGAGAGAGAGAGAGAGAGAGAGAGATGGGTTCACGATCTGTTCAGATTGATGGCAACAGAGGGCTTCATGGACCACGGTTCAGGATCTATTCAGAGGTCAATAATAGTGGTGGATCTGGATGATGATGATGATGATAAGAAGTGAAGTAAAGAGAAATATAGTCATTTGCTTAGATTAACGATGGAGGTAGGACTTCTCTACGGCGTCGTTGCCGGAGTTTGTCAATAATGATGACGTGATGAAACCCTAATCCTCTAACAATGGCAACGGAGTTGAAGCCACCTAGTGCATGGTTAGAATCGATTCAAGCGACAAGCTCTATAGACAGCGCTGGACTCTGTATACTACGCCAGAGCAAAGGCGAGAACGGTGGTGAGGTGAACCATGAGAGAGAGAGAGAGACTCGGTTTGAAACTGAGAGAAAAGTGAGATGAGAGTTTGGTTTATATATATAGAGGGGTAAACTAGTAATTTCACTTCGGGGACAAATAGGGCTGGGGATGGGACTAGGACACTTATCCTTGTCTCTGATTCGAAAATGGTTGGGGATTGATTTTAGAATACCATTTCCGCCCCGTTGGGGATATTTTTCAGGAAAAAACCGCTCAAATAGAGGTCAGAAGATCGGGTCTTCATCGGGCCGGGTTCAAATTGTCATCCCTGCACATATTACATATTTATATATATATATATATATATTCACTTTTCGTTTACCACAATTCCAAGATTTTTTGACGCTGCAACCGTTGGAACCACCCACCGACTTCTTCTCTACATAACCCATATCTCCATTTCAGCCTCATCCCATCCATTATCGTTGGAGCCCTCACCATCACCTGTCTCTTTTTCCTCGCCATACTCTACTGGAAACTCTCCCGGAATTGCATTGTTTCAGCAGATAAAAAAGAGAGACCCAACGGTGAATGGATTTCCACGCCGAGCTTGGTAAAAGATGATGGTGGTAGAACAATGAAGGGTAATGTGAAAATAGAACAAAAGAAGATTAAAAAGAAAAGAGGGCTAAAAAATCAATCAAAGAAGAAAGAGGGGGTTCGAATCCAAGAGTAGGGAAGTGGCAGATTGCCTTTGACCTTCGCGATCTGAGACAGACCTTCGAACCTCTTTGCTTGATCTTTACCGAAGCTTTCATAGCAAGGAAGTTGATAATGATAAACGATCGATTTCAGATATGAACGATGAGTCCAATCGATTTAGAAAAGGAACGATTGTGAGTCTAATCGATTTTAGAGAGGAACGACAGTGCCGGAGGAGTTGACGACGAAGAGTTGCAAATCTTTGATAGTAGAGGTCAAGGCGGCGATGAAAGATCTGTGAATCTGCGAGAGAGGGAAAAGAGAGAGAGAGAGAGAGAGAGAGAGAGAGAGAGATAGGTTATGGGGCATCCGGAGGTCAATGAACGGCGCAAAGGTCGGCAAACGGACGGAGGTTAGCGATGGGGCATCTGAAGGTTGGTGATCGTTCATCCTGGAAGAAAAAGAGAGAGAGAGAGAGAGAGAGAGAGAGAGAAAAAAAAAAGAAGCTAATTTATAAATAAAATAATTATAATAATTATGGACGAATCAAAAAGTGACACGTGTATCAAATAAGTGTAAAAAGTTAACAAAAATAAACGAAAATAGACGAAGGGTCAATATTGGGACACGGTTAAAAATTTAGGATTTAAATTGTTAAAATTAAAATATTGGGGTTTAATGTGAAAAACACGTCAAACCCTGGGTTTTTTTTTTGTAATTTCCCAATATATATATATATGGGTAAATTACAAATACACCCTTTGAGGTTTGATTAAAATATGAATTGCCGCTTATGGTTTTGAAAATTACATTTCACCCTCTAAGGTTTCTAATTTCATAACAAATCGCCCATTTAATTATTAATATTTATAAAATTTTTAAGATTTGTACTTTTTTTATTATTTTAATTTTACTAATGTAAAATTTGTGCCATTTTTTATTAAGTTTATGAGGAGCTTAATTTTAATTTTTAATAATATTATATATTTAGATATTTTATTAAATTTTAGTTAATTATTAATGTGCAGTTCAATTTTTTTTATTTTATATGAATTCTATAATACACCAATTGAATCTCTATCATACTTCTTCATTGTGACTAAAATTCATAATAAATTTGTTGTGCTTGTATTTTTAGTGTTTTTAACTTTTAATTAGATCACATATGCAAAAAAATAAATAAATAAAAATTTCTATTCATGCCACACCATCATTCCTAAGTAACTAACACTATTTTGTTAGTTAAAAATAAATAAAACCATGAAATGGACCCACATCCCAATAAAACGAAAAATTATTTCAAGTTTGATATGATTAGATTTATTAAGATGAAAATTAAAATATAAGATGATTATACGGTTGCTTCCGACTTCATTTATGTGTAAAATGAAGCTCAAAAATGAGTTATAAACGGGCTAAAAATTGTTTAGATTTAGTTTGACATGGATTATTTCATTTTTTCATGCATATGCATTATTTATCAAATTAAATTCTAGTTAAGTTTCAAAAATTAATGAACTACAAAATATGTTTAAATAGTTTGGCATCTCCTCAAAAAGTCAAAAAATTACTTAAAAAGTTAAAAAGTTTTCACTATTCATAAAAAAAAAATTAAAAAATTACTTTTCTATACATCCATACAACCCAGCAATCATGAAAAGCTGGCGCTGTGCAACGTTTGTCCCAAAAATTGCACAGTTTGGGTGTAATTTTCACACACTGCTGTTCGGCCTGTGGAGGCTCCATCACGGGTCCCGTTTTGATAATCTGAACCGTTCAATGTGTAGAACTCGTCGAGTGCTATATGTCTGTAAAAAATCACATTGATCGGATATTGATAATTACATGATCAAATCAGTTTTGTATAAAAAAAAGGATGGTGTTATAATTAACGATTGAAAAAAAAATTCTAATCAAGTAGCTATCGATATCCGATCAACGTGATTTTTTTATAGGCATATAGTACTTGATGAGTTCTACACATTGAACGGTTCAGATTATCAAAATGAGACCCGTGATGGCCCCCATGGACCGAACAAAACCGTCTACTGCAATGTCCGAAAAGTAGCTAATAATTTCTTACCTCAGTTCGCCTTATAGATTGTACAACTGTCATACGCACATCTCCAATCTTCTCCTACACACTTCTTTATATAATTTTTTAATACACATTTTTTCATAAAAAGTCAAAAAGTTAACCCAAACATCCATATTTTTTTCCTCAACTTTTTAGTCCAAAAAAACAAAAAATGCACTTATTTAGGACACCCCAAACAACCCCTTAATTTATTTGCCTAACAAATTCATTTCAATCAAGTCCAAAATGAATGAGCTATGACTAATTTGACAAAAACAAGGGGGATTCTATTTGCATCTAAAAAATCATTAAATGTCCCCAATTTCTCAATACATTTTATTAAATTATTTAAATACACCTTATATTTTTTTTCCCTAAATTACTCTTCAAGGTATACCGAAATAATAAACAAATCCAAAACCCAAATTACACTACTTTGAAAAATCCTTTAAAAAATTCTTAAACAGATTTCTCATTACATATTCCTTTTGTTTACACACAAAGAATGATAGCACCAGCGAATAAAAACCACGAAACACATGTCTCTCTTCATCTCTATCTTCTCGTTCTCTTCTAATATGATAATATTAATATATAATAATATCAAATAAATATATATACACATTCATAGATATGATTTATAGATTATTTAAATCATTGTTGTTTTGATGGTTTTTCAAAAATAACCCCATTAATGACCTATGCATATAAAATCAATCATGTACATGATCGTCACATTTGAATACATGAAGCAAGGGTGTGTAGAAAAGAAAAAAGGCAATAGAGAGAAAGAACAAAGAAAACCAGAAACATGAAAATATTTACAAGATTGGCTTCATGAAAAATTAAGAGACTTTCAATAAAAATACAATGGCATATATTGTGTTTTTGTTTTCTTTGTAAGTAATAACACAATAACAAACAATGATACTGATAATAATGATGAATTTTAATGGAATGGATTAAGATTTTGGATGAAAAGAAGATAAAATAATTGAAACTTGGGAAAGAAAAAGAATACATATATAAGTTGTTTTGTTATACTATGAGAAATATATATATATATATATATTTATTTTAGAATTTAATGCATATTCTCCTTATTAATAAATTTACATTAAGATATAATCAAAATTAAAATTTTAAAATTTTATGTGGACATATTAAATTATTATTTGAATACACATAGAATCACTTTAGGTCAATGCTGTTGCAGCAAGAAGGATCTCTCCGTTTGAGGTGTATTATGGTCTTATTTTTATAATCCAAATCGTTTATTTTGTAGGGTTTGTTGAGTACTTCATGCCGACCAAAAATCATATTAATCGGATATCAATAACTATATGATCGATAACCAAAAAAATAAATAATAAGTTTTTCTTTTGAGAAATAGCATAAACAATATGTGAATCGATCATATAGTTATTGATATCCGATTAATATGATTTTTGGTAGGCATGAATTACTCAACAAACCCTACAACATGAACGGTTTAGATCATAAAAATAAGACCATAATATACCTCAAACGGAGGCACCACAGTCATTGTTGTGCTTTGAGCACAGTAGGGACCCTTGTTCTAGAATCAACCAAACAAGAGTTAAGATTAACTAGGTTGGGTCGGTTGTTAAATTGGCACCCAAGCTTGCTCATGATAGCCCAATGGGATTTGTTTTTTGTTGGGCCAAGTCAGGGAAAGAACCTTAGGACGAAACGAGCTAGTTTGCCCAATGAGACAAGATTCAAAGCTTATTTTTTTATTTTTTAATATTTTCTTAATTTTCTCTCGGATTTGTAGGTTGGACCGCCACTCACGAGCCACTAGCTTGGGACAATATTTAACACCAGTGGCGATACAGACCCCCTCCAAGACCGACCCGCACGACCCCTTCTGAGGTGGCACCTGCTGAAGTCATGTGAAGAAGAATTGCACAATGAAGAAGGTGTGATACACGCAATTTAAAGACAAAAAAAATATAGGCTAAAAACAAAGATGAAAAAAAAAAAGTGGAAAGCTACACAACGTCGACCTTGATATTTCCTTCTTCCCTACTCCTGTCCGTCTTCCCTCTTCCATCGTGCATCCGCCATAGCTCTCCTTCGTCGACTACTATAGCTCTCCGGCCATAACTCTCTGTATCTTGCTTTACGGATCTTCGATCGCATTCCGATAGCATTTTGTCAGGTAATGTTACTCGAAAACCCCTCATTCTCCCCCCCTCTCTATCTACATACATTGATCGATCTCTATGAAATGTCTGTATATAATCTTATAAATAATGATGGTTTATTTCAACAATAACACATTGGGGATCGAAATTATCTGTATGTGAAAAAGAGAAGTTGAAATACTCATTAAGAAATACAGACATTTCAACTAAACAGGGGAGTGGAAAAGAGGAGTTGTTATGTTAATGTGCAATTTGTAATGCATTTGGCTCGTATTTGGGGCTCTAATTTTGTTTTTGGCTAATTATTTCTTTGCAAGTTATTGGCAAATAAATGACTGTACATTATAAGTATGACTTTGCTTCTGTGAATATTCAGTTTCTTTTGGTGTTTATGGTTTCACTTTCTGATCCCAGTGCTTGAAAATCATAATTTTCACTTGGTTAATGTAATAGCCCGACCCTCGTATGTGTTTTTGATATGTTTAATCTCTTCTTTTGGTGCTTTGAAATGCTTAATGTGGAATGCTTGAGATTATATCTGTTGGTTAAGAAAGATATCTGTTACTCTTAAACTGTTCAGAATAGAAATTGAGAGCTTTAGAGACATAATAATTCGAAATTGATGTTATATTTGGATTCAGCATAATTTTTAGGTAATATTAAGCTTGTCTGTGAAATTTTAATTTCGAATGATTAAACGATTGAAATTTGTCTTTTTCTCACTTTAGGCCTCTTATATATATAACTATCTATGTCTTGTGTTTTATGTTTTGACATCACTCAACACTTAGCCTAGAAGAAAGGTTAGGGTTAGGAGAGGGGTTGAGAGGTAGAGAAAAGAGAATTTTCCAAGAGGGTTGAAGAGTAGAAGACTTGAATTCAAGGTATGTAAATATTTTGTGATATCTTGGATAGAAGTTGATGGTAATTAGAATTGTGTTCTTGCTATGGGGATTCATAAGTGATGTATGGTATGAATTAAAGAGTAAAGTTGATGTTAGTTTGATTGAGAGGATCTTGTATTCTATCCTTTATATTTGTGTGATCATGCTTCATTATAAATTGGGTGATCCTCTTTAAGTCTATGGACTTGATTTGCATATTGTGAACTCATAGAACTTGGATTATATTGTGGAATTAGATTATAATTGAGTATCATATGTTTTTGCTGTTAAATCACATGATATTTGAAGCATAATTTGAGCATTTAAAAGTCCATCTTGAAGCCTCTTGTTGCCACCAAAAAATTCCATTTTTGAAGATTTTTAGATAGATTTTTGGCAGATCCGCCGCACGTGCGGGGATCATTGCCGCACGTGCGGCATTTTGGGCAATTTTGGGCGATGTACACTGCTAAAACTGCACGTGCGGGGCATCACTGCCGCACGTGCGGGAGGAGTTGCCGCGTCGCAGGGCTCACAATGCGCGCGTCCCAAGACCAAAAAGTTGGGATGCTCCTTTTGACCTGTTTGACCCTCTAAAATGTGTAAAATGACCATTTAAAATTGTTACAATGCGCTTTTATTTGCTAGAAGTTATGGACTGAAACGCGAATGCGAATGTAAGGGAATTTTGAACTAACTTATGGGTTCTATGTGTGTGTAGGACACACTCCAGGAGGAAGCCGTATTTCGCCATCACACTGTGAGTAATAGTGCAAAGAATATGTATTCATTTATGATTGATGATTACTTAAGTTCTATTTCCATATGCTTTCCGTATATTCATACCTCACTTGAGCTTGAATAACATGTGATATGAATGAGATATAAATGTGGAAAGAATTTGTGAACATTTTGTAACATTCTGGGCCGAGGGCCATTCTGTGACATTTTGTGACATTCAGTAACATTCTGTGACATTTTGTAACATTCTGGGCCGAGGGCCATTCTGTGACATTTTGTGACATTCAGTAACATTCTGTGACATTTTGTAACATTCTGGGCCGAGGGCCGTTCTGTGACATTTTGTGACATTCAGTAACATTTTATGACATTCTGTAACATTCTGGGCCGAGGGCCATTCAGTGACATTCAGTGACATTCCGTGATATTCTGTAACATTCTGTCACATTCTAGACTGAAGGCTAGCTGTAACATTCTGGGTCATGGACCATTCGGTAGCATTGGATTAATTTCATGAGCTTCGCAATTACATACATATGGTTATGAGTTATAATTTCGATTACGCATTGGATTATCTTGGTACTATTATTCACTGAGCTTTGCTCATTCCTCATATTGTCTGTTTCTATAGGTCATCAACCCGGGAACCAGCCTTAACTCCCGAAGCTCATTCCTTTTTGTCAATCCTTATGGTCAAGCACAGAAGAAGACCCGTTCTACCTTTGTAGACTTTTGTCAAGTTTTTGCTTGTATTCTACGTACCTGTTTTTGGGGTCGTCTGTAATTAATATTTTTGTATATGCCCATTCCTCGGGCAGGGCCTGTATGTATGTATAAAAGTAACCGGTGCACAGCTGTATGGCTTTGTATATTATTTCTCTGTTAAATGTACATGATCCTGGCGAGTCAGTAGTAACTCAATGGACATGGTTGGTTAGTGTTCTATGATGCTTCCGTTCTGGCCCCTACATTACATTACATCGCATGTATATATCAGGTCTAGTGCCCATTTCTGCATAGGTCATGCCCAAACTTTTAGGGGCAGTTTCGGGTTGTGACAGTTAATTTAGCCATATTAGTCAAATGGCTCAAGAACAATAAATGAGCTATAATAGACGAAATCTTTTTTTACCATTAGCTTTTTGAATAATCTTCAATATGGTTAATTTAGCCATATAATCTTATAAATAATGATGGTTCATTTCAACAATAACATATAGATGTTGAAATGTCTGTATTTCTTATCAGCTTCATTGAAATTCATTGGGGATCGAAACAAAGGCCACTATTAGTTTCATGATTTAAATTCATTGTGGCGAGACTGAAATTATTATCAGCTAAAATAATCTTATAGCTCATAGAATTATTATCAGCTAAAATAATCTTATAGCTCATAGCTCATAGACTGAAATTATTATCAACTAAAATTATTAGTTTCATAATAGTTTCAAAGTTTCCAATCATCTTATAAAATAATTATTCTAAAATCATTCTATTTGAATCTCATTTTTGATTCTCATAGAATGGAGGTTGATTCAAATGATGGTGACAATTCTTCAGTAAATAAGGTTGAACAAGTTGAAGAACCTAAGAAGGGTATGTGTTTTAGTTCAAGGGAAGAAGTGTACACATTTTATGCCACATATGCTAAGCATGTTGGCTTTTCTATAGCTCATAGAGCACAACATTTTGGAGCTGATGGCCAATTAAAAAACTTTGCAATTGAATGTTCTTGAGCAGGAAAGAAAAAGAAGAAATCAGAAGTGAACCCTTTGAAGCCATCTTTGTCCACAAAAAATGGTTGCAAAGTAAGGGTACGAGGTACTCTACAAAAGAGTGGGACATATATGTTAACCACAATTAACCTTGAGCATAATCATGATTTGATTCCCACCGACTCTCATCATTTTGCAATGAATAAGAAAATTTGTACTCCTGTGAAGAGAAGATTAGAAATCAATGATCAAGCAGGGATTGGGGTGTCTAGGAACTATCATTCAATGATTGTTGAAGCGGAGGGATACGAGTCATTGACATTTGATGAGCAAGATGCAAGGAATTACATTAATAGAGCTAGAAGATTAAGGCTTGGAGAAGGTAATGCCGAATCACTTCAAAGTTATTTTATGAGGATGCAAGCACATAGTGAGAAATTCTTTTATGTGATTGATGTTGATGAGGAGTTTCGCATTAAAAACTTATTTTGGGCTGATGCAAGGAGTCGGGCTATGTATGAATCATTTGGAGATGTTGTTTCATTTGACACAACTTATCTGACGAACAAATATGACATGCCATTTGCTCCATTTGTAGGAGTCAATCACCATAGACAGTCTATTTTGCTTGGTTGTGGATTGTTATCTAGTGAAGACACTGACACATTTGTTTGGTTATTCAAGTTGTGGTTAAGTTGCATGTCAAATAATCCTCCAAAAGCTATCATAACTGATCAGTGCAGAGCTATGCAAAATGTTATAGAAATTGTCTTTCCACAGGCCCGACATTGATGGTGCTTATGGCATGTAATGAAGAAAATACCGGAGAAGTTAAAGGGATATGCTCAATATGAACCCATAAAGTTGGCTATGCAAAATACAGTTTATGATTGTTTGACAAGAGATGAATTTGAGGAAAAATGGGAAGAGATGCTTACTAAATTCAATCTTTATGATAATGAGTGGTTGGGGGTACTATATCATGAGCAGGATCGATGGGTTCCTGTATATGTTAAAGACATTTTTTGGGTTGGCATGTCAACAACACAACGAAGTGAAAGCATGAATGCATTTTTTGATGGATATGTCAACTCGAAGATTACATTAAAACAATTTGTTGAACAATATGACAATGCGTTGAGAAGTAAGGTAGAGAAAGAGAAGAAATCAGACTTCAAGTCTCGACACAAATTGTTTGATTGTCTAACTATATATGGCTTTGAGAAAAAAAATTTAGCAAGCCTACACCAATGCAAAATTCAAAGAAGTTCAAGGAGAGTTGAAGAGATTAGTGTACTGTCTGGCCTTGATTGTCAAAGAGGAGGGATCAATTTGTGCATATAATGTCCAAGAAGAGATGGTATTTTGTGACAAGATGAAGCATGTGGACTTTGTTGTGTATTTTAATTCAATTGAATGTGAAGTTCAATGTATGTGTTGGTTGTTTTAGTTTAGAGGCATTATATGTGCTCACTCACTCACGGTACTTGTGAGAAGGTGCATAAATGAGGTGCCAAGTAAGTACATTTTGCCACGTTGGAGGAAAGATTTGGTTCGAGAGTACACATGCATCAAAATCACGTACACTGGCTTTGGGAATGATTTCAATACAAGTTGCTATGAGAGGATGAATAAGAAATTGATTGCCATTGTACAACTTGCTGGTAATTCGGAAGGGAAGATTAAAATTATAGACCTTGGGTTGGATGAAATGAAGGATAGAGTCATGCACGATGAATCGGGTGTTGGGAGTAATTTAACACATTCTACTAATAGGATACCATCTTCTAGAAAAAGTCCGATTGCCACCGGTTGTACATCGGGTGCTAGTACGAGGAAGGTGGTTAGTCCTTTGGTTGTTCGGCGAAGAGGACGTCCAGTTATGAAACGAAAGGTTGCCAAAGTAGATCAAATAGTGAATCGGTTCAAGGCAATGGCAAAAAAAAAAAAAAAACAAAAGCAAAGGTAAATTGTATATTGAATTGAACTTGTATATTGAATTGAACTTGCTTTTAATTTTTTTAACAAACTCTTTTTAAGTACATTTTTACAAACTCTTGAACCAATAGCCCTGTTTGGCACAGCTTATAATCAGCTTATTCCAGCTTTCAGCTTAATTTAAGCTATTTTGATGTGTTTGGTTTAGCTTATAGCTTATAGCTTATAGCTTTTTGGAAGTCAGAAATCAGCTTATTCTTTAAGTGGGGCAGGAGATGCTTTAAGAATAAGCTGGAAATCAGCTTAAGCTGAAAGTTATAAGCTATAAGCTGTTTAGGCATAAGCTGTAAGCTGTTTCCCACAGCTCTACCAAACGGGGCTAATATAGGCTGCTAAGGTGCTTCAATTTGAAGCTCAAGCTCAAGCTCAAATTCAAGCTCAAGCTCAAGCTTATACATCATATTATCCTTATATGGTTGGCATGTAAAATAGTGTGTATGCACTGGTATGTGTTCATAAGACGACTTTACATCAATTTTTTGTTTTCATTTACAAATATTTTGTAACATGTACTTTTTTACTTTAATTATGGCAGGTCGTAAATGCTATTGGAAACATATCTCTTATCCCATCGGACTTTATAAGCGGCACATCGAGAAGTTTGATGAGTTCTCCAACTCAAATGTTTGAGCCTGGATCTCTAACCCCATCGGGTTCTAATGCATGCACAGCGGGAATGAATGATGGACATTGTAGAAATGTTTGACTAGTTTATTGATCATTGACATTTCGTTTTTAAGATTGAAACTTCTTATGTTAAGTCCCATGTTAGATGTGTAACACATGTTGTGTATGAATTTGCAAGATTGATTATTATTAAGTCCTACTTTATTGGTTATGCAAGATTGGTCTTTGAGTTCATGGTTTATTTTGACAATCTGTCTTTCAGCATTTTGAGTTCACAGTTGATGGTTTAAAAAATCTGTAAAAAAATCAGTTTAAGTTTGCTATTTTGACAGTGTTTGAGCATGATTTTTTGCGAGTTCATGCAAAATCTCTCTTGACAGTTCATGGTTTAAGAAATCTGTAAAAAAATCTATTTTTTAGTTTGCTATTTTGACAGTATTTTAAAAAAATCTGATTTTTTCAGTTCATGGTTCAAACTACCAAACTGTCTTTAAAAATCTGTCTTTGAAAATCTGAAAATCTATTTTTTATTTTGCTATTTTGACAGTATTTTAAAAAAATCTGATTTTTTCAGTTCATGGTTCAAACTGCCAAACTGTCTTTAAAAATCTGTCTTTGAAAATCTGAAAATCTATTTTTTAGTTTTCTATTTTGACAGTATTTGAGCCAAAATTTGATTTTTTCAGTTCATGGTTCACATCCTTCAAAAGCCAGTTATGATTTCCGTTTTCAAGTTCATGGTTTGACATAGATCTGTATAATTGATTTCAGTTATGAAACAATAGTAAACCATCTAACATAGTTTGAAATTATGGTTTCAGATGGTTTACTATTTTTTCAAACCATGATTTCAGTTTCAAACCATCTGCAAGTAAACCATCTGACGTAGTAAACCACACATAGTAGATCATGGTTTGACATTTTGATTTCAGTTATGATTTCAGAATAACTGAGCCAAAATCTGTATTCCAGTTTTCTATTTTGCAGGAGCCAAAAATCAGTTCATGTTTGGCTATTCAAGTCCTTACATTGGGAAGGGATTCATATCCTTACATGCTCAAATCTGTAAAAAATCTATAAAAAAAAAAAAAAAAAAACCTATCTATAAAAAAATTTGTCATGGTTCGTGCTCAAACTGTCATGGTTTATGCTCAAATATGTAAAAAATCTGCCTGTAAAAAACTACACTACTACAAAACTAGTTAAAGATCACACTTTGACAAAAAAAAATATCTCACTTTTATTGAAAGTGTGATAATATTTATTTTTTATGTCACTTTTCAATTAAGTGTGATTATATATATACACTACTACTTTTTAATCACACTTTTAAATAAGTGTGATTATATATATATATATATATATTTTAATCACACATTCTAATTAAAGTGTGATTATTTATATATTTTTTAATCACACATTCTAATAAAGTGTGATTATATATACACTACTACTTTTTAATCACACTTTTTAAATGAGTGTGATTATATATATATATATATATATTTAATCACACATTCTAATTAAAGTGTGATTATTTATATATTTTTTAATCACACCTTCTAATTAAAGTGTGATTATATATACACTAATACTTTTTAATCACGCCTTTTAAATGAGTGTGATTATATATATATTTTGTAATCACACATTCTAATTAAAGTGTGATTATATATACATTACTACTTTTTAATCACACTTTCTAAATGAGTGTGATTATATATATATTTTTTAATCACACATTCTAATTAAAGTGTAATTATTTATCTATTTTTTAATTACACCTTTTAATTAAAGTCTAATTATATATTCATTACTACTTTTTAATCACATTTTTTAAATAAATATAATTATATATATTTATATATAATCATACTCCTTAAGGATATATAATCACACATCCTAAATAGGTGTGTTTGTATAAAATATTCCACAAATAAGTGTGCTTAAATAAAAAACATGTTTAATCCTGAGCCTTGAGCTATTCCTTCCGATCGGTTCATCAAACCCTAGCCACCATCTCCTCACTTCATCCCCTGGTTTTGCTGTTTTTCATCTTCGCCTCCGCCTTGTACTTACCAGGTTAGTATCTCTCTCTCTCTCTGTCTCTCAATCTCTCTCTTTGTTCGTGTATATATATATATATATAATCGATTGACCTTCCTTTGTCATTGTTGCAACTCCTCACTTCCGTTCGGTTCATCAAACCCTAGCCACCATCTTTGTTCAATTCATCCCCTGTTTTGCTGCCTCTTCATCTTCAGATCCGCCATTGTGCTTACTAGGTGAGTCTCTCTCACTGTGTGTGTGTGTGTGTGTATGTGTGTGTGTGTGTGTGTGTTTGTGTGTGTGTGTGTGTCAATATACAACGATTTTTTTTTAGATCCCTGTAATCAGTCCTGTTTCATCGAATGCTCTCTATAATTTGTCAACTCACTGCCCTCATTTCTATTTTTAGTGAAGAATCCATATCTATGTCCATATCTATATCTCCATCATTTGATTTTCATACATAGACATTCTGATTTTTATTTTTTTTAATCTCTATCATTTGATTTTTATACATAGACTTTCTGATTGATTTATAAACTGTATCAACAGATAGGCTTTGTCTCAAGCCAAATGAACTGTATTCTTGTAGTTCCAATAGTTGCGAGTCACATGATAATTACAAATCCAGTCTTATGGATCTTTTTAGTTTACAGATATTTTAGTCTTCATGACTTTTTTGGGTCCCTAACATCAATCAAATACTCAAAAATGAATAAAAGCTCAAAATAGAGCACTGTTAGATAAAAGTATGTTCTTGCCTAGTGAGCAACCACCTTCAAGACACCACATAGTGATTCAAGGATTGGCAAGTGGAATGTAACTGAAGGTTAGCCTTGGTTTTATGCACACTCATGAAATGATGATTTATTTGCTTAGATTGGCTTGTTGCACTTGGAACCTATTTTGGGAGTTTCTTCAAGTTGTTTGGAAATTGTGCTCTTCTTATAGCAGAATCTGAGTTTCAAGTGGCTTTTGGCATCTTTAAGCTGAAAAAACATATAAATATAAATATATATATATATCTATTTAGGAGAGTCCATTTGACAAGCCACTACCTTTAAAGATCAAATCCTTTCAACAGTTTTGCTTTTCTTCCTTCTCATAGACTTCATGAACTTGCCCAATCTTCTGTCCCAACTGCCACAAATATAGTACTAGCACCAGTAATGGAAACATTATCTTCTCAGATAATGACTCAGGAATTCTAAATTTGTTACAGCCATCTTATCATGTTACTGCAGGAAAATTTCAAATAATTGTAATTTAGGCACTTTTTTTTTTTTTGAAAGACGATGGCTGAAATGGATGAAAAAGAAGGAGCATCATACAAGTGAACAACCTTCACATTGATAATAAGATACTATTTGAAAAACATTGTTGATGGTCACCTCTTGGTGGTGATTGCCTGGTTGAAGAAATATTATAGAATATTGTGGTAAAGTTAAACCCTATTGTGTTGGTAAATGTTGCATTATGGGAATAGGATGTATTATTTGGATTTCAAACTATTTCATAGTTAAATATGGAGCTTGAGCATAAATGGGATAGACTCACTGTATTGGCAAATGTTTGATACATTTTTAATCAGATTTTCTTTGGATAAAAATCTTTTGATGATAGAATTAGACTAAAGAATGTGTTGTAAAATTGCAGTTGTGGTGAGCCGTGGTGTGTGGTGTAGTCGTATGATTATATCTTCTCGATGATTTTCCTTTATGTTATACCTGCTGCTATAGTCCTATGCTATGATCATTCCCAACGATAGACATGTAAGTGGCTTGTAAGTGGCCTTGTAGCTTCATGTGCATATGAACTATGGTGTTTGGCTCTGATCAGCTTTTGTTATACACAACTTATGCTGGATGCCATGCATCTCCAAAACAGCATGAATGTCTAGAAGTAACTTCAAAGTATTATGTAGTAGTTAAGGCTTATATCAAGGATTTAAAAGGAAAAAATTGATTGGGTTTATCCCAATAATAACAATTTCTTAGCAATTTATCTTAATCCAGTAAGTTTCCAAAAAGAGCAATCAAGGTTTTAAAAGAAGGTACTAGTAAAGCAGACTTCATTTATGATGCCTTAAAACTGAAATTATATGAACTTTTAAGGCTCTAATATTCAGCAAGCAACCATCACTACTAGAATTATGACTTTTTGCGTCTATTTTTTTACAACTGATTATTTAACCGTCACAAAAAATCCTAACCCAATCGTGTTCTTCACTTTAAAAAAAACAAAAACTCAAATTAGTAAAACTTGACTCTTTTTCTCTCCCTCTCAATCCCCTTTTTTTTTCTTATTTCCCAAATCTGAACCTCTCTCCCTCTCAAAATCTGTCTCTCGCTTGACTCTGACTGCCTCTCTCGCTCGACTCTCACTGCCTCTCTTGCTCGAATCTCACTGCCTTTCTCGCTCGAATCTGTCGCTCGAATCTCTCGCTCCAATCTCACTGACTCTCTCGCCCGAATCTATTGATCGATTCAACTCTCTCAAGTCCACTACTGTTGAAGATTTCATAATCGGTAAGTCTAAACACATCTTCATCCATTCAACTCTCTCTGTAATGATCCGAGTTATGTACTTCTCTGTAATGGAATCTGTCTCAAGAAGAATCAGAATACTTTTACACGGAGCTATGGCGCTTGTCTTTGGTCCGCTCGATGCCTCGTGAAGGCGAACGCGTGTTCTATTTTCCTCAAGGACATATTGAGCAGGTTAGTTTCCAACTCTAGGCAATCATATTTGGAGTTCTTTGTTTCTCTCAGAGGTTAGATTAATTAGGATTTCTCATAATGCTCTATAATTTTATCAGTTTTGTCTCTCTTGGTTGTGCATCTCCAATTGTTCATCAATTTTTTCATCAGATTCAATTAATTGATGATGTACATGATGATGACTTGTAGATCAATTGACATTACTTTTAATATTATCATAAGAAAGGTTGAAATTCAATCAATTGAAATCTTGTAAATTGATCAAGTCTCAAGCTCCTTTCTCATTTTTTCTTAGTTTTTTTAATTATTTATTATTGTAATAGTAATTATTATGGGATTTCACAGGTTAAGTTAAATTAGATGATTTAAATGACAATTTATACTCCTATATATATATATATAATTTCCATGCATTAGAAAATGCTGGCATGGGATTTTTAGGCTGAATTTTGTCTACACTTTGAATATTTCTGGATTTTTAGGCTGATTTTGTCTACACATTTGAATAGGCTTTGTATCTATCTCTAACAATGAATCTGTTGGTTTGCATAAGAGCAAGTTGTCATATAAGTGTGTCTGCTGCTGGTTCAATGAATCATACAAAAGTGACTAGTCATTTTAACGGATCAAACATAGGATTACATCCCTGTCAAAGGTAAGGATTAATTGACAAAGGATCTTTCATCCTTAATTTCTTATGTTGTTTTTGTAATTAGATCATAGGAATCTCGAAACATAATTCAATGGTTGTGAAGTGTTTTAGATTTGATAAATATCTCATAAACCTGAGTTAGTTATGTGCAAATCTCAGGAAAACCTTAAAATTTGAAATTCAAAACATGACTCACTTTATTAATAGTTCTACTTTGTAAACTCAAAAAGTAGATAATACACCTAAAACAATAATAGATAGTACTTTCAAGCCTCATATGATCCTCACAAATCAAATAATCAATGAAAGTAAGTATAAAATAAATAAATATATAAATATAATGCAATCATAGTAGTTATAAAATATATATATATATATATATATCATATAATCATGATCAAATAAATATTTAATCAAATAAAAGTATGAATCCATACCTATAAAGAGTTTGTAACTTGAAACCAATTTAAAATATCTAAAAAATATGATAATTCCCCAATTAGTTTAAAAAATCTTAGGTGAATAGATTCAATCAAACACAAATTTAAAATAAAGAGGAAAAGAGAGTACCTTCATTGAAAGAGTGCTTCTCCTAATTAGTCAAGACTACATGATAACAAATTGAAAGAGTGTTTCTTTTAATTTGTCAAGACTGAACTGCATTTGAAGGTTCTTGTTTTTGAATTTGAGTTGAAGATGCTTTTATTAGAACAAGGTGGTTTATTTTAGTTTTGTGCTAGTGTATGGGCAGCATTGGAGTGTTTTTGAATCATCCAGGAGCTTTTGGCTCAGGGAAAAGCAAAAGAGTTTACTTCTTTTAATTCTTGTCTTTTGCTTACAATTTTGTGGTTTCCATATTATGTGATTATGTGGTCAGGGATCATTGGATCATTTAAAAAATCAGCATTAGCTTAGAACTGTGATGGTGAGCTAAGCTAAAATACTACTTGGATGTTTTTAACAGATAAATTTGGTAGATGGAAATTTGAACAGTTGCCACTTCTACCACCCTAGCGCCAAGTGTCAAAGAATTGGGTGTAGTTTGATTTGGTTGTTTGGAATTTATGAACTGATCTAACATGGTCATGACACTTCACTTAATCATAGTTTGATTTGAATAGGTCATTGCGAAGTCACATACCGGGGGAACTTATAATTGGTGAACATATGGCAGAAGTGGTGATACCCTGATTCTACGTGGTTGTGGTGATAAATGCATATGTCTGAATCAGCGTAACTAAAAGGTGTAGCGATTGTGTTTGCATGGAGATGAGCCCCATACATACTAGCAAATCTGAAAATAATATTTGTTGTATAAATTTAGAAGCTGCTTTAAACAGCCTTTTTGAACAACACATGCAAGTGAGGGCTGTGGGATTAGCACCTTCATACAGTTGTTAAATGAGGATGTAATCATCATTGTATTTAAACACATTTCCTTTTCGGTAGATAAATTATCCACGTGTCAGACGCAGGGGGATGTTCTGTTATTGTGTCTGCCACACCAAGTTTCATAGAACCATGAGAAACCCCTTATCAAGATCATATTTATTCAATTCCATAATAGAGAACACGGCTATAGATTCCAACCACATAGCCAACTGTATATGAATTTTTTTAGTTGCTTTAGGTCAATATCATTAGCTCGTTATATAGCTGTCTTTGTGGTATATACTGGAATCAAGTATTTTTTACTACTATGTAGCATTGATAAGCTGATGCTTTTGGTTGATCTTAAGAGGAGCTGAGTTTCTTAATATCCCGACTGTTAAAACAATGTTTTTATTTACATCTTTGCACTTCCCTTCCTCTTATTGCCACTGCTGCTGGTATGCTAGCCTAGCATTTAAGAATGGGATGATCTAGTGGTATGATGAGATTATGTGAATCACTAGAAACATGTGAATTGTATTAAATTTTGTTAAATTGGGATTAGAGTGGACTACTAATAATACTTATCAAAAGGGAAAAGAAAAAAAAGAAAAGAAAAGAAAAGTAAATTACTCTTCGATTGAGTGATAAATTTTATTATTTGACATGAGTGGGCCTCACCTATCGTGGGAGTAAGGGCTGTAAATTCATCAAAAAATAATGCGGCTTTACCAATTTCCTTTGTTGTTGTTTTTATTAAGGAAAATATATGAATCAAAACTATTTAATATTTTAGGATCAGGTTGATAGTTTTAGTTTTGTGGTGGAAAGAAGGCTTTACTAGCAGCTAATTTTTACTTGTCTTTTCTCTTTTCATGGAATATCGTTTGGTGGAATGTCTTTTTGAACCTCTATCATTTGGTCATGTAGTTTTATACTATGGTATTCATTGCAAGTTCAAATTTTGATGTATGGATTACTCAATTCAACTCAGCTTAACAAGCTTTAGTTCTAAATCATATAGGAATTATTTTTCAAAAATATGCTTTTTTTGTATGTTTATATTCCATGGTCTTGCTGGCCAATATTGCAGATAATTGAGTTACAACTGCCTTCATTTTTCAACAACTTTGATCCTCGTGCTGCTGCTGCTAATTTCCCTTAAGGTAATGGACTTTCTAATTTTACCATCAGCTTCTCAAGTATTCATCATCGGGTTTAGTGGCTCTCGGTATTACTTCTGACTTGAAAGTGCAACTAACATTTTAAAAAATCTGACATGTCAGGTGTGCAAGCATATTTGGCTGGGCTTACATTCGCATTAGTTGCTTCACCTTGCAGCACTCCTGTGCTAGCAACCCTGCTTGGATACATAGCTGAATCCAAGGTACTTTTAAATGTTTATTGATATCAATTTCCATCTGAATTATTACCTTTTCGGACTGCTTTATACTAATCGTTCTGGGCCTATAATGATGGCTTAGCACTCTTATAGGAAGCAAAAAGTCTGCCTAAGAGAAATTTTGAGACCCAGGAGGGGCCATGGCCCCCCTTCATCCAAACATAGGCCCACCCTTAGATCCATCTTTTAAGTTGATAGTTTGCATAATGCTGTTCTGATATTTTGTTTTGAGTATGGCATTTCTATTACATATGTGGTTTTAATATAAAATGTCCAACTTGCATTCTTGGCATTATTTGAGCATGTTTGACCCAATTTTAATTGAGCTTGGTCTGATCCAATTTTGGAGTTTTTATGGCAGCATGAACTGCATGGCATGGAGTGGTGCTTGCTTGAGTCTAACACTTTTTTGGCAAATTGACAGTATCATTTCTCAATTACCACTTAGATTGCTTTCATATATTAGATTATAACTTCTGTTTTTCAATTACATTTGGAACAGGGAATATATGGTTATCCAATTGAGATCTAGGCCCTCTTCTTTTTTGCGCTGAGGTGTGCACAACAAATGTTAAAACCAGAGGGTGGTGGCAAGGAATTGATTGAGCGGATTGACAAGAGGATTACAGCCCTGAGCTTCCACATACAAAATTACTACTGGCTCGATTTCACTCAACTGAATAACAACTATCTCGCTCAGTCTTGAGGAGTACTCCCACACTGCTGTCAATAAATTCAATGTCATTCCTGAATCTATACTAGATTGGGTGTTTGATTTCATGCCCTTGCAAGGAGGGTATTTCATTGGCAATGTCAGCCCAGCTCGCATGGACTTCCGTTGGTTCTTAGTTGGGAACTGCATCGCCATCTTGAGCTCTCTAGCCACACCTGCTCAAGCTACAGCTATCATGGATCTAATTGAGGAGCGCTGGGAGGGCTTGATTGGGGAAATGCCTCTGAAAATCACTTACCCGGCACTAGAAGGACACCTGTGGAGGATTGTCACTGGTTGTGATCCAAAGAATACTCGTTGGAGTTACCATAATGATAGAACTTGGCCAGGTAAGAATTAAGTTTGTGCACAATGCTAGATATGTTAAAAACACTTTTATGTCTCATTCATGCTATGGAAACACATACTTTACTGTTAGCATAAGATGACTTCACTAATTAGCATCTTAGGAATCAGGTCTCAAAAGAAACACACATTAGTTTATAGTTGAAATGGGTTATCTTATAATGTAGAGCTGATATGAGTTCATAGTCAACAAAGGGAAACATAAATGTATTTTTTTGCCTTATCACTGAGAACAAATAAACATTAAAAGGGTTGTATGGTATCTAATGTTTTGTTGCTGTGGTGCGCTTGTTCGTGTAGTTCTGGTATGGTTGCTGACAGCAGCATGTATCAAGACCGGTAGGCCTCAAATTGCAAAGAGAGCAATAGAGCTGGTTGGAGCAGCAGATTTCGAAAGATGGGTGGCCCGAGTATTATGATGGTAAGACAGGTCGTTACGTGGGAAAGCAAGCGAGGAGGTACCAGACATGGAGCATTGCTGGCTATCTAGTTGCAAAAACCATGATAGAGAACCCATCCAATCTTTAGTAGTCCTGATAAATTTATTTTTTTTAAAGAAATAATTATTTGTGACAGTAAAACAATGCTCGCTAAAAGTGTTTTTATTTTAAATTTTTTTTTTGGCGATGGCAAAATAGTTGTCGCAAAAAGTAGTTTAGGTGGTCGCAAATAATTTGCGACCATTGCTTTGCCGTCTGTAACAAGCCCGCGAGGGACCTCGCTACAGTTCGGACTCGATTTTGTCGCGGTTCCAAATCTTGAACCAAAGAGTCCAAATCCGGCAAATCGTTTTTGAGAAAAACAGATTTTTTGAAAGAAGTGCCAAACATGGACTGCTTTGCCAGATAACAGAGTCGCCACCTAAATATTTTAAAATGGGAAATTTAGGAAACCCTGACTCGGTGCCAAAAGGCCACGTATCCGTCATCACCAAAGTTGGCTCGGGAACTTGGGTACGATTGGAGAAGGTCACTTCGTGAGCACCCCCGCTCGCCCAGTCAAAGACCGGCCTCTACTAACCATGATATCTGTTTTTGAAAACTTTGTGCGTTCTTATTCCGGTTATTAGCCTAGGTTACTATGTGATGCGCACAGCATACAAGTATAGACTGAATCGCCTGAGTTGGAACAAAACATTTCATGTTTGTTTGTTTGAAAATGGTTTGATGGTGCTACCCGCAAGTAGGCTAAGACGTGGATTTGCCACCCTCGGGTGGGCTTAGAAAACATGATTTTGCCACTATCTAGTGGGCTTAAAACAAACATTTGATGAATTGTCCCAATCCAAATAACTCAACCTCCACCCACAGGCATTCAAGGCAGTTATATCACATAAGCAGTTAGCCTCATGGTAAGCATGCTATTCATGGCAACATTCACACGCATGTAAAGATGCTAAAGCATAAAACTCACCGAGTACTCCAAGCTAAAAACAGAAGCTTACTAGAAATCCATGTATGATCCTAGATGCACAGGATTGCCTAATGCAACACATGCAAAGATGCAAACTATAGCAGGCTCGCTATTCTAAACATGGCATGTGAAATGCAACAACTAACATGTATTCAATTTGGAATTAAAATACAAATGCAGTTTGTATGATGCGCCGAGCTCGGTGCGTGCAAAACAGATGAATGATGCAAACATGCTGTCATACTGTTATGCTAATTGAAATATGCCCTATATTTAACCATCGTAAGCAGGTAAATAAAAGGGAATAAAGACGTGGGATTGGAAGACATACATCACACTCACACACCCTTATTACAATTATGCCCTCGCGCAGAGGGTCCGAATAAATAATACAGTCCGAAATAAAAGAATAATACAGTCCAAATATAGATTTCTAATTAATTGATAAATTAATTACAAAAGAAGTAAAATTGGCATGCAAGCCAGGGACTGCCTTGCTTCTGATGGATGATGCATGTTGGGCTGCTTGGCGCGGAAATTCACTGAGATGCCCCAATTAGCCTCTATTTGCACTTTTTCTCGAAATGCGTTCCAAACTCCGAAGAGTTGTTGATCCTTCATTTTGCTGCAACGGAGAGCAGGAAAAGGGCATAGCAATGTATTTCACACAAGTATGCATGCCTCGATCCTCGTGCCACCAATCACGCATATCGATGTATGATGGCCGAGGAATCGGATTGCACAACTCAATATGAGATGAATGCACATGAATGCTACAACAAAACCTAACTCCATCATGGGTAATCCGGAGTGTCGGTGACTTGGGAATTGAGACCCGTTCCGTCACTCGAGTCTGAAAGCGTGCCTCGTTCCGTGCGAACTCGCCTATCCCGAACACAATGCAATATGCATGATGTGCATGAATGCAACTAAAATACAATCCTAGCATGCACAATGCTATGAAAATGAGATGTCTCGAAGTGCGTGCATGCGGGCACGCTAACCGAGGCGATGATACTAAAGCATGAAATAACATAAAATATGATATACGATGAGACTAAAGTGAGATGCCTCGAAATGCGTGCCCACAGACACGCGAACCGAGGCGGTGACATATAGACATGAAATGGCATACAGAATGCAAATTGGACTTACACTAACATGAGAGAGCCTCAGCCGCACTCACCTAAGAGGCCGTCGGATAAAAGTGAAGTGCCTCGAAATGCGTGCACACGGGCACGCAAACCGAGACAATGGCATACGCAATGCAAATGACATAGAAAATGCAAATTGGGCTTACACTAACATGAGAGGACCTCAGCCGCACTCACATAAGAGGCCGTCGGATAAAAGTGAAGTGCCTCGAAATGCGTGCACACGGGCACGCAAACCGAGGCAATGGCATACACGATGCAGTGAGACTAAAATGGCATACAGGATGCAAAATGGACTTACATTAACATGAGAGGCCCTCAGCCACACTCACATAAGAAGCCGAAAGATGAAAGCAAGCTGCCTCGAAATACGCGCACCCGGCACGCAAACCGAGGCAGCGACATACAGGCATGAAATGGCATGCAAATGAAACGTGGCATATGGCATATGAAAAATGAAAATTTCAGTAGCTAAAATGATGCACAAATAGCCCCCGAATTATGACAAAATTACACCCGATGCCCGAAATGCAATGTTATGCACCCGAAACGGCCTACAGCCCTACTAAACATGCACAATATGGTCATAACATGTAAAACAGTAGCAAGGAAGCCCCTAAAATAACATTTTTTTCAGTATAAAGCAAGATCAAACAATGATCACAAGTATGGTAAAAATAGCTTGCAAAAATGGGGGAAAAGAGGAGAATTACAAAGCAAGTGGTATTTACAATGCTCAAACTGAAAAACACAGTTCTACAACATTAAAGAGGGGCCAAAAATATGCACATTTACAAGAGATGACATCCCCCAAAACAGCATGTAGATAGGCTAAACATAGCATGCAAAATAATGAGCCAACAAAGGCTATAACATGAGGTACCAAAAGCATGCACCAAACAACCTAAGACCCTTGATAAAACATGAATAATGGGCCAAAATAAGACACTTTCTAAGCCTGATGAAGGCTCAAAACAGAAGCTAAGAAAGCCTAACAAAGCATGCAATTTTATGAAAAATATGAAGGATATAACATGAAGTACCAAAAGCATTCACCAAATGGCCTAAGAACCTTAACAAAACATGATGAGAAGGCCAAAAAAAGGCTCTTTTCATGCCTGATGAAGACTCAAAACAGAAGCCAAATAAGCTTAAAGAGGCATGCAAAATGGGGTCAAAGAGAGGTATAAAGAGAAGCCATGCATGGAGGCACCAAACAAGATTGGTCCCTTCTACAATGTTGTAGAGGGACCTAAAATAAGCTCAATCTCAGTTTATAGAATGCTCAAAATCATATCACATATAGGATAGACAAACCTTGCAAATTTACGGTAAATTGGAAGAATTACAAAACAAATGCAAGATAGAATCACCAAACATGATTGAGCCCTTCTTCAATGTTGAAGAGGGGCTCAAAATAAGCCCACTAACAGTTTACATCAGGCTCGGAAATGGATCACTCATAAGCCAAATAAAGCATGCAAAATAATGGCATAAAGAGTGATATTGAAAGAGGTGCATCATGGGGCTCTCAAATGAGTTTGAGCCCTTCTACAATGTTGTAGAGGGGCTCAAAACAAGCCTAAAATCAGTTATGGTTGGAGCCCAAAAACTCAAGAAAAGGGGGTAGAAAAATGATACAAAATAGAGCTAGAAAAGGGAAAATAGCAACTTACCCTTGAAGAACATTTCTTGGCTGCCTCTTGGACCAAATTTGCTACCTTTTTAGCTGCTGGAAATCAGCTCCAAGTGGTGGAAATGGAGTGGTGATGCTGGTGCTTGGTGTTGATGTAGAAATGGTAGAGAACTTGGAAGTTTTGAGCTTGGAAATGGAGGGGGAGAGGAGAGGCGTGTATGGAGCTCTCAAGGGTTTTTTTTTCTACCCTTAAACATAGCTGGGAGCTGCTGTTATATGGCCAAGAGAGGGGTGAAAAAGGAGGGCAAAAAGGTGGGAGAAATGCACCCAAGTATTCCCTTTAAAGATCTTTTTCCAAATCTAGATATTTTGCTCTAAAGATCTTTCCCCAAATCTAGATATTTTGAGGGAAACCAATGCATAGCTGGAATACACTCAATGAGAGGAATAGGGCCGGCCAGCTCACAGGGGCAAAATCGTCATTTCACAAAAGGGGTGGCTGGCCAGCTAGATAAAAAAAACTGCCGAGAAGACCACTGGCTGGTGGGTTCTAGGGAAGTCCAAAAATGTCCATTCAAGTGTCCAAATTTAATCCCCGGAAGTTAGCTTTCCAATGCCGCAAACCTTGCATCAAAATTCCTCCTGTAGAAAAAGTTATGCCAGTTTCCGTAAAGCCGCGCAGATTCAGTCCAACCGGACTTCAACCAACCATATCTCCTCCCCCCGGATTTGGACTTAGGAGATTATTGAGTGAAAAATGAAGCCCCGAAAGTAAGCTTTCCAATGGTGGTGGCCTCATATTTTAATTCCTCTTGTGCAAAGAGTTACGCTTGTTTCGGTGAAGCCGCACAGACTTTTCTCCTTCCCGGATTCATGCTGAACCACTTTTGACCAAGCAGATAACTGGTTGCTGAGACAATTGCTGGCCTCCCACCCTCCAGTGATATTTTTGGTGCTAAAACAGAGGTACCTGCCAAAATTGAACAAAAACTAATGCAAAACGAAAGCTCGGGGACCAAAACCGCATGGGTCCCGAAATGGGTCATGAGCACCGAAGTGGCGTTCGCCACGGAAGTGGCATCGAGAGGCCCAGTGTCCTCGAATGATAAAACAGAGGCACTTGCCAAAATTGAACAAAAACCGATGCAAAATGAATGCTCGGGGACCAAAACCATGTTCAGTGGTCCCAAAATAAGGTGAGCACCGAAAGTGGTGTTCGGCCACGAAGTGGGTATCAGAGGCCCCAGTGTTCCTCGGAATGATAAAATAGAGGCACTTGCCAAGAACCGGAGAAATCGGAGATGGTTGGGCGGTCCCGAACCGAGGCACACGGCAGCGGTCCCGCAAACCGAACCTCGAAAATGGGCAAAATGGCTCACGGCACGCGAAACGTAGCCCACGGCCATCGAGAGATAGTCTGAGGACCACTCCTCCCTCGAAAGAAAAACAGAGAAAACCGAGTTATGGCGCAAACCGAGACAAGGCAGAAGAGGGTTCTAAGTCCGAGGCGCCTGCGCCGCGACTCTGAGATTTCTGAACGAGCGCAATATGAAACATCACCGAGCGCTCAATCGGTGACGTTTGAGTCTTAAGGTTGGTCAAAAATAGGGTGTCTACACCGTCGCAAAAAGTATTTGCCACCCCCACATTTGCGTCCCCCATCTGCGGTCGCATAGGCCGTCGCAAAAAGTCTTTTGTGACTGTATTTTTATTATTTGCGACAGCTTATGACGGGCGCAAAAAGTGTTTTTTTTAGTAGTGCATCCATACAAAATTACCCCGTCGCAATAGTCATGTACAATAGTGGCTCTTTGTGGCAGCTGTGTGCATTGTAGCAACTCTTTGTCCTGCTCTTTGTTGCATCATTGGGGCAGCAACAGCTTGTATTTGGTTCTTTGTGCATTGTGGCAACAACTTGCTGTAGCAGCATGAAGCTGCAACAGCAACTTGTTGGTTCTTAATATTTTTCTCTTCTTTTCTTGACAGCAGCAACAGTATTCAAATTGTAATGAATTTTTTTGTTGATAATTTCATGACTTGTAATGTGGTTCTAATATTAGACTATTAGGTTATCTTATAATTTCATGAATTGTCAAGCATTTTAAATTTTTGGTTCTAGTTGCTTACAATTCATTTGTTACATACAAAGACTACACAGATGCCACCTGGGCAAGCCAATAAGAGGAGGTCGACGACTTCACTGTCAGAGGCAAACCCGATTGAGGTCCCAGCTCACATGTCAACAGCTCCATCTCTTGTGGATGCGTCTGCAGGTTTATTTCCTGTGAATGCATCACCATCTTTGCAAACAGCTGATATTGGTAAGTGTTTTAAATGGAGATGACAACACTCGTCTGGCTATTAATTTGTTTTCTACATGTTCATGTCTGATGATGAGTTAACTGCAAAAATCTTTTAACACACAGAGTTTTCCTATATTTAAGGGCACGGATAAAATGTTTGCACAACCCAGTACCTTCTCTTGAGCATTGTTGCCCTGTAGTCATAGTTCATATTCAGCTATCTTAAGATATTTGGTCCATTTTTTCCATGAGAATTGATTATTTAATCAAAGTAGTTATTCTTTTTCTATTGAAGCAGGAGATAAAGAGTCGGTATGATGAGAAAAAATCCGACTGTATCTTTTGTAAGATTAGAATAGTCTATAAATATAAATAGTTAGTTTATTAATATGCTACTGCAGTTTCTGAATTAATTTGTGTTTTTATTTTTCAGGTCAGAAATTTCTTGGAGAGATCCAAAATATGGTCAAAGAATTAAAGAGCTTAGTTTTTTTTAAGTTTTTTCATTTTTTAATATATGTAAGCACAGTTAATTTTTTTTTTTTTAATGTAATTCCTTTGTATATACTTTTGAACATTTAATTTTTATTTATGAAATATATGACGTTATTCCATTCAATATGTGGTTATGATTCAAAGTATAGTATATAGTGTGTTGCATTCTTCAAATGTGCATACAAAAATAATATTGATTATTTTTCAAATATGTCGAATTCTTTTTTATCACAGATTTTATTAGTTATTAATCACACTTAAAATGTGTGATCTAAATATTTTTAATCACACTTAAAAGATGTGATCTAAATATTATCAATCACACTTAAAAAGTGTGATTTAAATGTTTTTAATCACACTTAAAATGTGTGATCTAAATATTTTTAATCACACTTAAAAGGTGTGATGTAAATATTATCAATCACACTTAAACGGTGTGATCTAAATGTTTTTAATCACACTTAAAAGGTGTGATGTAAATATTATCAATCACACTTAAAAGGTGTGATCTAAATGTTTTTAATCACACTTAAAAGGTGTGATTAAAAATGACCCCTTTTAATCACACTCCCAAAGATCACACTTTAATAAAACTAAAAATGTGTGATTAAATAACAAATATCACACCAAAAAAGTGTGATCTTTATCTGTTTTTGTAGTAGTGCTAGTTCATGCTCAAACTGTGATGGTTTATGCTCAAATCTATAAAAAAATATGTCTGTTAAAAAATGTGACATGGTTCTTGCACAAACTGTGTCAAACTGGTTCATAGTTCAGTTCATGGTTCATGCTCAATAATTCAACAATAACAATTCAACAATTCAACAATAACACAGTTCATGTTGGTTCATTTTCAACAATAACTCATCAAGGCTTCAACAATTCAACAATAACACATCATTCCATGTTGGTTCATTTCCATTCTGTAATAACTCTCACCACTAATTATTGATTAAGCACTGATTGCTGCTAAACTGAGACTGATTATGATTGATAATTGAATTGATTAAAAATCGAATCGATCGATCGAGAACCGAGATTGATTGATTGATCAGAATCGTTAAATGCATTTTCTACCTGTTGATTGTTAATCGATCTGTTCATGGATCAATGTTTTATGATAATTGGAATTTATGTGAATTAATGGTATATTTAATTGAAAAGTGGTTTGGAATGATTAAATTAGATTAAATAGTGTTAAATCATATAATTGGTTTATCTACCAAAATGCCATTATGAGTGGAGCACGTAGGCAACACATATATTGAGCCTTTATACACTCAAACAAGCATCTTAGCAGCCCATTTCCTTGCCTTAGCCGAATTTAGAGAGAGGGAAAGTGAGAGAATTAAGCTCAACTTGTAGATTTGTTTGGGAATTGAAGAAATTGAAGTGTAGATTGTCAATTGAGCTCCTAGACTTGTAATTGAGGATCTAGGTAAGGAAATTCAACCTCTCATTGTTGTCTTTAAATTGATTCTAGCATGGTTCATGTCAAATTGAAGAGCTAGTCTTGAATTGGTTCTATAATGTTGAATTGTAGCTCCAATCTTGCATACATGTGTATATTGAAGAGTTTTAGGGTGTTTTCATGGCAAAATGTTGCATGCATGCCCATGATTATGTTTAAGTCCATGATTTCACCATATTTCAAGAAGAATTGGCTCATTAGAGCATAAATTTGAGGCTTGAAGGTTGTTTGAAGTACATGCATGTTCAATTAACATCATGTTCATGAAATTGGTTTTAAATTGAGTTAGAATCCATGCATGCATGTTTATGTTGTTAAGTTTTGAGGATGTAGTTCATAATTCCTCACATGCATGTTCATGTTTTGAGAGTAGATCATGGATTCATCATGATTTTGGAAGTTTAGACTCATTTGAACTTGCTTTGGAGCTTTGAAGTTGATTGGATTCATGGACATTGCATGTTCATCATGTTCTTGAGAATTAATTTGAAAATGAGTTTAAATAAACTACCCTTGGGCTTTGATTTTATAAATTGAGCTTGGAATCATGTAATATTATGAGTTTACAAGAGTTTTTCAAAAATTCAGCCCAAGAGGATCGATTTTGATGCTTTGAAACTTGATTTTGATCTTGGAGTTCAAATCTGGAATTTCCAGATTTTGGTTGTTCGCTCGAGCGGGGGAAGTGCCGTTCGAGCGGAGAAATCAAGCTCCCAAAGATCTCTCATGCTTACAATTCCGCCGAGCGAAAGGTTTAGTCACGCTTCGCCGAAGTGGTAGTTGCCGCTCGAGCGTGGACCTTTGTTGCATGTCTGCTCGAGCGGGGAAACCCACGCTCGAGCGAGACTTTGTTTTTCTAAAAATTCTGAAAACTGTTTTCTGTGCACATCTTTGCATCCTCATCCCATTCTAGGCATTCTTAGCCCTAGCTTAAGACATCTTAATAAGGATATAGATGTAGAACACACTGAGGCAAATTAGGGATTAAGTTATTATCTTTCCTAACTGTGTAGCTTAGTGTGTGTGTTCAATCTGTTAACTGTGTAAGGTTGGCTTACCAAGGAGACGCTCTAGCTTACTATAGCCCAGAACTCTATGAGTAACAATTGTGTAAAGATATGTTCAAAATGATTATATTCTAAACAATCGAATCGCATCTTGTTTCAATCACATCGTTAATCAATGAATGTATGTCCTATATTCGAATCAGACAGGCATCTTTAGCAACTCATTTTACTATTATCGCTTTCTTACAGAGATCTCTGTCGGTTCCCTCATTGGAACTACTATTGTTTACTGATTGATGGCCATCAACTGACTGTTCGGTTTTTTAAGACCTACTGTTTACTATACTGCTACTGTCACAGATATCTCTGGAGTAAAGTGCTGCACAGACCTAAGTGCTACAGTGTGAGCCACCTCTAGAATCTATGCGAGACACCTCTTGAATCCATATTGGGCTTTAAGCCAATCTGTGAAATCTGGAGCAAAGTGTTGCACGGATCTAAGTGCTACAGTGTGAGCCACCTCTAGAATCTATGCAAGACACCTCTTGAGTCCATAAGAGTCAGATCTTTATTCTTTATTCTTTATTCTATCACGTTCTTATTATTGTTACCGCTATCTGAATTCTTTATTCTTTATTCTTTATTCTTATTATCGTTCTTGTTATTGTCTTTATTACAGATTACTACTATTGTATTGACACTGTACTGACACTACTACTACCATTGTACTGTTTTGCTATCGGATGTGCCACGTACGATTACTATGATTTCTAAATGACTGATATGACATGAAGTATAAGACACCGACTGTATAACTGATTTACCGAGACAAATGACTGTTTAAAATACTGAAAGGACATTCTTTCTTAACCCCTTTACGCATTATGTTATTCACTGGGCTTAACTCACTGCTTATATATATATGTAGGTGTACAGGCACCGGACCGTTGCTAGAAGCGTCGGGGTAAACTCCAGTTTTGTCAAGCCAACCTTTGTGCCTCACTTTGAGGTTCCAGTACTGTTCAAGCTATGGCTTAGGGGTGTTTTAATCTCCCCGCCTATCTCAAGATCTCGTGATGTACTCAGATAGATCAATATTTTGCAATCGCATCAGTCTTTTAATAGGGATTAAGTCCCTGTACTGAATGATTGTATATATGATGTATACTGTTTTGTATTGACTGTATATATGTGTGAAAAGTCTTTTTGCATACAGACTGTCACAGCTCATTGGACATTGTTTATTTACTGTATTGGCTTCCGCCATGCCCCTGTACTCTATTTTACCGTATTACTGTTAAGCAGGCCTTCGGTAATCTCGAATTACTGGTCGGTTACGGTGCTAAACTCGTAAGGGCGGGTTTGGGTCGTGACACATTCCATGCACCAAAATCATCTGTATGTGAAAATCATCAATGCTTCAACAATTCAACAATAACACATCTTCATTCCACAACAATTCCACAATAACACATCTTCATTCCACATCTTCATTCAACAATTTAACAATAACAATTCAACAATTCATTTCCATTCCACTCAAAAATAACAAATTGTTTCTTACTAATACATATTCCATTCCACAACAAAACATAGTTCAATCTACTTCTACTTCTACTTCTAACTAACATTACATCTTTATAAGTAATAAGACACCAATTACAAGCAACACAAACATCAGAAATTCTATTTTTTGTATCTTTGCACTTTGAATTTGAAGTTGTTCCGTCATAGATCTTTGTTGTTCGGTCATAGCTTGAAGTTATTCCGTCATAGATCTTTGTTGTTCGGTCATAGCTCGAAGTTGTTCCGTCATAGATCTTAGCAGTTCTCTTTCTACTTGTCTTGGAATTTCATGATCTCTACATTGTGAATTCATAGGCACACACCATCCAATGAAAGTACCATAACCATTACAAGAGTAGAATAACTTGTTTTTGTTTCGATTGGTCCCAGAAATTCGAATCGTGGCCTTTTTATTACATGTAGGACAATTTTTGTTCAAGTACGTCAATCGATCTGAGCTACTGCCGTTGACAGTTGAACTTGACATCTGCAATAACAAGTTATCCTCATTAAATTAGTGAATAAAGATTATTTCAGTTCATGATGTATAGTGAGTAAAGATTGCATTTAAGAGGGACATTCACAACTTTTTCAATCTTCCTTCCTATGTCAAAAGGCCATGCTCAATTCCCATACTCAATTCCATGTTTAGTCTCATAATTATTCTACATTCAAGTTGACAATAAGTTCATTGAATATGCACTAATCAGTTATGTATAAGTTCAGTGAATATGCACTAATCAATCTAATCAGTTTCAATCTTCGTATGGCTATGCTATTGAGTTTAATCAGTTTAATCAGTTTATCAGAATATGCACTAATCGGTCTAATCAGTTTATTATGTATAGCCAAACTCTTGAGAAATCAAATTCTACATAATTGAGTTTTCAATCTTCCTATGGCTATGCCTATGGCTTTGCATCTCAGTAGTTATGTATCTCAATGATACATAATTAAGATTTAAAATTGAGCTACATAATTGTGATTTATCATGTATAGCCAAACTATTAACAAATCAGATTTTATCATGGCTATGCCTATCAGATTACACATGTAAAATTGCATCTCAAATTATGTAAAATTGAATTGCATCTCAGATTATGTAAAATTGCAGCTCACAGTATGTGAAATTGCATCTCATGGCTATGCCTATCAGATTATACATAATTGCTTTTCAAATTTTATCGTCATTTTTCTCAGATTTTCCATAACTACTCAGAAGATTGCATCTCAGATTTTACATAATTGAATTTTGTTCCAATTTCAGTAAAAATCTGAAATTTCAACAAATTTGGGAAATATTGTTCCAATTTCAATTTCAATTTCAGCAAAAATCTAAAATTTCAATTTCAATTTGAGAAATTTCAACAAGTTGCCTAACTTATATAGTCAATTTCAATTTCAATCTGATTTCTTCTCTTTCAACAAGTTGCCTAACTTATATAGTCAATTTTGCCCTAAAATCTGTCTTTCAAAAAAAAGGAATTTTGCCCTCATTTTGCCCTAATTTCAGCAAGATACACCAGATTTGTAAAATTGGAAGAGAAAAAATCAACATGTTGCCTTAATTTCAGATTTTACATAATTAGGGCAAAATTAGAGCAAAATCAACATATACATATATATATATATACACATACCAGAATACCTTATCGTCAATGGGATGGAAATAGAGGGAGTCGGGACTTGGGAGGACAGAGTAGGGCGTCAGAAGGACCTGTCGTCGACGTGAAGGGGAGGAGTCCGTCCGTCGAATGAGATGAAAAGAGAGGGAGAGCGAGAGTCGGGCGTCGGGTGTTGGAATCAAGGACGTCGGAGTGAAAGGGAGGAGCTGGGGGAGTCGGCCGTCGGAGTTGGGAGTTGAGGAGTTATCCGTCGAGTGAAGGGGAGCTGTCCGTCGAGTTGAGGAGTCGTCGTCTGCTTCTTGTCTCTCATTGTCATAGAGCTATATTTTCCATTTTGAATTCTGAAAAGAGAAGGTGCGTGGCCCTTGTATATCAGGTGACCCATCATGTGCCTGTCCAGCTTAGAGGGGGTCGTGGGGGTTTGTTTTTGAGTGGGTCGAAAACATTTTTGATTTAACACTTGTGCCTTAGCCTTGTTTTGACAACTTAGTTAAATGTCGTTGTTTTTTATTTTTTTATTTTTAGTTATATTATTATTATTTTTTTTTACACATTTTTCAAAAAAAATAAAAAGTTAAAAAATTAACTTTAACCTACTTTCTAAAATAAATCTTAATCCTTTGAAAGTAAATGATAGACACCTTTTATGAAAATAAATGATTATTTAGGTGTCGTTTGGCAAACTTGATTTTTTGACTTTTTTGATTTTTTTAGCCTGAGACTTTTTTGTTCGTTTGGTTTTCTTGTTCGTTTGGTTTTTTTGTTTGGTTTTTTTTGATTTTTTTGCATTGGAATGACGAAATTGCCCTCCACTTGAAATGATGTTTTTTTGACTTTTTGTTTATATATGGGTTAATTTGATAATTTTGCATCAAAAGTTAAGTGTTTTGTTATTTTGTGATTTTGTGACTTTTTTTTTGCCTTTATGTGCTTATTTAGGGTTGGTTTGGGGTGTCCTAAAAAAGTGCACTTTTTGTCTTTTTACGAAAAGATGTGCAGAAAAGTAGAGAGGTGATGTGATGGAAAAAAGATAAAAAGATAAAAAGATGGATTATATAGTAGATGACAAACAAGGCCTTAGCCTCCGTTTGGGAAGTGGGCTGGCTCTTTGGCTTTTTTGGCTATATGAGCCTGGGCTCAAAAGCTTGGTTTAGGAAGGGCTCTTGGCTTTTTGGCTTTTTTAGCTTTTTTTGTGAGAGAAGAGTGTAATGATTATGGGGTTGGATATGATATTTTGTCTGTTGTGACTCATGAGTATATTTTGTCTTTTGTGGCTCATGAGCTTAATGAGCCCTTGCCAAACGATGCTCCCAATTCAAAAATCAAACCAAGGCTTAATGATTTTGAAATATTATTTCACACTCCTTAACATTAGACAACCCTTATAGGAAGGATGTCTAAGACTCATTAGTTTACAATCACTTGGTTTGCATAAATGGATATATAGGTATGTGTTAGACTATTTTTAATGGCTATTCAAAATTGTTATTAAATTTAAATTCGATGAAAAATACGTATCAAATTTAAGATTTCATTTTTTTTAATCAAATTGAAGATCAATGTGTCTTTTATCAAATCACTATTTATTATCATTAGATTTTCACCTCTAGATATCCTCTCAGTTGACTACCTCAAGATAAAAATTTATAAAAAAATTATATTGACTGATCAACTGATTGGTCATTGGCCTTATCGTCCACCTAATTGACTGATAATTCAATGAAATTATAAAATCTTTCATTAAAGTACTTGATATAAAACGAAATTTTTATTCAAAGGCCCTTAGTAGGAGGTACAAATTGAAACATGCTGATCAGGTCAGGAACTGAAAAAGTGAAATAAATATTTACAGCTGTCAATTGAAATGAGTAAATGTTAAAGTGACCCATTAAAAGCAATGGGTACTGTGTCTAAGACTCTAAGGTACTTGCCCTATCTTTGCTTGTCCCTAACTTTGTCAGCACAGAGCCCTACAATTTATTGTTGGATCTTTTTAGCCAATTGCCGTCAATGTCTTTTGGGTGAAAACATGAATTTGCTCTCACAACATTCTCCCCAAATTATCTTTAAAATAAAAAATAAAAATTGCCCAACAATCAGACCTCCTATGTTTTAGCAAGATAGATGTGTTATAGAGATCTAAATAGTCATTGTGTCAGATCAGTAAGAAGATATTGTGAATCAAATTAAGCGGTGATGCTCCGGAGCTGTAAAAGCAGAGCACTAAAACAACATTATTTTGTCTTTTTTTGTTTTCTTTTTTATTATTACCTTACTGTTTTTTTTTTTTTTAATTAATGAGCTGTCCTTTGTGAGCTCTAATTAGAGCTCTTAGGCATTTTCCTCAAATTAAGTGTTTGAAATTTTACATTTTATAATAATATGGTGAAATATCATTCTTAATAAAGATGAATTAATATTAGGTGAGAAGTCATCAATCCAATGATCTTATTGATGATCCTATACAATCCTACATGATAACATACTAATGATTTTATAGATCCTGCTTATGATTATTCTATAATACTAATTGAGTAGTGATTTAGACTCCCTTTTTCTCACCCCCTTTTAACCCCCTCTCTTCTCTCATTGGTTACACTTTCCTGCACCTCCAATCACCACCTGCCATGTGTCAAAGGGGGTTGTGGGGGTGGTGTTTGGTGGGGGTGCCAATCTTTATTGAATACTAATTTTACATCTCTTTATATTGTTTTAACAATTTAAAATCCTACTATGATTATTATGCTAGTGTTAAAAATGATTTTGGAAAAACAAATTTTTTTCTAAACTTCAATCTATTTTTTAGGTGGGACCCATACGTCAAAGTTAGCAAGTCTAAGTGATAACGCGTTCTATGCCGTGTTGCGATTCACGTAATATATTTAGTTGTTCAAAACCATTATCGAGTGAATGTGAAATTGAAACCAAAGTGAACTCTATAGAAATAGAGTTTTTGGTAGAAATTTCTTAAAGTTTAAATTAAAGGCTTGTCCCA
Organism: Camellia lanceoleosa; assembly: GCA_025200525.1. NCBI lineage: Eukaryota > Viridiplantae > Streptophyta > Magnoliopsida > Ericales > Theaceae > Camellia > Camellia lanceoleosa. The sequence continues at coordinate 163,964,081 of CM045769.1, forward strand.
CATCAATTGGTGAGAAACTTTTATGGGTTTATAAGGCTTGAATTTGCAACTAGGGAAAAGTCACAAGGGGCACTCTAAATTTGTAGAAGGGAGAGGTTATGGGCTAGACCCATTGGACCCAAAAATAAATACGCGTGCCGCCATCATATGTTTGTCTGGTCGGAAGGGAAAGGGTGGGTGTGTGGTGTAAGGTTGGGTTGGGCTTGTCCGGCCCAATACTAATTCTTTTTGGGCTAAAAATATTTGAATTTAATTTTATTTTTTGGTAAAATAAAATCGGTCTTGATTGGAAAAAATTCAAATTTGTTTGCACCTCTTCAGAATTTCGGTACAAGTTCCAAGCAGATTTATATCTGTTTAAATTCTGTTCGCATAGATTCAAATCTGTTTGAATTCAAAACCCAAATAGTGCCATATCTGTTGGATTCAAACTGAACAGGTCTTGTATCTGTTCAAACAGGTTTGGTACCTGTATAATTCAAACCGAACAACCACTTTTCCATCTTTAAATAGACAGTCCCTCATTTAGATCTAGGATTCAATTTTCATTCTTCTCTATTGCCAATAATCTCTGCATTAATTTATTGTGAGAAAAAGTGCATACACAAAGTGTGTTCGTTATGCGAATAATTTGTAGTGCTGCAATTATTCGTTATTGATCATTTTATTTTGGGAGATAGGCGTCCGTAATTTAAAAACACTATGAAGATGACAAATCTGTCTTTAAGGACACAATGTTAAACACTGGACTTGATCAAAAATTTGTTCGACAAATTAATAAGATAAGTAATTAATTTACTTTTCTGTTTTATTATTTTTTCTGTTTTAGATTTTGATTTTGTTTTCGTAAAAAAATAAAAATCTGTTTTTATTTATTTATTTTATATTCTGGTTTGATTTTTGTAATTAAACAATCTCTCTCATTTCTTTTATTTTTTTGGTGTCCTGTTTATTGTTAAATACACAAACAAAATTTATTTATAATACAGTGAAAATTATCCACCAGTTAGTAGCACCTACTAGCTGTTGTTCAAATTTTGTGAAATAACATGAGTTAGACTGCATTACAAGTGAACAAAAACTGATTTAGGATTTTGTCTTTTGTTTTGAGTAGTATTTTTTAAGTTTAGGGTTTATTTGAGATGATCTAAATAAGTGTATTTTTGAACTTTTTATGAAATATGGGTTGAGTTTGAAGTGATGTGTTAAAGAGGTGATGTGACTTAAATAAAATAATATGAGTTAAATAGGATAGTAACTTTTTTAATTTTTTAATTTTTTTCAAACATGTCAAATCAGCCCTAAATATATATTGACAATTGATTGTGTTGACCAATCACAATGCAATGTCCTTTTGGGTCGCGTGTGTTATCTCCGCTTCTGTTATACATATCATTTTTCTTTTATTTTTTTTTTAATCTTCTTTTTAGGAGCACAACGCAATGACAAGCATGTATAGAAAAATTCTCACAAAATATTTCACACTTGTTTCCAACTTTCATCATCTAAATAAATTTTCCACATTTCAATGTTCAACTCTTTAGTTATGGCTAAATAGCTCCAACATTTTAATAAAAATAGTTCCTTATATATATATAGTTAGAACTTAGAACACCAAGTAATTTGTTTTCGTTTTGGGCAAAGAAAAATTTAATTTTTCATGTTACCATATAAATGGCCTTTGTTTGGTTTAGTTTTTAAAATCTATTTTCATAAATTTTTAAAAAAAATTTAGAAGTTAATTTGAAAAAGAAAAACTCATTATTTTCATATACTTTTTTCTTTTGTGATAAGTCTATTAAAAAAAAAAAAAAAATTCTCAAAATCAAACCAAATAGAGTTATTTCCAAACCTCCAATTTACCACTTTGGACTTGGGGCCTTGGAGGTTCATACAGTGTGCTGTCAATTGGGCTGGTTGGGCCCGTAATCACAGTCCAACTGGTTTGGTCTCAACCAATCCGACTTTTGTTTTTTTGTTTTGCTTTGTTTTTATAATTTTGGGCAACCGGGATACACCATTTGCATGTAAATTGGAATTTTGGGTGCTCATTCAATTTTTGCATTGGCCCAAGTGATCCATTAAGTAAAAAAGCCCAATCAAAATTTAGTCGGGATCAACGGCGTCGTTTCTATTTTTCTTTTACATCTTCCTATCCAAAATTTTCCATTTCACCACTTTCTCGGGAAAATGGCAGCTCACACACTTTCTCTCTCTACACCAACAACGTCGACCGGAGCTTCCCATTCCCAACATAATTACAGACTACCCAACTCGTTTCCACCATCTCTGACTCAAATTCTCAGACCACAAAGCTTACAGAGTCCATGGCTGGGCAGTACAAAGCTCTCTTTTCAATCCTGCTCTCTCATGACCCCATTGTCAAAGCATCGACCCATCAATGCCACAGTCTTGTTCAGCCTCCCCACTGCGTAATCTCTCTCTCTCTCTATATATATATATACACTCACACGTACATATGTGTATTTGAGGATTATGCTATGGAGGAGTTGAGATTGTTATGATTTGTTATTGCAGTAAACCAGAGAGGGTTTCATCTACTGAGATAGTACCCAAGTGAGTTTTATCGGGATTTTGCTGAATGTTTTTGGGTTTTTATTGTTTTGTTGATTTTTGATTTGTGTGGGGGGTGGGTTTGTTTGTTTGGGATTTTGAGATAATTTGAGTTGGGGTGACTGAAATTAGATGGTCTTCAAACGCTATAAAGTCATTTGCTATGGGTGAATTGGAAGCAAGAAAGTTGAAGTATCCCACTACTGGGACAGAAGCTCTTCTTATGGGGATCTTGATTGAGGGTTAGTCATTTGGGCCTTATAAATTTTCTCTTTCTTTCTATATACATGTTCATTTTTAAATTTTACTTTTTTAATGTGAATTGTGTTAGCTCAATACTATAAATGAATCTATTTGGAGACCCTTAATAAGGATAGGCCTGAAAATAGTGTATTTATTAAGTATACTAAATTACAAGTAAAGCAGCACTGAATTACAATTATTCAATCCCGCTTGTCTATATAATTATTAAGAATCTGCGCATAATTAGCCAAAAGTTGTCTGAATGATATAATAATGTATGCCATGAGCTTTTGGATGGAGAGGATTAAGCACCACCTACCTTTTGGAAATTGAACAATGCACTCCATATCTGCTTTCACAGTCTTCACCTTGTCATGATTTGTTTTTGGTTTCTAAAATCTCTTTTACTGTAATTTTTTGTTCTTTTGCAAGCACGTTGAACAAAAATATAAAAATACAAATCTAGTCGCTGAGCTTATAAAAGGCTTTCATTGGTTATAGATGGTTGTAAACTTGAATGAGCCCAAACTCGTCCAGGCATGGGCATTGGGGACTAAGCTTTGGAGTAAACCGTCCAACACTTTCCCTTTACAAGTTATTTCAGTACAGTAGGGACAAAATTAATGTACTTGTAAAAATGTAGAGATAAAATCCACTAAATCATGAATATAAACAACATAGTACAACAGTTATGTTGTACACATGCTTCCAACATGCGGTTTCTACGATTCCTGGCAGATATACCCAACAAGTTTATATAACAAAGAAAGAAACACATTTTCTTCACTCAGAAATAGCTACACATTCCAGTTTAAGAGCTGGAATTCCAGTTTTAGCGGCAACTGTAGAAATAGCGGCAACTGTAGAAACATCTGACCCTATGGTACTTGCATATAAGCTAATACCATATTTTCTAAATATATAATCTTCATTCCTGAACAAGCAAACAGTAGGAAATAGCATTGCATACCCAGATGTTGCATCTTAATTCACATGGCATAATTGTTTTAAGTAACAAATACATGTGATTGTTCACATGGTCTCTATGTTTGGAAGCGGCAGAGTTACTATAGAGAATTCTTTAATAATGTGCAACCTTAGTTTCTACCTTCTGTTTCTTTTGCTGGCAGGAACTAATGTAGCTGCAAAGTTTTTGCTGGCAAATGGAGTTTCAATTTTCAAAGTGCGCGAGGAAACTATCAAGTTACTTGGAAAAGGTGACATGTACTATTTCAGTCCTGAGCACCCTCCTTTAACCGAATCAGCTCAAAGGGCCCTTGATTGGGCTGTTGATGAAAAGCTAAAATCTGGTAAGTTTCAACTCAGTTTGCTGAACTTTTACTTTTTTGTGATTTTGTTTTTTTAGTTGGTCCATATAGTTTTTGTATGTTTCAATGCTTCTTGAGGGCTCATGCAACCACATATTTAATGTCCCAAGGAATTCATACACGGTCACTTTAGATGGCAATTTGAACATAGAATTTAGTTCATATTCTTATTCATTCACAGTAAAGGTCATGACATGACCCAATTCCCACCTGGAAGTAGTGTCCACTATGGCCCATTCCAATAGCTGGCCTTGTGGGTTTGTTCCCTTAACCTCCCATCCAAAAGGCACCTCAACAATGAAGGTATCCTGTGCTGTCTTATAAGTACTTCCCAAACATCATCCACAACTGATGTGGGATGCCAACATCCCTACTTCGGCCTAGGCATAACTCTGACTCTAACACCATGTTAGACGCGTGACCCAGTCCCCACTTGGAAGTATTGTCTGCTATGGCCGAACGTAATAGCTGGCCTTGTCACAAATTTGGCCCCTATGGCTGCAACCCAAAAGTCACCTCCATAATGGAGGTGTCCTGCATCGTACCTGCACATTGTCTGCAACTTAGGAAGCACGGATACAGATACGGGATACCGATACGATACGGTACGGCTATGGATACAGATACGGATATGGCTACTACGATGCAACAAAATTTGAAAAATTAGGATAAGGGTACGGCGGGGATATGTTCGTAAAAAATATTATTTTTATAATTTTTAGTAATGTAGCAGTGGTATGTATAAAAATAAAACCTAAAGCAAAAGACAACTTGATAAAAAAGAAAGATTCCTATAACGCTAAGAGTCTTTAAGGTCAATAGCTTCAACTTGTTTCCCTTCATCAATGAATATCACAGCTTCCATATGTATTTCATCAAGAGAAAGACTTGCAATTTCAAGTAAGCCTACACCCTCCAAAATTACTACAGATAATATGAAGAGATAAAGATAAATAAAATAAAATATATACATTTCAATATTAAAAAAATATTACAATATTATTTTTTATTAATATAATAAGATTTTTTTTTAAATTTTATTTATGAAAATGGGATTAAAATATTATGTGAATTAAAATGTTAAGAAAGTCTAATATAATTATGTAAAATTTGTAAGATTTATTATATTTTCTTTAAATCTCATAAGAGGTCAATGTAATTCACCTAAACATAAATTATGATGGATTTAAAATGCCATCTCATATTTAAAATGTGTGTTGATCATATTTAAAATTATAAATTCTACCATTTAGATCAATACAAATTTATATTTTGTTCTCACAACACATAATGATCCTAAAGAAAAGTGACCATCCACAAGTCTTCTAAATACTGACAAAAATGTCTTCAGTGCCCTAAAAAAATGTGTGAAAAATTCTACAGAAAGGAAAGTTTGCATGCCGAGATGCCTTTTTCTTCACTAACACTTTAGATGATCGAGCGAGCGAGAGAGAGAGAGAGAGAGAGAGAGAGAGGCGCCTTGATCGATGATGACTCCTTGTTGCTGTTCGCGAATCGCGATAAAGATGATAGAGACGACGACAACGACTTGCTTCTATTCGAGTTGTTGCTGCTTCGAGGTGAGTGAGTTAGGACTTGGTTGATTTTTTTTTTTTGTTTTATTTTAGATGACTTTTGTTATTTTACACTTTGTCCTCATTATAAGTTTTTTAAATTATTTTTTTGCCCTGCCGTATCCCGAAAGTATCCCAAGCGTATCCCTGAAGTATCTTTGCGTATCCCAAACGTATCTAAAATTAAAAAAATTAAAAAAAAAAAATTGAGATACTTCTTTGCCGTATCTGATACATATCCCGCCGTATCGGACGTGTATCTGTATCCGATACGTATCCGACATGTGTACGGCGGCCATTTCGGAGTATCCTTGCTTCATAGTCCGCAACTGTTCTGGGATGCCAACAATCTCTATCTTTGATGCTAAATAAAAGGGAGCCACCACCAGTTATGTAGGATAGGAGTTGTTGATGGACTTAAATAATAGCTATCTGGACATTTTGGGAGAGAGGGGTGATATATTTTATACCTTGGATTAGTTTATAGAAAAAGAAGATTTTATACCTTGGATTATTGAAGATGTCTAAAATAGTTACTCGAGTGCATTTATTTGCCTTCTAGTAAAAACTTACAAATTGAGAATGCTTTGCATTCAAGTAAATTTCTTTTTTTTTTTTTTGAACATAGGCATTTGAGTAATTTACACCCCCCACAATTGTGCATTGCTAGGAAAACACCAAACTTGTTTTAAGTTTTTTGTTCTTTTATCCTTTCTTTCTTTAATAACTGCCATGCCAGAAACAAAACTCTTGTTATGAAATGCAGGTGAAAGTGGGGAAATTACGCCTACTCATCTGCTTCTTGGTGTGTGGTCTGAAAAGGAATCAGCCGGTCACAAAATAATGGCTGCACTTGGCTTCAACGAGGAGAAAGCCAAAGAGCTTGAGACTTTAATTTCTAAACCTGGCTCTGTTGAGGATTAAGCATATTTGATATTCAAATTCACCAATGTTGTAATTCTTCAACTCGAGATGGATTGAAGATTTTTTTATGGGCTTTTCACAGAGATTTCGATGGAATAGTGCATCCCTGAAAATCCTCAAATTTGTTTACAGAAGTTTTTGTGTTCAATGCACACCAGATATTCAAGTGTAATAGTGACACCCGATTCTCTAATACTAATTTGATGGCATTTTGTGGAATCCAATTCAGTGTCTAAAATCTCCATTGATGAAACCTCATTTTTTTAATTTTTTATTTATTTTTAATTTTACTTTGCTCCATTTAATCAAAACTAGACATAAATCATTGACACAATCTTTGCTCAAGAGAATGTATGATATATAGAGGTAGTGAAGTTTTACGAAAAAGGGTGAAAAAGATCCCTCCCATTCAAATTACCGGAAGGGCAGGCAGCTCGTCAAATGCTGAGTCCTTCTCCACTGCCAACTCCTCATCAACCGACCACTTCCTTGTTGCCTCCATCTTCCTCAACAGTCTTCTCTTCCACATTGCCAGCAAGTATTTGAGCCTTTCTAGCTTCCTCAACCCAGTCAATCCTTGCAACAAACACCAACAACAGAACCAAGCACCCAACCATCCCAACCAAGAACCCTGCCAGTAGCCCACCCAGCCCAAGCCGGACCTTGAAAGCCAAAACTATACCCAAGGGCAAGGCTAGGAGGTAGAATCCTCCTAGACTGGCGTACATGGCCAACCATGGCCTGGCGGTTCCACGGACTATTCCTCCACACACTGTTACCGGAAAATTTACCACTTCCACCACAGCCATTAGCAACATCATGTCCTTCACACCTCTGATTATACCCTTATCATGGCTAAACAAAGGCCCCCACAGTCCTCTGGCTGCTACCATCACCGAGCCACCGATGAAGCCCAAAGCTATACTCACTGCCAAAGACACGCATGCAGACCGGTAAGCTGGCCCAGCCCGGTTCGCACCGAGCTCATTCGATACCCTAACAGAAGCGCAGGTTGCCAATGAGAGCATAACAGAGTAAACCAAGTAATCGAAGTTTAGTACTATGGCCAACACTCCTACTGCCTGTTTTGCATTCGCGAACCGCCCAGTTAGCAAGACAAGAATTTCAAAGCACCACCACTCGAGGCATGTGGTGAGGCAGCAGGGTACGCAGAGCTTGAGCAGCGTGATCCAGTCATGAACACCTTGGTCCCACCACCCTCCTTCCTTCCACCTCCCTCCCTTTCCATTTTCAGCGATCACCGCGTATGAAGCTAGAAAAATCATAACCATGAGGTCAGTTATCCAAACTGCCATTGAAACCCCCTCGAGACCCTTAGCTCTGAAAAGTAACAGATTGATCGGCACGTGAAAAGCCACAGCCAGACAAGAACTGATCATATTAGGCACAGTGATGCTCTGTGAGCTCAAGTAGGCCTTGAGAGGACACAAAAAAGAAGTGATCACCAAATCAGGGATGAGGTAGAGAAGGTATTTCTTTGCGACAATCACTATTTCTCTTTGTTGGCCGAAATGAATGAGGATTGTGTCAACATTGAGCCACAAAAGAGAGATAGGCAGAGTAGTGAGTAGTAACAAAAGGGTAGCCATTAAAAGGGTCTTGTGGAGGAGCTTGAAATTTTTAGCTCCGTAAGCTTGGCCACAAATGGGTTCCATGGCGCCAGAGAGGCCGTTCAGGACCGAGAAGCCGGTGACATTGGCAAAGGTGAACGCCAGTGTGCCACCGGCTAGTTGGAGGTCGCCAAGGCGGCCTTGAAAGGCGGTGGTGATGGCGAGCTTGGCGAACCACGTTAAGTTCATGGCCATGAGAGGGAGGGTGATTCCGCGTTGCGTTTTGAGCTCGGAGAGGGTGGTGTGGATGAAGTTGAGAGGCCATTTCTGAGAGGTTTTCTCAACTGGGTTGTTTTCCAAACTCCGTGTTGTTTGAGACATTGTTGGATTGTGGATTGGTTTTGGCTTTGTTTTCTTATTTGAAAGATTAGCAAGTTGAGCACTACTGCCCCATGGCACTTTGTGGGTGTTTGGGAAGTGGTTATTTTAAAGGTTTTTTTGACTTTTTGATTATTTTAGTAGACTATTTTAATTTTTGTGTTTGGGAAGTTGGGTTAAATTTTTGGATTGATTGTTGTATTGAAAAATATATTTGAAATGATGTTTAAAATTGAAATGACAAATTTGCCCCTAACCTTATTTTTTTCAAAATAGATGTACAAGGGCAAAATGGTCATTTAAGGCTCAGCTTACACTGTATTGGTGACAGTGTAGGCTGTCCGTGCGGCCCAGCCACTGCTTTTCCCTTTTTTTAAAAAAAAAAAAAAATCAATGGGTTAGGCAGCTACTATTGAGGCTAAAAGTTTTTTTTACACTTTTGAGGATAAAATAACCTGTACTCCCAGTTCCCAAACACCGCCTTTATATCAATCCTATTTTAATTTAATTTAATTTTTTTTTTGCATGAATAACTTTTATTGTAAGGCCATACGTGTTTGGCGGATTAGATTAGATAGGGTTATGAATGCGGTGGAATTGAGTGAAAAAATTAGTAAGGTGAGAGTATTAAGTTAGCGATGTAAGATAAAGTGTGTTTGTTTGAGGAGTTGTGTGGTGGTATTAGTTGGTTGGAATTAAATATATGAAATTACATGAAAGCCTTTATTACATAAAAAGAGATTTTATTGTATTTGATAAATTGAGGGTAAAATAGACATTTTGTTTCAATTCAAGTGGATTGGATTAACACTCCCACCTCCTCCATGGGAATGCTAATCCTATCCCCAAGTAGGATTGGTACTCCAATGGAGACTCGTAGTCTCTTAATATGTAACACAACCAAACATGGATTTGGTGGAATCCACGGGATTATTAATCCAATGCCACTACTTAAGAGGCCAAATAAATATATTCTGAAGTCTATGAAATAGACAATTCAGATCATCTATATGTATTTAAGTTGGGGCCCACAAGAGAAATATGAAGAGAAGTTTATTCCCATGACAGTTAATCTCTTATACTTTCGATCCTCCCATGAAGCATTTTTAAGGGAAAATTGTAAGTTTCTTCCCTTCTTTATTTACTGTATATTTTTTCATACTGTTTCTCTCTCTTTATTGTATTTTCTAAACTTACCACCCCCACTACTGACCATCCCTTCACCGGTAGATTTAGAAAATACAGTACAAAGAGAAAATACTGAAAAATATTGAAGAAAACGCAAGAGAGAAAAAATTATGTTTTTTAAAAAATAAAAAATGTATTATGTGGTGTCTACATAACAATTTTCCTTAGACAATTTAGCACTAAATTAACTAAAGAGTTCCATTATAACTAGATCAAAAAGTACAAAAAAAAAATTATTAAAATTAAAAAATTAGATACCAAAGTAAAATTTGATGTAAAAGTGCTATATTTGGAAAGCTAGTAAAAAACTAACTTTTAGCTTTTAATTCATTTTGAGTCATATCATTTTTCATATTTTTTACACATAAAAAGATAAAAAAAATTTAAAAAAAAGTCAAAAAATTAATTTTTAACTAACTTTTCATATCACCTTAATTTATCTCAAAAACTTTGCGTTACAAACTCATTTTTTCAATGAATAGCATCAAAATCTTACGTGAATAAGATTGATAATGTTTTTGAGTGCATGGGTTTCGTGAAGGAGTTTGTTTTCAAACAAGAACCAAAAGGTTGGCCTTTTATAACGGCCAATTAAGGAGAGAATGGGTGGAGTTCGCTTTTAGTTTTTAGATAATTATTTAATAATTTTAGAGTATAGATACATGATAATTTTTAATATTATAATTGGTGAAGAAGGTGGGTATGTAAGATATTATGTTAGGTGATTAGAAAATATAAAAGGTATATAAAATAATGATTAGTTAAGAGATACGAACACATAATATTTCGAAAATATTAAATAATTTCTCTTAGTTCTATGGTGCGTGATGAGAATGCAAGGTATGATTCAAAAAGTTTCTTTTTTCCTTTCTTTTCTAAAATTGACAAGCCTTTTTTTCTTTTTCTTTTTTGAATAAACAAGTGGCGTAGGAGGAATGAATAATAAAAAAACAGAAATAATTTGATTGTTGTAATGTTTAAAATAACATCAATTTCTATAATTAGATTATAATTGAGTATAAATGAAAAACTTAATCAAACGGTACGATAAAATAATAGAAATAGATTGTCCTTATAACATTGCTTAAAAAGTAAATATGTAACATTGTGACAAAACCAATTAAATCAATTCAGTTGTTATTGTGGGTGTAGATTTTTGACCACACAATTAAACGGGGAACTCAGTTGGAGAGCATTGGCAGAATAGATTAATCCCAACAATCTGTCACAGAAAGATAAGAGTCTGGTGGTGGTTTGTTCACCCGGGGGCATTCCGACGATCAAGTCAGTAATCAATATCTCTCAAAGATAGCAAAGAGTACTTAAAACTCACTAGAAAAGAACTTACTGCTCACAGTATGTCACCCATCTTTGAGACCCACGGGGGTGCCCTGCTTTTATAGCCAGCACTGACCTGATCCCTCTAGAAGCCATGCTTCATGAGACTCTGACTTAATGCTCATCCTAAACTCTCTTTGAGCCTTACCTTTATCCAGGCTGAGATCATCTTTTGTTCTAGGACTCTTGTCCCTTATTTGCTTACCTCGGATTCCGGCATCTCCTTAGATAACCTCGGCCTAGTAGAGATCATCTCGGCATTTCGACCAAGCCACGTGGCACCTCGGCTAATACTATAGTGACTTCGGCTTTAACTCGACATTTTATTATGTTCCGAACTCGGGTTTCATGGTTTAATGTTATTGTCCATCTTTTATTCCTCTTGTTGCTGCTTGGATTGGCCATTTGGATTGTAGTTGTGTGTTTGGAACATGTTAGTTGCTTGTTTTTTCAAACCTTTGTTGCCCAGAGTTTTGTTCTTCTGCTCGAGTGGCCATTCTTGCGCTCGAGCGAGCTTTGCAAACTCTCAGTATTTTTGCAGACCTGCAAATACTAGAAGAGTGCATTCTACGCTCGAGCGACATTTCTTACGCTCGAGCAATGTCCTTCATCTGCAAACTTTTGAAAGTATGTATTCGACGCTCGAGCGTCACTTCTTACACTTGAGCGGAACATTATGTCTGACGCTCGAGCGGATTGCGTGTATAATAGATCGCGAAGATGACATTTTTCATCACTTTTTCACTCATCTCTCTCTCTAAAACTCTTCAAAACCCTAGATCTTGAGCTTCTCTTTCTAAAACTCATATTTCTCTACTATTTCACCTTAATCCATTGGGTTCTTCACCCTAGTGCCTTTGAGAAAAAGGTAGAGCACGTCGTGGACTCTCTTTTCATCCGAACAAAAGTGGGTTTCGGTGTCTTTGGAGTTTCAACATTGCTTTGCTTGTCTTCTGTTCTTGAGTTAGGGATTTTCTACACTTTCATATAGTCTTTAGCTTAGTTATTTGTCGTTGTATAATAATTGTGGGATTTGAGAGTAATTTGAACAAACCTAGGGTTTGGGTGTGAAATAAAAAGAGGGTTTTTTTTATTTATTTATTTTTATTTATTTTATTTTTTTATAAATGGAAAATAAATGGTTATGGAGTTTGAAAATAAGATTGTATTGTGTCAAAATTGTTGATTTTGGTACTTGGGTTGATATTTGAAAATGGAGAGTTTGTCTTAAAATGATTATAATAGTTATTTTTTGTATAAATAAATGAAATTGGTATTGTAAACATGAAATTGGGTGAGTATTAAAATAGATGGTGGAGTTGAGTATGTAATACCTCTCATCTTTGAAAATTTTGAATAAATTATCTGTCTTGAGATTGAATATCTGTTTAGAAATAACTATATTGGGCTATCGATGGAAGATAGTTATGATTGTTGTAAAAATTGCATTAGGATTAGATAAATTGAAACTAATCTATTATTGATTGTCATTGAATATGACTATGTTTAAATACATTGTATATATATGATGTTTGGGAGGAGAAAGCAAATGTACTCCATTGCTTGGGAAGAGATAGGAGATGGACTCCATTGAAAATTAAGTTGGCCAAAGTATCCAGGGTGAAAGTTCCGAAATCTTGTGTATGCATGGGTGCCGATCCCACGGACGAAATTTTCGTAAAATGGTAAATTGAAGTGTTTATGTAGTAATTGTGTTGGTTAGATAACCACTGAGTTGTAGTCTCAGTTGGGTTGTTAAAAGATAATAAAATTGGCTCATGGATTGAAATGAATTAAAGGAAAATGAAATAAGATATGAACATGGTACTTTTTTTTTTTGATAACTCAGGTATCCCCAACTCGCTAATTTTAAGGGAAGCCAGGACTAATCCCAAGGGCCTTGAAGTTAACGACCGAGCAAACCTCCAGTAGCCTCAAGGGGTGACTCGAACTCGAGACCTGTGGATTTTATCTTCCAGACTTTACCGAACATGGTACTTAATGATTATTAAAAATGTGAATGTTTTGTCACAGGCATTGTATTTGCACATTGTACTTATGTTTTTGTTAAACCTTATATATTGTGTTAGATTATTCCTATTAGGCTTTGGCTTACCTTATTTGGGAAAACTATTTTCAGGTGTTGGTAACATGCCTTTGCCAAGGCAATAGCTTGGAGGGACTTTTGGGAAGCAAGATGTGACACACTAAATATTTAATTAATTCCACAACCAACCACGATTATTAATAAAAATAATAATAATCTATAATAGTAAAATAAAAAAATAAATTTTGTGATTGTATGCGATAAAGTATAATTTAATAATAATAATAATAATAATGGAAGTAATAAAATAAATAAGTTATATGTGCTATGTAAATTAATTTGTCATTACGGTTATTGACATGGATAGGCCCACAAGGACCACAGCCCACCAAGGGTAAACCCAGGCCCACAATTTAGATCCCATTGCACAACCCGGTTAGTAAAACCCAATACAGCTGGAGGCCAACTGAGCAGGGAAGGTCAATGATGTTCGGACACGTGGCGGGTGCAGAACGGGCCACGTCAGCAGACAAAGATCTGCAAAGTTATTGCCGCAGCACATCACCATTAATGCAGCCCATCACAGCATTTATTGCGACAACACCCCTCAGCCGGAATGGCACCCCCTCACCCTGAACAAGGCGAACCACGGCGTAAACTTTCGACGGGGAGGTCAGAACGGCTGAGACAGCGAAATGATTACCAAAGGATATAAGCAAAGCTTGAAGGCAAGAAGAAGGTTAAGTTTTTCTATCCCTCTCTCTCTCATTTCATTACTGGCCACATCTTCTAATTCATACACCGGAGGGTTCGCCGGGGGATTACCCCGTTCCCCGTTGAACTTGTTTGCAGGTTATCCAGTGGACTTGAGGAGCTTGGATCGGTATAGCCCATTCACCAGGACAAACTATACCATCAGTTGGTGCCGTCTGTGGGAACCGGTTGATCCGTGCGCCAGTTGTGTTCATTGTCGCCGGAGACCCTGTTCCAGTGACTTCTACATCTCACCCGTCAAGTGCATGGTCACGACTAGATCCATGGCCTCTTACCATAATGCTACCGATCACCAAACCGACCCTCCCAATCCAAACAATCCACCACAGTACTTCATCGAGCTCACCAACAGCATCAACCGTATGGCTAAACAAAACCAAGCCTTAATCAATGCTCTGCTCCAACGAAACCTCCCTATTCCTCCACCACCTCCAAATATTCCACCCCATCCAGAACAAAGTCCGGGCCATGCCATCCCACAGCCCAATCCTCTCAACTCTGGGGGCTTACAACCCCCTCACCCACATATACATCCACTGCCTCCACCCCCACGTCCATCAGTCGTGACACTAGCTCCCGAAGGAGAGGCCAGCAACGTCCAACACCTGTCTCCCTCTGGTGGTGACAACATTCCCCTTTGGGACGCTGAACTCCGAGCCATGAAGCTCAAACTCCAAGGGGTTATGCAGAATATCCAACATAAGCCCTCTACCACGGCAAACTCCCCATTTGTCGCCTCCATCCGAGACAAACCCCTGCCCGCCAAATTCAAAATGCCCACCATTGACTCCTTCGATGGCACAATCGACCCGGTCGACCATCTAGAGACCTACCGCACCCTCATGATCCTCCATGCCTTCCCTGATGAAATCACGTGCCGAGCCTTTCCCGTGACACTGAAGGGGTCGGCTCGGTTGTGGTTTGGCCAGTTACCACCGGACTCGGTCTCCACTTTCCAGCATCTCAGTGACTTTTTCTTGAGCCATTTTATCGGCGCCCAGCGCCAACGACGCCCGGCCACCCAGCTACTCAACATCCGTCAGACCGAGGAGGAATCATTGCGCAGCTTCGTCACTCGCTTCAACACCGAAGCCCTGCAAGTTGCCGAAAATGACGACAAGGTCATCCTCACAGCCTTCATGGCTGGTCTGCGGTCATCCGATTTCCTTTTCTCTCTCTCCAAGAACCCCCCGACCTCCATGGCAGCCCTACTTTCCAAAGCCCAAAAATACATGAATGCCGAGGATTCACTCGCCGCTCGGCAAGATCCAACAGCTAAAAACCCGACCCCCAGAGAAAAGAGAAAAGACCAAGAGCCCAGCAACACCCAATATCATAGCCAGACACCCCGCTACGCCAACCGACCCCCTCGCACCGACCGGTCAGCACCAGTGAGACCGTCCGGTCGGTTCGAGGGATATACACCCCTCAACTCTCCCATGGAACATGTCCTTAACCAGATCCAACGGGACTACCCCCTCAAGTGGCCTCTCCCTCTACGGAACCCTTCTAATCGGAAAGACCAGTCCAAATATTGCCGTTTCTACCAGGACCATGGCCATAACACCGATGATTGCATCAGCCTCAAAGATCAAGTGGAGACCCTCATTCGCCAGGGGCGTCTAAGCCGATTCACAGACACCCGCCTTCAGCAGAGGCAAAGGACCGAGCCCCACAGAGACAATCGCAGACACACCCCTCCGCGGCGACCAGCTCAACCAGACCAGGGGCATGATCGACCCCCCCCAACAACCTCGGCCTCAAGGTAATCCACCTCCACCAGTTGGTGAAATTAGAGTTATTTCAGGTGGTCTTGCTTGTGGGGGACCATCCCGCTCAACTCAGAGGGCAGAACTTAGAAAAATACGACAGGGCTCAGACAAGGCAGTCACCACAGTAGACCGACCCCCCAAACAACCCAAGCAGTGGACAGAGCTCATCACCTTCGCAGACGCCGACTGTACTGGCATCCGTTATCCTCATGATGATCCCCTTGTCATCTCCACCGTTCTCTCCAATTATAAGGTCAGACGAGTTCTCATCGATAATGGCAGCTCTTCGGACATCATCTTCCTCAACTGCTTCCGCCAACTGAAGATCGGGGAAGAAAGTCTGTCTCCACTCCAAACCCCCTTGGTTGGTTTCACTGGCGACCGGGTGACCTCTATCGGCTCCATTGATCTCCCCATCACCATTGGGGAGTACCCACGGCAAACCACGAAGTTGCTCACCTTCCTGGTGGTCGATTGCCCATCTGCCTACAACATCATCCTCAGCCGCACCGCCCTCAATGCCTTCCAAGCCATCACATCTACCTATCAGCTTGCCCTCAAGTTCCCTACCGATCTCGGGGTCGGAACAGTCAGGGGAGAACAGACCGTGGCTAGGAAATGTTATGTGGCCTCACTTAAAGAAGTCAAACTGAAGGAGGCGATGATCATTGAAGGACTTGACGTCCGGGATGAGGACGAGCTGATCAGAGGCGAACCTATGGAAGAACTCGTTGAAGTTAACATCGATCCTACCAACCCACTCAAAACTGCCAAAATCGGCAGTCAATTACCTCCCCAAACCAAGGCCGACCTTACCGCTTCTCGACCGAAAGACAGGACGCGTCTTTGCACGACTTATGCAGACATGCCAGGCATCGACCCCTCTTTCATAACTCACCGCCTCAGTATTGAACCTCATTTCCGACTTTACCGACAAAAGCAGCGTATTTTCCACCCAGAGCGCAACAATCTCATAGCTGCAGAGGTTGACAAACTCCTCGAGGCTCAGTTTATCCGAAACGTGGATTATCCTAAGTGGCTGTCCAATGTGGTCCTAGTTCGCAAGAACAATGGCAAGTGGCGTCTCTGCGTCGGCTACTCCGACTTGAACTAAGCTTGCCCCAAAGATAGCTATCCACTTCCCCACATTGATCTACTGGTCGACGCCACGGCTGGTCATCAAATGCTCAGCTTCATGGACGCTTTCTCCGGGTACAACCAAATCGTGATGCACTCATCCGACCAGGAACACATATCCTTCATCACCGACCGGGGTACCTACCACTACCGTGTCATGCCGTTTGGACTGAAGAATGCTGGGGCCACCTACCAACGTTTAGTCAATGCAGTCTTCCACCATCAGATCGGACGGAACATGGAAGTGTATGTGGATGACATGCTAGTCAAGAGCAAACTCTCCACTGACCACCTCACCAACCTACGAGAGACTTTTGCCACCCTTCGCAAATATCAGATGAAGCTTAACCTAGAGAAGTGTGCCTTTGGCGTAGGATCTGGCAAGTTCTTGGGTTTTATGGTCAGTCAGTGCGGCATCGAGGCCAACCCTGAGAAGATCAAGGCCTTGATTGAGATGCAGTCACCCAAAACCGTTAAAGAAGTTCAAAGGCTCACTGGCAGAGTGGCAGCCCTCAACCGTTTCATCTTCCGCGCAACGGATAAGTGCCTACCATTTTTCAAAGTTCTTCGGCAGACCTTTGAATGGACAACTGAATCCGAAGAAGCCTTTCAACAGTTAAAACAGTGCATGGCCAATCCTCCCCTTCTCTCACAGGCAATCACGGGTGAGCCCCTCTTCCTCTACTTAGCAGTATCAAGCACCGCAGTCAGTGCAGCTTTCATCAGAGAGGACGACTCAGTCCAACGGCCGGTCTACTACATCAGTCGGGCTCTCATGGGAGCAGAGCAGAACTACCCCCTATTAGAAAAGCTGTCCCTGGCCTTGGTCACTGCCTCCAGACGACTCCGCCCCTACTTCCAAGACCATTCCATAGTGGTCCTCACCGACCAGCCCCTGAAGAAGGTCATGCAGCAACCAGAGCTCTCAGGAAGACTAATGTAGTGGTCAGTAGAACTAAGCCAGTTCGACATCTCTTATCGCCCCCGGACAGCAATCAAGGGGCAAGCTGTAGCCGACTTCATTTTGGAATTCACCAATCCAGCCCCAACCGCTAACCCTCCACCCCCACCAACTCTACCAGAGCCTGAAGATCCTCATTCTTGGATGCTCAATGTTGACGGCTCGTCTCGCAGGGAAGGAAGTGGGGCCGGCCTCATCCTCACCTCCCCTGAGGGGGGTTATTTCAAATGTGCTCTCCGCCTCTTGTTTGCGGCCAGCAACGATGAAGCCGAATACAAAGCATTGATAGCAGGACTTCGTCTGGCCAAAGACATTGGTGTTAGCCACATCCGCGTGTTCAGTGACTCCCAACTTATCATTGCCCAGATCACGGGAGAGTTCGATGCCAAGGATACCACAATGCGGGCTTACAGGGACATGGCGCTCCCCCTTGTTCGCCTCTTCAACACTTTCCAGATCAGACACATACCTAGGGCGGAAAACTCCAAAGCAGATGAGATGGCCCAGCTGGCCTCCGCCGACCAATCCGACCTCAGCCATGGAGTTCGCCTCGAATACCTAACTCACCCGGCCATCTCACCCGACCTGCAAGAAGCGCAATTCCTCCAGACGGAACCCATCCCTTGGGCATCTGACATCTTCCTCTTCTTGACCACTAGAGAACTCCCAGATGACCAACAGCAGGCTGCCAAGGTCAGAGCTCGGTCGGCTAACTACATTCTGGTCGACGACGTCCTTTACAAGCGCGGTTTTTTACGACCGTACCTGCGATGCCTCAGCCCCGCCGAAGCAACCTATGTAATGCAAAAGATCCATGAAGGAATCTGTGGCAATCATTCGGGTGGCAGGTCTCTCGCACACAAAGTACTCCATACAGGCTACTTCTGGCCGACTCTCAACAAAGATGCCACTGATTTCGTGCTTAAATGCGACAAGTGTCAGCGCTTCGCCAATGTCCCCCATGCTCCTCTCGCTGAGCTGATCACCCTCTGCAGCCCTTACCCGTTCGCCAAATGCGGGATCGACTTGGTTGGTCCACTTCCCACTGGTCAAGGCCAGACCAAGTTCGCGATTGTTGCCATTGATTACTTCACCAAGTGGGTCGAGGCAGAACCCCTCGCCACAATCACCGAGCGGAACACCACCAAGTTTATCTGGCAATCGATTGTCTGCCGATTTGGCATCCTTCAGGCCATCATCTCCGACAATGGCAAACAGTTCGACAACGCTAAATACAGGAAATTTTGTGCAGATCTCCAGATTCAACCATGCTTCTCTTCCCCCGGTCATCCCCAAGCAAATGGCCAGGTTGAGGTCACGAACCGTTCTCTCCTAAAGATCATCAAAACTAAGCTTGAAGCTGCTAAAGGCCTCTGGGCTGAGGAACTACCACATGTACTCTGGGCTTATCAAACCATCGCCTGGGACTCCTCGGGAAACCCTTTTAACATATGGCGCTGAGGCGGTCATCCCGGTAGAAGTCGGTCTGCCCACCCCCAGGGTCTTACATCCGGATCTCGCCTCAATCGAAGAACTCCGTCGAGCAGATCTGGATCTCATCGAAGAGCTCAGAGAGACTGCTGCCGTCAAATTGGCTTCGTACCAGCAAAAAATGAGAACACACTACAACCGCAGAGTCCGACCAAGGGAGTTCTCTGTAGGGGACCTTGTCTTGAGAGAAGCAACTCTCGCCACAAAGAATCTGACCGAGGGCAAACTTGCAGCCAAATGGGAGGGACCCTACGTTGTGAAGGCCCGCCCACGGCCAGGCACTTACCGACTTCAAGACATGGATGGTCGAGACCTTCCCCATCCCTGGAATGCTGAACATCTGAAACGTTACTATCAGTGAATTCCCACTTTTGTATTATCAAACTTGTTGTATTTTCCTTTTTCAAATACATAATACAAATGCCGATTGGAGTTCCAATCTACAATTTAACTGTCTGCACATTGCTTCCATGAAACTTTCACTTGCAGCACTCGCAACCTCGGCCAGACCGAGCACTTTCAAAAGCTTCAGCCAGAACTGAGCACTTCCAAAAGCCTCAGCCAGAACTGAGCACTTCCAAGAGCCTCAGCCAGAACTGAGCACTTCTAAAAGCCTCAGCCAGAACTGAGCACTTCCAAGAGCCTCGGCCAGACCGAGCACTTTCAAAAGCATCACCGAGCACTTTCAAAAGCCTCAGCCAGAACTGAGCACTTTCAAAAGCCTCGGCCAGACCGAGCACCTTTAAAAGCCTCGGCCAGACCGAGCACTTTCAAAAGCCTCGGCCAAACCGAGCACCTTTAAAAGCCTCGGCCAGACTGAGCACTTTCAAAAGCCTCGGCCAGACCGAGCACCTTCAACAGCCTCGGTGACCAGACCAAGCACTCAAAGCCTCAGCCAGACTGGGCACTAACTGCCCCAGCCAGATTGAGCCCTCAAAACCTTAACTAGACTGAGTGCCACCATTACTGGCACAGAGCAAGTTCCTTGCAACTTTCATTCCAGATCAACATTGGAATCATCCTATGCACGAAATTTCATAAAGTAGGACACTCAATCACAATCTGACGCCTAGTCACAATTTCAGAACCACTTTCTTACTTAGTCAAATCCCAAAGGTGTTCTCACGTATCTCATCTCCCCCACCACCTAGCTTATTTCTCCCATTGACTTGAAACCTACCTTTTTTTCTTCATCCATGGATTTTTCACCCATACTTACTCAATTACAAGTATTAATACCAGTTAAACATCATGTTGCACAATTTCACAATCCTATTTTTCAAAACTTCAATACAAGTCCCATTAAGGAGTTCTTTACCCCACTTTGCATTTAAGATTTATCTCAGTCCAATTTTATTCAGCATTAAGGGATTCTTCACTTTACTTTGCATCTCATTTTTATACAAGTCCTACGTCAGCACCACCTTGAACCTCACTGAATTTTCATACCACTCCAATCTAGCTCTGCATTGAGTTTTTCAGTTTTATGCGGGTTCAGTTTTACTATGCATAAGGTTCAGTTTTACTGAATTTTAACTTTGATCAATATTTCGTTTTTACGCCATTCCCAAACTTCATTCACACTGGCTTATACATATGCAAACACAATCACTCAAAGGCAATTTTTATTCATTAAAAAATGTGTACATTAGTCCACTACAGTATTTACAAAAAAAAAAAAAAAAAAAAACAATCACAATGTGTATACAAAGAAAAAACAAACCACCACTCCCATTCACTCCTCCTCCTCGCTGGAAATCAAATCTGCTTCTTCAACTCCTTCATCCAGGGGAGTCTGGGCCACGTCATCCTCCCCAATTGTGACACTACTCAGGTCAAGCCCTGGGAACAGCTCCTCAGCTCTCATTTTGAACATCTTCCACCCGCTGTCCCAGTACTCGGCCCTTTCATGCTTATAGAAATCTAATCGTTGGAAGCTCTCAATGACCTCAGCCTCAGATCTCCCCCCAACAACCGCCCTCGATGGGCCAGCCCCACCAGACTCCTTCCTAGCCAAGCTGCTGGCCCATTCTGGCGTCAATAATATCGAAATTCAGGCGATCCCTTGAATTGTTCAACTGCTGCAACATACAGATCGGGGTAGGCTGCCTTTTCAGAGGCCGCTTTCGCCCTTTCCTCGTCCAACTCTTTTTGAAGGATCGCCTTCTCAGAGGACGCTTTGGCCTTTTCCGCCTCCAGCTCCCCACGCAGGGCCTCAGCCACAGCAGCTACCCTCCCCCTCTCCTCCTCCACCTCTTTCTTCAGGCTCTCCTTCTCCGCCGTCGCTTTCTCCATCTCTACTTTCAACTCCCCCATCAGCCTCCCCTTCTCCTCCTCTGCCTTGGTCAGTTCTCTCTCCAACCTCTTCTGCAGAGCCTCAACCTTGGCATCTGCTTCGTCCTTCTGCCTGACCAGCTCCTCATTGCTGTTCATGGCCTCTTCGTGCCGCTCGACCGCGATGGCACAGGCTCTGTGGGACTCCTCCAACTTCTTCCGCTCACCAGTCAACTGGAACTCGAGTGACACAACCCTGCGGCGCGTGTCCTCCAACTCCAACTTGACTGATGGCAGCTCAGTATAGGCAACCTTCCACTCAGCGCTCTCCTTCTTCAACTTAGCCAACCCAGCCTTGGCCTCTTCAGCCTTAAGCTTGGCTCCCCCAGCTTTCCTCAGCAGGGCCCCCACCAGGGTAGTTACCTCCATTTGTGCGGAGCATAACCCCCTGAACAGGTCGGCCTCGTTGAATCCAGAGGCCGAGCGCAGTCCCGTTTCTTCCACTATCTTCACTAGACGGTCTGCCGCCGCCCTGGCTGGGATCTCTTCCCCCTCTAGCCTTCCAGCCACAGCGCGCGCATGGTAAATGGCTGCACCCAACCCCATTCCCCTTTCTTGGGGTGCAAGCCCCCGTTGAGTTTGCTCTCCTCCACTTGGCTCCGCCCCAGTCGACCCAACTCCTACTTGCATCGCTGGGGCGACCTCCACAGCCTCCACCGTTGGGATAACCCTTGCCACTTCTGGGATCTCCACCACAACTGGGGCCTCTTTCATCTTCTTGAACCCAGGCTCCCCTGCGGCCTCTTCAGGGGCACTTCTTTTCTTCCTCTTCCTCTTCAGAGCCTCCCCCTCCTTCCTGACTTTCTCCTTCACTGGATCCACAGGGGGCTTTCGTGGCTCAAAAGTGCTTAAGTCTTTACCCTCCAATGGCTTTGGGCGTGGTCGGATCCTCTCATTCGCGATCGGCTGCGCCGGTCGGTCATCTTGCATCTTCTTAAATTTTGTGGCCTTGGCAAGGATGGCTTGATCTTCTACCTCCTGCGCCTCCCTCCTGGCTTCCAATTCAGCTCGGATGAGGTCCGCACCGATCGGCGGTGGACCCAGCCCGGCCTCAAACAATGCGGATGGCTGAACCAGCTCGTCCCACTTGGCCTTCTCCCTCTCCCTCTACTCCTTCACCCTCTTCACTCTCTCCTCTGCCGCAGCCCCCAGTCTTGCCTCCATCGTCCTCATCGGCACCTTCCAGACGGTGCGCACTCCAGGCCCCCCGTTGGCCGACGCGTAGAACCACCGTGCTCGCCACCCCTTTATCGATGTGGGCAGCCCAGCCACCAAACCCTTCCTCGCAGCCGCCTGCAGCGTGACCCATGTCTCATGCTGCCCTGAAGCCTTGTAGCAGGCAAAGAATTCTTCCACCGTCATCGACTCCCCTTTATTCGCCTTTGGCCAGGCGCTTGCACAGGCCAGCAAAATCTTCCAAGCATTGGGCATCAGCTGGTCCGGTGCTACCTCCAGGTGGTTTAGCACGTCCACTACTATTTGAGGCAGTGGCAACCTCAATCCACCCTTCAGCGCCTCCTCGTACAGGGAAAACTCCCCTAGCCTGGCATCCGATGGCCTTTCCGTTGACATTGGCAGCAACAGCTCCACTTCCGCTGGAATCTGGTATTTCTCCCGGATGGCTTCCAACTCCGCCTCGATCGCCGACGACTTATGCAGCAGAGCTGTTGATCTGCCCGCCTCACCGATGGGCTTTCAGACTGCAATCATGGTGGAGCCATGGAAACGTATCGCTGGTTCCCCCACCCTCTCCGTTCTGTACTGTGCAGCCAATTCCTCTGCATCATCGTCTCCTAGTGGATCCACCCTCACATTCACATTTTCTTCTTGCGCCATTTCCAAAGTGTGTCTGCGGATCGCTTCTGAGGCAGGCACTAAGAAGTCGAAGAAATGCTCCAATGGTGTATCGCGTGCAACAAATGGTGTGATACTTGGAATGTTTTGGGTTCTTGAGAACAGGCAAGTAAATCGAATAATACCAAAAGCCCACGGTTTATCCGTATTCCAAGGATCCAAATTAATTTTCGCCAGTTTGAAAACTTTTCAAATCATCCGCCAAAATTGCCTCCTCAATGCCCATAATAATGCCTTGACGTTTCACTTATGATCTAACGCTTGACCTTTCTCCTCCCTCGAAATTCTGCCACGTATATGGCCTTGATGCGCTGACTTCTGCCCTTACCTTGTTTTTTCCACTTCAAATCATCACGTGACGCGCCGCCTCTTGACCGCTGGCCCACCCACGATCACCTCATGATCGGTCGACCTCTCGCTTCCGCCCCACCATCGGTCGGCACCACCCGCTCGGTCACCCTCGCGATCAGTCCACCCACTCGGCCGCCCACTCGGTCAGCCCCACCCGTTTGGTCACCCTCGCGATCGGCTCCACCGCTCGGCCGCCCGCTCGGTCGGCCCCACCCGCTCGGTCGGTATCTCCCACTCGACCACCCTCACGGTCGATCTCTCCCGCTCGGCCGCTCTCACGATCGGCGTCTCCCGCTCGACCGCCCTCACGGTCGGCCCCCCCACCGGGTGGACCCATCTTCCTTGTTATTATTCCCTTTGTTGGACTAAAGCTACACTCGGGAATGGGGGACTACTGACATGGATAGGCCCACAAGGACCACAGCCCACCAAGGGTAAACCCAGGCCCACCATTTAGACCCCATTGCACAACCCGGTTAGTAAAACCCAATACAGCTGGAGGCCAACTGAGCAGGGAAGGTCAATGATGCTCGGACACGTGGCGGGTGCAGAACGGGTCACGTCAGCAGACAAAGATCTGCAAAGTTATTGCCGCAGCACATCACCATTAATGCAGCCCATCACAGCATTTATTGTGACAACACCCCTCAGCCAAATGGCACCCCCTCACCCTGAACAAGGCGAACCACGGCATAAACTTTCGGCGGGGAGGTCAGAACGGCTGAGACAGCGAAATGATTACCAAAGGATATAAGCAAAGCTTGAAAGCAAGAAGAAGGTTAAGTTTTTCTATCCCTCTCTCTCTCATTTCATTACTGGCTACATCTTCTAATTCATACACCGGAGGGTTCGCCGGGGGACTACCCCGTTCCCCGTTGAACTTGTTTGCAGGTTATCTAGTGGATTTGAGAAGCTTGGATCGGTCTAGCCCATTCACCAGGACGAACTGTACCATCAGTTATCAAATCTATGATGAGGAGATTTATTTAGGGGGTAAATTAATCACCAATTAATGTGAGAAGATTAGCATGTATAGATATAATTAAACAAATTAAGTACCATTAATTACAAGGATTGCAAATCTGCTGAGATGAAGCAGTGGGGGGCCTTCTAGACACCTAGGATTAGGGAGGGGAGGTGAGTCATCACCTTAGGTAATTAGATAAGGATGAGTCATCACTTGAAGTTATGTGTATAAATAGGGAGAGGAGGTGCTGTAAAGTGAACGGGAAAAAAAAAAAGAAAAAAGAAAGAAAAAAAAAAGAGAAGGAATCAACGAAAAAAATAAAATAGAGTGCAAGAAAGAGGCCGAAAACCAACGGAAATAGAAAGGAATTAGTAAGACTCAATCTTAAGGTGAGTTATATTATACCTTAAGTCACCATAATATATTTTATTTATGTTTTAACTTACCATAATTTATTTTATATAAGTTATATTAATATTTCAACTACGTAGATTAATTTCTGAACTCTACTTGTTTAAAATGAAACCCATGGATATGTTTATTTAAGTTTTAGAAAGTATTTGACTATGACCTTATAAACAATTATGTTTTGTAAGTACCACCACGGGAGTCCCACGCCTTGGGGGATTTAAATAACCATTGGCCTCTGTTTGGCCACTTTGTGGTCCTTTGTTTGTCATGGATCCATTGACCTCTATTCTGACTATCACTTCTGTGACCTCTGTTCTGTTCTGTTTTGTACCATGGTTAAGGTTATTTATTTATATAATTTTTGTATTTCAGTTTCTGCCACGTAAATAATTTATTTTCCGAATTAAGTTATGTTAATGTTTTGGTTAACTAATTATCCATGGTTATTTTGTATTCCCTATACTCTTAGCATAATGTTTCTCACTTTGCTGTGTGCTTATAGTTATTACCTTTTCAGGTGATGAGATGTAAGGAGGACCCATAACCTTGTGTAGTGGAACCTGTGCAAGAAATTGATACTGATCCGTTAATTTGTTTTTTTTTTCTTTTCTTCCTGTCGTTTTTTTCTGATGGCCGGTCGCTGCATAATAAAATAATAAAAGCCTATGGATGTACTCTTTTTTTAGTAGAATGAAGTAACTTCTATTTAATTATTTTTATTTCCGTTTGCCTCCGCTTGCGCAGTTTAATTTGGTACGATTAGAATAAGTTAGTAAGTTGCGATTCTAACCCTAAGCCCCTGGGGTTGGGTTGTGACACAAGAGCTTCTTTATTTTGTTTTTATTCTTTTGTATAGTCAAGAGCTTTAATTGTATTGAGCTAGGCTCACTTTTGTGTAACCAAGTAATAACTTGGAAATATGTAAATCTATAGGGCATTTGACTATATGTTTAGTTTCATTCCTCTCAACATTATAACACATGCTATAAATTCAGGATGAACATTAGTGAATGTTTATTGCTTTGTTAACCTTTGTAAGCGAACTTTAAACTATGATGAATGAATATATCTTATTTCTCTTATTCTTCCACTTATGAGTTGTATTTATTACATAATTTTGAGGGCGTTACAGATACTTCAGCATCACCTTAGCCACATGCTGTTATTTACAAAATATGTCCCCACAACTGTCCCTAGGTTTTATTACCTCAGCAACCTGAGGTGATGGAACCTACATCGTTTTGTTCATATAGTATGTCGGCTAAATTTCACTCTTCTCGTTGAAGGAGATCATGACTCGTCGGCTCATTATAACCAGGACTCAACTGTCCACTTTTCCATGGATCAAGAGCCAAGAATCAATTTCTTGAAGTATCTCTACCGAGATCATCTCTCTAGCCGAGGTTATAGCCTTATTATTTTAAGAATTTCAAGAGTTCTAACTGCGCATGAGCTGTCACGTACAGTCTTTCAACCGTCTTTTCATCATGTCCCTTTCTCATTAGTTCGTACTTGACACGCGCTTTTAGGCAGTGTCGATTCTACACACGTTGCCTGACAGGCATGTCATTTTAGGCATTTCATTATGGTTTACCTTTTTTTGAATTTTTAACAAAACTCTTCTTTCTCTTTCCGTCTTTTCACTTTTGCAATTCATAATTTCCCTTGTCTCTTAGACTTTCTCTCTCTAAAGTTTTCCCAAACTGCCATTTTCATACCTTCAAAGCTCTGCACTTGCTCCGATTACCTTCTCCAGCAATCTTCTCACCATCTGTTTCTGATCACCTACGTCGTCTGACTTCGGCAAGTACTGTTCTGGCATCACTTCCTTGGCCCTACTCCAATAAGTTTGCTATTTTCTTCTTTTCTTCTTTTACTGTCTTGCAAGTATGTCTTTGTTTTGTACAATATCTCTTGTTCATGGATTTGCATCACACTGTATCTGTAGTTGCTCCTGTATTGCAATTAAATCCACACTTGTATTCATACTATGTTCTCTTTATTACAAACACATTCTTTCTCTTGGACTCGCTATGTGCTGTTCTTGTTTACCTCTGTGACTATATACATTATTCGTGGTTCTTGCACACATTTATGCTCTGTTCATAAACTTATAATTCCTTTCATATTCTTGGATTGCTGCTTGTTTTCTTGATTCTGAATCATGCTTCCTTGTTCTGTTTTTCTCACTGTGTTTCTAGATTCTTGTCTTTGATTCTTGTTTCTACGTAGAGTTAGGTTTGAGATTTTTGATTTAGAACTTTGTTCTCTAGGAAAACTAAAACAAAATCCTTCCTTGATCTCCAAAACCTTTACCCTAGTGCTCTGTACGGTTTAGCCGGGGTCCCTAAAAATCTTCAACAAGCCTCTTTTAACAACAATTGTTTCCAAACCCATTTTTAGCCGAGATAATGGGTATGTTCAGGTGGAGGGTAGATACCCCAAAAAAACTAGAATATTTTAGGCTAGAGTTTTTTATTCCAGCCGATGTTTAGTTAAGGTTGGCTGGAGAAGAGGATTCCATTATGCCTGATGGAGAATTCATGCCCTTTTCTATAGTTGCGTTTATTGAGTATGGACTTCAGTTTCCCCTAAACATCTTCTTTAGGGAAATCCTCCATTACTACAAGCTTAACCCCATGTAGTTAGCCATCAACTCATATAGGGTTATTAATGGCATTATCGAACTGGCTCGCCGAGAAAAAGCTAAAATCACGCTTGCCGACATTCAGTTTTGTTACACCATGTGTTGCTTTAAATCGAACAAGGGCAACATATATTACCTCAAGCCCAGATCCACTGCTTACAAATTTATAGCCGACCTCCCAAATTCAAATAAGGGTATAGAAGATGACTATTTGATCGTCTTGAGCAACTAGGAGTTTGCACTAGATAACGATCTTCATCTTTTCCCACTGCACCGAGCAGTCTTTAGGGAAGACGAGGGCAAGGATTTAGTTATCCTGTAATTCCATTTCAAACCTGTAAATTCATTTATTTGTACTAAATGTCTACATCTTGCTTTTGCAGTGTTTCCTCTACCAGTGAAGGACTTTTGCCAGACCTTCTTTCCCAGCAAAGATCTAAAAAGGCCGCTGGGTTTTTCAGTTGAGAAACGAAAAGCTCAGCTTTTACTCAACTATGTTCCCACTTATAAGTCTGCACTTCCCAAAGTCTCCAGATATATCAAATCTTTTCCATCTGCTACAAGTTCGCCAGTTATTTCATCACATCTGCCTGAGCAGGCCTCTTCTTCTAATCCAGTGGAGCTACCATCCACTTCTGCCCCTTAACTTATTCCACCCTTTTAGCGTCGACGTCGACATCGAGCTCTACCGAACGCTCCTACCGGCAAAACCCGAAGTTGCAAACGATGAGATTCTGAAGAATTGGCACACGACCAAGCAAACCCTCTAATTGCCTTGCCAGCAATCCATTTTGGCACCAGAGTCACCGTTACTGCAACAACCGACGAGATAGGCCGCAGCAAAGCCGTTGTAGAGGACCTCCTGGCCGACTTGCCAGGAGTGGTTACTGTTCAATCTTCTCTATCAGAGTCTCAACCCAAGCCAAAACCAAAGAGGGTGAAAAGGGCTTAGACAAAGGCCCCAGCTAACCAAGTAGATACCGAAGACACCGTGCCGATCTCAAAACTTGTCGAGATCAAGAAGAGCTCTTCTACTGCCGAGAAAAGGCCTGTCGAGGCCAAGTTGTCCGACACTTCTCGGTCGGAGAAGAAGCCAATGTCCGAGGCTGCTGCAAGCCTAGCTGCTTTCAAAGTTCATGAGCCATAAGCCCCTGCGATCATGGTTAGGGACTGACCAATGAAGGCAGGTGATAGTGCCATCGAAAGCATTGAGGTCTGCACCGCTCTCTCCACAATCGTGCTACTTCCAATTGATCTCAATTGCATGGCCGAGATTAGTGAATATGAAAATTTTGCATTGATGATGCAACATTTAGTTCTTATAAGTACCCGGCACTTGTATTGTTTTTGTTTTCCTGCAAATACTCAACACTTTGAAATTTTACTAATTTGCTTGTGTCATGACCCAAACCCACCCCTATAAATTTAGCGTCGCAACCGGCCAGTAATCTTTGGATTACCGAAGGCCTCTGAACTGATTAACAAAATTAAGGGGCTAACGAAAGCAAATACATAAATATAGTCGTCCAATGAGCTGTGCTGACTTATATGAAATAGAGATTTTAAAACTTTATATACATAACCAAAAATCATTTTCACATTATACCCACACACTTAGCTATAACATCTTAAGTACAGCCAACAAAAACAAAACGAGTCTTATATATAGAAATAACAGAGCTTAAAACATGTGACACTTCAGGAACCTCCATGTGAGGCACAATGGTTGGCTAACAACAAGACATAGATCCAGAAAAAAGTCTTCAGGCCTGATCTCCAAAACGCTCACTTATACATATATATATATACACACACAGTGAGCTAAAGCCCAGTGAATAACATTAATGTAAAGAGGTTAGTAAACGAATTCCGAACATTTCATAATCATAAAACAGATCATAACATAATCATCCTCATATTCGAACATAATAATGGTACATCCCATAGAACACATCACCTATCGTCTTCCAACTAGAGTAATCGGTTCCGGATACCGATTAAACACATATCACCACAATGAAGTAGCTAACAAGATCTCGTAATCACATATATGTCATGGACCCGCATTAACATGCCGTCTCCCATGACTTGGAACTATCTATGGATGCCATAATAGATTTCAGCATAGGACATTCGTTCACATAAACAAATATCATTTCAGAAATCATAACTTATCAAATTACATTTGGAACATAATTCATATGAACATATCTTTACAATAACGTTACTCACAGTGGGCTTCCAGAAACGATTGGTCAGTCTTCGAGTCTTGACCTACAAACATAAATGTATATAGCACAAAACATGTCTCATTATTACTCATTTATGTGGCCATACATGGCTTAGCTTTCTTGCTTGAACTTCCTATTCATTCTGTGCGGGGAGCAAATATTCCGGCAAGCCCATACTCCTTTCTTCCAAGCTCTGTTTCTGTCCGATCACCTGAAAGCACAACGGCAGTGTGTGGCCGGAAAACCCCTCCGACGATCAAGTTAGCACACAACTTGGGATAGAGGGAGAGAGAGGAGAGTGTTTAAGTGTAAGTGTTTCTTACAGAGTGTTTTTCCTGTCTGTGTATGGAGGGCGCAGCCATGCTTATATACCATCTACGCCTCAAATCTACTCCCAGTGATCTCTCTACACGTGGCACTACTATCCCATCTGTCAGCACAAATCTTACTGAACATCACCTAACCCAACTGCCTGCCCACTCTTATAAGAGCTCGGCAGCCGGGCTATACCATCTTGGCTGTCAACAGCCATATTGCGCTTCAAGCCTAAGTATTCCCATAGCTAAGACCAATGAGGACCGGGCTCGGCTGCATCCCGGCATAGCCAAGCTCGGTCAAACTCATGCTTGTCCGCTGTTGACCTTCCTTCCGAGCAAACACAAGTAGCCTGGTCTAACCTTGGCCGCCGCCAGACATCTCACTTGACCGGCTTTGATACCATGATGTCAGAGTTCTTGCCAGACTCGGCTCATTTTAACCGAGCAGATTCTTGTAAGGACAGGGCCGAACTACCTCGGCCCAACCTCGTTGGGCCCAAATCTGTCCGGCCCAATTCCAGATCATAAATCTCCCTCTCAATTGCCCCTTAATTCCGTCCACGCAAGCGTGACTGGGATTACCCATTCTGACCGAGATAATCTCTTCATCGGTTCATAATTTGCAATAAACCAACCGAGCTAACTTTCGCGCTCAGTTCCTAGTCTTGCTCGGTTGACGTCTCGTCTGACCTTAACGTCTCTCGTCTTGCCCGGTCGACACCTCATCTGATCTCCCTGTCTTTTCAACTCTGATGCTGCCATTAATGGGGACACGTGGCAATCCCCCATTGGTCCTCGAGCAGCCAACCCAACCGTCCCCTAGAATTCGAATTTGGGCGGCCTTTCTTCCTCCATATACATGCTTTCCTCCTCCTCATTTCTCCC
The DNA here is from genome assembly GCA_025200525.1 of Camellia lanceoleosa. NCBI lineage: Eukaryota > Viridiplantae > Streptophyta > Magnoliopsida > Ericales > Theaceae > Camellia > Camellia lanceoleosa. The sequence goes on from CM045769.1 coordinate 163,995,378, forward strand.
TTACTGATTCTCACTCCTCTTTGCCGATCCAGAGCTTTTGCCATTTCTCACCTGCCATTCCTGAGCTCGAGTTCAAGGAAATAACTACTGCCCTTCACAGGTATGCCCCCCAACTCCCTTTTTGTTGTTATTTCCTTTGATATTTCACACATTAGGGCACTAAAATGTAGCTTTTAGGACATAGGCACTAAAAACCATCCCAAACCTCCAACTGTGAATGGTGTTCTTCATTTTTCCTGAAGAACACTGAAGATCTGGGGCGGACCGGGCTCCAGGTCTTCATTTGATCCAAAAGCCAATCTGACCGAGCAAATAACCTGTTTGTCCCAACCTTAGTAAAAGCCGGGATAACAAAAGGACTTGGCTGCTCGACCGGGCTAACATCTGGTCCGCTTGGGCGATCGAGCTCCTTGGTTAGCCTTTTCAACCGAGGTGGTTTGGCACTCCTCATGACCGAGCTAAAGTCAAGCTCGCTTTGCACGACCACGCTCACACTTACAATTCATTGTCATCCTTTTTCCTGCAAAGTCCAAGGTGACCACTGCCTAAATATTGGGGCTCCAAAAGACCAAGCAGCCATCAACACACCAGGCAGTGCCAAACCCCTCAGCCGAGCTAACTTAGCCAGTTTTACTTGGGGAAATTCCGCTTCCTCATTGATACTCCGGCTACGTTGGCCGCATTCAGGAAGGAGTACGGTATCCCGGCCGACGTCCACCTTGGGCTTGCGCCAATTGAAACGACCTCTTGGGGCAGACTAGACCAGTGCCCCTTTACCGTGCTGTCCATCGTAGAAGGAGGCCTCCGCTTCCCGGTTAACCCATTGATGACCGAGTTTCTGCGCTGGACTAAACTTGCGCCCACACAAGTATCAACGAACACTTACTGCATTATCAACGGCGTCCACGAGCTTAACAACCGGCTAGGCACCAACTTAGGTTTAGTCGAGATATTGAGGCAATACACACTGGGGCACACCAAGGATGGCCTCGCATATTACTTAAAAATTCGACCGGGCAAAGAAAAAATAGTGACCGGCACCCTAGATAAAGACCTTCATGACGATGACTTTTTCTGGGTGTCTAGCTACTATGAACCAGCCGACGTACCGGGCTGGGCGATTAGCAAGAACTTCGGTTCCACATGTAAGCCGCGCTAATTTGGTCGGTTTTATGCTTTTCTTTAATATTCTACACTTAACAACTTTTCCTGTTTCTTTTGCAACAATTCAAGCCTTGTAAGCCAATTACCAATTTCCCAACGTCGAGGTCATTCGGACCGTGCTCCGCTACAACCACCGGGATTGTAACGAACTGCTCAGCTACATCCCCACCTATAGATATTCAGCTCCACGCCGAAGTAAGGTAACAGACTTTCTCCGTGCTCCATCACCTCCTCCAGACCCAACCCTGCCAGACGTTCCACTAATCCGGTTGACAGAAGCCGAGGAGATGGCGAAAAAAAGTCGCATCAAAAACATCAACTCTGCCAACCGGAGTAAACATCTCGATTGCGAGTACCTAAGCTGAACAAGACATCAACACTTTCAACCGGAATAAACATCTCGGTTTATTCTGAGAGTTGAACAAAACATCAACTCTGCCAATCGGAGTAAACATCTCGGTTTTTTAATCCAAACAACAATCTGAATGCTAATGCAAAGAAGAAACACTTCTATATATTGACAAAAAGAATTACATTCTGATGTGTAAGCCAAAAAATTCCTTTGCACAAAAAGAAGGCTAAAGCTAGAAATAATACAGTTTGAGGTTGGCCGCATTCCATGGCCGGGGTATTGTTCTACCATCCAAATCCTCCAAGTGGTATCCCCCCTTGCCCGCCAGACCGGTTATCTTGTAGGGTCCTTCCCAATTTGCCCCTAGCTTGCCTTCACCTGGCACCAGGGTGTTGCCCATAACTTTCCTCAACACCCAATCACCTACTTTGAACGGTCTGGGGTGCACCATTTTGTTGTATTTCCTTGAAAGCTCCTGTTGATAGGCGGCCACGTGGATGAGGGCTTTTTCCCGACGCTCTTCCACTAGATCAAGTTCCCGGGCGATAGCCTCGGCGTTCAACTCGGGCTCAAAACTTTCACTCCTTAGGGTGGGCATGCCAACTTCCAAAGATATGACCGCCTCCATGCCATAAGCCAAAGCAAATGGAGTTTCCCCGGTAGACCGTCGCAAGGTTGTGCGATATGCCCAAAGAACGCTGGGGAGTTCCTCGGCCCACTTTCCCTTAGCTTTCTCAAGTCTTTTCTTCAACCCATCCAGGATGGTCTTGTTGGATGCCTCAGCTTGACCGTTGGACTGCGGGTAAGCCGGAGTAGAGTTGTAGAATTCAATCTTTAGATCTTCACAAAATCCTCTGAATAGGCGACCGTCAAATTGGGTGCCGTTATCAGAGATCAAAATCTTGGGGACGCCAAATCGTGTGACCACATTCTGCCAGACAAACCGCTTCACGTCTTTCTCCTTGATCATTGCCAAGGGCTCAGCTTCAACCCATTTGGTGAAGTAATCTGTGGCTGCGATGAAAAATTTCCGGTTGTTCGGTGCTGGAGCAATTTCACTATATCTAGCCCCCACATTGCAAAGGGCCAAGGACTGGTGAGGGGAAGAAGTTCCCTGGCCGGCTAGTGGATCTGATGGGCGAATTTCTGGCACTTTTCACACTTGCGAATGTACTTTTGTGCGTCCGCCTGCGTGCAGGGCTACCAGTAGTCCTGTGAAATAGCTCGGTAGGCCAGGGACCTATCCCTAATATGACTGCCACAGATGCCTTCGTGAATTTCATACAAGAAGGCCTCTACGCTACTCGGGTGCACACATTTTAGGTAAGGACCGGCGAAAGATTTCTTGTATAAAGCGCCAGATGGAGAGAGCCAAAACCGCTCTGACTTCACCTGCACTTTATGTGCTTCCTTCTTGTCGGCTGGAAGAGTCCGGCCTCTGAGGAACAGGATTATAGGGTCCATCTATGAAGGACCTAGCGCGGCGCAAAGAACATACGTTTTCCCGGCTTCCTCAATGCTGGGCCGCGGAAGGAATTCAATCAAAAGAGGGTTAAGAGATGTACTATCAACCATGGAAGCAAGGCCGGCCAACTCATCTGCTCGGCTATTTTCTTCACGGCCAATCTGCTGAACTCTGATCACCTGAAATTGCTTGATGTGTTCTCTGACCAGAGCTTGCTACTTTGCCATTCGGTCATCCTTTGCTTCATAAATCCTAGAAACTTGATTAACCCCAAGCTGAGAATCACTGTAAACTATAAGCTCGGATGCTTGCATCTGGAGCGCGCTCTTGAGCCCGGCCAAAAGCACCTCATACTCCGCCTCATTGTTGGATACTGGGAAGCCAAGGGTGATAGAATGTTCAATCGTGAGGCCGTCCAGTGAGATCAGAACTATACCTAGCCCGGCACCGTGACGGTTCGAGGCTCCATCAACAAAAAGTTTTCACATCTCCCCCACAAAGAGCTTCCAACACCCTGAGGGTTCCTGAGAAGCTCGAAGGTTGATGGGATCACGGTTGCTCGGCTTCAAGTTCGGCGCTGATTGGTTCCCCTTTTGGTGATTCGGTACCGGACTCAGCAAGTTGATCTATAATTCCTAAGTTCATAGGCAAATAATCAGGTTGCGGTATTATGTCGACCGCAGGCTTTGCGCTGGGTAGTTCCATGTCTTCCCCCCTTGATGATGCAGTACCGGACAGAGGAGGTTGGTTGGTGATATCCAACTTCGTCATCGCATCACCGGGAGGTGTAGTCGTAATAACTGAAGGTGCGTCGGTGGGGCGCGCAAATTTTGCGTCGCCAACTACACCAAGTCGTTGTACCTCAATCAGGCTTGCATTCACCTCCTCATCCGCCGCGGCAATATCGACCGGGCACACCAAATGAGTTCCAGGTGAGAATTCAGCAACGAAATTGGCCAAAGTTTGGGCTTTTATAGCAGTGCGCGGCTGGAACTTTACATCACATTGTCCCAATTCGACCGCCCACTTGAGAATGAGGCCAGAAAAGTCCGCCCGTTCGAACAAAGCCTTAAGGAGGAACTCGGTCAGAACGACGATGGTATGGGCGTGGAAATAGTGTGCCAATTTCCTAAAAGCTATCATCAATGACAATGCAAGCTTTTCTAACGGTAAGTATCTCGACTCGGCCGGTAGTAAGGTTTTACTGACGTAGAAGATTGGGAGGTGCTTAATTTCTTCAGCTCGGACAAGCACCGCACTGACTGCATGCTGCGAAACGGTAAGGTAAAGATGGAGTTCTTAGCTGGGCTTTGGTGTAACCAATAGTGGCGCCGAAGATAGATACTTCTTGAGCTCGGCCAATCCCCGGTCACACTCTTCATCCCACGAGAACTTTGATTTCAATGACTGAAAGAAAGGGCGGCAGCGATTTGATGACCGGCTTATAAATCGATTCAGCACGGTGGCCATTCCGGCCAGATGCTGCACGTCCTTAGCCGAGCTGGGCTACTTCAACTCTTGCATGGCTTTGATCTGTGTGGGGTCTGCTTCGAGGCCTCGGTTCGTGACTAGGAATCCCAAAAATTTCCCGGACCCCACGCCAAAGGCACACTTAGACGCATTCAGGCGCAGCTTGTGCTTTTTGAGAATGGCGAACATCTTGGCCAGGTTGGACAAGTGGTCCGCTGCATGCTGGCTTTTGACTACCATATCATCGATGTAAGCCTCCATTGTCTGGTCAAGAAAAGGAGCAAACATCCTGGTCACCATTCTCTAAAAAGTTGCCCCGGCGTTCTTCAAACCAAAAGGCATGACACGGTAACAAAAGAGTCCCCTTAGAGTCGTAAAGGAGGTAATCTCTCGGTCGGGCCCATGCATGGCAATCTGATGGTAGCCGCGATAGGTATCCAATAAACTGAGCCTGTTATGTCCAGCCATCAAGTCCACAAGCTGGTCAATCGGGGCAAAGGGAAGCTATCTTTCGGACAAGCTCGGTTGACTGTCTTGTAATCGACGCAAACTCGCCACTTCCCATTCTTCTTGGGCACCACTACTGTGTTGGAAATCCACCGAGGGTAGTGCACTTCCTGAATTGCTCGTGTCTCAAGCAAATTTTTCACTTCCTCTACAACTACCTCGGCGTGATGCAGTGCCGATCTCCTTGTTCGCTGAATGACTGGCTTTGCTCCAGGGAAGACATTGAGGCGATGGCAGATAAAACTTGGATCGAGGCCGGGCATATCGTAAGGCGACCACACGAAGACTTCGATGTTGGCCGTCAAAAACTCAACCATTTCGGTCCTTTCTTGGGTAGTGAGGCTAGAGCCGAGTAAGAAGAATTTGTCCGGCTGCTCCGTATCAATTCGCTCCTCCACCAATTCCTCAACGGCCTTGTCCTCTGCCTTTATGCCCACATCGTCAAGAACTCCCCGGTCTTCCGGTCCTTCTATCATTTGAACGAAGCCTTTGGCAGCTCGGCTCCCGTTCACCGCCACGAAGCACTGCTTGGACATGATTTGATCTCCCCAAATCTCCTCGATTGCCCCTATAACCGAGGGGAATCTCATCATCTGATGGTAGGTCGACGCTACGGCTTGCATAGCGTGAAGCCATCCCCTTCCAAGGATCAGGTTGTAAGTAGAAGGCACTTGTAACACCCAAAACTCCACTTGCTTGACCACAGATCCCGCTTTGATTGGCAGGATGATCTTTCCCAAAGGCCACTCCGGTTGCGAGTTGAATCCAACCAGTGGCGAAGTCGTCGGAGCCAAGTCTGTATCCCGGAGCTTGAGCTGCTTGAATGTGTCGTAATACATGATCTCGACCGAGCTTCCCTGATTGATCAAGATCCGTTCGACATCAAATTCCTTGACGCGGAGCGTCACCACTAAGGTGTCATTGTGCGGTGTCTGAATGCGCTCTAGATCCCTTGAGGAGAAACTGAGCACATCTCTTCCTTCGGTCTTCTCCTTCTTGATCGCAGGCTGAACTAACAAGACTTCCCTCATGTGTTCTGCCTTCTTGATCATACCCCGGAGCTCGCATACCCGCGCCGGCTCCACTATGCCGTGGATGACATTAATAACTCCTTGTGGAGGCGCGTCACGATCATTCGGTCCCCGTGGATCGACCGGAGCTTGGTTCGCCTTAACCACCCCATCAATGTAAAGGTCCAAGTATCCGACTGCGACTAGCTCTTCTAAATGTTGCCTCAAAGACAGACAATCCTCTGTCCGGTGGCCGCGCTCCCGATGAAACGTGCAGTGGTACCGCGGATTGAAGCCCTTCTGACTGTCGCCCAACTTAGCTGGAAACCGGACATATTCCTCATCACGGATTTCACTAAGTATGCGATAGATTGGAATCTTAAAGACCGTGGTGATGCCTGTCCTGGCCTTCAACCTTCTATTTGCGTCGGCTACGTCATCTCGGGGGTAGTCATCCCGGTCACTCCGATGTCCTCTACCCCGATTTTTGCGATTCAAGCCACGGTCCGATTCCTCTGCTCGGTCATTTGAGCGGCTGGACTCTTGCCCAACCGCGTGCACCTTGCCAGCTGTCCTCTTGTCTGTTGCTACTGGAGGTGCCTTCGCGATGGATGCTGACGCATCATCCTCTACTCGGATGTGCTCGTTGATGCGCGGCATGAGCTGGCCCATGGACATCAGCTGGTGCATGGTAAGTGAGTCCCGCAGTCTATGTCCGACTGGGAGACCACGCTTGTATTGAGTGATTGCAAGGTTGACCGGGCAATCCAAGATCTCGTTGAAGGTCTCCCAATATCTGGAGTTGTATGTCTTCAGTGTGTCGCTCGATTCTATCTTGACACTCAGTAGGTGATCAACTTCTTTTGGTGTTTTGGTGTTGGTTTTGAAGCGCGTCACAAAGGCTTCGGCCAACTGATGCCACCTTTCTATGTTTCCCTCCGACAACCTCTCAAACCATTTCAAGCCCAGTTTGCCTAAACTTGACGGGAAGATAAGGCACATAAGTGCATCATTCCGCCTATGTTTGGCTATTACCTGTCGGAAGTGGCTTACATGCATGTAGGGATCAGTCTTTCCGTCGTAAAGTGTGAATTTGGGCTGGTGGAAGCCTGTCGGAAGCGGTGTTGTTTCTATCTCCAGGGAGAAAGGGGTGACACTCAGCCTAGCCAAGTCCGAATCTATAAGGAGCGGCGCTGCCTGGTGGGTTGGAGGCATTCCAACCTCCTCGCTGGCATAAACTCCGTATGATAGCCGCTGGAACGCAGGCACCCTCTGAGCCTCCCGCCGGCGAGCTCGCTCCTTTAAGACTGCCCGCAAATCCTCTGAATGAGTGGAATAAGAATACCTCGACGTCGTCGCCGGACGTGAGGGCTGGTAAGTGCTATCTTGCGCGCTGAACTTCTTTGCGCGCACGTCGGAATCACTAACCTTATAACTTCTGGTAATAGAGATGGACGGAGTGTGTCACCGACTCTGACTGCCTGAACGGCGGGGTTGGGTGCGCTCACTGTGGTCTCCCACTCCAGCTACACCCTTCCCTTTGACATGCCGTTTCAGCTCCTCCATCTCTGCCGCCATTCGCCGGATGACGGCGTCTTGGTCTCTTAACTTGTGTTCCAGACGTCTGGCGTGTGAGTCTCTCCGTCGCCGATGACTGTCTAGACTCCGTGAATGACCATAACTTCTTCCGCGCTTGTCCTACGCGTCTCCCGATTGCCCTCTTGGGAATGTCTCCAAGTCCGCCATGGGAGGGATGATGGTATGACCTTTTCTCCGTCTGCCTGACTCCGGGGTAACTCCGTCGATGGCGGACAACGGAATCTCCTCATTGTTTGCCATGAACGGCGATCAGACGAGCTTGGAAGACAAGGTTTTGTCTGCAAAGATTCCCACAGACGGCGCCAATTGTGCGGGGAGCAAATATTCCGACAAGCCCGTACTCCTTTCTTCCAAGCTCCGTTTCTGTCCGATCACCTGAAAGCACAACGGCGGTGAGCTACCCGGCAGTGTGTGGCCGGAAAACCCCTCCGACGATCAAGTTAACACACACCTTGGGATAGAGGGAGAGAGAGGAGAGTGTTTAAGTGTAAGAGTTTCTTACAGAGTGTTTTTCCTGTCTGCGTATGGAGAGCGCAGCCATGCTTATATACCCTCTGCGCCCCAAATCTACTCCTAGTGATCTCTCTACACGTGGCACTGCTATCCCATCTGTCAGCACAAATCTTACTGAACATCACCTAACCCAACTGCCTGCCCACTCTTATGGGAGCTCGGCAGCTGGGCTGCACCATCTCGGCTGTCAACAGCCATATTGCGCTTCAAGCCTAAGTATTCCCATAGCTAAGACCAATGAGGACCAGGCTCGGCTGCACCCCGGCATAACCAAGCTCGGTCAAACTCATGCTTGTCCGCTGTTGACCTTCCGGCCGAGCAAACACAAGTAGCCCGGTCTAACCTTGGCCGCTGCCAGACATCTCACTTGACCGGCTTTGATACCATGATCTTTGCAGAGTTTCGGACCTCGGCGCTTTTAACCGAGCAGATTCCTGCAAAGACAGGGCCGAACTACCTCGGCCCAACCTCGTTGGGCCCAAATCTGTCCGGCCCAATTCCAGATCATAAATCTCTCTCTCACATTCCATGTCACATAGCTTGTTCATATAGAACCACATACTCGGATTCGACACATAATTTCTAATTCACTTACGTATATTGTTTCTTAGCTTATTAATCCTTAATGGCTCATAAATCATGCCTACGAATGCCCAAAAAGAGATGGGAGTGAAGATATGTACTTAAAACATCTTTTGAAAACATGCTGAAAATAAGCTAGTGGCTAGAGCTAGCTTTTCGTGGCTAGAGCCAGCTGAAGGCAAAAACTGAGCTTGCTCAAGCCCCCACTCCTTCGCTCTAGCTAGCTTTTGCAGAGTTCAAAATATTGGGAGCTCATAATGTTGGCTTGAGCCACTACTTCTTTGCTCGAGCCAGCTGTGAATTTCTAGGCACCAAACTTAACAAAAATGGCTTCCAAATAACTTTCAAAACTTGGGGTCTTGCATGATTTGATCAAACACATAAAATAGCTTTAGAAAACTTCAATACAAGACCCTTAAAACATCTTTTATTCAAAAACTCATCAATTCTTGAAAGATTTGAATCAAAACTCCTTCATGCAAATTTTTCAACTCTTTTCATGGTTTTTCATAACATGCAAATGGTGATCAACAAACTCATTTATAAAACAATGGACACGATTCAAACTCACATGCATGCAAGGACTTTAAAACTCAAACTCAAAATGATAAAATCAAAGATGAGCTACCATGAATACACATGAAGGTAATCTACATGTTCAAAGACCCATTTCTTGCACTCTCATGAAAGTAGCTTAAAACTTGATGAAATTATGATGCATGGAGGAATAGCTACACAAATTAGACATAGAATCTTTACCCAAGGCTTTAATTTCATAAATGTCAGATGAATTTTCCTAGTTTTCTTCTTATTCTTCAAACTTTTGAGCTCTCTTTCACTAAAGCCAAACTCTATCTCTCTCTCTTAAGCTTGAACTCTCTCAACACAAAGAACCAAATAAGCAAAGGAATGATACAAGCACTCCCTCACTCAATTGAATATACACAACACACACTCACTTCTTGAGCACAATACACGTGCACACATATGCAAAACTCCAACACACACACAAGGGTTTACTCTTAACACCATCACATGCCTCAGCACATCATACATTTAATCACATCTTGGATCATGGATAGGATTAGATTAGGTACCAATCATACATCATTTTAATCAAACACAAGTAGCCTTAATTAACCAAGGTTAGCACATGACTCAATTAATCCAAAATAGTTCCAATTAAGGCTCAATTTAATCACATGCGATTTTACTGAACTGAATCAATTTTTAACAAAACTTCTCATATGGTTCCAAATATGCTAGTTAGTCAATCCATGAACTCAAATTCGGTTTTTGAAAGCATTTAAGCTAACAATTTCAGATTCAAAGTAAAAATCATGACAAATAATTTTCAAATAAGATAGATATGTACAAATTAATACAAAGCACATATCATAATTAATAGTAACACATAATTCAATTCTAAACACTTAGTTAGCATTCTTACTTACGAATTAGTAGTTATCTACGAATCGGGGTTGCTACAACTTGTTTCCTTGTAGGCCATCCAGCACTCCCATTCTTTTGCCACGAAAGCCAAGGTTGGTACACAAGACCCAGCAAGCTGCTGGCTTCCTCTCCTCTCTAAACAACGCCGAGGCCAAGATTAAAGTTTTGTTGGATCAGGCCAAGGCAGCCAGATGAGCCCAAAACCAGGTCGAGGAAAAAGCTGAGGCGGCCGAGGCTATGGCTGAGGTATTCAAGTCCAAGATCAAGGATGTCGAGGCCAAAACTGCCGAGGCCAAGGCAAAGCTCCAAAAAACCCTGGCTATAAAAGAGGCCGAGATCAAGGCGGCTGACAAGAAAGCTTTCTCAGAGGGGTAGGCCGCCGTCCATGATGCATATAAAGAACAAGTCAACCAAGCTTGTAACTGAGGATTTTACCTCGGCTAGACTGTAGCCCTAAACAAATTATCTATCCCCATGGACTCCGACCTCCGAGATATCAGCAAACTCTAAGTGCCTTTCCCTCCAACTCCCAAAGAGTCAGACGGTGAGGCTGACGAGAAGGAAACCGACGCATGGGATGCCGAAGAAGATAATGAGGTTGTTGTTGGGGCCAAGTCTCCAACATTGAATGATCAAGTCCTAGACTTGACTTATGATGAGGATGAAGACTTGATTTCCAAGGGTGCCTCTCCCAAACAAACAACTTCTGAGGCCGAGGTCCAGGAAACCAAGAAGAGCTTGGACCAGACCTTGCTGGAAATTGATGACGAGGTAGCGGCAGAGAAGGAAGCCACATTACTAACCGAGGTCGACATAATGCCAACAGCCGAGGTTGAGCAATTTGAGATCAATGCCTATGTTGCCAACACTTAGGATTTTTTTCTTTACTTTGAACTTTACTTTTGAATAGTTGTAATCTTTTGTTTGAACAATATTAGCTTTATATTTGGCCAATGTGCCCATTTTGTCTTTGTAAATGAACAAATTCTCTTTGAACGCATACCTTCCTTTCTTTTGAATGTTCTCTTCATTTTGTGCTTTCCTTTTCTTGCACATTTCCACACCTAGAATATTATTAAAATTTCTTCCAAGCACACCCTTACTGTGTAATCACTTCGGGTTAGAGTACCTCGGATATAAACCTTGACTGTTTGGCTCGGCCAACAATTGGAATATCTCGACTAACACTTAAAAATATTTTGAAATATTTTTATAAGTGTTGTTTCTTAAAACTTATTCAGTCAAGTGTTGCTTCTTTACTTCCACTTGCTGTCTTCTATCAAGACTTCAACCTTCTAATCTTTCCAAGCTTGAAAACCTAGTTGGTCTTTCCTTATTACCTCGGCTAACTTCAACTTGTAAATTGTTTTGAAATTTCAACAAGTGTCAAGCCCATTCTAACTTGTAAATTTTTTTAAAAATTTCAATAAGTGCCAAGCTCTCAAGTTTATTTATCATTCCTGCTCTCTGCCTCCCTAATGTGAACCTAAGTGGAACCTAAGTTCCACTTAAGTTCACATTATGCGTTTATGGCCTTTCGCCCAAGTCAGATTCAAACAAAGACTAGCCGACGTGTTCGACCTTGGTTTCTCTGTTAATTTAACTAAAGCGAACTTAGTTCTATTCTGAGTTTAACTCTGCCGACATGGCAAGTCTAGGCTAATTCAACTTAGTTCAACTCTATTATATGCAAGTATAATTCAACTCTACCATATAATAAGTCTAAGTTACTCGTCATGTTTCATTCAGAAACATCGCCAACTTAGTTTAACTCTATTATATGCAAGTATAATTTAACTCTGCCATATAATAAGTCTAAGTTATTCATCATATTTCAATTGGAAACATCGTCATAGGACTGGTCAGTCCTATCGCACAAATTTCAAATTCATAAAAATCAAGCTAGCACTTTATTATTACTTCGGCTAATAAAATCATGACATAAACTTCAAAAATCAAAAGACTAATGATAAAAAACTTCAAATTGCAAGTGTTTCAGGGTCTTGGCAAGTCCTTGCCATTATTGTCTCAAGTCGATATGCCCCATTGTTGGCAACTGAGATGATTCTATAAGGCCCCTTCCAATTTGGGCCAAGTTTTCCCTCCTTGAGATTCTTCTTGTTGCCGACAAATTTCCTCAGGACGAGGTCCCCAACCTTAAACTCTCTTGGGTTGACCTTCTTGTTGTAAGCCCTAGCAAGTTATTGCTGGTATGCCCCCAGCCGAATTACTGCTTTCTCTCTCTTCTCTCGTCCAGCAAGTTTAGATCTCGGGCCAGGAATGCCTCATTAGTCCCATTTTCGACTCTCTGGGTTCTGATTCCAAGGATGCCGACTTCTAGTGGGATAATTGCTCTAGTGCCATAAGCCATAACAAAAGGAGACTCCCCAGTTGATCTTCTCGGGGTAATCTGATATGCCCAGAGTACATTGGGCAACTCTTCCACCCACTTCCCTTTTGCTGCTTCCAACCTCTTATTGATCCCATCCAAGATAGTCTTATTGGATGCTGCTGCTTGACCACTGCTCTGAGGGAAACTTGGAGTAGAGTAGTAGTTCTTGATTTTGTACTTTTCACAAAAACTTTTGATTAGTTTATTGTCAAATTGTGTGCTATTATCTGTTATTATTGCCCATGGGATCCCAAATTTGGTGATGATGTTCTTCGATACGAAGTTTTTCACATCAATAGCTCGAATCTTCGCAAGGGGTTCAGCCTCTACCCATTTCGTGAAGTAGTCAGTTACTACCAACAGAAACTTCCTTTGCCCAGTTACTTGGGACAGTTGCTCAACGAGATCAATGCCCACTGGGCAAATAGCCAAGGGCTGGATATTGGGTTCAAATATGTTTCTGGTTGATGTATCAAAGGTGCAAACCTTTGACACTTCTCGCACTTTCTAACATAGGCTTCAACATCCTTCTGCATGCAGGGCCACCAGTACCCCTGAGTGATAGCTTTATGAGCAAGTGATCTACCCCCAGTATGGCTTCCACGAATTCCTTCATGAATCTCATACAGAAAGTTCTCAACCTGGGAAGGATGTACATATCTCAAAAGGGGTCCAGTAAAGGATCTCTTGTAGAGATGGCCATCTGTTGTTAGGCTGAACCTGGCCAACTTCAATCTGGTCTTGTGTGCCTCTTTTAGGTCGTTTGACAGCTTGCGATCCCTGAGGAACATCACTATTGCATCCATCTAACTTGGACCCATCTCCACACACATTGCCTCATATTCTATTATTAGAGGTTCCACACTTGGTTCTGTCAAGTAATCAATCATGATTGTCCTTGGCTCCTCCGACTTTATTACACTAGCCAGGTTGGCCAAGGCGTCGGCATAACTGTTGCCATCTCGGCTAACTTGCTGTAGCCGGAAATCTTGGAACAAGTAAAGCAATCTAACAACCTCTTTAACATATGCTACCATTCGTTCATCTCGGGCTGAGCTCGTTACCTAATTCACAATAAGTTGGGAGTCACAGAAGACTACCACCTCATCGACCTTCATTACTGCTGCCAACTTCAACCCTACAATTAGTGCCTCATACTTTGCTTTATTGTTTGAGGCCTTGAATCCCAAAAAAATAGACTACTCTATCATTCGCCCATCTGGCGATACTAACACTACTCCTACCTCCACTCCCTAACGATTTGAACTTCCATCAACAAATAGGCGGAAGGAGTCACCGATGTAGATGTCGCAAGACTTTGGTTTCTCTTCTTTCTTCTGTTTTGCTAGAGTGGGGTTCTTGGGCCCTAGTTGGGTTTCTTTCTGCTCCCCTGGGCATCCCAAACTGTGACTCACCGGAGTCCAACGCGGGATGGCACCAGGGGTGAACTCGACCACAAAGTCGGCCAGAACTTGGCCCTTAATTACTATTCTAGGCCTAAACTCCAAGTCATATTGGCCTAACACTACTACCCATTTGGCTACCCTACTTATAAGATCTCCTTGCTACAATAGGGATTTCAAAGGATATTGAGTCAGTACCACAATCTTGTAGGCTTGGGAGTAGTGATTCAGTTTTTTCGAAGTCATCACCAGGGCTAATGTCAATTTCTCCAGGGGTAAGTACCTGGTCTCTACACTTGCTAGGGTTTTACTCACATAGTATACTGCCCTTTGTTCTCCCTTCTCTTCTCTGATTACCACTGCACTTACTGCGTGCTCTGAAATTGCCAAGTATAAGAATAATTCTTCTACAGGTACTGGATTTGACAGAATTGGAGCTGTTGTCAGGTACTTTTTCAAGTCGGCCAAGGCAACTTCGCACTCTTCCATCCATAAAAAATCTATAGCCTTCTTTAACAAACTAAAAAATGGTTTACACTTATCAAAACTTCGGCTAATAAGCTTGTTTAGGGCTGCCACCTTGCCGGTCAAAATCTGGACCTACTTAGCTGACGTCAGGCTCTTTAAGTCAAGAATGGTCTTGATTTGATCTGGGCTTACCTCAATGTCCCTTCTAGTAACCAATTATCCCAGGAACTTACCAGACCCAACTCCAAATGCGCATTTCGAAGCATTGAGTCAGAGCCGATATGTTCTTAGGATATCAAAAACTTTCTTCAAGTCAGCCAGATGATTCCCAAGTTCTTTGGTCTTCATGACCATGTCATCAATGTATACTTCTACTATTTTGCCAATCAGATGTCTAAACTTCTTGGTCACCAACCTCTGATAGGTTGCCCCTGCATTTTTCAACCCAAAATGCATCACTCTATAGCAGTACAGCCCTTTTGGGGTGATAAATGTAGTCTTCTCCTCGTCAAGGGGATACATTGCTATCTGGTGGTAGCTCCTGTAAGCATCCAAGAAGCTTATCCTCCAATGCCTTGAAGTAGTATTCACCAGCTGATCAATTTTAGGCAAAGGGAAGCTGTCTTTAGGACAAGCCTTATTCAGGCTGGTGAAGTCTACGCAGACTCTCCGCTTCCCATTTTTCTTTTTTACAACTACTGTTTTGGACAGCCAGGTTAGGTAGTTCACCTCCAGAATAGCCTTGGCTTCCAACAGCTTGTCCACTTTCTCCTCTACTACCTTCACATGAATCAATGTCGGCCTCCTTGCCTACTGAATGACGGGTTTAGCCGACTTGTCTACGTTGAGCATATGGCATGTGACCTTGGGGTCAATGTCTGGCATTTCATATGGTGTCCAGGAAAATACTTCTATGTTGACTCGTAAGAAAGCCTCTAACTCCCTTTCCTCCTCATCGGCCAAGCTTGAGCCAAGAAGAAAGAAGCGCTCTTTATCCCCTTCTTGGACCATAATTTTCTTCAAGGCTTCCTCGTCCTTCTCGGCCAGTTCTTTGCCGACATCATCTAGGACTTCCATGTCTTCATCCTCGATTTCCACCTTTTTCGCCTTTCGCACATTACAGTTGGATTTCATTGTTGCCATAGAGCAATTCTTCGCCTGCACTTGATACCCTCTGACTTCTTCAATCCCCTATTCAGTTGGAAATCATAACAACTAGTGCAGCGTTGAGGGAACAACCCTCATTGCGTGCAGCCATAGTTTTCCCAATATAGCATTGTAAGGGGAGGGGGTATCAATTACCGTAAATTCTGTGCTAACATTCTTGGTACCTGCCTGCACCTCCAAATTTATTGCTCCCAGAGGCTATGTCGGTGTTCTATTGAACCTGACCATTGGGTTGTCCGACTGCTTTAAATCATCTCGGTGAAGGCCAAGCTCCTTGTAACAGCTGACTTACATGATGTCACAAGAGCTATCTTGGTCGATCAGAATGTGCCTTACTTGGTATTCTCCAATCTTGAGGGTCACTACCAGAGTATCGTTGTGTGGATGCACCATGTCTAGGTCCGCCTCAATAAAAGACACCATTAGTCCCTGGTACTCGGTTATCCTGGGCCTCTTTTGCTGGACCTGATACACATGCTGTGCATGCCTTACCTTTTGGGTCTCTATTCGCATATCATTCTCATTAACCTTTGAATGAATCACATTGATCACCTCGAGGTTCTGCTTGCTGTGGTTGTGGTGGTGATGGTGCTGCTAGTGCTGGGGGAAGCCTTGCATGCTCTTCTTTCGTTCTGGCCTCATCTACTAGGTCCCTCAAGTGACCCTATTTGACCAAGTCTTCGAAGTGTATCTTCAGGGCTCTGCACCCCCGAGTCGGGTGCCCTTCTTCGTTGTGGTAACCGAAGTGCTTCCCAAGGCTCCTTCTCATGAACTCACCAGAAATTTTCTCTGGTGCTCTATAATACGGCTGGTTTCTGATCCTTTCTAGAACTTTATAAACTGGGACCTGGAACATAATGGTGACTACTTGTGCAGTCCTCAGCCTTGTTTTCTACTTGTTAAAACCAGTATTACCTCGACCTCGATTTGACGAGTCGTTTCTCTTCTCCTGCTTTGGCGCCTTCGTTCTTAGTTTATCCTCTTCTGCTCTGGTATATTTCTCGATCCGTGCCATGAGCTCCTCCGTACTCTTTGGTAGAGTTTTTTCCAGGGACTTCCGAAGTGGGCATTCATCCTCCAGACCGTTCTTAAAAGACACGACCACCAACTTCTGGTTACATCCCGGTATCCGGTTGAACATCTTATAATATCTTTTGGCATAAACCTTGAAGCTTTCACCCTCGCTAAATTTCAGAGCCATTAGGGAGTTTACCCTTAGTAGCTGCAACTTGTTTATCACAAAGCTGGCCACAAACATCTCGGCCAAGCCTTCCCAACTCTTCGCAGTTCCCTTCGGTAACTTGTGAAACCAATCCGATGCGATTTCTCTAAAGGATGAGGGGAACACCTTGCACAGTAGCTGTTCATTTCCGGTATACAAAGCCATTGAATTTAAATATAAGTCGACGTGAAAGTTCGGATCGGACTTACCGTCATAAATCTGGAACCTCGGCATATGGAACCTTTTTGGGGCCTCAAACCTATCCAACTCCACTAAGAACGGCGTTCTCGGTTTGACGAGGGATGTGACCTCAGCATTTTGCCACTTCTTCTAGAGGTAGTCCCTCAAATCCTCCTTAGTCTGACTAGGAGCTCGGCTGTCAACAGATTTCAGTCTTTTTGGTGCGTTGCTCCCAGTGTCGTTATGTGTCCTCTTGGACTTCTCTTTATTCATTATATCAAAACACAGGCCCTTTCCCTGGATATGCCAATGTTCTTTGACATAAGTTCCCCTGGTGCGAGGCGTCCTTTGCGAGTCACCTTTGATCGACTCTCCTTGCCCGACATCCCCTAAAGGCTGATGTGAGGGCTCTTTTTCCTTGCCATGCTGTGGGACTACTGGGATTGTTTTCTGCCCCCCTTTCTGGGCATCAGTCTTGGCCCCTGGCATCAGCGTGTCTTACAACGGAAATAATGGTTGCATGACGTTGTTCTGCATCATGAAGTTGACAATCGACTGTAGATCTGCTAACTTGTTGGCCATTCTCTTCATCTCGCCATCCCTCCTCAGGCATCTATTCTTCCATACCTGGAGGTTGCTTTCGTTGTAATACTCATCTCGTCCTGATTTCTGCGGGGCGTCTCTCTCTTTGCTGACGTCTTTATCCTCGGGATTTTGATCCCGTGCTCTTTCATTATGATTTTTTTCCTCGATATTAAGAGCAGTATGTTTATTACTCCCGCTTGGGACATCATCCCCGATTTTTTCTCCCTTCTCGTTGTTGGCCATCTATTCTCTCCCTAAGTTTCCACAGACGACGCCAAATTGTGGGTGTTGATTTTTGACCATACGACCAAACGAGGAACTCAGCTGGAGAGTATCGACAGAATAGATTAAGCCCAACAACCTGTTATAGAAAAATAAGAGTCTAGCGGTGGTTCATTTACCCGGGGGCACTTCGACGATCAAGTCAGTAATTAATATCTTTCAAAGATAGCAAAGAGTACTCAAAACTCACTAGAAAAGAACTTACTGCTCACAGTATATCACCCATCCCTAAGACTTACGGGAGAGCCCTGCTTTTATAGCCAGCACTGACCTGACCCCTGTAGAAGCCTTACTTCGTGGGATTCTGACTCAATGTTCATCCTGGACCCTCAGCTAGACAGAGATAAACTCTTTTTGAGCCTTTCCTTTGTCTAGGCTGAGATCCTCTCCTATTCTAGGACTCTTGTTGTTTATCCACTTATCCACTTACCTTGGATTTCGGCATCTCTTCAAATAACCTCGGCGTAGCTGAGATCATCTCGGCATTTTGACCAATCCACATGACACTTCGGCTGATACTTCGGCATCACCTTATCCATGTGCTGTTACTCACAAAATATATCCCCACAGTTATATAGATGACCACAAACAAATTTTGATATACAAATATAATCATCATATTATTATTAATTGCAAAAAGTGGACCATAATGCTGTGTGAAATTATTAAGTTATCTATAATTATGTTGACCAATGCCAAACAAAAAATGTGACGTAAAAGGTAAAAAATTGAACAATTTGATTTCACTATTTGCATAAAAAGTGCCATTATTGTTTTTGTAAAGTGAGGATAAAATGATTTTTAACCATCTAATCTCATAAAATATATAGTTTTTAGTTTCCTAGTTTAGGCTTGTTTGGTGTGACTAGGTATATTACACTGCCTTTACCTGGTGCCTATTTTGTAACCTTTGTTTTCTTTATTAATAAATCTATTTTCTTTGTTAAAAAGAAAAAGGAAAAAAAAGGAGCCTACATTGGCCAATTCCAATAATAATAAGATTGCACAATAAAGTATAATTGCCCACTTTAACCACAATTTTAATATTAAAATTGATAATTTAATCTCTACAGTCTAATAGTGTGAATTTATTAAGTTGTGTGTAATTATATCGGTTAATGCAATAAAAAATGGGATATACAAGACAAAAACCAAACAATTTACACAGTGAAATAAAATTCTTCACTCTAATCGCAATTTTAACATAAAATGTTCCTTTAATCCCAACAATTTTGGGATAATTTTTTGACTTTTTATGAAATATGAGTTGGGTATGAGTTGAGTTTGAAGTAATGTGGTAGAGAGGTGATGCGACTTAAATAAGATGATGTGACTTAAATATGATAGTGATTTTTTGACTTTTTTAGATTATGCCAAACCAAGCCTTAGCGTGAAATTATTAAGTTGAATGCAATTACATTGACCAATGCAATAAAAATGATATTTTAAAAGGTTAAAAATCCAAACAGTTAGATCTAAACATCTTGAAAACAAAGAATAAGCGCATGTTCTTCTCCAAAAAAAAAAGAAGAAACGGGTGTCCTCAAATCTAATTTCTAATACACATACCTATGTGGACTTTAGAACCATTATCCCAAAACTAAATTAAACAGATCATCTGAATAGGACCCTAATAGACCCCATGAGTTGAACTAAACCGTCCAGTTTACTTTAGTGGATTGAGCAAAATGTTGATCATTTTAAATTTTTTCATATTTTATTTTACTTTAATGAAACTATAAAGCGTATAATTAACAAAAATATTTCAGATTGAAAATTAAGTCAAGAGGGTAAATATGGATGGAAATGAGTAAAAGAAAAAGCATATCAAATCATGTCCATGGTTTTTGTCTCACCATATTTGGTAAGAATAATTAATGCAAAAAATCAGACTAATCGAGTATTGATTACCACAAGATCATATCATATTTATCTTAAAACGATAGTAATTCTATGCTCCAAATCATATTGGTTATTTAATTTTTTAAAGACAAATGTAATTCGATCATATCATTACTAATATTAGATCAATTTATTTATTTTTAAATGGAAGATCTACTCAGCACACTTACAAAGGGAACCATTTAGATTATCAAGGTGAAGCTAGAACCCTCCAACTACACCCTCTAGTTCGATTAACATACTGAAAAGAAGCCTGATCATTTTTCTACAAGGTGACATTATTGTAGAAAAAATATGGGCAAGAGAGACACTCAGAGATCCACCATAATACAATTTTATTTTCAGGCACTTTATATTCCACTTGTTCCCCATTTATATAGCATCATATCAATCCCTCCATACCGTATAGTCAGTGTTACCTATTTTATGATCCTCTATGATTGAGGCTTTCTTTGAGCTAACAAGTCAATTTATTAATTTAAAATAAGTCTATGCACCCAGAAAATACGAGACACATAATGCATATATGTGTGACAATATTTGTGACAATATTCGCAACTACAAATGAGAACATTTTATTCACAACTATTTTAAAGTCAAGTTATTTGAAAATGCTTTCCAAAATTTTCCTCTACAATTTTACTTTTAAAATTTTTCTAAATCTTCTTCCAACAAACTTGACATCTTTGTCCCCCTCAACCAAAATCCTGGCTCCCCAACTGCCACAAAGTATACTTTCTGCTGAAGATGTGTAAGATTGAAGGATAGGAATCATGAAAAGTTAACATAATCTAAAATTGCAGAAAAACTATTTTATAATGCAAGAATATTACTAAGATTCAAACTAAGATAGATAGAATACCAATGCACTAGAATAGATTAGGTAGAATACATGTAGAGATATTATAAATGTCTATGATTCAATCTAAGATAGATAGAATATGAATGTACCAAGAATAGATATTATACTGCATAACCTAGATGAAGTAAAAATTTGTCTACACCAATAAAATTACAAACAAAAATTAATCAGAGTTAAGTTCAGTAAGACAACTTTGATGAATCAATATGCACCATATGTGGACACCAAAGATCAATTTTCTTTTTTTTATTCTAACAACAAAAAGTAGAGGCACTTGTCTTAGTCATCCCCACTTTTCCAATGGAAAAGGATGGGTAGACTCCATTCTGCATGATGTCACAGTGGCACTAAGCGGTGAGTGTTGGTGATAATGGAGAGTTGCCTTTTGAGGATCCATAACCAGTCCAAAAACAAGGTGCTTTAGCTAATCAACAATCAGTCCAACTCCTTAAACAATCATTTAATTTACAGTGCAATGCTGTGATCACGACACATTTCTCAGATAGACCCCCCAGTAACAGTAGTCTCGTGCATTGAGTTATCCTTTTTTCACATGTTGTGATCACCTCCTCCCTCCGCCATCTCAATTTGCTGCATTATTGTATGCAAGGTGCTATTGACTGAAAATTTTACCCATCTCAATAATAATGAGAATTTTATGATAAGAGGCAGTGAATTATTGCAATAAGTCACAAGAAAGGACAGGGCCTAGCTTCAGAGATAGCCCAAGAAGGCCATTTCATGACCAATTGTTCCCAATTACTTAACTGAAACAAAATACTCATAACCTACCAGTTTTCAATATACAACAAATGGCATATTTATTCGATATATAAGATAATTCAATGCAGTTTACAGGTTAACAAAGAAAAATAATAATAAAAAAGAAATGACTGACAGATTCATATCAAATCTCCTAATCATTAGTTACCACTTCCATAATTACAAAGTAGCAAGTTTCTTAAAGGCCCATATCAGATATTGTTACCTAAATTCTGAAGCCACGCTTTTATGTCGACAGCCCCAAGTTTTCACCTTTGCGACAAGCAATGGGCTTCAGGTCCATCCAAAGCTCCATAGAATATTAATCACTGCAAAATTCATTATTAGTAGCACTTTGTCTAATCATATTTGAAAAAACTCCTTGGTTCCTTCCAAAGATAGGACACTTGAGAAAGTTGAAAGTTCAATACACAACTCAGTCAACACTTGAATGATCACTTCCCTTCTTTTTGGGCCAAAAAAATGATTTTTTTTTTTTTTTTGGCAGGCATTGATTAACTGCATGGATAAACAGACACATTTGGCTGCTTCTGTACCACCAACAGATCATGCATAAGCCCAGAATAAAAGCACACACAAGCACATTTTTGAAGCAAAGGCCAACTGATGTACTAAGGCAACAAGTACTAAATAGGCACGGTACCGACTTCCCTCTATGTATCATGCACACACACGCGCACACAGAGTTTTGCATAGTTAGGAGATGACGAGAATGTCCACCAAGTCCCAAGTCAGAGGAACTGCTTTGTCTATTAGGAACTTTATCACCCACATAATCATTGCAAATTTGCAAGGTGAGAAGCTACTAAACAGAGCCATACCACTTGCACCTAAGACAATCATGTCAAGCTCTCTTGCTTTTCTTTATCACAATCATTTGTACAGATATATCCATTTAACTATAATACTGTATCGTCATTTGTAGAGAAGGAGTGGTGAGAGAATTGGATTGATGGTGACTAGGATTTCATGAAAGCTGTTGGTAGTGGTATCTAAATAGGGTATGACAATAAGGAAGAAGTTATCATGGATTTTTTTTCTCATCTTTGATTCTGAGAATGATGGGCTTGTATGTATTAGCCACGTAATTGCAAAGTGTGTTAACTGGCCCATGTAATGATATAGGGCATAATCTATATCAATGCTGCCTCATGATGAAAGGGGTTGACAAGGATGGTGAATCATATACTATTAAAGATTCAAATGAGTAATGACAGCATTCAGAGATTGAAGGTAGAATCGAGATGGTGGGAAAGAAAACATAAATATAAAACTACCAAAACAGAAAGATGGGTGTTTGGTGAATGCAGGCTAAACAAATGTCCAAATTCATCTATTAAAACAGAAAGATTGGGGAAGTTTACAAATCAAACATGACAACAGAAATTTAGTGCATACAAACGAACAAATACAATCACAGGTTCCTTTTTTAAGATCCACCAAAACCTAAATTACTAAAATTGGATGAGTACTGTGTAAAAATGGATTTTGAAGCTGAAAATTCACTCTGTGAATTGTTGATTTTATGATGAACACAATCAGGCATGGCCAACAGCCAATACAGTCCTTCCATGTTAGCATAAAATTACAATGCAAAGTCATTGGATGTGTATCAGTCCAAAGCATGAACTTTGAAAATTTTGGTTTGGGCTTTTACATGTGTATACATGTATAATCAAATAAGGGACCAACAACATTTACTTCAAAATAGTCTTCCCAAATCCATCGTTCATCACCAACACAAAAAATAATTGGATCTTTATGCAATCAGGGGTCTAACTAAACTAATTTATTTTTCTACAAGTGCATGCAAGGGTAAATTACACTTTTCGCCAACTAGCTTTCATTCAAATTTTATTTTAATCCCTATACTTCTAATTGTAAAAACTAAATCCTCAAATTTCAACCCTTGTTTTTGCCCTCCAACTTTCACTCAAATTTTATATGGTGGGAACGACAAGAGAACTACATTAAAACTCAGGTAGAAGTCTAAAAACTTAATTGTTGTAATTAAAATGTGAGTGACCAAAAGTAAAATTCAGGAGAAAGTTTGACAATGAAAGGTGTAATTTACATTAATAGAAAATAGTTTTCTTATACTCTTCCCAAACAAGAAATAACCAATATTCAAGCTCAAATTTCGAAGACAGTGTATTCTTTAGAAAACAGACATATAATTCAATGCACACACAATGAACCCAAAAAAAAAACTTACTGACAATATTCATACACACAAAACACACATTATATTCAAAATAAATTAAAAATAAAAGGATTAATTTCACTTTTATCCCGTAAACTATCACTATTTTTTCTATTTCCTATTTAGTCCCTAAAGTTTCTAATTTCTATTCATGTGGTCTAACTAGAGACGATTGTATAAATCAATCACAGTTTAAAAAAAGATAATTTATAATTTTGTCAACTTATAGCATACAATTAAACACCCATTAAATTGGTTGTGGAGGTGTAGTCTATTCAAAATAATAAGAAAAATAAGTGTTTTGTTGTATGGTTTAAGTTCTTCAAATTATGAAGTAACTTTTTTTCATTAAACTAGGTTTCAACTGTTATTGATTTGTACAATCTCCCTAACTACGTGAACAAAGATTAAAAATTTTAGAGACTAAAGACAAAATTGATAGTTTATGAAGAAAAAAAAGAAAAGAAAATAAAAAGGAAGTAATAATTAGGGGATAAAAGTGTAATTAACGCAAAATAAAAAATCAAACAATCTAATAATCATGGGAAATTTTATTTCCACACACCTAATTAGTTCAAGGCACATACTTAATAAAATATTAATTTAACGACAATCATATTGTAAATAAAAATGACCATAATAGATCTCCAGTAACACTCATAATATTATATGAAAAAATTTTCTGTACACATCTTTTAAAAACAAAAAATTCTCAATGTTAAAAAAATTAAACCCTAGTTTTTTCATTGTTGTCACTTTGCTTATTACACACTACACTCCTTTATTATTTGCAAAGCAATACTCTTAAAACATCTCTCATATCGCTTTAATTGTCCCTTTCCATGTTTCATTAAATTTGGATTAGAAAAACATGCTTATTATAATATCAATTTTTTTTTTTTTTTTGAAAAAATAGTATCAAATTGGTTCACTTGTCCTATAAAATTAAACACAATCTCTCACTATCAAATTGGTTCAAATTGGTCTATCAAATTTTAATGCCTCCTCAAATGCTTTCATTTTAATGTCTCCCAACTACTTCGAATGCTTTCATTTTTCAATGCCTCCTCAAATGTTCCAAATGGTACCAATCCTCCATAGTACCAATGTTAATGGGAAAAAAAAATGAAGATCAGTATTGACATTGAGATTAAATTGGGTTATAATCAATCACAAGCAAAAATTCAAAATTTCTATATATTTACCTCTATGTAAATCAATTTGATAGACCATGTTGTATTAGACCTCTCAAGAACCTTCTCGGCCAAGCAATACAGTTCCACACAGTGAATGTGTAGTTTTTCACTATGTAAACATAAAAATCCTAAAACCAGAAGACCAAACAAAAGCTTTAGACCAAAAAAATAAAATAAAACAACAACAAAAAGTGTGGAAAAGAGGGTTGAGTGGTGTGTACAATGATTATGAGTAAAGGGTATAATTGTAACTAAATTAAGAAAAGTAATTAATAATCAAATTAATAAGTATGTGTACTGAGAAAAAATGTGTACTGAAATAATTAAGTATGTAGAAATAGAATTTCCCGATAATCATCCAATACATGCCCATCACTTGTACATTTACAACATGTACATTGTGCAAAAACACATTCAAACCCTTAAAATCATCATCTAAGAAATCCAAGCCAAAAATAAGATATATATACATATATACACGAACATGTATATAAACAACGTTCTTGATGAAGAGGTATGCTCTGTGCCCTAATTTTTGTGGGATGAGAGAGAGCTTGAAATTGGCGCCACTAAAAATACTGCTCATTTAGGCCAGGATCAATAGAGGCCCCTTCAAAGAGAAGATCATCTAAAATGGGCCAAGTGTCAGTGTTTTTTTTTTTTATTATTATATTTTGTAAGAATAGTTACGAATCAATTCTATTGATCAGACTTATTTACTTATAATTTTTACTCATTTTTTGATTTATCAATATTTCCAAAAAAATATTGGAACAAAATAAGAATTTTAAGATTTATCGGTACAATAAAAAAGTGTATTTAAGTCTATCACATAGAATTGGCCATAAATTATCTTTATTTTATTATCATTTTTATATTTCTTAACAATTGGTAGAAAAATAGGAGAAGGAAACATTGGATCACATAGCGATAGTAGTAAAACTCGAAACCAAGTATCACACGAATCAAAGGAAAACATTTTATACATGGGCCAATCCTTTGGTCGCGAGCTTAAAACAAATTTTTTTTTTTTCATCTATGATTCATATACTTTTTTTTTTCCGTGCTTCTTTCGATATTTCCCCTAATAAAACAGTTTTATTTTTCAAAAATTAGAAATTCAAAGTACAACCATGAAAAACAATGGTAGGATGTTTGGTTTTCAAAGTTGACCCTAAAAAATTCAAAAGAAAAAAAAAATCAAGAATAGCATTGGAATACTTCAAAAAAATCGAAGTTTTTTGTTTTTGGTATTTTTTTTTTTTTTACTGAATTTTTTAAATATTTTAAGCATTTTTTTAAAATTTTTAAATGCACTTAATATAAATACACTTAAAAAGTATAATATTTGTGAATTTTTTTTTTAGAAAATTCACTTAATGCCAAAAATACAAAAAAACAAAGAAAGAAAGACAATTCAGTATATTTTTTATATTCTTGTGTATTTATTGATTTTTTAAAATATTTTTTTTATAAATATTTTATTTTTTAGATACATCTAAGTAAGGTACATTTAAAAAAATAAAAAAGTTGTCAAAAATTTTAAAAATATTCATTAAAAATAAAAAAATATGAAAAACAAAAACACTTAATTTAAAAAAAATTAAATTCAAAAAATTGAAACCAAACGCATTGATTATTATTATTATTATTTTTTGTGAATTTCAAATCCAAACAATCATTACATTACCCATTTAGCTACAATGTTATCACAACATCAGCTGACAATTTTTTGGATCTCATCTTAGCTATTGCTTAATTTATAGTCATTCGGATGACAAAAAAATAAATAATAAAAAATTGTTTGACAGTAACTGCCAAAATGATATTTCTAATGTGATTGCTTAAAATTCAAATCGGTAGTTTCAAATTAATGCCACCAAAATTTAAAATTGGCTATGAATGAGATTTAGCTGAATATATATATATATATATATAATTAATTAAAAGGGAGCATCCAAACAGACTATCCACCAGACAAAAAATATGCTTGTTTTTATTTATTATAAAAATAAAAAATAAAAAATATATTTTGTTTTAAATAACTATTATCCCAAAGAGATTGGAGAAATTAATATGAAAATAGGAACATAATCAGTGGTAGAGTTATGAAGGGATTAGTGGTCACGTGCCCCTCTCAAGTTTTACAATTTTATTTTATTTTTTCATATAAGGAAAATAATTAATCAATAAAAAATTATATAGAAATAATATTTAGAATAATTTCTTAATGATATTTTTCAAATTACGAAAATAATGATGGTTGTTTTGATTGAAAATGAAAAAATTACAACAAATCACATTATTAAAAAAATTTAGTGCAACAGTGATATCAAATCATCACTTACATGTAAACATAGTTAACCCCATTACGAAAATGAGAAATTATTGAATTGTTAATTATATTTAACAAGTGTGATTGACCTTCCATGCGTTATTTTATTATTGATTAGTAATATCATATATCGATGATAATGTGGTATCACTATTATTTATATATTACTATATAATCTATTATAAGACATACAAGACTTTTTCTTTTGCATTCCCTATAGTACACTAGTTACAAGTAACACCATTTATTTTCAATTTTGATTTTTGACAAGGTCAATTGTAAAAATAAAAATTTTAAAAATTTTATATTAAATATTTAAGATTTTGTGCATAATATTAATATAAAAATTATTATCTATTGTTATTGATTATGAGGAAAAAAATTTCAAAATTTTAATTAACAAGTGCCGTTTCTAAACTATTTTTCTGGGTCTGTCACTGAACATAATCCCAACATCGGGGCTCTTTTTCGATTATCAAAAACGTCACATTTTAGAATTTGTTGAGTACATTATTCCTATAAAAAATCATGTTGATCGGATAACGGATACTATGTATTCCGATCAATTTTGTCTAGAAAAAAATAGACGGTCAGAAAATTAACGGTTGATAAAAAAGTGATCCAAATACATAGTATCCATTATCTGATCAACGTAAGTTTTTACAAAGATAATGTACACAACAAATCTTAAAATATGAACAGTTCAAATTATTAAAAAGAGATCCAAAAATAGACTCAGTAGACCTGACTAAACCCTCTAATCCAGATGTGGACTAGAGGCAAGCCCTAGCCTTGAAATTATTAGGTAGTCTTCTCTCTCTAGATTGCTTATCCATTCTTTTTTTATTTTTTTTGGCCTTGAATTTTCTCTCTAGTTAAAAAATTGGTCCTTGAAAAATCATTTTTAAGGCTTGACCAATGTATGATGATTAGAAAAGAAAAGGATTGTTCGCTCATCAGATAAGGCATAAAACTAACAAATTAACATGCCAACCCACTAAAAAAAAGAAAAAAAAGAAAAAAAAGGAAAAGAAAGGCATAAAACTAAGATGTTTATGGTTGGTGTAAAAACATCTGCAATTGAAGTAGTGCCTAGTTAACCACCATGCATTTGTTGGGATGTGTGGAAGCAGGGACAAAAATATAATTTTATAGAATAGAAGGCAGATGTAAAATACAAAAAATAAGAACCACATATAACAAAAGTAATAAAGTTTTTTTTTTTTTTTTTTCCCCAAAAAAAAAAATAAAAATAAGGGGCGTAAGTGCTATCTCAGGCTCCAGCTGCAAGCTCGCACTCCTTGAATCAAAACACTGTTATGGCATGAATGTAAGCTTGCCAAATCAATGTTAGTTGGTCGTTGAGAAATTTCACTATTAAAGTGGATAATACAATTAGTGAATGAATAATGTTATATACATTAATTGATAATAGTGTACTAATAGATAATGAGTCATAATTTTAAAATAACAATGTCATAATTATATTAATACACTAATATCTAACACCACCGTTGATGAACTGATTCTCTCTTTTTAAACGTCTAAGAAAATCCAAAATTACTCATTATATACAATGACTAAATATAAAACCCTGTTACCAGATTGCAAATGGGTTTTAAAGAGAATTTGTATTGAATTTGAGACACCCATAACTAAAATGAAGAGCAAACCAACCACACATCTAAAATAATGAAAGGCATTAGGAGTCAACTTAAGCTCACCTATCATGAGAAGGTGGCATCTTGGATTAGTGTGAAAGGAGACCTGTTAGAAACAAATGCTAGCCAATTAGGTCAAGGTTCAACCTCTAATAAGCTGATTAATCTAATTGGTCAAGGTTCAACCTCTAATAAGCTGATTAATCAAGAGATTACCATTATGACTCCAAATCTATCACCATCAATCACATGGGCACTTCATCTGTGTCGTTTTCTTAAAACCTTAATTTAATGCTTAATTTTTCTTAGTGAATATGCAATAAAAAAGACATGAGCTCAAACCTGGAAGAGAGAAAAAATTATTCGATAGTTTGGGTCCACCATGTTAGATCCCACTATAAAAAAAGTCACCTTATATTTTTTTTTAAAAATTTCCTTCTAAATTTGTGTTAATTTTTTTTTAAAAACTTTTTAAGTCTATCTAATGTAGAAAGATCTAAAAAATAATTTTTTAAATAAAAAAATCAACAAAAGTTTACCAAAGTAGGCATTTTTTTATTTTTTTAAATTTATTTATTGTCTTTAGTGTATTTTTTTTCAATTTTTGTTTTGCTTTTTTGATCCGTTTGGTTCAATATAATCTAAAAGTGTCAAAAAAAAAAAAAATTTAAATTTAAAAAGTTCATGAAAAAAGTTAATCTCATTTTTACTAAATTTTCCAAATTTACATGGCCCAATATTCCACACTTTCACCTTCGCAATAGATAGGCCCCAATAAATAGGACATCAAATCTCCTTTTTACCAATTTTATCAGTGATAATTAGTTCAATCGAAGTTAAACGTAGTGAGTGATCAGAACCACTAAAAACAAACTTAGAAGACAGGCTTAGGGGTGCGTATCACATGGGACTAGGTTTAATTTTTTATTTTTTATTTTTTGTTTTTCTTTCCTTCTCCTAACTGGTCCACTCACGAATATAATTATTTATACCTAGATGGTAATGGATCTATTTCATTAATGATTTATAGAGCTTAAAATATTGTTTGAGTGTGAGTAGCAATAAAGCCGGTCTCAATTTCTAAGCTTTCATTTCTTCCACCAATCATCATCTTCTATTGGCAGTTTCTCAAGGCAAGACCTTGCCTTTCTTGAAGACCTCAACTTTCCATGTTCATTGGACTCCATTAGTTTTTGAAAGAGGGTGGTCATTTCATTTATAAAGGTATTTTCCAATAACATTTAGATATGCATCAAATATGCATTCCTTTTTCTTTATTCCTTGCTATTCAACTCAATGAACTGATTAATTCAGTAAACCAATTTCACTATTAATTAATGAGGGCCCAATTAAAATTGAAACAAAATTTTATATGGGTTGACCCCAATACTCCTATAGTTAGCATTCCATGAATACTCCCATTTAGATATGATGCAATATCTAAATGAAATGCTAGGTGTATTATCCATATAGGTATTTTTACATCTCTATTTCATCATTGAAGTATATTAATGCAATAAAAGTTATGTACATATATATATATAACTTATCATATTTAATAAATAGTGAGACTTATCATTCTACATAAGAATAAAGTGAAAAGTTTTGATAAACTATTTTAAAGATATATAGTAGCCTTTGATTAATTATTAATCTTTATTTACAAAAAAAACACCAAACATATATATTCAAATACAGCAACACTATAAATTCAAAAAAATAAAAAAATAAGAAAAATAAAAAAATTATCTTAAAAAATTACTCAAACCTAGAAAACAATAATTTACAGTTATTGAAGATGTGGTTTACATTCTTAGGAATTTTAAATTTAAACTATAGTCATTTTCAGGTAAAATTAAAATAAAATTTCTTAATTGGTAGTATTTTTTAGGATAAATTACACTTGTCCCCTTTGCAGTTTGAAAAAAATACACTTAACTTCACATTTTTAACATAATTATATTGATCTTTTTAAGATTTTAATTCATATAAAACTTGAACTATTTTTCATAAGTAATTTGTTAGTTATATAAATATTATAATTGATTGTTTTTACTAAAATATATACTGATCTTTATTTATATTTGACAGGGATAGGCCCATAGAGCCCACGGCCCACCATTCAAACCCCATTATACAACCCGGTTGGCCAAACCCAACACAGCTGGAGTCCAACTAGACAGGAAAGACCAATGATGCTCGGACAAGTGGCAGGCGCAGAGCAGACCACGTCAGCAGACAAAGATCTGCAAAGTTATTGCCACAGCACATCACCATTAATGCAAATTTCATCACAAGATTTATTGCGACAACACCTCTCACCGAATCACACCCTCGCTCAACAGCGAACCACGCCTCAAGCTTTCAAGGGACAATCAGAACGACAGAGACAGCGAAATGATTACAGTTGGATATAAGCTAAACTCAAGGAAAAGAAGAAGGTGAAGTTTTCTATCTCCTATCTCTCTCTCTACATTTCTTCTACGTTATCACCTCCTCTAATTCCTACACCGGAGGGTTCGCCGGGGGACTACCCCGTTCCCCGATTGAACTTGTTTGCAGGTTATCCAGTGGGCTCGAGGAGCTTGGATCGGTCCAGTCCATCCACGAGGACTCATTGTATTAACAATATTTACCTATCATTGATATTACTTTCGATCACTCTAAGCATACTTTAAAAAAAAAATTAATATAATTATGTTAAAAATATAGAAATAATTGTTTTTTTTTTTTTTTTTTAAAACCAAGAGAGTGTAATTTATTATATTTTTTATTTGAGTATGTGTCAGTGTGAGACTATGGGTAAAAGAGAGGTGCAGCCTATCATAAACAGATCTGGAGAACTGGGGACCGCAGCGCGCACACACACACACACATTGAGATTGGATTAGAAAGGCAGCCGACAAACAGCATCTTTCATTTCTTGGGTGTTCGCTCCCTCCGCTGGTCATGTGAGAGGGAGAGAGAGAGATCATCAGTTTCAGAACCAAAATAAACATGGAGATAGAGAGAGAGAATCCCCAGCCCAGCAACAAAACAAGGTTCTGTATATCTCATGATTCAATCAGTATAGAGTATCAGGCTTGTTCAAGTGGGAGTGAGGGTGTGTCTGACTAAATCACGGCGCTCGTGATGTGGTTTTTGTCACAGGGCTACCACCACCCACCCACCCACCCACCCCACCACCCCACTGTCAGCGCTGCACCCGCGTCTTTTCTCATTCCCCAACTCCAACTCCAGCTCCACTCCCCACCTACTACAATCTCCCAACTCTGCTCTCTCTGTATTATGCGGTCAAACCATGCTCTTCTCTCTCTCTCACTCTCTCTCTCTCTGCATATATATAAACAAATGATACAGCCTGTGCCACCATATTTCATTCATACCAGATGACTATGCTGTGGTCCTCCTTGTACATTGAGGCTGTGCTTGGTTTCAAAATAATATTAATAAAAAAAAAAGTCAGTACGTTGCGCTGGGTGGCCTGTTTCGATTCGTGAAGTTCATGCTGTGTCCCGTTTTAATAATTCAAATAATTTATTTTATTGTATATTTTATGTATTTTATTTATATAAAAAATTAAATTAATCAAAAAAATTATAATTAGAGTTATAAATGAATCAAATTGTTCACTGACAAGCTTGGCTAGTTAAGGGCTCATGACTCAACTCATTAAGCACCGCTTAGGAAGAAGAATATCAGGCTTTTTTGACTATTTTAGTCACAAAAGACAAAATAGACTATTTTAGTCACAAAAAATAAAACATCACATCCAATCCATAATCATTACACTCTTCTCTCACAAAAAAAGTCAAAAAAGCCAAAAAATCAATCCACTTCCCAAACCAAGCCTAAGAGTTCAACTTATTAAGTAAACGAGTCGAGTTCGAATTTGAATGAGCTTGGCTCGTTTATTTTTATTTAAATTATATAACATATATATATATTATTTATATATTAAATAATATACACATATATATATATATATAATATAAATATGTTAAATAATAAAAAAAATTATCGAGTCGAACTTGAGTTTCATTAAGGGCTGGTTTGGCAAGTTTCAAAAAAGTTAAAAAGTCAAAAAGTTACTATCCTATTTAAGTCATATCATCTTATTTAAGTCACATCACCTATTTAACACATCACTTCAAACTCAACACAAATTCAACCCATATTTCATAAAAAGTCAAAAAGTGCACTTATTTAGATCATCTCAAACAATATTAACTAACTGAGCCGAACTCGAGCCCAATTAGTTGTCGAGCCAAGCTCTAACTCAGCAAAATTCGACTTGTTTGCAGCACTAATTGTAACTAGTTCAATTTATAACATTTTTCACAAAATAATAATAATAATAATAATAGACCACAAAAAAAGTAAACTATACATTTTTTTTAATAATAAATACGATAAATTGAACTAGTTACAATTATCAAATTACCTTAATTTTTTTTATGGATAAAATTTAAATTATTTTATTTATATTTTACTTACTTTTCTCTTTTACTTTCTAAATATTCACTTAAATTCTTGAATCAAACACGGCATTATTAGTGGTTTTTTTTTTTCCCTTTTTTTTTTTTTTTTTTTTTTTTCCTGTGTGTGTAATATATATAATTAAATATAGGGGAAATTTTAAATTTACAAATTAATAATAAATTTTATCAATATTAATAATTAAAATTATAAATTTTTCCATACATATATAATAATTTTCTGCAATTATCATCAGTAGGTAATTTCCCCTTAAATATATTTTCAATACTGTATGATAAATCGCCCCCAGCAAAATTCCTTGTAATATTTACAGATGAAATACAATTGAGTCATTGTTCATGATGATCATTACAATCGCAACACTGAAAAATCATGCCGTTTATCCATCGTCCATGGCATAACCTTAAAACAATGCAGTTTGTTTGGTTTTAATTTTCAGAAAATTGTATTTTTTTATTTTTCGTATTTTTTTTGTTTTCAATAATTTTTTAAAATATTTTAAGTAATTCTTTTAATTTTTAGACACACCTAACATAAATACACTTAAAAAGTATAATATTTGTGAAAAAAATCTTTAAAAAATTCATTAATCAAAAATAAAAAAATACCAAAATTCAGTACATTTTTCATATTTTTGTGTGTTTATTAATTTTTAAAAATATTTTTGCACAAACATTTTACTATTTAGATATATCTAAGTAAGGTGCATCTAAAAAAATAAAAGAAAGTTGTTTAAAATTTTAAAAATATTCACTAAAAATAAAAAAAAATACGAAAAATAAAAAAATTAATTTTAAAAAAACTGAAACCAAACACACTGATGGGTCTCTCAAACTCACTAACCCAAAAATTTTCTTTGGACTTGTGTGATGTAATTTATTTACAATTTTAAAATTAATAATCAAAAAATAAAAACTAAAATCCCTTTCCCTAACCTTTTCATAAGTTTTATTTAAAATATTTTTTCCCATAAACTATAAATAGAAAATGGACTAAGGCCAAGTTTAGCATCATCAAAAAAATTTAAAAAGTCAAAAAGTTACTATCCTATTTAAGTCACATCATTTTATTCAAGTCACATCACCTCTCTAACACATCACTTCAAATCCAACCCAAATCCAATCCATATTTCACAAAAAGTCAAAAAGTATACTTATTTAGTCTTCTCAAACTTGGCCTAAATACTTAAAGCTGAGTTTTTTTTTTTTTTTTTTTTTTGAACGGACGTAAGCTGAGTTTAGTAACAATTAAAAAGTTCTTTTTTTTCTTTTTTTCTTTTTTTAAAGTTTTGTTGTCTTCAGTGAATTTTTTTTTTTTTAAATTATGTTAATTTTTTTTACTTTTCCAACCTCTAACCTGGAAGGATCTAAAAAATAAACTTTTTATGAAAAAATTTCAAATTTTTTTTCATTTTTAGTGAGTTTTTTTAAGTATATATATTTTAATTAAGAGAAAATTATTTATAAGTCTTATTTAGAAGATTTATTTAATGTGAAGTTCTATAAATATTATTTTAGGGTTTGAAGTCTTATTTAAATAGGAATGTGTTCCATAAGGTCTTATGAGTTATAAATGAATAATATTAATATACTATTATACCCCTAATTTGTTTTCACATTTTACCTTATTTTCTCATTCATCATATTAGGGTTGGGAAGACTTTTAGGAAAAACAAGTCTACAGACAACAACCATGTGAGTTTTTTTCGCCTTGATCGCGAGATTTCAGTACATTTTTAAAATGTTGCTTAAATAGATGTGAATATTTTTTTTTTTTTTGATCAGCAAAGAAAAATTTCATTAAACAGCATGAAATTAAAGGTACAGGAAGACGACATGCATCGAGAGAGATTCGGAAGTATAAAAATACCCCTACTATTGCTACTCGCAGCCATACAACCAATCCCTAAGTTTCTCGATTTTTTAAACAGAAAAGTTAAGAAGAGCTTAACTAGAAAATTAAAATACAAGAGTCCCCACATAAACAACCCACCAACCACCCAAATCAAACTAAAAGAACTAAACCCAACAACCCACGCCTCAGGATCAGACATCCCCCCTCTGCAGCTACAACTCCCAAGGCCCTCACGCACGCCTCTCATACCACTCTAAGTCGCTACTAACGCCACCCCTAGTCTGCACCTTCCACTGCCAATGCCCTCACTGAAGTCAGAACTCCATCAGAAGTCGCAAGTCAGCCGCACCTCCCACCCCTAGCTACAACACCCGCAACTCATCTCCCGCCGGATCTTCATACTCACACCCGAAAAGACTGCTGCACCTCCCACACCTCAGCCACTCTAAGCTGCTGCACCTCCCATCCCTACTTACCTCATTTGCTGCAATGTCCACTCCGGCCGAGAAAGCACCACCGCCACCACCGGGAAGAAACCATCAACTCCACTGCTGCATCAGCTCCACTACCACATGCCTCTGCTGCGTCAACTCCCCTGCTGCATCAGATCTACTCCTTACACCCAATACCCTCTACCAAGCTTCCAAAACCCACACCAAGCTGCTACTACACCTCTCCCTGAACCAACTCCTAGCGGCTAAGGTATAAAAATACCCCACGGCTGAGGTTTACATCAGGACTTCTACTAACTCACACCCAAAACCCTCTGCCAACCTCCATAACCAACAGATCTTCAATGTCACGCCTCTTAACCCCTCAAACTCTCACTCGAGGAGGAGTGCTCGAGTGACAACCGGACAGAACTGAACCGCCTACGATACCCTTGTTACCGCCCAAAAAGCACACCCCTCAAACTCCTGCTCGCCAAAGAGCGCGCGAGTGAAAAACCAGGACGCCCCTGAGATTGACAAACTGATGACAAAGAGAACCAACTGAAGATAGAACACTCACCCGCAGCAACGGATCGAACCTAGGTGGGTAGAAACGGCGGACTCAAGTTTATTGAACATAAAAACTAACAAGACAAAGGAGAAAACAAGCTAGGCCAGCCGGCCCAAAAAAGAGGCCGGAGAAGGAGGTTTAAACAGAAGGAAAAGAGAGGTTTTAGATAGCTTACTTATTTGCTTATTTTAGTATCCCCCCCCCCCCCCCCTCCCCAAAAAAAAAAAAAAAAAAAAAAAAAGATGTGAATATAGTCGATGATATGATGAAATTTGAGAGATGTGTGTTGATTCCTTCGACAAATTTCAACTCTAATCGATTGAAGGAATTTTTTTTTTTTTTTTTTTTTTTTTGTTGAAGTGTGTTGTTGTTTGTTGAAGTATGGATTGTTCATCTTTAATAGGACATTGACAATATATTACACTCATTGATAGGCACATTTTGGCCAATGTTCTGATTTAATGTGTGTATTTGACATTGTGATGGTTGATATGTTTTGGTATGTTTGATGATTAGGGTGGTGTGTATGGGTTCAAGGGTTGGGTTGGGGATATTTGGTTTTGGATGTCGAATGTGAACCACGTCATAGGATGGCAATTGTACATTGGGACCGGGATGATCATGCTACGATGTATGTTACATTTAGTGTGTAACGTTAATTCATATATACTATGTAGTAAATGGCATTTGTATGTTTGTTCGGTTGTATATGTGTTTGAATGTGTATTATGTCTTTATCGTAATTAGTGTTTACATACATGTCATAGTATGTTGCACAAAATTATTGGGGATTTTGGTTTGTAATTGAATGTGAATCAAATCCCATCACTCGATGTTGAAGTTACTCTGGGTTTGGGGTAATGGTGGTTCAATACATGAGTTAGGTTGGAATGTTACATGTTATAATTAGGAGGTTAAATTATTTATAATTCAACGATGGAGTATTGAAATGTCACGTTGGGTTGGGAATGTCACGATGTTACATGTTACATTTACGTTGGGTTTTAGATGAGAAGCATATGAGAATGTCACATTAGGTTTAAGAATGTCACATTGGGTTTGGGATGTTATATTTTACATTTATGTTTTGAATTTCAAATTTTCAACTATATAGATATTATCACAATCTATGATAACATTAGATTTTCCATATATGGTATTGCCATTAATCAAGTTATTTTAAATTTCAGAAACATATGGGAATGTCATATTGGGTTTGGGATGTTACATGTTACATTTAGTTTTGAATTTCAAATTTCCACCCATACAGATATGATCACAATCTATGGTAACATTGGATTTCCCATATACGGTATTGCTATTAATTAGGTTATTTTGAATTTCAAATTTCTAACTATAAAGATATGATCACAATCTATAGTAACATTGAATTTTCCATATATGGTATTATCATTAATCAGATTATTAATTAATTAAGATTGGGGATATATATGTCCACAAGAAAAACACAGGACCTATTGGATTATAAAATTTTTCATAAAATCATATCTTATATAAGTCTTTCAAATAGAATTTATAAATAATTTACCCTTTAATTAATAAGGTCTACTTTTAAAAAAATTAAAAAATTAAACTAAAACCTAGAAGCATTTCAGTATTTTTTTTAATAAAAAAATTCTGTAAAATGAAAAGAAATTAAAATAATAATAATAATAACAACAACAAAAACATTACTAAAAAAACAATTATCAAATGATAAAATGCACCTAGGTATTGGGTTGTGTTTTTGTTATGTATCAGTGGTTTATATATTTTCTTAATAAATCGTCATCTCACTTATTGTATTGACTAATTTAAAAGATTATTGATCATTTTCAGTGCCTACCATTAAAAGGTTCAATGAAAATCAAAATAAAGTCTTATATGAATTGATTTTAAAGTTTTAAACCTGAATTAATTTTTAAGGTTTATCGCCTTGTACGTATATTATTAACCTACTAAAAACTTTGATCGCCGAAATTACTGATAAGTGAATAATTTTGATGATTGAAATTTTGAGTGTTGGTATGAGCGCTGATGAGTGAGATTGAGGAGGAGGGTGAGTTGGAATAGCATTTGCCATATATTCTATTTCTTTGTTGTAAGAAGTAGGAAGAGGACCTGGATCAGCAACGAGATAGAAGACCAAAGTCTAAAACAAACAAGAATAGACCCGGAGGACCCGGGGGATCAGACACGTGTCGATCTTACATATGTGGGCCCCCTACCTACTGACTTTACCGTTGAGAGAGAGATAGAGATAAGAGTTTGCAGACTACTAGTGCTGCATGTGGGTCTTCGAAAATTGATGCTGACCCCCCCCCCCCCCCCTCTCTCTCTCTCTCTCTCTCTCTCTCTCTCTCTCTCTCATGACACAAATTTTTAACGCTATATTTTTTTATTAAAATAAATTCTTAATTTTTTTTTTGAAGAACTTAGATAAGATTGTTTTAGAAAGTTGCTATTTTTTTTTTAAAAAAAAAAAAAGTTATGTAAAAGCATGATGAGATGAGATGATATGACTTAGGTTTTATTTGGGAATAATTTATTTAAGTAATTTTTTAAATAAAATATAAAATAAAAAAATTAATATATTTGAGATATTTTTTTGATTTTTTATAAAAATATGTGAAAAAATAAAAATAAAATAAAATCTTTGACTTTTTTGTATAAATTGTTAATTTTTTAATTTTTTTAGTGATTTTTTTTTTAACTTTTAGATTAAAATATAATTTTGTCAAATAAGACTTTAAAATAAGTTAAAAGCTAAAGTGTGACTAAACTCCTGCCCAAAAAGGTAAAAATTTGACTTTTAGTTTGATTTTTAGTTATTTGATTATTTTTATCTGATTAAAAAAATTATATTTAGATTGATGATCAGTTTATTTATTTATTTATTTGATTTTATAGTTGTGAGAAAAAAAATGATTGTGCGTGCTTGATTTAAATTTTTTCAATTAAGTTTTTTTTAAATTGAGTTTTTCGTATTTTTTTTATTCTTAGTGAATATTTTTAAAAATTTAAGTATTTTTTTTTATATTTTTAGATGCATCTTATATTTAGATGTATCTAAAAAATAAAAATTTATAAAAAAAAAATTTAAAATAATTAATAAATACATAAAAATATGAAAAATATATTGAATTATCGTATTTTTTTTTTATTTTCGATATTTAATGAATTTTTAAAAGATTTTTTTTCACAAAAATTATACTTTTTATATATATTTATATTAGGTGTGCCTAAAAATTAAAAAAATTACTTAAAATATTAAAAAAATTCAACAAAAAAATAAAAAATAAAAAATAAGTAGAATTTTTAGAAAAATATTTTTGAAAAACTAAAAACAAGCAAGCTAATTATATGACTTGAATGTGTCATTTTAGCCC
The DNA here is from genome assembly GCA_025200525.1 of Camellia lanceoleosa. Taxonomy (NCBI): domain Eukaryota; kingdom Viridiplantae; phylum Streptophyta; class Magnoliopsida; order Ericales; family Theaceae; genus Camellia; species Camellia lanceoleosa. The sequence goes on from CM045769.1 coordinate 164,034,878, forward strand.
TGTTTGACAAGTTTTTTAAAAAAACATTTTTTTGATTAAAATAGTCAATAAAAATAAAATAAGTTAAAATAGTCAATAAGATAAAATATCTCATCTAATCCATAATTATTTCATATTTTCTCTCACAACCATCCAATCAACCACCAAAAAAAAAAAAAACTATCCAAACACAATTATTTTAGCCATGCTAAAATAACTAAAAAGCTAAATTAACTAAAATGGTCAACTTTCTAAACAAAGACTTTCTTTGTCTTATTGACTACAATAGTCTGTTTTATCTTTATATTAGTCCTAACTTTTCATGCCAAATGACTAAGGCGTCGTTTGGCATGTACCTATTTTAGTTAAAAAGTCAAAAAATTATTTTAAAAAATCAAAAAATTTATAACCTATATTAAAAAATCAATTTTTTTTTTTGCACATCTTTTCGTAAAAAATCAAAAAGTCATTCTAAACATACTAATTTTTTTATCTCATATTTCAATCAAAAAATCAAAAAATTACTAAAATAACTTATTTTCAAACGAGGCCAAATTGCTTATTAGTTTCTTGACTTATTTGGAACACATATTTTTACTTTTTTACACGTCTGTTCATAATAAACAAAAAAGAAATAAAATCAATTTAGGAGCTTTTAGTTTTAGCCAAAAAATTAAAAAATCATATAAGTTGTCACATTACATTTTTTTATAAAAAGTTAAAAAATTATTAAAATAGTATGTTCTCAAATGAAACCGAAATAAGCAACTTATTTACTTATTTCTCACAAGTTGTCATATCTTATCTCTCTACTTTTTTTTTTTTTTTTTTATATCTTTTCGTAAAAATTCAAAAAATCAATAAGGTTTTGTTTGGCAAAACTAGTTGGGCTTAAAATAGCCACTAAAAGATAAAATAAGGTAAAAGTTTATAAGATAAAATGTCACATCTAAATCATAATCATTTCACATTTTTTCTCACAAAAATAAAAAAAACAACTAAAACGAACTTTTTAGTCTCAAACTAAAAAAGTTCGAACTTAAAAAAAAATCAACTGAGGGGTCTTTTGGGAAGTGGGTTATAATCCACTTCCTAGATTATAACCCACCTTCCTCTCTCACAAAAAGCAGCTTTTAATCAGTTTTTAACTAAAAAACTGATTATGACCATCTTTCCAAAATAGTCCTAAGCCCTCGTTTGGCATAAGCTAAACGGGAGTTTTTTAGCTCAAATAATTATAAAAAGACAGAATAAGTTTTTTAGTCCAATAAAACAAAATGTTACATCTAAACCATAATCATTTTATTTTTTCTCTTATAAAAGTCAAAAAAGTCAAAAAGTTTATCCCAAACGAGATTTTTTAATCCTAAGTTAAAATAACTAAAAAATCAAAAAGTCAATCCACATCTCAAATGAATCCTAATTTTTTTTTTACTAAACAACCCAATCAAAACAAAACAAATGTTGTAGCTTGTGATTTAAAAAATCTTGAGTTTCTACTTATTAATACTTGTGATTTAACATCTCATCAATCAAAACAAATGCTGTAGCTCGTAATTTAAAAATTATCATTAAAAAATAATTAAATTATATTTTTTTTTGATGTGCTTACCATGTTTATTATTTGCTTATATGTATCTTACCAATCTATACATTTTGAGTATACTAATGGGATGAGTAAAAAAAAAAAAAAAAAAAACAAACAAACAAACAAATAAACAAACAAAGTACACTTAAGAGATTAGAAATCACATGTATATCCGTTGACTGACAAGAATATGTATTGGGGTTGTTTGAGAATTTGGTTTTAAATTTATTATTATTTTTTTTTTATTACAAGACAAATATTTTATAAATTAAAAAATAATAAATTCAAACAAAATATCACATTAAATTTCATAATCATTTCACTTATTCTCTCACAAATATCACATCCAATCACAAAAAAACTTAATGAAAAATGTTTTGGACCTCGAAACTGGGAGGCCCCGAATCCCCCTAAGCCCAAAACGACGTCGTTTTGGGCTTAGGTTTTTTTTTTTTTTTTTTTTTTTTCTCCTTCTTCTTCTTCGACTGAACCAGAGGGGGAGGAAGAGAGAGAGAGAAAGAGAGAGAGAGAGAAGATCGGGGACCTCCAGCCTGTCGCCGCCTCGATCGTCGTCGACTCACGCCGATCGCGTCGCCATGCCTCTCCCTCTGCCTCGCCTCCCTCCTCGCCCGCCTCGCCCTGCCTCATCCCCGAGTTTGTTGCCCCCCCCCCCCCCCCCCCCCCCCCCCCCCCCCCCTCCGCCATCTTCTTCTTCGTTCTTCTGCTTGAAAAAAAAAAAAAAAAAAAAAAAATTCAAACGACGAAACGACGTCGTTTCGTCGTTTCGGGGGATTCGGGGGAGAAGGTTTCGAGGTCCCAATCGCAATTGAAACTTAATTATCTTCTTAAACATAAAAAAAAATTTCTCCAATAATATTCTATAACTTAAAAAACCTAAAAAAAAAACCTTTCCAAACACCCACATTGATTCATGTAGTCAAATATTTTTTTTTTTTTTTTTTTTTTTTTTTTGATCTAGTCAATTTTTTTATTGATGTGTATTGTCCAATATTTTTTATATGATGAATGAGATAAGTGCAAGCATCATCCGCCAATAAAAAATCACAATCTGATTAGATAGATCATGTTCTACACACTTACTTTGAACTTCTCATTACTGCAAATGAAAAAATTTCATTAGTTTGTGATATCGTGACGTGGTATGCAATTATGAACCCCTTGTGCATTTTTAGTTATACAACATTCTTATTAATTATAATTTTATATATTTAAAAAAAATTACATATAAAACTATATTTATAGATCATATTTATTTTAATTGTGATCTACATCACATCAGTTTTAAGTTTACATTATATATTTTATTTTAGGTTGTGTTTGAACTTCAAATTTCAAAAGTAACTGGCTAAAAAAAAAAAAAAAAAAAAAAAAGAATGAAAACGCAAAAATTTAAATTTATATTTTATTTTAATTTGACTTTCACTCTATAAATTTATCTCCAAAATAATTCAAACGCAATTTTAATATATTTTTTTATATATAAATAGCATTTTTACATTAAAATGGATTACCATGTAAAAAATTATTAAATAATTTAAAAATATTATATGTCATTATATATACAATAACAAAAAATAATGTAAGGCATTGACTTGAAAATGTAAGCAAATGCCACAAGTAGCCAGTAATTACCGAAACTTTGTCCCATCCACCGCCCATGAAGTAAGCCAGTCTTAACAAAATCAAACCCCATCCATAACCCATCTCTTTTTCCAATATAACCCTAACCCCAACATATTAACCCCCTACCTACCTAGGGATAGAGGTTTGAGAACATAGACCTATCCTCTCACATCTTCATCACTCCCCAACTCCCAAACCTCCACAACTCCACCATCAAAACAAACTGAAAACCTAAAGCTCCACATCCACTCCCCCCCACTAAAAATTCAGGGAAGAGGAAGAAGAGATCATCAATTGATCAATCACACAGAGAGATGGTTTTATTCATCCAAAATTTGGTGGATGACACCAAAGTCCACTCCCTTTCTTCTTTCTAGGTAAAGCGTATTATACTATTTTGATTCATTAAACAAGCCCCCTCAAAGCAAGAAAGTAACCAAGAAAAAGCAAGAAAAGAGTGAGGGAAAGTGATAGACCCCCCCTCCAACCAAAACTCTCTTCCTAATCATAATTTCTTTTTTGCTTCCCCCACTACCTTGGCCTTTTTCAATCTCCATCTGTAGACTGAGTTTTGAAGGAAAAACAAAACAATGGATGGACACTCTCTTCCTCCTCCATTCCACACAAGAGATTTCAATCTTCAACACCAATTTCACCTCCAACAACAACAACAACAACAACAACAAAATTCAGAAGACGAGCATAGCGGTACGAGCGGCCTAAACATGGGAGGACTGAAGAGAGATCGCGACGAAAGCAACCACCACGACAAAACCAACGGCGGCGGTGGCGGCAGCGAAGGTTCTGGTGGAACCGGAGAAGGAGATATGAATAGAAGGCCTAGAGGAAGACCTGCTGGATCCAAAAACAAACCCAAACCCCCAATCATCATAAACCGCGACAGCGCAAACGCTCTGCGGACCCACGTCATGGAGATCGCAGACGGTTGCGATGTCGCGGAAAGCGTCGCCGCGTTCGCTCGACGACGCCAGCGAGGCGTCTGCATTTTAAGCGGGACCGGCACGGTAACCAATGTCACTCTTCGCCAACCGGCATCGCCCGGGGCGGTCGTCACATTACACGGCCGGTTCGAGATCTTATCGCTGGCCGGGTCCGTTCTGCCACCGCCGGCGCCGCCCGCCGCCACCGGGCTGACCATATATTTGGCCGGAGGACAAGGGCAGGTGGTGGGCGGCGGGGTGGTGGGGGCCCTTCTGGCATCTGGGCCGGTGGTGATTATGGCGGCGTCGTTCAGTAACGCCGCTTATGAGCGGTTGCCGCTGGAGGAAGACGACGGCGGTCTTCCAATGCAAGGCGGTGGCGGTCCGCTCGGATCGCCGGAGGCGGTGGGGCAGCAACAGCAACCACAACAGCTACTATCAGATGCTTCTCTTTTTCACGGATTGCCACCGAATCTTCTGAATTCGATCCAAATGCCGCCAGAGGCGTATTGGGCTACTGGTAGGCCTCCATTCTAACAAGAACTATAGTTCATTGAAGGCCATGATGAGAGAGAGAGAAAGACTATCTTTAACTCACTGAGAAATTTTAGGTTGAGGAATTTGGGTTGTTGAGCATTTCAGGTTTTTTTTCCTTCTCTACTTTCCTTCTTTTTTTTTTTTTGCATTAAATTTTGATTTTGGTTTTTTGTTTGGAGTTTGATGATTAGATGATATGGGGTTTGATGAACTTTGTAAATTCTTTTGTTTTAATGGTGATTTCAATTTTTATGAGAATAAAGGTATCATCAATTTGTTCCACATGAAACAAATCCTTCCTTCCTCACAAAAGTACTTCGAAAATTTTCCAAAATAAATTTCGTGGATTACATTTATTCAGTCAAATTTAAACAGCAATACTACAAATTCAGACTTAATTATCTAAAATTTATTCAAAATTATCATTTTGTAATTTACATGTACTCTATACCACATAAATTTAATCTCCATCACACAACTATACCCACCCAAAAAAAAATTGGATGCGTAGTCTTGGAAAGTTTAAGTCTATATCATACACTTTCTAAATATTTTTCAAAAAGCTTAATTTTTCATCACAATTGGAGGGTTTAATTTGTAATCTTTACACATTGATCAGTTTCAGTGAAAATCCATAGACATTTGAGCTCTAAACTGACGATTACAAAGAGGAACACATTACATCATAATAATTTAGAGAAGAGCTACATAGTATATACTTCCCCTCAGTTGAGCCATATCCCCATGGCTACTTCAAAAATAGATTCCAGAAAGTGAAATCAGATTAACTTTACACACACCAGTTTAAATCTCCTACAGTGTTTTTCTTAGATACACAGCTTTCCTCCCCCACAATAGGATGGTTGGTCTAATTCGTACTCTTTTTGCTTCTTCACACTCATAGAACATCCCACATTCACAAGTTTCAGTGAAAATCCATAACCATTTGAGCTCGAGAATGATGATTAGTAAGAGCAACCGTTATATCATATGTTTAAGAAAAATTGTTTAACGTGATACTTCTTATGGATGAAAAATTATAAGTCACATTTATTAATTAACTGTCTAATAAAAATAAGTCAATATGTGTCGCTCAATTATTGAATTATGCTGGTTTTCATTGAAACAGGTGAGGATTTCAATGGAGTGGCAAACTAATTATGAGAAGAAAAAGTAAAAATACTGGACAATGATATGAATAATAAAAGTAATTTTATTTTTAAAAAGTGAGTATTTAGTATAAATTTAAAATTATTGAAATGTGAATTACACTCAAGAGATAACTGAATGAATGGAATCTATTCATTTACTTTTTTGTAAGTAAATTTTTTAAATTTATAATATTATTGGAAGAAAAAGAAGTATGGGGGCATTGGAGAGTTTGACCAAAAAGTGAGAGGCGTTTTAGGGTTTTATCACACTGCAGATTTGCAGACATGGAAAATATTTGAGGAGCAATGTTACATATTCACACCACGAAAAATATTCGAGGAGTAATGTCATATACTGTTAGACTTATATTTTTATCTATAATATGTAATAAGATAAATGGATCTCATGTCATTAAGTGCATAAAAAATTATAAATTACCACATAATATAATAAAAATATTTGAGAGCTCTAAAAGTATCTCCAACCCAATCTTCTCGCCAAGAGGATGAAAATAAATTTTTTTATTCAAAAAGTAAATATAGAGTATGTCATTATTCATTCAAACTCTAACCACGAACTTTCATTTTCTTCTCTAAATATGTCCCTCCAAAATTAACCATCAATTTTTCCTCCATCTATTTTCTTTATCATCTATTATTTTATAGAAAAACCAAACCCCCATGCAACAAAGGAAATAACTGTAGAGTTTCTGAAGAAGAAATGGATGCAGAGCATGTTAATGAAGAAATGATAGTGATTAATGAAGAAGATAGATGCTAGACATAGGCTTTGAAAGAATGTGAAGTATAAATGGTAGTGATTAATTCGGATTGTACAAAAGTTAATAAATTTTGCAACATTATTAATATTTAATTTTTAATTTTTTGTTAAATATATTTAATATTAGACTAATTTTAAAGATGTAATTTTAATATTTTTAATGACACCAAATTTATAAAATTTAGATGTATAAATGTTATTTGTATTTTATAACATATAACAAAAAATACAAAAGGATATAATTGGTATATAAATTTAAAAGTAAAAAGACTTGAGGACAAAATTGATATTTAAAAAATACAAATAGTGTTATAGAGATCATCCTTCATTTTTCATACTCCTTTTATATTTGAGGGATGAAACATTCATCCTCTCAAATAAAAAAGAATATACAAGATGAGTTGGAGTTGAGAATAAAGGAAAGATGTTTCAAATTTAAAGATACAGACCATGGTGGGAAATATTCTAAAGAAACTCTAGAAGATATGAACCACCCATTAATGTGATATTTTAACTTTGTTTATTTTTTTTTTTTCTCTACCATATTATTAGTATTCAATTAAACTTCTAAAATTAGAATTACATATCGTTGCTCCTAACATGATGTCATATCATTAAATATAATTGTGAATATGTTTTTTTTATGCTTCTCAAATATTTTCCATATTTGAGGTACTGGTTTACACGTGCACTGCTCTGAATCTGAATGAGCTCTTTTTCGCGGCAAAGCAAACGCTACTACTTCTTACTACTGTGTACTTCCATAAAAGGGAAACAACTAGACCCAACCAACCAACCCAAGTGGGCTTGAGCTTTTAAAGCCATGCTTTACATCTCTCTCTCTACCTGTTTTTCTGATTCTATGAAATAGGGATTGGGGGAAGAGTTCAATGCTTCATGAAACCAAATCCATGTTCAGATTCTCTGTACCTGTACACTGGAGTGGAGTGGAACTACCCTTCTCATATATTTTTTTAAGAAAATATTTGGTAACTTAAAATTTTGTGGTTCAAATGACTTAAATTTGTTAAAACGACGTCTTTTTATACTCATTTACACTCAAAATGACGTCGTTTTGAGTGATTTGAATCATTTAAGCCACAAAACTTTGAACTACCTAGCATTATTTTTTTTATGAGTATGATGACCATCTCAAACATTGGGTCATTAATTCTTTCATTAAAATTAATTTAATAAAAAAATTATTGTTTTATTATATTTTAATAGTTTTATCAAATAAGTATTAAATTGAAAATATTAAAAAAAATTACCAAATTGAGAACGTCTAGACCTTTCATCAAATTAATGTTTATAATCATTGGATTTTCACTATCAGATGTTCCCCCGATGAACACCTCTAGGCAAAAATTTATGAAAAAAATGCAGTGGCTGGGATATATGCCCGATCGTCCGACCAGTCGATCGGTGTTTTGATGAAAGTTCAAAATTTTTTGTTAGAGCATTTGATATCAAATGAAGTTTTTACTCAAATTTGGTGAAAAAAAAAATGCAATCAAATGAAATGGAATGAATATTTATGTTTAGTTTAGACTAATAAAATAATGATAGATGCATTATAAATAAAATCATCTTTCATTATTTTTAAAAAAATTTAAAAAAATAATAATTCCATAAAAAAGTCTAAAAAATTACTATTTCATTCCAATTTATCTCATTCTAATAAATCAAATAAAACATTAGTGTCCAATAACCTTATCCGTTTTTGTATATAGAAGATCTTCATCTTTTTCCCTTTTCTCTTTCATCATAAAAAGTATTAAAATTATTAAGTAATTAATAATTACTGACTTAAATAGTAAGACTTATCATTTTTTTTATTTGAGTTTTAAAAGGTAATACGCAAAACGTCAATCAGTAAATCAAATGAAACATTGGTCTAGAGTAGTGGAATAATTACTTCTTTAATTTTTTTTTTTTTTTTTGAATATGGATAAATTGTGATTATTAGGGTAGTTTAACTTTTGTAATTATAATTTTTTTTTATAGTTGTACAATTTTTAATTGTGATTTTTGATTTGTGGAGGTAGTAATGAACTCCTATAAGAAAATACAGTTTGATTTTTAGCGGGAAATCTCACATGACAAAAAATGATTTTGTTAAATATTGAGCCCAAAGTTTGTTAAATATTGTTGTTTAATTGTTTGTTTGGCCCTTTAGGCTCAGTTTGATTAGATAGAAAATATCTGAAAGTAAAAGATAAAATAAATAATAGCTTGGTTGCTGTTTTCAGAAAACAGTTTTCAAAAAATTCTACTTTCTTATTTTTCATGTTTTTTTGTTTTTACTGAATTTTTTTAATATTTTAAACAATTTTTTTACTTTTTAGACACACCTAACATAAATACACCTAAAAAGTAAAAAAATTGTAAAAAAAATCTTTTAAAAATTCACTAAATACCAAAAATACAAAAAAAATACAAGAATTCAGTACATTTTTTGTATTTTTATGTATTTATTAATTTTTTAAAATATTTTTTCACAAATTTTTTACTTTTTAGATACATCTAACTAAGGTGCATCTAAAAAAGTAAAAAAAAATATTTAAAATTTAAAAAATATTCACTAAAAACAAAAGAATACGAAAACCAAAAAACTCAGTTTTCAAAAAATTTAATCCAGAAAACTCAAACCAAACACAGTGAATAATTTTTTATATATTTGTTTAGATAGAGAGTCTTAGAAAGGAATGAAAATTAAATTTTCCGATACAACTTACATTAACTTATTAGTCAGGCTAACCTAAGGGGTTGTGGCATTGTGGTAAAGCCTTGGGGTTTAAGCCCCAAGGTCACAAGTTCAATTCCCCTTCCCCTTGGGCCAATCTCCTGGGCGAAAGCATTGTTGGTTAGGAGGTTGGACCTCAAGTTGTCTAGTCAGCACTTGGTGTGGGTTCAATGCTCCTCCGCTATGCGAGTCCTGACTTACTGGAGCTTGCCTTGTGAGGTCGGGACAAGCTTCCAGGTTATAGTCTCTTGTTGGTTAGGAGGTTGGACCTCAAGTTGTCTAGTCAGCACTTGGTGTGGGTTCAATGCTCCTCCGCTATGCGAGTCCTGACTTACTGGAGCTTGCCTTGTGAGGTCGGGACAAGCTTCCAGGTTATAGTCTCTTGCTCGGAACGGCCAACAGGACACCCTGGTGATCTCCTCAAGGGGCGCTGCCTTGGACCTGCGGGAGAGTGGGAGGATTTTCCTGTAACCAAAAAAAAATAAATAAATAAAAATAAAAACTTATTAGTCAGGCTAATACTTTCTTACAAACTATGGAGGGAAATTTATTTTTTCCTACAAATCTTGACAAAATTTATTTTGTTTTTCTTTTTACTTATGTTTCTCTCCACAATCCCATGTTATACAATGATTATATTTTTTTCCCATCATTTTCTTACAAATTTTTTTATTTATTCAAATACATGCAAAGAAAATAAAACTTCCATTATTTCACTTCACTTTCTACCATTTCCATTTTCTATCTGCCATTTCCATTTTCTACGATTTGTTTCTTTCTAAACAAACGAAGCCTTAGGATCTTCTTTTTATATTATTATTTCCATCTACATGTTGTTTGTTTTATTTTAATATAAGTGTTTTTCATAGGGTCCAGCTTGTCTCAAGTTGAGATCAAGACTGGACCCGTCCAGTTCGGCCCATGGGGCCCATTTTTGGGCTCTTTTTGATAATCCGAACCGTTCAATGTGTAGAACTCGTCGAGTACTACATGCCTGTAAAAAATCACGTTAATCGAATATCAATAGCTATGTGATCAAATCAGTTTTGTATAAAAAAAAAAATAGACGGTGAAAAAATTAACGGTTGATAAAAAACTGTTTTGTTCACATAGCTATTGATATTCGATCAACGTGATTTTTCACAGGTATATAGTACCCGACGAGTTCTACACATTGAATATTCGGATTATCAAAACGGGACCCGTGGTGGACCCCTACGGGCCCAACAACACGGTCCAGTCCGATCTTGGACTGGACCAAAGCCACTGCCTTTTTCATATTCCTAAAAAATAATAATAAATAAATAAAATCTGCAATGTATTTTGCTTCTCACTGAAGGGAGACTTTTGTAAGGTCTAGTCATTATGTTACTTTGTAAGACTTTTGGCTTGATTATAGGAGTTACTCTTAATAGTGATTTTAAATATCAATGTGTATGTATTGATTTTTTAATCTTTTACAATCCAATATATTAGTGAGGATAAAAAATTGTTTACTGGCTAATTCACAACATGTAAGTATTATTACAAAGGTCGCCAAGGAGACTGTTATATCCTCTAATATACTCTTGAGGATCAGTTACAACAAACTTGGTATGGAAATTTTAAAAATGGAGGCTGGAAGATGGAGGCTGGACGATGGAGAAGGAGGCTGGAAGCCGGTGATTAGAAAAAAACAAGGTCGGCATGGTGTAACCTTAGGCACTCATATGCTATTCGTGGATGATATCCCCAGTTCGATGAGTCCAAAAGGTCTGTATATGTTGTTCTCAAACTTCGGGATTGTAAAAGATATTTTCATCCCAAATAAGAGAAGGAAAGCAACACAGACTAGATTTGGTTTTGTACGATATGACTGTCCTATTGCTGTGGAGGTTGCAGTTCAGAAAACTTATGGCCTCTGGTGTGAAAATAAGAACCTGAAGGTCAAAAAGGTAGATTTTGGCAATGAATAGATGGGGAAGGAGCAGATCCCAGCTAAAAGGATACCATTGAAGCAGAGACAAGTTGTACCACGAAAAGGCAACTCAGAATGGGGGATACAGAGGGGTTCGTATGCTGAGGTGGTGAAAGGTACGAAAGTGAGAGGAAGTAGTTGTGATCTCAAAATTAATGCAGAAGAATATGGCAACGAGTAGTTATATTCAAGTGCAGTAGGCAAGATACGAGTGGGATGCAACATTGAAGACTTAAGGCTAGAGTTACAACAGAGGTATGAAGGAGTTAACAGTACGAGAAGGTGGGGGGAGAATGGTGTATATTACTTTCAACTCGGAAGTTATTCTGAAGACTAAAGTGCATGAGATGAGAGAGTGGATATATGACTGGTGTGAAATGTTTACTAGTTGGGAAAAGGGGATGAGAATGGACAATGAGAGGCTAGTATGGCTCAATTGTTATGGGGTACCTTTTTCTTTGTGGAATAGCAAGAATTATAAGAAAATAGGCGAGTTGTGGGGGAAACTAGTAGTGTTGGATGATAACATCACAAACATGGATTCTCTCAGATGTGGTAGAATCCGAATATGCACAACTCAGCTGGAGAGAATTGATCATATGGTGTTATTGGAATATAGGGGTAATCTCTATCCTATCCGTGTGGTCGAGGACACTAACCATGGTGTGGGAGCTCAAAAGGCACAGTGTATTTCCTAGGAGAAGTTCAATGAGAAGAATTCAGTGGGATATAACAATGGAGATGATCAAAGTGTTGCATAGTGCTATGGAAACAAGGAAGACGATGATGCGATGGCATGCACAAAGCCTGGAGTGGACATTTGTGATGACATGGCAATAAATGAGAGGTGTGATGTGGAAAAGGGCCCAAGGGCAGAGGGCCATGCTTATAACTCTTCATCATTATCAAGGGTAAATGAGACTGCTATAGCTATAGTAGCCCACAATGTAGGGGGGACAGTGGTAATTGATAACTCAGGTCTCAAGGAGGGCATGAGGAAGACAGTTGGCCAAAATGAGGGTGAGCGGGTAAGACGAAGAGATGATGGGCTCTGGTGAGTTTATAAGAAGCCTTAGTAGCAATGATCTTAGAAGGCCCAATATTACTTTGGAGGTGGCACTGAATAAGAACCAATTTGTTGATACAGGTATTGGGCCTATTATACCAAGTGCTCCATACAATGATATGGGAATAGGCCCATCTCTTGTGGAGAGGACTGATAATCAACCTAGTAAACCAAGTTTTGGGCTGCAAAATGTGGCTGGAAAGCAGCCCATTGCTTTGACCAATATATTGTATAATCAGGAGGCACAGGTGAAATAGAAGATTGAATTAGGATCTCAGAGAAGGCGTGATCAAAGCTTTCCCACACATCTGCAGAGAAGCAAGAAGAAGTCAACATTTCGAAGGAAAAAAGAGAAAAGAGGGGCAATATTTAGAGGTGGATTTCAAAGTGAAGCACTTTTTCGTGGAGCGGTTACTGCAGTCTCAGCTTCACTTTCGTTAAGTAATAGTTCTGTCAGACAAAGTAAATTTCTCAAGGAAGCTCAAGACACGATTCAACTGGGTAAGGCACTGGGTTTGAATTTTGAGGGTTATGAAGTCGAAATTTCCAAGAAAATCATTCGCATGGAAGAGGATGATGTGGAAAGGCTGGAGGCGAGGAAAAGGGGAGGCGGTGATTAGCCTACCATTATATGGGAGAACTTAGGAGTAATTTATGTGTTTTGATGAAGGTTTATCATGGAATGTGAGAGGGCTTGGCAGGGTAGAGAAAAGAAGATGGGTTAAGGAATTCCCAAAAGAAAAAAGAGTAGACATGGTTTTGTTCCAAGAAACTAAGAAATCAGAAGTGGATGAGAGTTTTGTGAGGTCAGTGTGGCCTAATGATTTACTAGAGTTCATGGCTGTAGATGCAGAAGGTAGTGCAGGCAGTTTGCTATGCACACTACAACAAGAAAGGCCTTTGGTGACAGACTGATTTTGTCTCTAAACATCAAATTTTCGTCACTAAAGTGATCTGCGACGAAAAAAAATTTTCACCATGTTCGTGGCCTATACGTCGTCGCTGAAAGTACCTGGTGACGAAAAACAATTTCGTCGCCTATTTTTCATTTTTGGCGACGAAATGTTTCGTCTCCAAATGTTGAATTTTTCGTCATCTAAAACATCAACTTCATCACCAAAACTAAATAATATTTTATTTTAATTGTTTTTGACGACAAAATATTTCGTCACCAAATATATTTTAGTGACGAAAGTTTTCCTCACCAATGATATGGATTAAGGTGACAAAAAAATTTGTCACTAAAATGAGCAAAAAAGAAAATTATTCAATGATAAAAAATATTTTATCATCAAATATTTCAATTTAACGACGAAATATTCAGCAAATGTGACGAAATTATTTGTTTCGTACTATATCATTAGTGACAAAATTATTCATCATGTTTTTTGAAAACTAATAGCGACATTTTTTATTTCGTCACTAATAAAAATTAAAAAATTTGAAAATTGGGGTACTATTTTCTTCTGAAATTTTTTCTTTTCAGTAACAATTCCCTGCGCATTTCAATAACCTGTTCAATAAAATATTTATTACAAATCAATACAAAAATTTATTCATTTTCATAAACATCACAATCGAATTTCAGCACTATTCATAAAAATACAATATGAACTGCATGCAGATTATAAACATGTCTCATAATATCTACAAAAAAACGTCTACTAATATCCACAAAAATATAACATCAACCGCATGCGGATTACCAAACACATCTCCTAATATCCAACAAAAAACATGTTTACTAATATCAACAAAAATAAAATATCAAGGGTAGATTACCAAACATGTCTTGTAATACTAACAAAAATATATAATTTACAACGCAACCAAAATACATGTAAGGTAATATGAACAAAAACAAAAAATGAGCTACCATCTGCCCTCCAAATTACCAAACATGTCCATATCAAATCTCGAATCTGCAAAAAAATGAAATACAAAAAAAAAAAAATGCAAGTTAGACAATTATTATCTTATCCATAAAATATACAATTTAACATGTATTTTTCGAATTAGTTTTCAAATCGAGAGTCCGATGCAAGTTCCGTTAGTTTCCACAACTTACATTGGTTCCTCCCGACATGTTTGAGGTGTTCCCCGGGCTGTCCCGTGGCTGTTACACGATTTTGGCTCCCGAAGGTCTATTTTCAAGCTTAAGTGTGAAAAAGTACAATTTTGGGCTTAGTTTTCAAACCGGGAGTCCCGTACTAGTTCCGTAAGTTTCCACAACTCACATTGGTCCCTCCCGAGGTGTTTGACGTGTTCCTTGGGCGGTCTCATGGTTGTTACACGATTTTGGCCTCCGATGGCCTATTTTCAAACTTAAGTGTGAAGAAGTGCAATTTTTGACTTAGTTTTCAAACCGGGAGTCCTGTGCTAGTTTCGTAACTTTTCACAACTCACATTGGTCCCTCTCAAGGTGTTTGAGATGTTCTTCAAGCCGTCTCGTGGTTGTTGCACAATTTTGGCCTTCGATGGCCTATTTTCAAGCTGAAGTGTGAAAAAGTGCATTTTTCGACTTAGTTTTCAAACCGGGAGTCCCGTGCTAGTTTCGTAGATTTCCACAACTCACATTGGTCCCTCCTGACGTGTTTGACATATTCCCCGGGCCGTCTCGTGGCTGTTGCACGATTTTGGCCTCCAGTGGCCTATTTTGAAGCTTAAGTGTGAAACAGTGCAATTTTTTACTTAGTTTTCAAATCAGGAGTCCCGTGCTAGTACCGTAAGTTTTCACAACTCACATTGGTCCCTCTCGAGGTATTTGAGGTGTTACCCGGGCTATCTCGTGGCTGTTGCACGATTTTGGCCTCCAGTGGCCTATTTTAAAGCTTAAATGTGAAAAAGTGCAATTTTGGACTTAGTTTTCAAACCGGGAGTCCTGTGCTAGTTCCGTAAGTTTCCACAACTGACATTGGTCCCTCCCGACGCGTTTGACGTGTTCTCCGGGCCATCACGTGGCTGTTGCATGATTTTGGCCTCTGATGGCCTATTTTCAAGCTTAAATGTGAAAAAGTGCATTTTTAAACTTAGTTTTCAAACCGGGAGTCTCGTGCTAGTTCCGTAAGTTTTCACAACTCACATTGGTCCCTCCCGAGGTGTTTGTCATGTGCCTCGGGCGGTCTCGTGGCTGTTGCACGATTTTGGCCTCCGGTGGCCAATTTTGAAGCTTAAGTATGAAAAAGTGCAATTTTGGACTCAGTTTTCAAACCGGGAGTCCCGTGCTAGTTCCGTAAGTTTTCACAACTCATATTGGTCCCTCCCAAGGTGTTTGAGGTGTTCCCCGGGCTGTCTCGTGGCTGTTGCACGATTTTGGCCTCCGGTGGCCTATTTTGAAGCTTAAGTATAAAAAAGTGTAATTTTGGACTTAGTTTTCAAACTGGGAGTCCCGTGTCAGTTCCATAAGTTTTCACAACTCAAATTGGTCCCTCCCGAGGTGTTTGAGGTGTTCCCCGGGCCGTCTCATGGCTGTTGTACAATTTTGGTCTCCGATGGCCTATTTTCAAGTTTAAGTGTGAAAAAGTGCATTTTTCGACTTAGTTTTCAAACCGAGAGTCCCGTGCTAGTTTCGTAAGTTTCCAAAACTCACATTGGTTCCTCCCGAGGTGTTTGACATGTTTCCTGGGCCATCTCATGGTTGTTGTACGACTATGGCCTCCGATGGCCTACTTTTAAAGCTTAAGTGTGAAAAAGTGTATTTTTGGGCTTAGTTTTCAAATCAGGAGTCACGTGCTAGTTCCGTAAGTTTTCACAACTCACATTGGTCCCTCCTGAGGTGTCTGAGGTGTTCCCCGGGCCATCTCATGGCTATTACACAATTTTGGCCTCCGATGGCCTATTTTTAAGCTTAAGTGTGAAAAAGTACATTTTTGGACTTAGTTTTCAAACCGGGAGTCCTGTGCAGGTTCCGTAAGTTTCCACAACTCACATTGGTCCCTCCTGAGGTGTTTAAGGTGTTACCTGGGCCGTCTCGTGGTTGTTGCACGATTTTGGCCTCTGATAGTCTATTTTCAAGCTTAAGTATGAAAAAGTACATTTTTGGACTTAGTTTTTAAACCGGGTGTCTCGTGCTAGTTTCCTAAGTTTTCACAACTCACATTGGTCCCTCCCGAGGTGTCTGAGGTGTTCCCGGAGCCGTCTCGTGGCTGTTGCACGATTTTGGCCTCCGATGGCCTATTTTCAAGCTTAAGTGAAAAAAAATGCATTTTTGGACTTAGTTTTCAAACCGGGAGTCCCGTGCTAGTCCCATGAGCTTTCATAACTCACATTGGTCCTTCCAGAGGTGTTTGAGGTATTACCTGGGCCGTCTCGTGGCTGTTGCACGATTTTGGCCTCTGATAGCCTATTTTCAAGCTGAAGTGTGAAAAATTGCATTTTTGGACTTAGTTTTCAAACCGGGCGTCCCGTGCTAGTTCCGTTAGTTTCCACGACTCACATTGGTCCTTCCCGAGGTGTTTGAGGTGCTCCCCGAGCCGTCTTGTAGCTGTTGCACGATTTTGACCTCCGATAACCTATTTTCAAGCTTAAGTGTGAAAAAGTACATTTTTGGACTTAGTTTTCAAACCGGGAGTCCCGTGCTAATTCTGTAAGTTTCCACAACTTACTTTGGTCCCTCCCAAGGTGTTCGAGGTGTAACCCGGGCCGTCTCCTGGCTGTTACACGATTTTGGCTCCCGAAGGCCTATTTTCAAGCTCAAATGTGAAAAAGTGCATTTTTGGACTTAGTTTTCGAACCGGGAGTCCCGTGCTAGTTCCGTAAGTTTCCACAACTTACTTTGGTCCCTCCCGAGGTGTTTGAGGTTTTATCTGAGCCGTCTCGTGGCTGTTACATGATTTTGGCCTCGATGGCCTTTTTTCAAGCTTAAGTGTGAAAAAGTGTATTTTTGGACTTAGTTTTCGAATCGAGAGTCCCGTGCTAGTTCCATAAGTTTCCGCAACTTACTTTGGTCCCTCCTGAGGTGTTTGAGGTGTTAGCCGGGCCGTCTCGTGGCTGTTGCACGATTTTGACCTCCTATGGCCTATTTTTCAAGCTTAAGTGTGAAAAAGTACTTTTTTGGACTTAGTTTTCGAATCGGGAGTCCCATACTAGTTCCGTAAATTTTCACAACTTAATTTGGTCCTTACCGGGTTGTTCCCCGGGCCTTCTCGTGGCTGTTTCATGATTTTGGAAAAGTGTATTTTTCTACTTAATTTTCAAACAAGGAGTCCTGTGCTAGTTCCATAAGTTTTCACAACTTATATCGGTCCCTACCGAGGTGTTCCTCGGGCCTTCTCGTGGCTGTTTCACGATTTTGGAGCCCGATGGCATATTTTCAAGCCTAAGTGTTGGAAAAGTACATTTTTCCACTTAGTTTGCAAACCAGGAGTCCAGTGCTAGTTCCCTATGTTTCCATAACTTACATTGGCCCCTCCCGAAGTGTTTGAGGTGTTCCCCAGGTTTTCTCGTGGCTGTTTTACGATTTTGGGCCCCCGGTGGCCTATTTTCAAGCCGAAGTGTTGGAAAAATGTTTTTTTCTACTTGGTTTTCAAACCGCAATACTTTTTCTACACCTTAACTTCATGCATAAACATCACATTCAGAAGTTTAGTGATCTCATGTTTTCAACAAAATTCTCAATCCAAGGGAACTTAAAAGAATCTAAAAACAGAAACACGTTTGAATGTTGAAGAGAACACCTTAACTACACTAATAATTTTGGAACATAAAATCCACATAAAGATGAAACTACACATTATAAACTCCATTTTTTGCAAACCCAATGAATTCAAATTCAAACATTTCTTGCTTTATCTATGCTATTGTTATCATTCAATTCATAAGAAGAGAACTCATACAATCGTTTATGAAAACAACTAGTATCAACAAAAAAGATGAGAAAAGAACAAAACACTACTTATCTCTAGTGATCAAATTTGATTTTCAAGTTTCATGTTTGGTTTGATTTTCAAATTATACTGAAACATGAAAACATGAATAGATACTTTAAAGCAAAAAGAGGAGTCACATTTATCATCTTCTTCTTCTTCCTCAGTCCTTCCCTTTAATGAAGTCATGTTTATATATAGGAAGGTTTAGCTTTAGATATCCAAGTCGTGTTAAGATGTCAAGTCCCAGCTATTCAATATCTGCTTGAAGATGTTAAGTCCCCAGCTATTCAAGATGTTAAGATCTTTTATTCCAGCTAGGCATACAGATGGAAGCACACGTTATTTGAACACCTTTTTGTACTCTTTTATAGCCTTCTACCTATTATAACATTCAAAACGTAATCAATGACCAACGCCAATCCCATATGTTGGATGCACCCCAAAAAATAGAAATCACATCCTTCACTTCCATCTTAAGCCCTAAAGTTAATAAAAACAAAACTGTACTTACTTCCAAGGCCATAAAACTTTGAAGACTCCAATATTACATTTGCTTATTTAAATACATGTGCTTCCATACACAGTAGCTCCTATTCTAAGGTTTTCCCAAACCTACAAGTAAACACATAAACTTTCTAGTTTGTTTCTGTAGAACCAGAACTTTCTTTAGTATGTTAAAATTACAAGTTTTGGTTGTCCATGTCATGATACTCAATAGAATAATAAGAAACACACACACACACACACACAGAAAGAGAGGGGTGAAGTAACAAACCGTCTCAGGCAAGTTATAGATAAGCACCAAACTCAATACTATTGCCAGAGCAAAAATCCTGCAAAATAATAATCAGAAAGGAGGGCCAAGAATTACTTACAACCATCAGAGGCAGATTAAAGACCAAATATTGACTTCAATATTACTGGTTCTCATATACATTTGACTTCCCAATACTTTCAAATCCTTCAGTATCAAGGTGGAAGATAGAAGTCTACTCCTTAATTTCTATTTCTACTGGGGCTCCCTATGCCTAAATCCCTGTAAGAAACAACAAAAAATCTGTAAATTATATCTATAAATAAGTGGTTGCTTAGATCCAGTACATCATGATCATATCTCCATCTACCTTTTGTCTTTGTGTCATGCATGTGCCCAACACCAAACCCTGCAAAGACATCAAGCATCAAAGCTTAAGAAACCATTGAAACAAACCAACTTATGATAAAACATTAATGATTTTGACTTTTCAACCCAATCTCAACTAATGGCATCAGAGGCCACCTTTCATAACAAGAAAGGGAAAGAAGATGATTAAGAAGAAATGATTTTCCAAAGCGATACGGACCAATCACCTAATAAAACACCCATCAAAATGGAGTCAGTTCTAAACAAAATTTAGAGGAAGGTTGAACAAATCAAAATTTCTCTAAGCAAAAGGTTGACTTCTCACAGAGGACTTGACATGCACAAATAATTACAGAGATGGACTATTGTCAGTCATGCACACACGAGAAATTAGTGATGTACAATATTCCAAAACACTGAACAAATTAAACAAAACATTACTCATTTTCAAACAAGTTAATTTTTCTAATTTAATTAATGGGCACTATGTCTATTCTAGATTTAACAAACCTTTTGGATTGGTTAAATGGAAAAATAAAATTTATTTTTGATCAGTATCAAATATTTGAAACTAATAGATATTAAGGAAAATCAATCTCAAACTTACAGCAATAGCAGCAATCGGGGTTGTTATTCTCTGAATTGCCTCCAATCCTTCTTTTGAAATGCAAAGTTTTGTATGACCGGGGTCAAGTTCAACAATAAGAAACCTGTAAAAGAAATAAAAAGGGTAAAATGAATTATTGATCACAAGGCATGGTTTTTGTCATGACCCCATTCCACCCCTAGTAGAATGGTGTCATGATGGCCAGTAATCCGAGATTACCGAAGGCCAACTTACAAAGTCACACACAATCAGAGTATACATATGGAGCTTATATGTGCGGAAGCAATAAAATTTAAATCTAAATAGTCCACAAGAGCTATGCATAGATCAAATGAAATGGCAGACAATAACGTGGTTTTACAACCTGAATTCAAATAAAATAAGGTACAAGATACATCTTGATCAAAAGGCTTCTCGAGCCGACATATACAAAAGAAATGAATTACAAAGCTAAGAAGCATAATCTTCAAGATGCTACAAAATATGAGTCCAAAACATCTTGCAAAACACATCTAGGTGTCACCGCCTTCTCGCTCGTCACCTACATATATATAAGGAGAGGGTGAGCTTGGATACTCAGTGAATGATATTAGTAATAAAAGTTTGAATGAATGATATCCGAGATCTTTTCCAAAACAATACATATCATAACTTTACAAATCAAAGGGATGAACCAAGTTCATCTATCAAATCTTTCAAGCTTCTTGGATGTTAATAACATCTACATAATACCAAACGATGACATTCCGAACAAACAAACCCACGCGAAAAACTGTCAGTGGCAAAACAAGGGAGATATCTCAAACAAGGGTGTAGTTGCATTATAGTCCCCTGGCACTAAGGACTTTCAAAACAAGTGTGCAGTTGCATTATAGTCCCCCGGCATTAAGGACTTTCAAAACAAGGATGCAGTTGCATTATAGTCCCCTAGCACTAAGGACTTTTTCAGAATGTCATCAAAACAAGATAATACTTGATACAAAATTAGGGATAATCATTCATGCTTGAACAAACACTTTTCCAAGACGAAACAAGGCTTTATCAAAACTTTATAACATAACTTTATTAAAAATACCACTCACATAGCTCTTTAAACGTCGGGGTTAAAGCAAGGGTCCAAGTCCTACAAACACACAATAAAGTCTACTAAATGCACTTCATGAAGACAAGAAGAGATGCTCAAAGATGGGTATGAAATGCATTCTTAAAACAAGCTTTTCATGAGTGCAAATGATCCTGGCATTTCTTTCAAAACTAGGTCAAGTCAGAGCAAAACACGCTGGAAGTTAAAACACTGTTTTTCATCTTGGGAACATGCTGGGTACCAACCAGGTCTTTGCCGAGGTCCCACACCTCTTGGCCGAGGTGTGGTTACCAAGGCTTCGGTGAACGGCTGACTGCCGAGGTGTTCATGCAAGATAGACTGATGGTGTAAGTGATCATGCAAGGTAGGCCAAGGTGAGATATGATGCTTGGCCTGAATGTGAGATCTAGGCAAGAGTGGTCTTGGTGACCACACCTAGGAAAGGGTGAAGTCTGGAAATCTGGGTTTCCTTCCTTGAAGAACATGAACATGAAGAATCATAAAGAACATGAATGCTAAAATTATAAGTTCTTTATTCAAAATCTGAGATTTCATGATATGAGTTCAAAAACATGGACTTGGATACCCATACTTGAAGATCTTATGAAAACAAACACAAAAACATGGATCTTGGTATAAACTTTCGGATCAAAACGTGACTTTTTCTTCAAGAACACATGAACATCATTTTCTCTTTCTAAAACAACTTTAAATCAATGCATGGCTCAAGAATCATGCAAGATCATGCAATACAATCGAATAAACATAAAGAATAACAAGAGTAAATCAAGAATCTAACCTCAACACTCGGATCAAACGGTTTAGACTCTAAGGATCAAGCTTGGAAATCTACTTCTCTCTCAAGAACTCCTCTTCCTCTCTTCCTAGGACAAAGATATGACAAAATGATATGTTTTCTCTACTGCCAGCAGACTTAACCCTCTGCTAGGATACGTGGCACCACCGGATTGGGTTTCTTCAAAAAGGTGACTGACTGACAAGACAAGAGCATGACAAAGTGTGTATAACAAGTAAGGTGACATGGGTACTCCGGCAGGTAATGACCTCGGATCAAGACATAGGTTTCGGCAAGTAAGGTCTCAATGATCTCGGCTGAAAAGGATAACACTTGGCCTAGCTGTGCCACACCTCGACCTAGATGTGCCACACCTCGGTCTTGGTCATACCAGTCCAGGAACAAGATTACCAGGTGCAAGGATAACATCTCGGCCTAGATAATACACATCTCGGCCTTGGTGATGAACACCTCGGCCTAAATAATGACATCTCGGCCAACATGCCAGGAGGAAGGTGGAGGTCAACCAAAGTGGTTCCAAGGTGGTCCTAGGTGTAAGAGGTTCAAAGGTGAAACCTAGGCTTAAGATGACCTCGGCTAAACACACACCAAACAAGGAACAAAGCATGCAGCAACACTTAGATAAAACAAAACAGGATCTCATGAATGCAACTTAACAAGACAAAATCATACGAATGCATGTGAGCATGACTATGGCAAAGTGAGGGTTGTTACAGTTTTACATAAAGCTATGAGTAGAACCCTACAAGCTATGGTTTGCCTTGTTTACTCTCCAAGTGGCTCTAGGATTAATTTTAATGATGAATAATAAAAATAAAAATAAAAACTTCCTTACCTGTAAAACCAGCCCACCACTGTAACACTCCTTCCACTGATGCAGGCATTACCCATTGTGTCCCCCACCAAAGTAAAAAATCAGCCCATACCCTCCAAATAAAAGGACACAACAACAAGATAATGAAATGACCTTTTAATGTCCAATAATTAAAAGGTTCATTATATGAAGGTTTTAACTTGATGTAACCCCTATGCTATACCTAGCCCCCTCACACATAAACAAACAAAAACTCCACAGCAAAAGTTTCAAGCTTTGAAATTAATAGAAAAACATGTTTTGTTGTGCTGTCTATAGAAAACCCAGTAGGCTGATTTTTCTATGTTAAAATCAAAACATTTGATCAATTTTTATTCATAGGTTTCCCTCTTTTAGTGCATATGGTATGGTTCATTTGTAGAGGTATTGTGGTTTTCTATTCCTGTTATTATAAACTTTGTTTGCACATTTTGTCAAACACATGGTGAGCAATAGGGTGAAGAACAACAATTGATGAGTAGAGACCAACAACCCACAATATAAAATATATCTCTGAACTCATTGGCCAAAATCAACAAAATAGATGAATTGTTTGATAAATAAAGGAGCCAAAAGCATTAGAATAATAGAGTATCCATATCTATACTCATTTAAAATGGTTTTTCTTTTTGAAGTTATAGTGAAGTCAAACACACAAGATGCTAACATTTCAAATTCAATATTAATTTTTTTGATAATAAACACATCTATATACATAAATATATATATATATATATATATATATTCTTGACGTGCATAATAAAAAAAAAGCATTTGAAAGTTGACACCAACAAAAAAACGCATCTATATATATAGATATGTTCTTGACGTGCATGATTGTAAAAAAAAGCATTTGAAAGTCACACTCATCTTTGTCATAACAAATACACTACATACGTATGTTACATAACGTTGGAGTAACCACCCAACATTGTAAGGCCCACTTGAAATTCTTATACAAAATGAAAAAATAAATAAATAAATAAACAGGACATATCTACATGGATGGAAATAAAGGATTGCGATTCACCTTGAATGGCAAAAGAAAGAACGAAAGTAGTACAGTAATTAAATATGTTAGTTGCCTCATATACATCACATAACCAGATGACTACAATTGGGGTTTTCCTTTATCAAAGTCAAATTTAAAAATCAAACTATTATTATGGTTTATGTAATAATTAAGGAGGGAAAAAAAGAAAAAAAAAAACACCAACAACAACAACACAACAAAGCTCCCAGTTTTAATTTTTAATTTTAGACACTATTCATACAGTCAGCTCATTTTATTTTAATCTTATCTGTCATTCATTTTTCCAATCACTTTCATTTTCCCTCCACAAATCCAAGATTCAATCACAAACCAAAAAAAAAAAAATCCCCAATTTAATTTTTCTAATTATTCCTCTGCCTTAAATTTTTGAAACTCCTAAACTTTTGCATAAAGATACATATCTAAAGAAAAAAAATCCCAATTTTGAGTGGGGTTATGTAGCTCCACCAATGATTACTCGCATATATAGAAATATATGCATACATATTCCCCACAATACATACATACATACATACATACATACATATATATCGGGTTACTCATACATAAATACCTACCTTTTTGTTCTATGGAATTGAACCAAACAATCAAAATACATAGGCAGACATTCAAATAGCCTATCTTCTAGAGAGAGATTGATCTGATTCAGGGGGAAAAAAATGAAGAAATTGAGAAATTCAGGGGCGAAGAAGAAGATTGAATTACCTGAAACATATCGATGGAGAGATCAGAGAGATTTTGGTTGGATTGGAAAAAGAGAGTTGTGGTGTTGAGTCAGCCGAAGCTGGCGGGGGTGGGGGAGAAAAGGCCAGAGGGTGCCGGTGGTGCCGCATCAGTGAAGCAAAACAAACGGAGAAGAGGGCTTCCGGTGGTGCGATTCAAACGGAGAGAGAGGGTTTTCGGCAGTGCTCGTGTGCATATGACAGGGCAAGGAAGAGATTGGTAAGAGGTTTCACGAGCTCAAACCAGAGAAAGAGACGAGACTGGGTGAGAGAGAGAGAGAGAGAAGAGTGATTTGGGTAGAGTGATTTGAGAAGACAAAACGGCGTCGTTTTGTCCCCTTAAATTATAGGTGACGAAATTATATTTGTCTCTGAAAATTTTTACAATGGTGACAAAACTTTTCGTCTCTAATATGGCGTCCAAATTTTCCGCCAAAATCTCCAAGGGTGGGAATTTGTTTTGCGACGAAAAATAAAATTTAGAGGTGAAAAAAATTTCGTCACCTATTATTTTATTTATCTTAAGTATTTGGTGACGAGATTTTGTTTTCGTCTCTAAAAATAGTATAATTGGAGACAAAATCTTATTTTTATCACTAAAAGATGTATATTTGGAGACGAAATACTTTTTCGTCATGCGTTTTCGTCAACATAGACCTTTTTTGTTGTAGTGGCATATGGAACCTTGATGTGTTTGCTCTCAAGGAATGTTGTAGTTCTAGGAGATTTGTTCTGCTGGCAGGTTTGGTTCGCTCTAGTCTTGACTGTGTTATTAGGAATATTTATGCCCCAAATGAGAATGTAGAGAGAAGGCGTGTCTAGGGGACGCTGTCTAGATTGAAAGAAGTTTTTCCTAAACCTTGGTGCCTGGGTGGAGATTTCAATGAAATAACATCAGTAGTAGAAAGAAAAGGCTGCCTAAGGAAGGATAGGGGGATGGTTGAGTTTTGTAATTTCATTAATAACGTAGAGCTTTTAGATATCCCTATGTTAGGTAGGCGGTACACATGGAGCAACTCTCAGAATTGGAGTAGACTTGATAGATTCTTGGTGAATCCAGAATGGTTGGTGTGGTTCAAATTAAAAGTTTGGGGCTTACCTCGACTACTTTCATACCACTGCTCTCTCCTACTGATGGAGAATGATAGGGATTGGGGCCCAAAACCCATTAGGTTCATAAATGCATGGGCTCTTCATTCTTCATTCCTCAAGGAAATTAAAAGGGTTTGGGACGATACTCAGGTGGAAGGATAGGCTGGGTACATCATTATGACTAAATTAAGAGCGTTGAAAGTGGCGCTGAAGAAATGGAACATAGAGGTGTTTGGGAACGTGGATTCTAAACTTAAGGTGGCTGAAGAAGAAATGCATTCCCTAGTCCTTCTTGCTGAATCTAGAAACCTCACTGAGGAGGAAGGTGTAAGAAGACAGGAAGTAAGAGGCCTAGTGGGGAAATTCAGGAAAAGAAATGAGTGGATATGGCTACAAAAATCAAGGATGGATTGGAATTTAAAAGGAGATAAAAACACCAGGTTTTTTCATGTAATGGCAACTATGAGGAAAAATAGAAACATGATAAATTCTCTACAGTTTGGAGGGGTTGCATTGGAGGAGCCAGCTGAAATTAAACAAGCAGTATATAATCATTTTAAGGCCCATTTTGATGAGATGTGGAGCTCAAGGCCTGGAATGGGAGGGTTGTGTAAGAGGGTGGATCCAACTTTGGCAAAGGAAATACTAGAAAAAGAGTTCATTGAGGTAAAAGTTTGGTCAGCAATAAAGTGCTGTGACGGAAATAAAGCGCCAGGCCTGGATGGTTTCAACATGCATTGTTTTCAAAAAGGGTGGAAAGTCATGAAAAATGAAATAATTCATTTTATAAAGGAGTTCCATAGTAATAGTAGATTGGGGTATGGAGTCAATTATTCTTTTATAACTTTGGTTCCTAAGAAGGACAACCCAGCGGATATTGGGGACTTAAGGCCTATTAGCTTAATTAATTCTATTTATAAAATCTTGTCCAAGGTACTGGCAAATAGGCTTAAACAAGTTTTACTTGCAGTGGTTGACCATGTACAATCTGCATTTTTGGAAGGGAGAAGCATCATGGATGGGGTTCTTATTGCTAATGAGGTTGTAGATTGGTGGAAAAAATCGAAGAAGAAGGGTCTAATCCTTAAGTTGGATTTTGAAAAAGCTTATGATTCTGTAAATTGGAATTTTCTACTTCAAATGCTTGAGAAGTTTGGATTTGGATCAAGGTGGATTGGGTAGATGAAGGAGTATCTCGTTTCAGCAAAAGTATCAGTGTTAGTGAATGGCTCTCCATCTGCTGAGTTTTTCCCTAAAAGAGGGCTTAGGCAAGGTGATCCACTCTCACATTTTTTATTTAATGTGGTAGCTGAAGGTTTAAACATCCTGCTGATTAGAGCTAAGGAGGTGGGACTGTTAAAAGATGTGGAAGTGGGTCCTGGGAAGATAAATGTTTCTTATCTGCAGTTTGCGAATGATACTATTCTACTATGTGAAGCGGAGTGGTCTGAAGTGAGTACCATTAAAAGAATATTGAGATGCTTTGAAGTGATATCTGGGTTAAGGATAAATTTTCACAAGAGTGTAGTGTGTGGAGTGGGTGTGGATGAAGAGAGGGTGCAACAGTTTGCCTCTAAGCGTAATTGTCTGAGACAAAAACTACCACTCAAATATCTAGGACTACCACTTGGAGCAAATCCTAGCAAGAAGAAAACTTGGAAACCAATCATTGATAAGTTTAAAAAGAAACTATCAGGCTGGAAAAGAAGACTAATGTCATTTGTGGGTAGAGTGGTACTCATAAAATCTGTTTTGGCTGCCCTACCAATGTATTATATGGCAATTTTCAAAATGCCGGAATGTGTTGCTAAGGAGCTTGATAAGTTGCAAGCAGCTTTTCTATGAGGGGATATAGCTACTCGAAAGAAAGTTTATTTGGTAAAATGGAAGGAGGTCATAATGGATAAGAATAAAGGGGGATTGGGGATCAAAGATGTAAGGCTTGCAAATCATTGTATGCTACTCAAATAGTGGTGGAGGTTCGCGATCAAAGAAGGTGCATTATGGAAAACAGTGGTGTGTAGTAAATATGGTTATTCAGGAGGAAAGTGGTGGCCCTCAGTAACAGATTTAAGTCTTGTTTCAAAAATTTGGAGGGACATTGTTGATATAGTTCAGTCTAGTCCAAACTTGTTTAGTTTCTTTATGGAGAACGTGGAAATCACAATTGGTGATGGGAGGGGGATCAAGATCTGGGATAATAATTGGTTTTCGGACTCTAGTCTTAGGACTCAATTTCCCAGACTACATCAATTGTGCACAGAGAAGGAAAGCTCATTGAGTGAAATCCTGGTAAGGAGAGATTTGTCAAATAAGTGGTGTTTCAGTTTCAGAAGAACTCTTTATGCTTGGGAAGAAAATGAGGTTCTAAGGCTTAATGATGTGCTAGGTACTAGGTCAAGATTACAGTTGGAGAAAGAGGATTCTATAAGATAGAAGGCAGGGAATGAAGATGTATACAAGGTAAGTGTTGCCTATAAATGGTGTGAATTGTTGAATGGCCAAGCATCTAGTTCAACTGGCCTCATTTGGAATAATTTTTCTCCTCCTAAAACCAAGTTTATCACCTGGCTAGCATGAAAAGGCAGATTAAAGTCAGCTGAGTTTTTTAGTAGAATTGGTGTGCTAAGGGGTAATGCTGACTTGTACTGTATGTATTGTAAAGAGAAAGTGGATGCTCTCAACCACATTCTACTGTTCTGTCCATTTGTGTGGCAAGTCTAGTTATGTATGATTCAGTGGTAGAGGTTGCAATGGGTAGTGCCAGGGTCAATCATTGGTGGCTGAGCTGGAAGCTTAAAAAGAAAGAAAAACAAATCTGGAGAGCTATCCATTCAGCTGTGATCTGGTCACTCTGGAGATGTAGGAATGAATGCATTTTTTCTGGTTTATAACCATGTCTGGGGGAATTATGCAAACTAATTAAAATAAGGTTAGCTCTTTGGTTGAAGTCATATGATTCTGGATGCTTTTATTCTATTAATGATATTGTCTCCAACATTCAACAAGTGAGAAGGAGCTACTAAAAGTTTGGTAGGCTGCAGTGGGGTTATGATGAACAGATTAGTTGGTTGGGGAAGACTGATCTGATATGGTGTATTTCAAAGGGTTAGTGAACTGCTATTGTGTTAATGTTGAGTGGAGGCAGAGCAAATCAGGAGCTCTGTTTTGTTTAATCATAATGAGTTGTTGTTGTGTTAATGTTGTTGCTTCTGTGCTGCTGGTTTTTTGCTGTCTTGCATACTTAGCTTACTACTAATGCTGCTGCTGGATGGTTGTTTCTTATGGTAACCTGTTCTTGCTGCTATTGATGCTGTTATGATGTGGATGGGATGTTTTGTTTCTTATGGTTGCTGCAGATTCTGGTTTTGGCTTTGGTTGTGCACGTTTAGGTGTTGGGAGTAGTTAGTTTTGGAGTTGTTTTGTTTCTCTGTTTTTCTTTTTTGTTGATGATTGATCTCTCACCAATCTCGGGTTTGTGCTAGCATATGATTGTGCTATCTCTCCGGTGCCAACCTAGTTGGGATTTTAGAGTTTTAGCTATGATGCCTTTTTGCATTGCCTTGTTTTTTTAATGTAAGTTTTCCTCTTGTATTTGGTTCTTCATCAATAAATATTTCTTTTGCTGATAAAAAAAAAAAACCATGTAAGTATTTGACTGTTTAACTGTTATAAATTTTTTATTTTATTTTATTTTTTTTGACATTGATAGTTTTACAAAAATTACCACGTATTACTTAATTTTAATACATATATATCGCTCAGTACTCTTTAAATCAATTCATTTTCTGATACGTTATTTAAAACCTTTCCTCACACACATTTTCTTTTGCTAAGTTTATCTCAATACATCCTTATTGTTATTCAAGAGTTTGTTGTTTCTTGTTTAGAACTTGATATAGTGGTTAACAAACTATGGACTTTATTCAGTTCATAATCCACTATTTTTTTTAATTAATTATATATATATATATATATTTGTAGTTCAGTTAATAATTTTTCAATATCAACTTTATTTTTCTTATTTTTTTAATGATTCGTTGTAGTAATTATCTTATAATGTTTGCATACTTCCATTTTGCAACTTATTCAGTTTAAGATTGCAGTTTCATCAGGTTAAGGTATTTAT
Organism: Camellia lanceoleosa; assembly: GCA_025200525.1. Lineage (NCBI taxonomy): Eukaryota > Viridiplantae > Streptophyta > Magnoliopsida > Ericales > Theaceae > Camellia > Camellia lanceoleosa. The sequence continues at coordinate 164,064,616 of CM045769.1, forward strand.
CCAAAACACAATATATATTATGAATATTTACATACATATACATATATATCTATATAATAAGGGAAGATGGTTTTTGAATTTATCCTAGAGACAATTGTCCTACTAGGACATTTTAATAGTCATGATTCATTTGTGTATTTAGATGGACGGTTGAGATGACCCCCTTAAGTATATATCAATCCTAAGTATATATCTACATTTACTTCCCGTCCAAATAGTAAGCTTCCTACTTACCCACATCTCCCATGCATTCTATCTTCATCTCTCTCCCTTCTTTGTTCTCACCTTCCCACTTACCCACGTCTCCCCTCCATTCTATCTTTATCTCTCTCCCTTCTTTGTTCTCACCCACCTCATTCCCTCTTTATCTCTTTCTCCCTCTCTATTCTTCTTCTTCTCTGCCCTCCATTCTCGCTCGCTCCCGAAACTACTCTCCAGTCTCGGCTTGCAAGGTAAGATGCTCGCTTCCCTTCTCTTTATGTCCCATTTTTTCTCTCTGTTAATTAAAAATCATTATAAAAAAAATCCCAAATCATTTGATTTCGTCTGCAATCCTCAAATCGAATTCCAATTCAAGTCTATCTCGAGTCGATCACTTCGCTCACTCTTCTCAAACTAAAGGTAAAGATCACTCTGTTTACTCAAAACGAATGTCAAAATCACAACGATTTTCATTTTATTATGTTTGATTGTTATCACTTACTTTCAATTGATCTCACAAATAGATCTAATCGACTACTGTTAATTTATCTGATGAATCTCTGAGTTCGTTTATCAGATCCCTATTTTTCTACTATTTTCATTTTATTATGCAATGATTTCAAAATTTTAAATCCTTATCCATGTGCAGAAGATAAGAAGCTGAAAACTCTTGCAAAAAGGAATCTGTGGCGCCAGTGTGTGGTTGAACTTGCAGCAAGTTACAACCATATTTATTGTAGGTACTGTATTACTTCATTTTGAATTCTTGATTTCTTCTCAAATCCTTTACACCAGTACTTTTTTTCAAGTGTCATCATGGAGACCTGAACATTGTTTTGTCCCCAGGACATTCTAGGCGTGACTATTCACCTTCAGGTAGATGCCAACCTTCTTTTGTTTTCTATATTAGTAGGTACATGTTATTCCTCAAATCCTTTACACAAGTACTTTTTTTCAAGTGTCATCATGGAGACTTGAACATTGTTTTGTCCCCAGGACATTCTAGGCGTGACTATTCACCTTCAGGTAGATGCCAACCTTCTTTTGTTTTCTATATTAATAGATACATCTTATTCCTTATATCATGCCTTCTGATTTGAAAATATTACCATGGAAAAAAAAGACTCAAGCCATCACTCACCCTTTGTGATTGCGCTTTTTATGTTATCATTTTCTGCAATCATCAATGGAATATTGCGTCAACTTGTAGAAAATCCCTTTGTCTTATTTGAACTCAAAAAAACCTGAACCCCTGCATCTATGTTCTGTCTTAACCTGTAACTCTCATATATGTGGTTCTTGAAGGTCATAACAAAATGGCACAATTGACTCCAATTTACATGAAACAATGGTGTAACTCTCCATTGTTTTCTTTTTTCTAATGAAAATGTTGTTTTAGCAAGTTGCATAGCTAAACATCCATAAAACATCTTTTGTTTACATGATGATACCTTTAACAATGCATGGCACTATACTTGCTATGATACGAGGCAGTATTTATGGCCTGACTTTCTGTAGATACCTTAGTTGCTTTCTTTCTTTAAATATTCTAAAGTGGTCTATCCAGGGTGCCTGCATGTATGATTCATGTCACAATCCTTTTTTTTTTTTTTTTTTTTGCAGATTTTGATATGTCTAATGCTCAAGTGGAGCATGTATGACTCTTATAAACATATTAAACATATTTTTTTTATAAATGACTTTGTATTGTTGGGTGTTTGTTCCATTGGGTTGTTTTTTTTAACCATTTCCATGCTCTGTTTTTTTTTTTTTTTAAATTGTATTCAAAGTTAAATTTTTTGTAACAGAAAAGTATTTGATTACTAATGAAACTTAGAATCTGTTGGGTTCAGATTCTAAGAAGGCCAAGATTCAAAACATCCCCTAAATCCAAAAAAATATTTTCAGCTCCTAAAACTCTCATCTATCTTTTTCTGATTGATGCCCTTTTCTTGCTATCTATTTGCAATACATTATTTTTTTGTGTTCCATTGAGAAACCTGCATGTTTTTCTTCGATATTTTCTAAGCTTAGAACCTTTTTTTGGTTTGAACTGCTAATTTTTTTTAAAAAATTTAAACTACTAATTTTTTGGTTTGAGATCCTCACTGTGATCAAGCCCTCTGTCAACTGGATATGCTCCATTTTAGTAGTCATCTTGGGCATGTAATTGATCATATATATGTATATATGTATATGCATATCTTAGCTTGGTGGCGGGTTTTTGATTTTGCTAAGATAAGAGGCTTTCTTTCCATAATTTTAGCTTGCTAGATTTGTACAACACAGATCATCAAGGTTCTGCCTCACTAGATTCATTAGCCTAGACAAAACCAAAAATTGTTAATCATTCCTCCATCCAAGACCAATGCTGGAATCTTACTCCCAAAGAAGACCTCCAAGGTGATATTCATTCATTGCCCAACAATTACCCTCATTCTCTTGCCAATTCTAGATTTTGATCATATTTTTTCTCTGAAATTATTGTTTTCCGTTTCTGGGTATTGTTTAAATTTGTACAATTTCATGCTTATTTGATGAAAATGACCTATTATTAGATATCTAGATCTGGGTTTGAGTTAATTTTTTTTCACTTGAAGTTAGGTTTTTATTGTGATATTTGTTCTTCTCATTCTTGGCATTCTCCAGTATCATGTTGTTAGTTGTTAGCCCAAAACTACTGTTTGGTTGCTAGGAAAGCAAAGAAAAATGAAAGAAAACAAAATTTGAGTATCATGCTTTTTGTTCTTTATGTCAGTAAAATTACCATAAATAATAAAATTAGACAACCTACAAGACACCTGAATTTCTGTGGTTCAGCGTTGAAAGAAATGTTTAGTTTTATGGTCATATGGATGAATCAACTGAACCCATTCAGAATGATTTCCCAGGGTTTATGTTATTCACAGATAATTGATATTGTTCTAGGAAAACATTTTTTACACATAGATCTTTGCAATTTGTGTACTGAGTCTTAAGAAGCGCATGGGTAATTGGTAGTTCTTACTTTAAATTTTTTTTTTAAATATGAAATCTCTCTCTCTCTCACATATAGTAATTTGGGGGAGTAAAATTGATTATACAAATAAGAAAATTGGCTAAATCTTTAGTGCTCCTCTCTTTATTTGATTTTTATTTTTTAATGAGCTGTTGTTCATAGAAAATTGGCTAAACCATTAAAGGTTCTTTAATATGTTGCTTGGCTTCCATTGGGAATTAAATTGTTCAATTTGCTTTTAGTGTACGATTTTTTTTTAAAAAAATTTAATATTATCATTTGTAAATGTTCTGCAATAATAGATTAATCTACAATAATAGCTAGATATTTACAATACTTGATCTTAAAATGTAATTTATCCAGTTTAATGTAATTTATCATGTGGATTAAAAGGTAATTTATTCAATTTAATCTTAACATTATGTTTCTTAAATGGGTTTAATTTTTTAAAAGGTTTTGGATCTAAATTAATACTTGATGGGTTTTATTTTTTAAATGGGTTTTAATTTGTTTACATTTTCTGGACACTATTTAGTTTTTCTATGCTGTGTGCTTTTAGATGATTTTCATTTCAAATAGTTTTGGGGAGTTAGTCTAACCAATTTGTTATGTTTACACTTGAAATTGGAATTACTCTACAAATTTTTCTGCATTTTAGGCCCTTAATACACTGGACAATACCAAATGGAGAATAAATAAAAGGGTTCTTGGTATCATAGACAGAATATGGGCTACCATTTTGATAGCAATTTGGTAGAATATCTCATATTTCTGCTTTTTTTATTTTTTTCATTACCAAGATGAGTTGAATGCCTATATTATGCTCCCTCAGCTTTTGCTAGCTGTAACTGATATGGAATCTTCTCTCTTGAATTAGTCTGTTTCTCTGTTCTATTTTTGCTTTCAATTGCATAATTCTATTTATTAAATTTTTGTTGCCAATTTATTTCAATTCTTGCTGGCTGTAGCTGTCCCTACATGTGGGTGATTAAATGTTTTCTAATTCAATTAACACCAGAATAACCGTTTACCACATGAGCAAATGTAGTGGAAAGGTGCTGATTTTGCTTTTGTTATTCCATGCAACCTCACACTTTGTCCAAAGAATCATGTGCCAATTCTGATTTGGTAAAAGTTTTATGACCTAACCAACATTTGTAACAGGATTGATATGGAATTTTCGCTCCTAAATTTGTCTGTTTCTCTATTCTATTTTTGCTTTCAATTGCACACCATATTTATGAAATTTTTGTTGCCAATTTATTTCAATTTAACAATCTCTTCAATCATATAGCAATTTGGTAGAATATCACGTAAGACTTTATTAGTTTACATCACAATAAATTAATTTAGGTTTCAAGATCTGAAGGAATTTAATTGGGTGCATGAATATTATATAGATATGGTTTGCGTGGACTCCTCATTATGGTCTTGCTTTGTAAGTTATTCATGTATAGGTATGGTTTGGCTGATGGTTGTTCATTATATAGGTATGGTTTGTCTATGACATGTTTTTGCTTCCTTTATTTTTTTCATTACCAAGATGAGTTGAATGCCCACATTATACTCCCTCAGCTCTTGCTGGTTATAGTTGTTCCTGCATGTGGGTGATTGAATGTTTTCTCAGTCAATTAACACCAGAATAACCGTTTACATGTAAGTGCAAAATATTGATAGTACAAATATTGAATTTCAGGGTTAGTTTGTATGTTTTGCCTTTTATTAAATAAATAGTGTTGAAGCTTGGAGTGGATAGTTGATCCCAGTTCTTTGGCATAATATCACATAACACTTTATTAGTTGATTAGGAAGCATCATAATCTGAATTTTAATATGCTACATCACAATAAATTAACTGAGGTTTTGAAAAACAATAAGGAAGTCTTATTTTCAAGATCAGAAGGAATTTAATTGGGTGCATGAATATTATATAGATATGGTTTGTGTAAACTCCTTATTATGGTCTTGCTTTATAAGTTATTCATGTATAGGTATGATTTGGCTGATGGTTGTTCATTATATATATAGGTATGCTTTGTCTATGACATTTTTCTGCTTCTTTTCTTTTTTTTTTCATTACCAAGTGTCTCATTTGTCTATAACATATATCAAGTTTTTATGTATCTTCATATAGTCACTTATTAATGCTTCATGAGTAATTATTGAAGTGATTAACAGTTTCAATTGTATTTTTAATTGAATTACAAGATAGGTGATAAATTTATTTTATTCCCTTCATGCAATTAAAAACAGTAGGTATGGTTTAACCAATGTGTTTTTTTAGTTTTTTTCCAGTACGTATAGTTTGTTCCATTATTTGTCTGTTCGATTGTATTTTTTTCATTTTTTATTATGAATTTGGGGTTTGTTCCATTTTTTTGGAGAATGTTCCATTGTATTTTTCAATATATTGGATTAGTTTTACTTGATAGTTAGTATAAATCCCTGATTAAACATTTTTTTTTTTTTTTTGGTGGCATACATTTATGTTTGGACTTTCTAAATGATAATGATAAATTTAATTTCAACACTATAAAATTGAAGTCAGTTGGGGAAGAGAAGAGTTCAAATTTGGACAATTGTTGTGTTCTCATTTTAATACTCTTCATGTTGCTAGAGCTGATTTTAATTTTATCATTTTAATGTGATTGTTAAAATACATCATTGAACAGTCATAATTATATAACCAAACATTTTCAAGTTGAAGTACAACAGTTATAGACAATATCACTATTTTCGATCAAGTAAGTTTTTTTTTTTCCCCTCCATATAAATTTAAGTACCTCTCTTATAATGTAAGGCCTGTTTATTTATTTATTTTAAACTTATCATATCTAATTTTCTTCTAATAAATGTTTTTTTCCTCATACTTTATAGGTGGATGAAGACTTACACCGAACGGTAATATCAAGAAAGAAATGATTTTTTTTCTTACTTATGTGTACAAAGTTTTATTTATCACTCCAAAGTTTTTGTATATATAGATTGAATTTCTTCAAGAAAGAAATGTTAATGTTGTTGTTCGCGATGAGCGTGACCTTAATACTATCCGCATTCGTGAGGTAAGCCTACAAGTAACTTATATTCGCGTGCATTTTCTTATCATTTTAAAAATATATTTATAAATATATTCTACGTATTTTTATGGGCAAAGGCAAAGGAAAAACACAAAGTAATATCAAAGGAGATAAAAAAAAAGGCTATCCCTTCTGGCAAAGGAAAAGGAACATGCAAATCCCGTGGTGTGGTTTCTCAACATTTTTAAAAAGTTTGTTTTTGAATATTTATTAAAATTTTGTTTTTATACAGATTTTTGTAAGAATTGCATAGTGTCATATACTCTTTTTTTATGTATATTTTTATGAGTTATTGTTTTTTAAATATTTATTCACTTGTTTTGACTGATTGTGAAATATTTTTCTAAACCATGTTAAAGTAAGCATTTGTACAACATGTTAATGCATTTGTCTGAACATTAATTTGAACACATGTTGCATTTACAACATATCATAATAAACATACAAAAGAAGAAAATGAAAAATGAAATGAAGTTTTTAATTATAGAATATAGATTTTTTTTAATTTTTATTTTACTTATAAGTTCTTAAGAAAAGAAGAAAAAGCCAACAATCAATTTTAATATAACAGAAAAAATAAGAAGAAGGAAGAGGGAAGCAGAAAGTAGAAAATATTACACACTAATATTCATATTGTACGTACCTAATGATCTAATATTTATCTTTTCAACGTAGGACAAAAAGATGAGTGTAATTAGCAACAGGAGTGTGGTCTCTAAAAAAAATAATAAAGCCACGCAGAATTATAGGAGGTGTATGGGAGGTTGGTTAATTTAGTAAGTTATTTTAATTTTTGGTTAGTTTAGTAAGTTAAAATAATTATGTTTAGCAAGATTGTTGAATTTTTTTATTATAATTGATTTCTATAGTAGTGAAATTATTATCATTTTGAATTGATTTTTTTGTAAAGGATGTGATATCAATATTAATAATTTATGTTAATTGATTTTTGTAGAATATGTGTACCAATATTATTTATACACTAGATGAGTAGTGTCTTTTTGGCTCACCTAAAGCTTTGTTTTCATCCGAATAGAGTTGGATTTCGGCTTCCTTGAGGTTTTTTCTCTCTCTCCTTAGTCTTCTAACTTCGAGGTAAGAATTTTCTATACTCTTTTATGATTTTTAACTTAGTTATTTGTTTTTCATAAATAATAATGTGATTTTGGAGGATTTTGGTTTGAAATCAAAAGAGGGACTTTCAAATGGTTGTGTGGAAAATGGTAGTGAGAGTGGGAATGAGGTTGAGTTGTAAACAAATTGTTGATTTTGACCCTTGGGTTAGATTTTAGAATAAAAGGGGATTTTTACCCTAAATGTTTCAAACATTTATTTTGCATAAATAAATGGAATTAATGTTGAAAATATGAAATTGGATGGATATTGATATAGATGGTGAAGTTAGATATGTATTATCACTCAACTTGAAATTTGAAGAAGTTTATATATATATTGGAGATTTTATATCTATTTAGAAATATCTGTTTTAGGCTATCGGTAGAGGATAGCTATGATTGTTGTAGAAATTGTATGAGGATTAAATGAATTGAAACTAAATTCTCATCTATATGCATTGAACATTGTTGATCAGTTATTATATTGCAAATGTATATGGCTTTGATAAAAAGTGGTACATATGGAAAGAGGTGTGTATCACCAAATTAAGTTGGCCTATGTGTCCTAGCACTACAATAATTTTCACTTTTGGCGACTAAATTTTTAGTCGCCAAAAGTTAATTTTTAGTCGCCAATGGCTTTCAGCGACTAAATTATTTGGTCGCAGCATTAGTCGCTGAAGAATTGTCGGGAAAGGTAATTGGCGACTAAAATTATTTTAGTAGCCAAATGTATTCAATTGCCAACTAAATTTTTAGTCGCCAAAAGGTTGGAAATAAAATTAAATAGTACATTTTCGGCTACTAAAGGTTTAGTCGCCTAAAGTGTTATGTTTTTGGCTACTAAAATTTTAGTCAGCAAATAGTTTGTGTTTTGGCTACTAATATTTTAGTCGGCAAAAGTGTTATGTTTTTGGCTACTAAGGGTTTAGTCGCCTAAAGTGTTATGTTTTTAGTTACTAAAATTTTAGTCGGCAAATAGTTTGTGTTTTGGCTATTAATATTTTAGTTGGCAAAAATGTTATGTTTTTGGTTACTAAATTTTTAGTAGGCAAAAAAAAATTTTATTCTTCAGCTTTTGTTTTTAGTTATGAAATATTTTAGTCACCAAATGTTTGATTTTTTTTTGCTACAAAACTTTTTGTTGCCAAATGTTTGATTTTTTTTTTTTTTTTTTTGGCTACAAAACTTTTGGTCGCCAAATATTTGATTTTTCTTTTGCCTAGAAAGCTTTTAGCGCCAAATGTTGGATTTTTTTTTTTTTTTTTTTTTTTGCTACAAAACTTTTAGTCGGCCAAACTATTTTTCCAATTTCTTTTTAGTTACTAATTATTTAGTCGCCAAAAACATGATCTTATGTTTTATCACAAAATTATAATTTCTCCACAACCTGTCTATATTCCATGCAACCTGTAATACATATGTAAACAAAATAATACGTATACTATCAATCATTCTACAATCTACATCCGTATACAAAAAATAAATAACTTTAAATGTCAAAGTCCATACAAACCAACTATTGTCCAAATTAAAATAATAATTCCATACAAAATATAGAATCATACAAAAATCAAAGCCCTCCGTATATAAAAAATACTTTCACAAAAGCAGAGGAAGACATAGTTAGCAGAATTATACAAAAGTGTCAAGTGTCCTCCATAAACAAAAATGTAGACTATCCACAAGTCCACGCCAAAAACAATCTACAAAAAATAAAAAAGCAATTGCAACCATTACAAAATATCAATTCAGAAAAATAAAGGAAAAATGTTGTAATAACATGCATTTAAGGTAGAACAATCTATAAAAACATTTTTTCAAAATACAATCATATGTATGTATCATGAAAGATTTGTTTCAAACTTGATTTCAATTTATAAATAATACAATTTTTAGGAGCATACCTCTTCATAAAATAAATTTTTATGAGTAGAATGTTTTGGTGGTAAATTTATTTTAACTCTTCTTCATTCTCATTTTCCTAATCAAAGTAAAATGATTGAGTAATCTACGGGGTTTTCTCCATAACCATATCATGCTTTCTTAATACGTTTACCACCCAAATGACCACCGTGTACGATGAAACAATGGCATCATTTATAATGAAAATGTTGAACATTTATTGGATGTTAAACTCTCCTTTTTTTGAATAAGTTTAAGTCATTTTCGGTTCTAACTCCCAAACTATGTGTACTAATGACATTCCGTCTGTTGTCACAAGTCCTATATGTCACGGAAAAGCTAGCCGTGACATCCCTATGGTGGTTCCGGGGCTGTTTCAATCTTTCGCTCCCTTAACGCCCTTTTTCGGTTAAGCTTAAGGCATTTTTTGTTCTAACTCCCAACCTACACATGCTAATTACATTACGTCTATTGTCACAGGTCCTGTTTGTCACGGCCAAACCTACACATGCTAATTACATTCCGTCTATTGTCACAGGTCCTATTTTTCGCGGTGAAGGTGGCCGTGGCATCCGTATGGCGATTCAGGGGCTGATTCGCATTTTCGCCCCTTAAAGCCCTTTTTCAGTTAAGTTTAAGGCGCTTTCGGCTCTAAATCCCAACCTAAACGTGCTAATTACGTTTCGTCTACTGTCACAGGTCCTATTTTCCACGAGGAATGTGGCCATGACATCTGTATGCTAGTTCAGAAACTGTTTCGCATTTTCACCCCCTTAACGCCCTCTTTCAATTAAGTTTAGGGCATTTTTGGATATAACTCCCAACCTAAACGTGCTAATTACATTCTGCCTATTGTCACAGGTCATATTTGCCGCAGGAAAGGTGGCCGTGGCATCTGTGTGCTAGTTCAGAAGCTGTTTCGCATTTTCATCCCCTTAATGCCCTTTTTCGGTTAACTTTAAGGTATTTTTGGCTCTAACTCCCAACCTACACGTGCTAATTACATTTCATCCATTGTCACAGGTCCTATTTGTCACGGGTAAGGTGGCCATGATATCCGTACGGTGGTTCGGGGGCTAATTCGCATTTTCACCCCCTTAACGCCATCTTTCAGTTAAGTTTAAGGAATTTTCGGCTCTAACTCCCAACCTAAACATGCTAACTACATTCTGTCGATTGTCACAGGTCCTATTTGCCACGGGGAAGGTGGTTATGATATCCCTTCGGTAGTTCGAAAGGTGTTTCCTATTTTTGCCCCCTTAACGCCATTTTTCGGTTAAGCTTGAGGCATTTTTGGCTCTAACTCCCAACCTACACATGCTAATTACATTCCGTCTATTGTCACAAGTCCTATTTGTCATGGGAAAGGTAGCCGTGACATCCGTACGATGGTTCGAGGGCGGATTCGCATTTTCGCCCCCTTAACGCCCTTTTTCGGTTAACTTTAAGGAGTTTTTGGCTCTAACTCCCAACCTAAACATACTAATTACATGTCATCTGCTGTCATAGGTCCTGTTTTCCATGGGAAAGGTGGCCGTGACATCTGTATACTGGTTCGGAAGCTGTTTCGCATTTTCGCCCCCTTAACGCCTTTTTTCGGTTAAGTTTAGGGCATTTTTGGTTCTAACTCTCAACCTAAATGTGCTAATTAAATTTTTCCTATTGTCACAGGTCCTATTTGCCACAGGGAAGGTGGCTATGACATCCCTTCGGTAGTTCGAAAGCAATTTCGCATTTTTGCCCTCCTAATGCCCTTTTTCGGTTAAGCTTGAGGCATTTTTGGCTCTAACTCCCAACCTACACATGCTAATTACATTCTGTCTATTGTCACAAGTCCTATTTGTCACGGGGAAGGTGGCCGTGACATCCATACGGTGGTTCGGGGGCGGATTTACATTTTCGCCCCCTTAACGCCCATTTTCAGTTAACTTTAAGTAGTTTTCGGCTCTAACTCCCAACCTAAACATACTAATTACATGTCGTCTGCAGTCACAGGTCCTATTTTTCATGGAAAAGGTGGCCGTGACATCTGTACACTGGTTTGGAAGCTGTTTCGCATTTTTGCCCCCTTAACGCCTTTTTCTGATTAAGTTTAGGGCGTTTTTGGCTCTAACTCTCAACCTAAACGTGCTAATTAAATTTTTCCTGTTGTCACAGGTCCTATTTGCCACGAGAAAGGTGGCTGGGACATCTGTATGCTGGTTCAGAAGCTGTTTCGCATTTTCGCCCCCTTAACGCCCTTTTTCAATTATGTTTAAGGTGTTTTTGACTCTAACTCCCAACCTACACATGCTAATTACATTCTGTCTATTGTCTCAGGTCCTATTTGTCACGGTGAAAGTGGCCATGACATCCGTACAGTGGTTCGGCGGTGATTCGCATTTTCGCCCCCTTAACGCCCTCTTTCGGTTAAGTTTAAGGCATTTCGGCTCTAACTCCCAACCTAAACGTACTAATTACATTTTGTCTATTGTCACAGGTCCTATTTTCCACAGAGAAGGTGGCCATGACATCTGTATGTTGGTTCGGAAGCTGTTTCGCATTTTCGCCCGCTTAACGCCCTTTTCCGATTAAGTTTAAGGTGTTTTTGGCTCTTACTCCCAACCTACACATGCTAATTACATTCCATCTATCGTCACAGGTCTTATTTCTCATGATGAAGGTGGTCGTGACAACCGTACGGTGGTTCGGGGGCTGATTCGCATTTTCGCCCCCCTTAATGCCCTCTTTCGGTTAAGTTTAAGGCATTTTCGGCTCTAACTCCTAACTTAAACGTACTAATTACATTCTGTCTATTGTTATAAGTCCTATTTTCCATGGAGAAAGTGGCTGTGACATCTGTATGCTGTTTCAGAAGCATTTTGCATTTTCGCCCCCTTAATGCCCTTTTTGGGTTAAGTTTAAGGCGTTTTTGGCTCTAATTCTCAACCTATACGTGCTAATTACATTTCGTCTATTGTCACAGGTCTTATTTGTCACGGAAAAGGTGGTCGTGACATCTGTACAATGGTTCGGGGGTTGATTCGCATTTTCGCTTCCTTAACACCCTTTTTCAATTAAGTTTAAGGCGTTTTCGGCTCTAACTCCCAACCTAAACATGATAATTACATTTTGTCTGCTGTCACAAGTCCTATTTGCCATGAAAAAGGTGGCCGTGATATTTGTACGCTAGTTCGAAAGCTGTTTCGCATTTTCGCCCCCTTAAGGCGTTTTCGGCTCTAACTTTCAACCAACACGTGAAAATTACATTCTGTCTATTGTCACAAGTCCTATTTGTCACGGAGAAGGTGGCTGTGACATCCGTATGGTGGATCGGGGGCTGATTCACATTTTTACCCCCTTAATGCCCTTTTTCGGTTAAGTTTAATGCATTTTCGGCTCTAACTCTCAAACTACGTGTGCTAATTACATTTTGTCTGTTGTTACATGTTCTATTTGCGACGAGGAAGGTGGCCATGACTTCTGTACCGTGTTTCGAGGGCTGTTTCGCATTTTCGCCCTCTTAACGCCCTTTTTCAATTAAGTTTAAAGCGTTTTTGGCTCTAACTCCCAACCTACACATACTAATTACATTCCGTCTATTGTCACTGGTCCTATTCATCACAGGAAAGGTGGCCATGACATCCGTATGATGGTTCGAGAGCTGTTTCTCATTTTCACCCCCTTATCACCCTTTTTCGGATAATTTTAAGGCATGCTAATTAAGGTGTTTTGCCACAGGTCCTGTGTTTGTGTGTTTTTTTTTTAGTTTAAGGATGCTAACTACCCATCTCTTCACCAACCTCATCATTGACCTAAGACTATCACACTCCCATAAATTTACTTAATTCTATATCTAGAATCTAACTTGAGACTGGTTCACCCTCGGAAAGCCCTTTTTTGACTAAGTTTAGGGTGTATTCGGCTCTAACTCCCAACCTACGTGTCCGAATTACATTCCATCAGTTGTCACAAGTTCTATTTGTCATAGAGAAGCTATCCGTGAGAGCCACACGGTAGTTTGGGGGGCTGTTTTGAATTTTCACCCTGGGAAAGCGCTTTTTCGACTAAGTTTAGGGCATATTCGACTCTAACTCCCAACCTATATGTCCGAATTATATTTCTTCAGTTGTCACAAGTCCTATTTGTCATGGGGAAGCTGTCCGTGAGAGCCACACGGTGGTTTGGGGGCTGTTTTGAATTTTCTCTCCCGAAAATCCTATTTCGACCAAGTTTAGGCCATATTCGACTATAACTATGGTAAAGCCATAAACATTCCTAGTGGGCTGATTGAGTGCCAAATGAGAAGTTAATGCATATGAAATCTGATTCAGAATTTCTGAAAGAAAATTTTCATTCTCCAAGTTAAGGGAGCTTCTAGTTAGTAGTGAAAGCTATAGAGGAAGAGCACCACATAAACAAATAGCTAAATGATTTCTTATCAGAAAGTTGGCTAACATAAAGTAAAAAGTGATTTTAGTTCAAATAAGAATCTTAAAGGAATTATAAAAATAACCAAAACTGACCCAAAAACGCTAAAGAAAGTTGTCAAAGTAAATAAATAAGTTTGAGTAAAAATGAACACATGCACGCGCGCACAGATTCTTTTGACCTTATATTTATCTAAGGTTCATATGTTTCTTAAAATTTACAACAATTTTTTGCATATGATGGTTCAGCAATACCCCATATTTTCAGATTTATTGTTATTATTAATTTTTTTTTAAAAAGGTCTAAAATCATATGAAATTATAGTAAATAATGACGAAGCTGTTCTTCTTTGATTAATGTTGTATGTCAAAAGTGATCCTTAATAGAAACCTGTTGGAAATTCCACTAGAAATTTGTAAATAAAGTATACTGCAACAGAAAAATTCACTTAAAACAAAAACTCACGCATAGAAAATAGGAGACAAGCCCCAATATGGAATCTACAAGGACTTTTCATATGAACTATATCAAGAAACATTTAACTGAAGCTCAAGATTATTTTTTCTTTCTTGCGCTAACGCCGACAAATATAAATTTTAGTAGCCAAAAAATGTACTTTCCGCAACTAAAATTTGTTTAGTCGCCAAAAATGGTCGCCAAATGTGCGATTTGTTGTAGTGAATTAACACGTTTATATGTTTCCTTTTCCTAATCAGAAATTGACAGATTGTAGTTTACTTGACAAGTGATTTGAGCTAATGGAGGTGAGAAATCAGATAGCTAATTTGTTCAAGATAAATAACTGAACAGGTATCAAATGATAGTCAAGTAAGCAGATCAACAGAGAAGCACACTCCATAACCCAATAAGACTATCACTTTAACAGGGTTATGCTATTCACAAATCCTTGAGCTCTTTAACTTTGGGGATTATAGCAGAAACATTGTTCCATGATCCCTATTTCCAACTTTGGGGCTATTTTAATCAGTTACCTCTTCTTCTTTTTTTATATCTATATTAATCTATTCTATTATTTAAAATCTTAGGAAGTTTGTAGTATAATATTGATTTGGAAACCCAAGGAGTACCATTCCTCTATATTTAATCTCATTTTTTCTCTATTATTCTTCTTTCCCTCATCTTTCTCTACTATTCTATTTTTATGTTCTCTGCAACTCTCCTCTTTCTCAATTTCATCGTCTGTGGGAATCCTGTGTATTCTGTCCACAACAGTTTGCACTATCTTTGGCTCATAACAGACTACAGCAGCTACTCTAAAGCCTATGGCCTGGCTATGCTTTGCTATATAATTTCCCACTCTAAACTATTTTGCACTAATCTTTAGGCTGGAGTTTGAATTGTTTTTTATTTTTTTTCATTAGATTTCTATCTGTTTGGCAATTGAATGATGCATATCTAAAGGCAAAGTATGATGCTATTTACATATATTTCCACTATCAAACAACTCTGTTAGTAACATCAGGCTGAATTAATTTGTAGGGCCATTGCCTACCATTTAGATCAGCTCATCCTCTCAAACTAATCATTTAATCTACAATCTTCTTTTATGTCCATGTGCAAACTAATGACTTAAGCCATCCTTCCATACCTCCATGAACGGAATAAAATTTTGATTTGCCAAGTTTGGTTGGTTGCACAAAGAGCAAAGCAAGTTCACCTATTGGATGCTGAGTTGTGATATTTCACCGATCTTTTGCCAATTCACACTGACCTTATGAATATTCTCACTTTTACACATGCAAAATACGTAATAACCTATGCTTAACCAAATTTCAAAGAAAAAATAACCAAGTTATAATCCACACAAAAAAAGCCAAACCATGAGGCAACAGAATTACCTGAAGTTGATTGACAATTTGATCCAGTTTGAATTCCTGATAACAAAATCGTGATACTTTCCATCACAAATAAAGATATAGAAACAAAGAAAGATGGATATGGGGGAAAGAAATTCAAAACACATAGTTTCAAAGATATGATAGCCAACCTGCTCCCGAAGAGCCTCTCTCAGATAAGACACAAGATTTGTTTTTGATGATTCAACTGTCGTTAGCTATTCAATACGGCGTCTCAATATACCATGCTGCCCTTTAAGCTACTCCACAATGCCAGAACCATTGAGTTTTCCTGCTCAAATGAACATAATAATAATAATAATAAAGACGGTTGAGAGAGAGAGAGATGCTACAGGATATAGCAACCAATGTATCATAAGCGAGATGCTAAACAAGAGAGAGAGAGAGAGAGAGAGAGAGAGAGAGATAAGAATAATACTAAACTGGCCCCAAAAGCCTCCTGCCACATTGCTACATTTTTCAACACGGCTTCAAGCAACAAATTAATAGTATTGTAAACTTAGGAATTCAATCTATACCAGATGACCAAAACCATGTTCCCATTCCCCAAGTCTATCGTTTAGGCACCAAACAAGTGAGGAGATTTAATAAGGTTCTATAGCTGCAGTTTTTATACCACTATTCTTTATATATTCTTACCTCCATTCCAACCGTCGCTATAGTTGTTAGATTCACATAGGTTTATCACTTCCCTCAACTCTCATTCTTGACTTACATCACATTGAAACTCTCTTAGCCTTTCTAGTGACATCTTTGGTGTTGTCACCTTACCTTCACTCTCTAAAATGCTTAAAATACTTTCAATGTATGTAGCCATGTAATTTACTATAATTGTTTCTTATTTACATCCATCATTAAGATTCAATTTACATATCAGGATTTTAAATTTTGGTTATAATTACTCGTGAATATATCAACTAATACTATTATTTAAATTCATGCAATTACATACACTACTCTTTTTTCTGTACACCACAATGTATATGATTGGGGGCTCAAACATCTATATTTTACTGGATTTTGATTCTTAAATCAACATCACTAGTGAGGAAACCAGAGAGATGAATGCTTTGAGGGCCCACAACTGAGAAGGTTACTTCATCATTACTATTTAACTCCAAATTCAACTTGCATGAGCACTTGTTCCCTACCATTAGTGAACACAAGAACACTGCACACTTATCTTTTGGAGCACCTTTAAGTATGCTTCTCCTTGTAGATGAACCAAGGCCTAGTGTTGCCTGTTTGATCACATCAATCAAAACCAAATTTCAATAGATTGGTTTATTATTATGAATGTGTTAAATTGTTTAGTGTAACTTTTACTTATAGTTTATCAAATATTAAATAATTTAAATAAGTTAAAAAAATTGAATATCTGAAAATTAGTGAAGGGATACTTTGACTTATATTTTTTGATTATCAACTTTTAACTTATAATAAACTACACCAAATAGACTCAATTATGCAGAGAAACCTTCTCGTTAGGTAAAGTTTTAGTTTTCTATTTATGTTTTCATTTTGTTTGTAAATTATAAACAGAAAACTTAATTAGTATACTATTTTTGCTTTCAAAAAAAATGAAACTGATGCTCAAATTTTCAAAAAATTTTGAAAGAAAAAAAAAAAGTGTTCTACTTGTTTTCAAAACAATTTTCACTCTTTTCTCCCTCCATCCTTCCCTTACCACCTCTCTTAGTCAAAATGTACACAAAAGAGGCCAATTGAGCTAACTCAATTGATTATCTATTTTTATTAACTAGAAGATTGATTTTTTTTTTTTTTTATAGGCCTTGTTTTTATATCAAAATTGGGTGTCTTTTACAAAACAAGAGATAAAAGTGTAACATATATATATACATAGATTTTTTAAAAATTAAATAAAACCTTGAGAAATTTGGGATCTAAAACCAAAGTTTTGTTGACTATATATGGTTGAATCCAGGAAAGAGGCATTAGTTTGAGAAAGGAAAATAAAACTGAGATATGTGAAGCTTTACTCCCGGATCAAGTTGGCAAGTGTATAGTGAGCCAGGTTTGACTTCAATCCCCGTAAAATAAAACAAAATAAAATAAGAAAATGATATAGAAGATCATTTTCTAACCCACTTTCTAGATGTGTAAGTAAAATAATTAGTTAATAATTAAAAAAGATATGAGAGACAAAGAAATTTGTCTTAAATATTCTAATAGACTGCCATATCATTAAGTTTAAAAAGTAAGTCTAATTTTTTTGTCCTGAGTAACATTATCCAATAAAATAATATTGATTTGTAAATGAAAAAAATATATATCAAAAAGGTTTCAAGAGCTGTGTAGAATTTAGTTGAAGTACATAAATGTATGGTGCAGGCATTAGGTTTGTTGGATCAATAAGACTACAATTATTAATGTTATGTTTGGATTATGATTTTTGATAAAAGTTTGGAATGAAAAGGAAAGCAAAATGGAGTAAAACATTAACTTATGTTTCAGTTGCAGTCAGGACAACCATCTACCCTGCATCTTTATCCAAGTATCAGCCAATTCTAATGTATATTTTCCAAATATGTGCCAATATAAGAAGGGTCCACTTCAGAAATAGTCAGATATAGTAATTCAAGTAAAAGCAGTGCCTCAAAACAATCATCTCAAGTACATGGTGACACCTCTATATATTGCATCACTAATCTATACATCATACTGCACAAATCCAAAAACTTAGCTTGTGAAAACATTAAATATCTTATTCAGTGATTCTCCCCAATAAAATAAACAAATAATACTAATAGTAACAGAAACAAGACTATGTAATAACTACAAATTTTAAACAGATGAAATTAAAAACTAACAATCAAAGTGTGTAAGTCATCCAACCTTTTTTGGATTAGCTATGGACAAATTTTGTTGCAACATTGAATACTGGATATCCACAACTGCCTTTGATAGTTTTCCTTGTACTGAAACAAACCAGAAAAGTTAAAATTAGTATATGGAGACAGGTATCTTCAATAGAAAACAAGAATGAATTCAGCAAAAATAACTACTGAAGTCTAGAAAATACGTCAATGTACAGCTAAACAACTTACTAAAATATTATTAAGCAAATGAGGGAAGCCATGCTCACCACCAGTGAGCATCCCATTTCATGAATTCAAAGACCTATAAAATGCAACAAAAAAAATGAAATAGATTAAATTTCATAAAAACATAACTGGTCATCCAAAGACCTTTAATGTTTCGATCCAAACCCTAGATGTAGATTCAAATCATAAAATAAGAAGAAACAAAGAGAGAGGAGATCCGAGAGAGAAAGGAAGAGAACAAAAAGATTACTAGATAAAGAAATTGAGGGAGTTCGTACCGTTGGAGGTCTCTTATTCAGACAACCATGGCGATTTATAGAGCAAGAAACAGAGCGAAATCGAGAGAAGAATATCGAGAGCAAAATTGATAGAGAGAGAGAGAAAGAGAGAGAGAGAGCAAATCGAGACAGATTTGGGAAATAAGTGTGAAAGGGGATAGGGCAAGTTTTATACGATTTGGGAATACGGCAAGCTCGAGAGCGAGAACGAGAGAGAGTGCGAGACTGAGACAAAGAGCGAGATATAACCTGGTATTGCGGCAATAGCGGTAATAATTTGCAACGATGGCGATTTGTGACGGTAGCGGTGGCAATGTGCGACGTCAAATGCTTCCCGGTGGTAAGCGCCTGTGGTGAGGTGAGATTTGGTGGTGACTAATTGTGTGTGTGTAAGAGAGAGAGAGAGAGAGAGAGAGAGAGAGAGAGGGGGGGAGAGATAGTGTTTTGTATTCCTAAACAGAGAAGAACACATGGGAGGGCACCAATAGGTTTTTATTTTCCCACTAAAATTTTGGCACCTTTGGCAACTAATTTCAAATTTTGTTGGCAAAAATGTAAGTAATAACGACTAAATTATTTAGTAGCCAAATCAACTCAAACGGCGACTAAAATGTTAGTCGCCAAAACTTAATATATAGCGACTGAAATTCTTTTTTGTCGTTGAAAATAAACTTTTGGCGGCCAAAATTTTAGTCGCCAAAGGTAAAAAAATAATTTTTTTATTTTCTATTTGACAACTAAATATTTTAGTAGCCAAAACTCAACATACAGCAACTAAAATTCTTTTTGTCGTTGAAAATATACTTTTGGCGACCAAAATTTTAGTCGCTAAAGGTAAAAAATAATTTTTTATTTTTCATTCGGCAACTAAATGGTTTTAGTAGCCAAAACTCAACATACGGCGACTAAAATTCTTTTTTGTCACCAACTCTGGCAATTTTTAGCGACTAAATTTTTTTTTAGTCGCCAATAACCAATATACCCCTCCTAAAAAAAATTAGTAGCTAAATATTGTACTTTTGCCAACTAAAAAAATTTTTAGTCACCAATTCTATAACTTTTGGGGACTAAATTTTTTTTAGTTGCTAATTTAGTTGCCAAAGGTGCATTTTGTTGTAGTGTAGGTGAAAGTCCTGAAAAAAGTGCGTATACATGAGTGCTAGTTCCCGTGGACAAAATATCTATAAAATGGAAATAGTAACGCTTATGTAAGCTACGTTTACATGGGTGCCATTTGACGGTTTTCCACGGACGAAATATCCGTGAAAGGCTATATCAGTTGAGAATCCCCCTTGTTTTCTATTGTAAAGAATATTGAGAATCGTGATAAAAATTGAGCATGACGTGATTTTGAAAAAGAAATGTAAACTGTTTTGTCATGATCATTGCATATGCATTTCACTTTTATATCTTTATTAAGATTCATTTATTGTGTTAGAGATTATCTCTACTAGGTTTCAGCTCACCCTATGTAGGAAAAACATTTCAGGTGCTGATGATATTCCTCCACCAAGGTACTAGTTTGAGAGGATCTAAAGCAATAACTTCTTTTGTCGTGTTTGTTTTGTATAGCCAAGGGTTTTAAATGATTGGACTTAAAATTCACTTTTGTTATAACCAAGCCTCATCTTGGAAATATGTAAGCCCTTAGGGCATTTTTATCTGTTTATCTTCCTTTCTCTCTTTTAACTTGCAACATATGCTATAAATTCAGGACTAGGCTTTATAAATGTATGATGCATATGTTCCCTTTTGTATATCATATTGGATTTAATGGAAGATACCTCTATTATTGTTATTGTCATATATTGGATATTGTGGATAGATTATTATAATTATTTCGGAGCATTACAACCTCATTATCTAACCAAGGAATGTCATTAAAATCACATACAAACATAAATTTTATATAGTTGTAATCTATATATTATATAAGAAAAATGAGATTTCTAACCCACAAGTCTTATAGGAGCTCCAAGATCTCAATCTTAATTTTTTAATTTTTTGATTTAAAAAAAAAAAAAACCTTAACATTTATTAACGTTTTCCAATCCGCAAGCCTTTTTAACTTTTCTCATACCTACTGCTGCACCATTTTCAACTTACTACAACATATAAGAGTTTTAAAGACTAAATATTTTGGTCTCTAAAAGTGAAAATTTTGTTACAAAAGACATTTAGAGACCAATTTCTATCGTCATGAGGATAGTCGCTAAAAGGTCGTCTTGAAAAGTCAAAAACAGAAAATGTCACTAATAAATAGAATTTCAGGGATAAAATAATTTGGTCTCAAAATAATTTATTTTTTGAGAAAAAAATTTGATCCCAAAAAGATAATAATTCATCACTCATGTCTAATTTTCGTTGCTAAAAATATAATAATGACACTTTTTGCAACAAAAATATTTGGTCCTTAAAAAATAATTGTCCCTAAATTTTAGTCTTTAAAACCTTAATTTTTTTGTAGTGACTTCTCCCATACACAATGGTTAGTGATGGGATTGTTAAATTATTTTTATAAAAATCTTTAAAAAAATAATTTGTATGTTAAAAAAATATCTAAAACAAATATAAATTCTTATTAAAAAATAACAAGTTGCAATTACGAAAAAAACAAAAGAGAAAAAAAAATTACACTGTAAAAAATAATTTGCATATTAAAAAAATATCTAAAAAAATATAAATTTTTATAAAAAAAAAAATAACAGGTTGCAATTGCGGGAAAAAAAAAAAAAAGAGAGAGAAAAACAAATTACACTGTGCATTTCATTAAAATCTAAAAAAAAATAATTTCTATATTAGAAAAATTTCTAAAACAAATATACATTCTTATTAAAAAATAGAGGGATTGACCAATAAGTCCCATATTTCGGACTTGTAATTTATATAGTCCCATATTTTTTCTTGTAATCCATTTAGTCCTTTTGGATGTATAATGACTTATTTGCCCGTCACATTGGAGTGTCACATTTAAAAAAAGTACACTAAAGAGTTTTTTTAGTGTCACATCATACCCGTCACGTTAGAATATCACATTTAGAGAAAATACATTAAAGAGTTTTTAATTCTTTTACAGTGTCACTCATACCTGTCACATTGGAGTATCACATGTCACGTTCGGAAAAAATACACTAAGAAGTTTTTATTTTTTTTGAAGTGTCACATCATACCTGTCACGTTATCACGTTTGGGAAAAGTACACTAAGGAGTTTTTATTTTTTTTGAAGTATCACATCATACCTGTCACGTTGCCACGCTTGAAAAAAATACACTAAAGAGTTGTTATTTTTTTTTTGAAGTGTCACATCATACCTGCTACGTTGTCATGTTTGAGAAAAGTACATTAAGGAGTTTTTATTTTTTTGAAGTGTCACATCATGTCTATCACGTTGTCACGTTTGAAAAAAGTACACTAAAAAAGAATTATTTTTTTAGAGTAAAAGTTTTGGAATGTCACATCATATCCCGTTGCGTTGTCACATTTAAAGAAAGTATATTAAGGAGTTTTTAATTCTTTTAGAGTGTCACATTGTTGGAGTGTAATATTAATACGTGTCATATTGGAGTATCACATTATACCTGTTACATTAATAAAAATGGTATAATTCTCTACCAAAACCAAAAATAAGATCACACGAAAAGAAATTTTCCACTAATAGGTCTTAACAGATCAACATAAAAAATTAGGACTAATTGGAATACTTATTTGTGTGATGAGATTTATTGATAAATATCTCTTAAACAGGTTGCAATTGTAAAATAAAAAAAATCAAAAAAAAAAAAAAAAAGTAAAAAAAATTAAACTGTGTATTTCATTAAAATCTAAAAAAAAAAAAATTTGTATATTTAAAAAATATCTAAAATAAATATAAATTCTTATTAAAAAATAATAGGTTGCAATTGGTAAAAAAAAAAAATTACACTATAAAAAATAATTTGTATATTAAAAAAATAACATGTTGCAATTGTGGAAAAAAAAAAAGTACACTGTGCATTTCATTAACAATGCTAAAAAACTGTGCCAAATATTTGTATAAAGACTTGACACGTATTCACTCTCAAATTATTAAGTGTATATAGATGAAACGAAATAACTCAGTTGTAATTGCTAACAAATATTATAAGAAAAATGTTTTGTGGCACTAAAAACTGTGGCCCTAATGGCCCTAATTTCCTGTTTGGGTAAGTTTGTTTTTTTTTTTTTTTTTTTTTACCTGATATGGAAATTAGGGCCATTAGGGCCACTAATTTTTGAGCTACCAACCAAAGCCCATATTATAAACCTAACCATTGAAGCCTAATAACTATTAATTAATAAAATTCAGCAAGTGAAAAGTCTCAAATCACATTTCTTTTTCTTCTCAAATGTTTTATTTTTTTAGTTCATGCATTCATTCTAATATTTATAGAGAATTGGACATATGGAAAAGTGAGACATTAAAATTATATATATATAGTTATGTAATTGTTGTGATAAAAAATAAAAGTTGTCTTTCTCTTCTATGACGATTTATCTAAGCCTCCGTTTGGGAAGTAGGTTGGTGTAACAAGCCCGCGAGGGACCTCGCTACAGTTCGGACTCGATTTTGTCGCGGTTCCAAATCTTCAACCAAAGAGTCCAAATCCGGCAAATCGTTTTTGAGAAAAACAGATTTTTTTGAAAGAAGTGCCAAACATGGACTGCTTTGCCAGATAACAGAGTCGCCACCTAAATATTTTAAAATGGGAAATTTAGGAAACCCTGACTCGGTGCCAAAAGGCCACGTATCCGTCATCACCAAAGTTGGCTCAGGAACTTGGGTACGATTGGGGAAGGTCACATCGTGAGTACCCCCGCTCGCTCGATCAAAGACCGGCCTCTACTAACCATGATATTTGTTTTTTGAAAACATTGTGAGTTCTTATTCCGGTTATTAGCCTAAGTTACTATGTGATGCGCACAGCATACAAGTATAGACTGAATCGCCTGAATTGGAACTGAACATCTCATGTTTGTTTGTTTGAAAATGGTTTGATGGTGCTACCCGCAAGTAGGCTAAGACGCGGATTTGCCACCCTCGGGTAGGCTTAAGAAAACAATGATTTTGCCACTATCTAGTGGGCTTAAAACAAGCATTTGATGAATTATCCAATTCAGATAACTCAACCTCCACCCACAGGCATTCAAGGCAGTTATATCATATAAGCACATAGCCTCATGGTAAGCATGCTATTCATGGCAACACTCACACGCATGCAAGGATGCTAAAGCATAAAACTCACCGAGTACTCCGAGCCAAAACAGAAACTCATTAAAAATCATGCATGATCCTAAGCATACTGAAATGTCTAATGCAATACATGCAAAGATGCAATTATAGCAGGCTCGGCTGTCCTAAACATGGCATATGAAATGCTGCAATTAACATGTATTCAACTTGGAATTGAAATACAAATGCAGTTTGTATGATATGCCGAGCCCAGTGCGTGCAAAACAGATGAATGATGCAAACATGCTGTCATACTGTATGCTAATTGAAACATGCCCTAATCTAACCATCATAAGCAGGTAAATAAAATGGAAGAAAGACGTGGGGTTGGAAGACATACATCACACTCACACACCCTTATTACAACATTGCCCTCGTGCAGAGGGTCCGAATAAATAATACAGACCCGAATAAAAGAATAGTACAGTCCGAATATTACAGTCCGAATAATATACAAAAATCCTAATTAATTTACAAATTAAATAAAGAAAGACTGTAAACTGGCATGCAAGCCAGGGGGTGCCTTGCTTCTGATGAATAGTGTATGCTGGGCTGCCTTCACGCGAAAATCCACTGGGATGCCCCAATTAGCCTCTGTTTGCAATTTTCTCGAAATGCGTGTCAGACTCCGAAAAGTTGCTGATCCTTGATTTTGCCTTGAAGATCTAACTTTGGTGGCTTCTTGGCTTCAATTTGTTGATCTTTAGCCTTTGAAAATCACTCCTATGCTGCTGAAATAGAGGTGGTGATGGTGGTGCTTAGGGTTGATGAAGAGAGGAGCTAGAAACTTGAAGCTTTTTAGGGTTTTGGCTATGGAAATGGAGGTTTTTGGAAGAGAGGCTCTTGAGATGAAATTTTGTAACCTCAACAAAGGAGTCCGGCCCTTAAGAGGACCAAAAGGGTGTAAAGGGAGGAAATGCATCCAAGCTTTCCTCCCAAAATATCCACCGGAGGACAGGGATATTTTGAAAGCAGTGACAAAGTAAAGGGTTCAAAAGCAGAAAGCTGGCCGGCCAGGTGGATTTCTTGAAGGTGGTCGGCCGGCCACCCCAAATCGGCCAACCACTCACTGGCCACGGCCATGGCCAAAAGAGGTGAATAATTGATGGCCGACCACCATGTTTTGGTGTCCTCCCAAGTGTGTAGAACAAGGTTCCAAGGTTGGAATTTGGCAACTCTGAAACAGGAGTCACAACATTGAACTTGAAGGAGAGGCTCAAAAATGAAAGTAATAATTACTGGCCGACCAGTACTTTTAGGGTCCTCCCATGTGCCCTCATCACAAATATGTAGTCCCTCGAAGAAAATATCACTAGGGTGTTCAACATCGCCCTAAGTGAGCAAAACGGGCGCCGGAGGAAACTGGTTTTTCGAACAATTGGCCTCCCACCATCCGGTGATCTTCGATGCTAAAAAGAGGTACCGCCAAAATTGAACAAAACCGATGCAAAATGAATGCTCGGGGCCCAAATCACGCAGTCGGGGTCCGAAAATAGGTCATAAGCAAAAGTGGCATTCGCCACGGTAAACATCGAGACCCCAGTGTTCCTCGGAATGTTAAAACAGAGGAACTTTCCAAAACCCAGAGAAATGGGAGATGGTTGGGCGGTCCAACCGAGGCACACGGCTCGATCAGCAAACCGGGAACCGGACTCCGAAATGGGCAAAATGGCCTACGGCCACGAAAAGTAGCTCACGGCCACTGAGAGATAGCCTACAGGACCACTCCCTCCCCGCAGGAAAGAAAACAGAGAAAAACGAGTCTGGTTCGCAAACCGAGACAAGGCACATAAGAGAGTTCTAAGTCCGGCAGGCGCTCGGCCACAACTCTGAGACTTCTGAACGAGCACAATATGCAATATCACCGAGCGCTCAATCGGTGACGTCTGAGTCTTAAGGTTGGTCAAAAATTGGGTGTCTCTGATTGCCCCTCTTTGTGAACTTCGGAAGTCAAGAAGTGAGAGTGAATGTCAAAGCCTAGAGAGGCGACCCATTTTTGACAAGGTCAAGACTTAGACAATCATACAAGATGAACAGAGATATGTGCGCTACAGCATGCCCATGAGCAGGAGGCAAAATGCAAAGCGACATGCCAGAGCCAAATGATCATGCAAATGCAAAGTCGTAATGAGGCAAGTATTCGCAAATAGATGCAGCTTTTAAGCAAGAATGCAAAGCAACAACTACATTTCATGCGATTAGGAATGCGAGAATTACTCAATTCTCGTCGCGTCTCACACGGAGAAGATACGATACTGCTGGGTCGCACCAAATTTCAAATGAACCGTACATACAATATCGTGCGCAAAATAGAGAAATTCAACAAGAACAATATGCCAACAACATATATTCAATGTGATTCCTGTGATTCTGAAAGTTTGACACACGCAGTGTCGGCGAATGGATGCATCACAATGCGAGAAAAGATAATGCGTGACAACACATGCTCAAGCATAGAAGTATTGTACACCAAGAAATCACGCATGACAATGCAAAACATTCATGAGAATGCAAATTATGAGCCAAATAATGCAAAACGAGCACAAATCAGGGTGCCCGTTTGTTGCGCAACAACCTTAATGGGAAGCAGCATTTCGGCGACGGCAACTCGATCGCGGCCTCTGATTCACCTCCCGGAGAGGTCACAACATGTTTAAAAAGGATACACTCTGATTTTGATGAATAATGATGAGACACATGTCAGAAATTGCAATTGAAGTTCCGGTGGAGCAATTCGGCGCCAGAAAGTGCACTTTTCTTGAACTTTTTCAGGTCCCGGGAACTCCGATTTTCCTCAAAATTTGCAGAGAGGTAGGGGAGGGGGTGGGGACCATGGTCGGCCAGATCATTGCCCTAGGAGAGGCCATCGGCCATGGGAGAAAAAGCAAATGGCCGGCCAGCCAGAAAAGGTGGCCGGCCGGCCACCTGCCAAAAGCAGGGGCATTTTGGTCATTTTGGAGATTTCTATATATACACTTGCCCACTCACTCCGAAATCACGCCCACAGCCGTGAAATCTTCTTCTCTTGCC
This sequence comes from Camellia lanceoleosa, assembly GCA_025200525.1. Lineage (NCBI taxonomy): Eukaryota > Viridiplantae > Streptophyta > Magnoliopsida > Ericales > Theaceae > Camellia > Camellia lanceoleosa. The sequence continues at coordinate 164,091,821 of CM045769.1, forward strand.
CCCTAAACCATTTTCTCCTTCAAATCTGCATTTTATACGCGTCCTCCGGCCTTCCACGCAAGTTGTTTTCGCGAAATCTTCCAGCGTTAAGCACTTTGAGCCGACTAAATTTTGATTCCGGGGCTTCTCTTCTCATTGTCACCACTTGAGGTAAGTTTGTCTCATTATTTGGAAGATTTTTCCGGGAGTTGACTTTTGTTGACTTTTCATTTCCCGAGAGTTGACTTTTGTTGACTTTTTCCAATTTTGGCTCATTTTGCTCATTTTTGCTTCTCTTTTCAGATTTCTTAACATGGCGGGTCATTTCCCTCATGGTGGAGGTTTTCTCGGCACCGGAGATGATTTTGATATTATGACATTGCCCCCGAGGGTTCACCCTTTTGTTCCTGATCGATATCACGGTGATACATAGGCTTCATGAGCCGTTTTCCATTCATTCACCGAGTTCAACGATCGGGTACAGGATCTTCTTCTGCGAGCCGGAGCAAAGACCTCTCCCACGATGCAGGTATTTTACTTTATTTTCTGTATCTTTCGTGTATTTTCAACCTTTGCCATGATTAGACACACAGTTTAGCTTATGACATAGTACTTGCATCCTGAGCATGTGACTTAGCCACTTGAATTTCATGAACACAGCTCATTGACTGATTGTGAACGCACAGTACACATTAGTTAGAAATTGAACACACGGCTCAAACATTGATTCACCGAACACACAGCCCGAAGTTGAAAATGAGCACACAGCACATACTGACTAAGAGTAGAACACACAGTCCCAAACTCAGATTTTCTGAACACGCAGCCCAGATTTGAAGTGAACATACAGCCCATTGATTAAGAGTAGAACACACAGTCCCAAACTCAGATTTACTGAACACGCAGCCCAGATTTGAAGTGAACACACAGCCCACTGATTAAGAGTAGAACACATAGTCCCAAACTCTGATTTACTGAACACGCAGCTCAGATTTGAAGTGAACACGCAGCCCACTGATTAAGAGTAGAACACACAGTTCCAAACTCAGATTTACTGAACACGCAGCCCAGATTTGAAGTGAACACACAGCCCACTGATTAAGAGTAGAACACACAGTCCCAAACTCAGATTTACTGAACACACAGCCCAGATTTGAAGTGAACACACAGCCCACTGATTAAGAGTAGAACACACAGCCCTAAACTCTGATTTACTGAACACGCAGCCCAGATTTGAAGTGAACACACAGCCCACTGATTAAGAGTAGAACACACAGTCCCAAACTCTGATTTACTGAACACGCAGCCCAGATTTGAAGTGAACACACAGCCCACTGATTAAGAGTAGAACACACAGTCCCAAACTCAGATTTACTAAACACACCCAGTTGAAGTGAACACACATTGCCCTCGATTAAGAGTAGAACACCTGACCCTAAACTCGATTTAGAACCATGACCCAGTTGAAGTGAACACACATTAATCGATTAAGAGTAGAACACAGTCCCAAACTCGATTCTTGAACACGCACCCAGTTGAAGTGAACACCACATTAATCGATTAAGAGTAGAACACAGGTCCCAAACTCAGTTCTTGAACACACACCAGATTTGAAGTGAACACACATTGCTTGATTAAGAGTAGAACACATGACCCTAAACTCGATTTACGAACCATGACCCAGTTGAAGTGAACACACAAATTAATCGATTAAGAGTAGAACACACAGATCCCAAACTCGATTTCTTGAACCTGACCCAGTTGAAGTGAACACACGTTAATCGATTAAGAGTAGAACACAGGTCCCAAACTCAGTTCTTGAACACACTGACCCAGTTGAAGTGAACACACGACCCTTGACTAAGAGTAGAACACCTGACCCTAAACTCGATCTTGAACACATTTCTCGATTTGTACATAGCTCATTCATTTCATTTGCACACTGACCGTCATTTCATTTGCACATGCTCGTTTGTATTGTGTACTGAACACATGTATTCGTTCTGAATGCAGGTTGGTTCTCGCACCGTGCGAGGGTATGGCTCTACCGCCGCGAGGGAGTGGTATGCTGAGCTTCCGGAAGCTGTCCGAGACTTGGTTGACTTTGCAGGATTCGGACCATTCTGCAGGAGGTTATCTCCTTTGTCTTATCAAGAGGACATTGTTTCTTTGCTCTGGCGGAGAGATGGTGGGACACCACCAATTCTTTCCATTTTTCTGCGACCGGGGATATGACCATGACCCCACTGGACTTCGCTGTACTCACTGGCCTAGACATAGGCGGTGGACCCATTCCCTACAACGAAGATATGGGTCAGTGGGAGGCTGCTTGGATGCATCTATTGGGGGCACTCCCGCCTGTAGACAGAGCTTCCGGGAGGGTTCGGTATACTTGGTTCTCTTCCCATTTCCGGCGGCCACAGATGGAGCCTGAGTCTCCCGAGGAGGTCGAGTAGTATACCTGTGGTTTCCTCATGTTCCTCTTTGGCACCACTCTGTTTGCTGATAGAGGGAACATGGTCGAGCTGTATCTCTTGAGTGCCCTAGTAGACCTATCACAGGTCAATCAGTATGATTGGAGCGGCGCTGGCCTAGCTACCCTTTATTGTTACATGAGCGCAGTCTCTCGTACGCGGGGGGACTTACTCGGCGGCTACTGGAGAGCTTGGGAGGTACATTCCGTCCTCTTGATTTACATTTTTGCTCCTCATTACTTATTCACTGCACACACGGCGCACTTTGCATTCTGTATTCTGCCTTTAGCACTTTGTATTCACATTCCGCACTGTTTTTCTCAGCTATGGGTATATGCATATTTCCCCACATTAGCCCCGGAGATGGAGGTGGCAGGACCTCCTATGACTCCGTTTTCATTGATGTTTGAGGGCGAGCACCTATCGAGGCCTCGAGAGACTCTCTTTTCTCTGCGACAAGATGCCGACACCGTCTTGTGTGACAGGTATTTCAGAACTCTCAGTTCCCTTTATTTTCATCTTTGATCTGCTTTGTATTTCTTGATTTCTGATTGATTTGTACACTAGTTATTCGCAGATCACCTGGCATCCCTGGGCAGTCTTTGGCGACGCTCTCGAGAATCAAGATTACCGGAGAATCGACTAGTTCGAGATAGGTTCTGCCGAGGACGGTCGGCAGGGCTTGGTTCTTGGGGGAACGCTTTCAGCGTCAGGTGTGGGGGTATGATTCTCAGGACCCTCCTGCTGTGCCTCCACCCACTATGCGGACTGCCGACAGGCTATCTACTGAGGAGGTCACTAGGGATATGCAGGGCACCGATGCTTTATTACATCTCATTGAGGGGAACTACGCCACCTATCGCCGCATATATCTGATGCCCCCCTTGACGGGAGTACAGGCTCCACCACTGAGGCCCACTGGCGCACCATCTTCGAGTCGTGCCCGTGCTGCAGACATCGCCTTTTCTAGCAGGGCTGGTGCATCTAGAGGTAGAGACAGTTCGATTCCTCCGATCCCTCCGACTCTCGATCATCCTGGATGGCCAGATATGCCGACTGAGTTGACGAGTTGGCAGTATGGGACTACTTCTCCGATTCCGATCCCTATAGAGCCTCCGATGCCTGGTCACAGATATGTCAGTGATCCTGACTCACCACCGGTATGTTCTACTATTTTTCATTTATCACACAGACATTTTGGCAGTTGCTTATTTATTGATGAGTTGAGCTTGTGTCTGCAGCCACCTCGGGAGTACATAGACCAGATGCTCGGGGTGGTGGCCTCACTTGAGGGGATGGTCCTGCGTAGAGAGGCACAGATGTCCATCATGGGCTTCTAGGTACCCTTCATCTTTCTTGCATTTATCATATTTCTGTTAACATGCTGGTTTTGAGCATTCTGCTGCACTGATAGGCTGTGTATAACACATCTGGCACACACCCCACTCACATACTGTACTTGCACCTGCTTTTTATGTTTGAACTGATGTATTGCACTTTTCATTTTCAGATGCCTCCCGTATATGCTTCGATACGAGATGGGCCACCCGGGCCTTCCCAGAGAGGTCGATGTGTTAGACCTACTCGAGGTACTGGGCCCCGAGGAGCTAGGCCATCCAGGCCTTACCAAGGAGCTTGAGGAGCAGGGTCGTCTCGCAGACGCAGGGCACCCATTGTCGAGGATGAGGAGGAGGAGGTCGCAGATCGTATGTCAGAGACATCTCCTGGGGAGGGAGGCTCCGGTCTTGGTTCCGGGAGCGGAGGCGAGGCTGAGGGGGATCCGGAGAATGACAGCTCTGATCCGGATGGTGATGATGGTGCAGAGGTTGTCCCGCAAAAGAGGATGAGAGGGCCTCCTCATTCCCGTTCCCGAGGATACTGATGTTATTTCCTGCTTTATTTTACTTTTTGACTAGTAGTTTGTAGCACTTTGCACATTGTTAGGCAGTTTTATTTTCTGTAAAACTTGTACCTTTATTTTGTTGTAAAAACATGATGGAATGAAACAGCTTTTGAAAAGATGTTTGTATTTGAAACTCTTAGCATCGCATCGCATCGTTTTGCACAAAAATGGAATCGAATGAAAATGTGCCTCATGTATTTACCGGGTCAGGTAATGAACCGACGCAACAAATCAAAACAACTCGACTCACTAAGAAATAACAGAATCTTAGTAAGTTTACAACTCGATAAACAAAGTACAACAATGTTAACGACTCAATAGACAAGACTTAACAAAATTGTATAACCAAAAAGTAACAATTCAAAACACAAAATGCGACAGCTCGACAAAACTTACAACTCGATAAACAAAACAATAACTCGATAAGCAAAACACAACAAAACGTACTTCGGACGGACAATCTGGATAATGGAATGTATTCGAAACTGATAGAAATGGAGGCCTTCGACATTCCCGATGCATGAAAGTGCCTCAAGCTTCCCTTCGGCGGGCAAAATAGGACCAACGCGAGGCCGAAAACATTTTGCATTTAGAGCCTAGAGGGTGGCCGGCCTACTAGGACAGATGGCCGGCCGGCCACCTCTCCCGCAACCTCTAGAAATTTGACACGTGTCCTTTGAATAATGTTTTGCCCCTCTATAAAAGCCCCACCCTTGGAACTCATTCATTTCATCACCTTTCCTCGCAAAAATGGAGGCATTTCTCACAGAAAATCTCACATCTTGGATTTCTTCTTTAGATGGCTCGGAGAAGTTGAACTTCCGGGGTTTTGGCTTGAATGCACTATTCACGCTAGGCCGGACTCCACTGCATCTTCCTTTCCTCTATGCATGACAAGGTTTTGGAACCCTATGACGACGTCTTTAGCTTTGGCGGGCAAGAGGTATGTCTTACTTTTGAAGATTTTCAAATCTTGATGGAGTCCGAAGCGGCGTGGAAATTCTTGACTCAATTTTAGCTATGCCCAAACCTTAGGGCGGATGTGCGGTCTTAATGCACATGATGCTAGATCTCTAATTGGTGATGGCATGTTGGATATCCCGAGCCTGATTTACCGATTCTCTGATGCCGGTGACCGCAGCAACCACTATTGGCAAGGCTTCCGGCAGCACGCCCTCTGCTTGTGCCTACTATCTCAATTTCTGTTTGTCTCGGGCTCCGAAGGAGCTAGCATCCGTTTGATTGAAGTCGCTCAAGGCTTGAGGGATGGGAAGAGCTGTATTGCCATGACATTGGCTGAGACACTGATGGGCTTGGATGCTTTCTACCGCCGGGAGACAACCAGGTTTGCGGGGAGTCCACTACTGTTGCAGGTAATGTTTCCCACCCAAGCTCACATGTATATTCACTCACATCACTCGGCCCTCGGGCTCGGTTTTTCTCACAAAACCCTCATCTTACTTTTCTCTCATCGCACATCTCTCTATTCTTTATTCTCTCATTTTTCATCCCTCCCCAGATATGGTTGATGGATAAATTGCAAGTTGTGGACTCTTGTCCTGCTTACTCAGCCCGTGGCTACTTCTTTCGGCAACGCCTAGTGAATACTCCTGATGAGAGCTGGTGGTTTGAATGGATGTGCAACCTGTCGGCGGATCGCATTGCGTGGCGTTGCCTTTGGCTCAATCTCCCGGCAATGAGCTATAGCATGTCCCGGCAGGTCGGGATTCGACTGATCGGCTTGACTCACTGTGTGTTCTATTTCCCATTCCGTATTCTGCGCCCGGTTTGGCGTGATCGGACTTGCCCGGAGGATAGAGTATCCGCTACATTTCAATTCGAGGCGCCTGGTAGCTCGACAGCCGCAAGATGGAGAGTTAGAGAGCTTCGGCCCTGCTCCTATTTTCAGGTTGCACTTTATCGGCGAGTCTTTGGGATTGGCTCAACGAAGAAGCACAGGTTGGGCCTAGGTTGGCATCAGAGGCTTCAACTAGCTCTAGAAGGGGGCACAGGGACACCTGACTTGACTATGCCCCAGATTTATTGCTTTATTAGTACTTTCAAGTTTTCGTTATAAATGTAATAAAAAGCAACTTCAATTGTATGCAAGAGCAAAAGAACTCTGTTTTGAAATCAATGAAATTGAAGGTTGTGGTACTGAAAATTCTCCACTTTTGGTCCAAAAATGGTCTTAGTTGTGAAAAGATTAATTTGAACAAAGTCAACTTTTATTAAAACTTTTCAAAACTATTTTCGATATAGATCAGAACTGGACACGCCTGAGATCTGTCACTGAGATGCACAACCCCGAATCCTAGCAACTAGAAAGTTGCCCCTAGTTTGAAAAGTTCCTTGGCAATTTATAGCAACGGAAAGTTGCCCCTAGTCTGAATAACACTGTACCGGAGATCACAATAAATGCTGATGAATAGAGATGACTGAGATGATCAGAATGGACAAAGTTGATCGGGGAAAAGATTGTGACTGAACTTCAAGATGAAGCTGCCTATGTATCCCAAAGATGGGAATCAAGTCTTACGTAGTTCAGGCTTAGGTTCGCTCGGGTATTTTTACTCTCCTTTTGCGCTCTAACTTTTGCCAAGGCCGCCCTTTGTAGGTTTTCAACCTTGCGAGCTCAGTTTTTATAATTTCAAATTTTTCTATGCTCTGAGTTTTGCCTAGGTCGCCCTTTCGGGTTTTCGGCCTAGCGAGCCTCTCAGGGGTAGTATTTCTTCAACTTGTCCATATTGATCGGTTGGGAAAACTCTAAGCCATCTAGATCCATCAGAACCACAGCTCCACCTGACCAGATTGACTTGATGATGTAAGGACCAGTCCAATTGGGTCTGAACTTGCCTCTTGGGTCATGGATGGGAGCTCGGTTGTCCTTGAGTACCAAATCTCCTTCTTTCAAGTTCCTAGACTTAACCTTCTTGTTGAAAGCCCGGGCGATTCTGCGTTGATAACCTTGGATGTGGTACAGTGCTTTCAGCCTTCTTTCATCGAAAAGCATGAGTTCCTCAAATCTATTCTGCTGCCAGTCCGCTTCGGCTATCTGGCACTCGGCCAATACTCGTAATGACGGGACCTCAATCTCAATAGGCAGAACGGCCTCCATCCCATAGACCAATGAGTACGGAGTCGCCCCAGTAGAAGTTCTAATCGAAGTCCTGTAGCCCCACAGAGCAAACGGCAGCTTATCTGGCCAGTCCCGATAAGTTTCCACCATCTTCTGTAGTATGCGCTTGATGTTCTTGTTGGCGGCCTCAACTGCTCCGTTGGTTTGCGGCCGGTAAGTAGACGACTTATGAAAAGCCACATTGTATTTCTCCAACAAATCAATCACCTCCTTCTTGAAGTGGGAACCATTGTCTGAAACTATTTCATTTGGGACCCCGTAGCGACAGATGATGTTGTTTCTGATGAATTTTGCAACGTGTGAAGCTTTCAACACTGCGTAAGATTGGGCCTCAACCCACTTTGTGAAATAATCTATCGCTACCAAGATGAACTCATGCCCATTCGATCCCTTCGGCGTAACAGCTCCGATTACATCAATTCCCCAGACAGAAAACGGCCATGGCGAAGTCATGTTGTACAGCTTTGACGGCGGGATGTTCATGCGATTTGCATGAATTTGACACTTGTGGCATCGCCGGACGAAACCAATACAATCCTCTTCCATAGTGGACCAGTAATAACCTTGTCTAAGGATCTTCCGTGCCAACATCACTCCATTCATGTGTGCACCACATTCACCCCCGTGGACGGCTTCCATCAGGCGCTTTGACTCTTCTGCATCAACGCACAGTTTATGCATTCCCAGATGACCTCGTTTATATAGTTTACCCCCGCAGATGATGAACTGAACTGACATTCTCCTGATTGCTCTCTTGTCTTTGGCATTTACCCTTGGCGGGTATGTTTCTTTCTCCAAAAAGTTCCAGATGTCGTAATACCAGGGGTGTTCGTCCTGAACTTCATCTATGGCTGCAATCGACTCATAGGCAGGTACAAATTTCTGATCGATGATGATTGGACGCATCCAGACTCCACATGGGATATCTATCATAGATGATAGAGTTGCTAACGAATCTGCGAACTTGTTGTTCTCTCTTAGTAGATGAGTAAAACTTAGCTTTTCAAACCGAGGAATCAGCAAATCCAAGGTTTGGTGATACATCATCATATTTTCCTCTTTAACTTTCCAGTCTCCTTTAGCTTGAGACACAACAAGGTTCGAATCCCCAATGACATCCAAATTGTCTTGCCCTAGTTCTAGGGCTACTTCCAAACCAAAGAATGCAACCGTGATTCGCTTCATTATTTGAGACTTTGAACCGAAGTTTGAAGGCTAGAGGGATACGGGAATTGTCGGGTGCTATCAGCAACACTCCTATCCCATACCCATGCTGATTTGACACTCCGTCAAAGTACATTGTTCAAGTTTCCTCGTCGATATGCAGAATTGATTCATCCGGGAATAGGTACTCAACTGCTTCATCCCCCTCAACTGAGTGGTCGGCAAGGAACTCTGCCACTGCTCTTTCTTTCACTGACTTGCGCGTCACATATGTGAGATCAAATTCGAGAGCAACAGCAACCAACGAGCTAGCCTACCCGTAAGCGCTGGTTTCTCGAAAAGATATTTGATGGGATCTAGTCGTGAAACCAACATTACAGAGTGAGCTAACAGGTAGTGCCGCAGCTTCCTGGTAGCCCATACCAGAGCTAAGCAAGCCTTTTTCAGCGGTGTATATCGGGTCTCATACTCCAGCATCTTCTTGCTCAAATAATAGATGGCTCTTTCCACTTTATCTTCTGATTCTTGTGCAAGCATGCAGCCCATTGTGGTCTCGGTCACTGATAGGTACAAAATCAACGGTTTCCCTGATTCTGGTGGTGATAAAACGGGCGGGTTCTGTAGATATTCTTTAATCTGTTCGAATGCAGCTTGGTATCGGCCGTCCCATTGGAACTTCTTTCCATTCTTCAGAAGGCCAAAAAGTGGTTCACAAGTCAAGGTTAGTTTTGAAATAAACCGTCTTATGAATTGCACTTTACCCAGAAAGCCTCGCACCTCCTTTTCAGTCCTTGGTGGTGGCATTTCTAGGATGGCCTTGATCTTGGAAGGGTCGACCTCGATGCCACTTTGTGTAATCAGAAACCCTAGCATTTTCCCCGCTATAACACCAAATGTACATTTCTGAGGGTTTAGCCACAACCGGAATTCCCTGATCCTTTGAAAAAACTTGTGCAAGGCGGTATAGTGGCCCTCTCTTTCTTTGGACTTGACAATCATGTCGTCCACATACACCTCAACCTCTTTGTGGATCATATCATGCAGTATTGTGGTCGCGGCCCGTTGATAAGTAGCCCCAGCGTTCTTCAACCCAAACGGCATTACCCGGTAGCAGTATGTTCCCCACGGGGTGGTGAATGCAGTCTTTTCTCTGTCTTCTGGCGCCATCACTATTTGGTTGTATCCTGAGAAGCCATCCATGAATGAGAGCAATGCATGCCCTGCCGTGAAATCTACCAACTCATCGATATGTGGTAAGGGAAAGTCGTCCTTCGGACTAGCTCTGTTCAAATCCCTGAAGTCTACACACACCCGGATCCTGCCATCTTTCTTCGACACCGGAACAATGTTGGCCAACCAAGTCGGATATTCAGATACCAGCAGGAAGCCTGCGTCAATTTGCTTGGTGACCTCTTCCTTAATCTTGAGAGCCCAATCCGGGCGGATCCTTCTGAGTTTCTGCTGATGTGTCGCCGGGGTCAAGGGGGATCCGATGCTGTACAATCTCAGGATCGATTCCAGGCATATCTTCGTAGGACCACGCGAAAACATCTTTGAACTCTTTTAATAAAGCGACTAAGCACTCGCGTTCTTCCGAAGACAACGTGGATCCGATCTGGACCAGCCGCGGGTCCTCCTTAGTACCAATGTTCACGAAAATGATTTCATCCATTAATGGCTTAACAAATCTCTCTTGCTCTTGCTCAATTAAACGTTGTAAAACCGGAGGAACTTCGTCCTCGTCGTTTTGATCGAAATTTTGAAAGTCTGAATTAATGCAATAAATTAAAGGCACAGAAAAGTACTCGGAAACCACAGATAGTTCATTCTCATTAGGTACATCCAAATCATCCAATTCATCGGTTACAACAGACTCAAATGAAAAGGAAAAGGACGACCTAGACAGGACTCTGGCATCCGGGTTAACATCCCCAGGAGTACCAGACTCAGACTCAGTCGAGCTGGAACCTGATTCCGACTCACAGGACTCGGTGGAATCAGATTCCGGCTCACTACCTGACCCGGTGCTGCTGGACAAAAATCCCTCCTCGTACTGCCAAGTGAGAGAGGGTGCGATTGATGCATCCAAGATAGCTGCTGGTCGGCTCGCAGCCGTTTCATCCCCAATCATGGAAACCATGAAGTTATTCCCCAAGCAATCTTGGTCGATCGGAGGATCAGAGAGGAGACATGCCAGTGCTACCCCCATTTCCAATTTCAGGCTCTCGGGATCCACCGCCTTTATTCTCGCTCAACCTCGGTTGTTAGGTCTATCTCGCTCTGTGGCAACGCTATCCCGGATAGTTGCGGTGTCGAAGAAGATTTCGAAACTGCACGCGCTTCCTCTCCGCGTTGAACCATGGCTCGGGAAGCCGCAAAGGAAAGTCTTCCCCCGGACAAAGCGTCCGCTCAGGTACCTGGATGGGCCTGTGCATTAGATCAAAAGGCTTTCGGCTCGCTCTGCCGGCCATTTCCTTCCTTTCTTGCCCAATCTTCTTTGGTGGGCGGATAACCATCCAAAGGTATGTGGATTGTGTGGCACTTCGACTCCTTTCTTTCGCCGCTTCTTCCCAATCCCATCCCGGGGATATGTTGTAGCTTGTTCATGAGGTAGACGGATTGAGCACTGACGTACACACCTTCATTCACAGCCATAATGTTTTGCACCACCCGGGCCTCAGCCAAAGTAAATCCCGATATAAACACGTCCTCCATGCCGTGTTCAATCTCTAGGACTGGTGTAGATATCTCCGGTGGGGGATGGATTGATGAGTTCCCAAACACAATGGCTACTCCCTTTCCATAGGGGTATTTCACCATTTGATGTAGAGTGGATGAGACGGCCTTTACCTGATGCAACCAGGGTCGCCCCAAAAGCATGTTAAAGGATGCAGGGAGCTCCAAGACATGAAAATCTACCTTGTGTTGTCCAGGCCCAATCTTGGTTTGGATTTTTACTGTCCCTAGGACATCCCTACTTGTATTGTCGTAGGCTCGACTTGAGTGGTGGTGTGAAGTCTGCGGGCTTCAACCCGATCGATACGCCTGCTCTGGTCAAGGCGGACATTGATAGCGGACCCAGATCAACAAGTACCACCGAATCCATTTGTCCTGCATTCTCTGAGAGATGTAGAGTGCATTATGATCCACGCCCTCAGGCGGCAGCTCCTTGTCTGAAAAGGTCAATGCCGGGGAACCTCCTCCCGGAAAAACCAGCCCAACCAGCTGCTCTGGTGTAGTTTCGATGGAAAGTTTGGCCTTGTCCATAGCAGATAGGACAGCCTGTCTATGCACCCTTGAAGCCATAAGCAGTCCCCAGATGGAGATGTCTGCTTGTATTTTCTTTAACTGCTTCAGTACAGCCTCTTCTTCAAGTTGTTTCTCTCTCTGTTTCTCCGCCTCTTTATCTTTCCCCGATGCTTCGGGTTGATCAAGGTGTGGGGGCTTGAAATACCGCCCACTTCTTGTCATATGGTCCACCTCTTCGAGATACCAGGTGCTGTCTGGTTGGCCACCCGCCCAGTCTTCGTCTGTGTGGGCGAGATACAAGTCGTCATCTTCCCACCACATTCCATTAGCATTTAACAGGCACCTGTCTGGTTCGGGCTTGTTTGCGCTCTCAGCATTTTCCTCCCACATGCTCATAGCATGTTCAGTTTTCGTGCTTACAGCACTTTCAACTTCCTCATGGTTCTTTGCTTTTCCGATCTTCTCAGAATCCCATTTCTTTTCTTGTTCCTCTAGCGTTAATTGTTCGATTTTCAAAGTGTCTTGCTCCTGAGCGAAATTCTTCGTACCGGCGCTCTGCGGCAATTCAATCTGACCCTCGGCCCTTCCGGCCACAAATGGTACAATATCTGGCTGATCATCCAACCACCCGACGACTTCTGCTGACTCCTCGTATTCGAACCAGTTGATTGATGCATCCCCTGATTCTTGGTCGTTGAAAAACTGGAGGTTGGCGAAGTCCTCTTCCATCGTTGTCAGATCATCCCCCACTGATTCAAGTTTGTCCCCTCAGATCATACACAATTCAGCCTCTTCCGGCCCCACACACTCACTTAGGTGGCTCATTGACAAGATATATCCGCCGGATCATAAGCTCTGGCTAAATTCTCGACCGCTCCACCCCAGACTCAGCTTTTGCTCTCCTCGAAGCCCGCCTGCTCCATTTTCGGTGGTCACCACCTTTGGCTCAGGTTGGGTTGTAGAGGTGTCCATCATGCACAAGTCAGTGCTATCAGGAAGAATCACCTTTGGCTTGGGTAGGTGGGAGGGAGTAATGTAGATACTAGGGTCGTAAGACACGTCCCCAGTTTGGATGAGATTGATTCTTTTGAGTGGATCTTGGTTATGTGCTGGGAGTGGGTTAGTTGTGACGTTGGGTCTCTCGGGAGGTAGAATGATGTTTTTGTCAATAAGGTCTTGAATCTCATGACGCAGCCTGTAACATTGGTCGGTATCATGACCATGCTGCTGGTGGTATTTGCAATATTTGGCTGGGTTGTGGGAAGGGGGGAGTGGATTTGGAGGGGGCCTCGGTTCCAAGGGTTTCAGATGCCCTTTTCTGACTAGAACCCCGAGGACTTTGGACAAAGGCATATGTAGTGGGGAGAAGGTTCGTTGACCCCTGGATTGGTATCTTGAAGCATGGTTACTACTCCCAGATGCATCAGAAAAAGGTGTGGCCGCTGCGGGCCTTGGTTGGGGAGGGGGAGTGGTGGTGACCATACCGACCTCTGAAGCTCTTGTATTGGTAGAGCCACTCGGGCCCGCATTGTTATTACGGTTGAATGTTCTTCAGGGCTGATCCCGGTCTTGGTCAATCAACCCTTGCTTCATAGCATCCTCAATTTGCACCCCCATATCATGTAAGTCTGCGAAGGTGGGGAAGGGAACTATAATCATCTTCTGCATAAGCCTTGGTTGGAGATTGCACACAATCATCCGGATTTGATCTTTATCAGTTGGCCTTAAGGTCATCATCGATGCCTTTGCTCTCCACCGAGTGACAAAATCAGAGAAAGTCTCTTTCTGTTCTCGCTTGTTGTCTCGAGATCACGTGTTGTAATCTCGATCCGAGTATTATATGAATATTGTGCAACGAAGGCTTCACCAACTCATCCCGCCTCTTGACATCATTATCCAACTTTGCATACCGGTTGGCGGCCACTGACCGGGTTCGCCAAACAAAGGAGAGTTTCAGAGTCCGGTTAGGCCCATTGGCCGCAAGATGTCCGAAACACCGTAGATGAACTATGGGGTCCGGATCCGTCAAAGCGATCGATCCGGGGCATCTTAAATCTGTCCGGCAATGTTACGCCACATCGGTGTAGCCGTCTTCAATATCTGGGATGGCCTTCACCTGTGATTTCTTGAAGAGCTTTTCCAACTTGCTCAATTTCAGAGTCGTTCGTCTACCTCGAACTCGAATGGAGAGTCCGGTGATTGGGTGTAATATTTTTGGACAATTCTTGGGCGGAAGCGGCCACCATTGGAAGACCCGTGTCCTCCTGGGTGTTTTGGAAGTTGGGCAGAGCGTCCTGGGGATTAAGGAGGGTATTGTGGGTGTTCTGGGTATTGTGGGGATTGGGAGGAGCATTCGGGCCAATAGATATCTGCTCAGGTAATGGGGCCGCGGGTGGAGGAGGAACCTGATGCGCCTCTAGTGGAGGAGGGTCCTGGTGTGAAGCAGATCTGATTCATTGTTATCTGGTGATCAGGCTCGCTGGGCCATGACACTTCTTGTTTAGAAAATTCACCGTGGGTAGCATCATCTTGCATTTGTTTCATGCTCTCATTCATCCGGGCGATCATCGCCTCCATTATTGGATTCTTGTTCCATCTCAATAACCGCAAGTGTATCTCTATAGCGTAAACAGAATCTCAACCCGATCGTCGACACTAGAGTAGATCTGCCGGTGATCCGTGCTCGACACAATCGTGCCTTCTCGCCTTCTTCGGTGATCGGGGTAAAGAGGAACATGGATGTCTGCTAACTAGATCCTCGGATCGGTTGAGTCGGCGACCTCGTGTCCAAATTGCTTGGGGAGTATCGATCGCTCTAAGCAATCGTATACAAACCGCCCTAGAAAAAAAAATAATAAAGCAAAAGGAAATAAATAACTGAAAACGGCAAAGATAACAAATTAATTTAAATACACACAATACATACGGCATACAACACGCAGCTTGGATAAGCCGGAAATACATCATCTCAACCATCGATCACTTTCTCAGTATCGTTTCTAAATCAATCGATATCTGCAGACAACCGATTCTCGAGACATGAATGATGCCCGCAGTTCGATGCCCAAACTCAATCGATACATGCATTCCTGTGAGACGCACTCTAACAAGCACATAGCAGATAAGTGAGAGCCAAAACACCCCTATGTTGGGGTAGGGTTTCCCTGTCCTATTTTGTCAGGAGCTAGGGTTTCATTACGCACGCAGCGGCTTCAAACAACCTATAAACGGGTAAGCAACCTGTCCTAGTTTGGAATGGTCACTATGGATTCGAATATGCACTAGGTCGAATGGTCAAAAAGGGTGCCCCGGTAAAATCGGGGTTTGTGTTCCCATGCTGTCAGAGCCCAGAGCCGATCAGCCTTATGGACATGCCTTGACAAGACAAGCCTCCGGCAAATCGTTCGGGAATGGCATATGGCAAACACGGTGTCCTAGGCGCACCAATGCAAATGCAATGCAAAGAAACACACAAGTGTAGTCAAAACCAGATATCACGAGTTCGAGTCAAGTTCTCTAACTCCCCAGCAGAGTCGCCAGAAACTGTAACAAGCCCGCGAGGGACCTCGCTACAGTTCGGACTCGATTTTGTCGCGGTTCCAAATCTTGAACCAAAGAGTCCAAATCCGGCAAATCGTTTTTGAGAAAAACAGATTTTTTGAAAGAAGTGCCAAACATGGATCTTTGCGGATAATGAGTCGCCACCTAAATATTTTTAAATGGGAAATTTAGGAAACCCCGACTCGGTGCCAAAAGGCCACGATCCGTCATCACCAAAGTTGGCTCGGGAACTTGGGTACGATTGGGAAGGTCACATCGTGAGCACCACTTCGCCTAGTCAAAGACCGCCTCTACTAACCATGATATCTGCTTTTTGAAAACATTGTGAGTTCTTATTCCTGTTATTAGCCTAGGTTACTATGTGATACGCACTGACATACAAGTATAGATGAATCGCTTTGAATTGGAACCCGAACATCTCATGTTTGTTTGTTTGAAAATGGTTTGATGGTGCTACCCAAGTAGGCTAAGACGCGGATTTGCCACCCTCGGTGGGCTTAAGAAAACAATGATTTTGCCACTATCTAGTGGGCTTAAAACAAGCATTTGATGAATTATTCCAATTCAGATAACTCAACCTCCACCCACAGCATTCAAGGCGGTTATATCATATAAGCACATAGCCTCATGGTAAGCATGCTATTCATGGCAACACTCACACGCATGCAAGGATGCTAAAGCATAAAACTCACCGAGTACTCGAGCCAAAACAAAACTCATTAGAAATCATGCATGATCCTAAGCATCTTGAAATGTCTAATGCAACACATGCAAAGATGCAATTATAGCGGCTCATTTGTCCTAAACATGGCATATGAAATGCTACAATTAACATGTATTCAACTTGGAATTGAAATACAAATGCGTTTGTATGATGTCGAGAGCCCAGTCGTGCAAAAGCAGATGAATGATGCAAACATGCTGTCATACTGTATGCTAATTGAAACATGCCCTAATCTAACCATCATAAGCAGGTAAATAAAATGGAAGAAAGACGTGGGGTTGGAAGACATACATCACACTCACACACCCTTATTACAACATTGCCCTCGTGCGAGGGTCCAATAAATATCTGAGACCGAATAAAAGAATAAATGTCAGAATATTACAGTCCGAATAATATACAAAAATCCTAATTAATTTACAAATTAAATAAAGAAAGACTGTAAACTGGCATGCAAGCCAGGGGGTGCCTTGCTTCTGATGAATAGTGTATGCTGGGCTGCCTTCACGCAAAAATCCACTGGGATGCCCCAATTAGCCTCTGTTTGCAATTTTCTCGAAATACGTGTCAGACTCCGAAAAGTTGCTGATCCTTGATTTTGCCTTGAAGATCTAACTTTGGTGGCTTCTTGGCTTCAATTTGTTGATCCTTTGCCTTTGAAAATCACTCATTTGCTGCTGAAATGGAGGTGGTGATGGTGGTGCTTAGGGTTGATGAAGAAAGGAGCTAGAAACTTGAAGCTTTTTAGGGTTTTGGCTATGGAAATGGAGGTTTTTGGAAGAGAGGCTCTTGAGATGAAATTTTGTAACCTCAACAAAGGAGTCGGCCCAAATTTAAGAGGACCAAAACGGTGTAAAAGGGGAGGGAGATGCATCCAAGCTTTCCCCCCCAAAATATCCCCCAGAGGACAAGGATATTTTGAAAAGCAATTTGAAGGGTTCAAAAGGTAAAGTGGCCGGCCAGTGGATTTCTTGAAGGTGGCCGGGCCACCCTAGCCGGGCTGGCCACTCCCCTGGCCGGCCATGGCCAAAAAAAAGTGAAGAATTGGCCGACCACCATGTTTTGGTGCCCTCGCAGGTGTGTAGAACAAGGTTCCAAGGTTGGAATTTAGCAACTCTGAAACAGGAGTCACAACATTGAACTTGAAGGAGAGGCTCAAAAATGAAAGTAACAATTACTGGCCGACCAGTACTTTTTAGGGTCCTCCCATGTGCCCTCATCACAAATATGGAGTCCCGGCTAGAAGAAAATATCACTAGGGTGTTCAACATCGCCCTATGAGCAAAACGGCGCCGAGGAGCAAAACCGGTTTCCTGGAACAATTGCAGTCCTACCACCCTCCAGTGATCTTCCTGGTGCTAAAACAGAGGTACCTGCCAAAATTGAACAAAAACCAATGCAAAATGAATGCTCGGGGCCCAAATCACGCAGTTCGGGGTCCCGAAAATAGGCTGTAAGCACCGAAAATGGCATTCGGCCACGAAGTGGGCATCAGAGGCCCCAGTGTTCCTCGGAATGATAAAACAGAGGCACTTGCCAAAAACCGGAGAAATCGGAGATGGTTGGGCGGTCCCGAACTGAGGCATACAGCTTGACGGCTCCGAAAACCGGGAACCGGGCTCCGAAATGGGCAAAATGGCCTCTGACCCACGAAAAGTAGCTCACGGCCACCGAGAGATAGCCTCTGAGGACCACTCCTCCCTCGGGAAAGAAAACAGAGAAAATCGGTCAGTTCGCAAATCGAGACAAGGCAGAAGAGAGTTCTAAGTCCGGCGAGGCGCTGGCCGCAACTCTGAGACTTCTGAACGAGCACAATATGCAACATCACCGAGCGCTCAATCGGTGACGTCTGAGTCTTAAGGTTGGTCAAAAATGGGGTGTCTACAGTTGACTTTTTGGCTTTTTTAGCTATATGAGCCTGGGCTCAAAGGCTTGGTTTGGGAAGGGCTTTTGGCTTTTTGGCTTTTTTAACTTTTTTGTGAGAGAAGAGTGTAATGATTATGGGGTTAGATGGGATGTTTAGTCTGTTGTGGCTCATGAGCCTATTTTATCTTTTGTGGCTCATTGAGCCAAAAAAGTCCAATGAGCCCTTGCCAAACCAACCCATAATTATACCTTCAATTAAAACGTTAGGTGTGCTTCTACACCATCATTGAACGTTGCTTTCATTTTTTTCAGATACTTTGTCTTACAATTGCTTGTATTTTGTGCTATGAAATTTTTTATATTTGTGTTTGGTAAAGTTATTAGATGGACCTAATGTAAGAAGTGCAAACTATTTTAATGTCATTCTCGAAATTAAAAGAACAAAAAATATACACAAAAAATATATGAATAGAAAAGATTTTACAAAATTTATTTGTAAGTCTTACTTCTTGAAAATTCTATAATTCATTTATCTTTTGTATTATATTTTATGTTTAGTTTCTGTACCTTTTTTTTTATATATAGTTTTCTTTGTTTTCTTTAAAAGTTTATGTTAAAAAAATTAATTAATAAATAAATAAATAATTTTCTATTTCAAACAATTTTATTTTTGTTTTTATTTTTTCTTAAAGTAGTTTTAGTTTTGGGCTATTACTTACTTTATATATATATATATATTATAAGTTTATGCATTTTAAGTTTATGATGTTTTCACTAATATATTCGAAGATGTACTATAAAAAAAGTATCATGCGAAAATCAAGCTAAAAGAAGAAAAATAAATAAAACAATACGATGAATATGGAGCAAAGATCAAATATCAAAACTCCCAAAATAAACAAGTAAAATAAACTGTTTAACGATAGACATCTAAAAATTTGCAACAAAATTTTATAACTTTCCTTTTTGCTAAAAAAATTTTATTTGGTACTAGCTAAATAAAATGCTTTTAAAATAGTTTTTTTTTTTTTTAAAAAAAATTGAAATTAAAACTATAGTAAATTTATGTAAACATTATTACTAATCACATTTTTTTATTAAATGTATAATATTTATATTAACTACCTTTTTCAAGTTTCTTTTTTTAAGTATTTGTATAGAAGTAGACAAATGTCATTAAGAATAAATTTTTTCTTAATTTAGTTATAAATTTTACCGATATATCATTTTTTAATTTTGAATAAAAGTAAATATAAAATAATTAATTAAAGATATGTTACATTTGTTATATTTCTTTTTCTATGTAAAAAATAAAATAAAATAAAATTTAAAAATTATAATTCACACACACATATATATATATATATATACAAATAATTATAAACACAACCATATATAACACGTGTGGTACACTACTTTAATTTATTGGCAAGGGACAATTCAAATGATATCTTGTGAGGTGTGAATCCTATTGTAGTGTCAACACTTCGTTCTATGCACTTTTCTAAACGTGAATTTATTTTGAAAGATTGAAGGACTACAATTTTTTTCTTTTTCTTTTCTCATTGTCATTCCATGTACAGAATAAATTAAAAATTAAAAGAAAATGATTAAGAATAATGGGTTTCACATAAAAACTAGAGAGCAACAACTACAAACCCAAGCCCACCCCACTACAGACAAAACTTCAGCCACATTACTGGAAGTTCTCAGTTCTCCCAAAAAGACCGATCAATCATTTTAGCACGACTAACTTCTAATCGGCCCATGCATCTTCATCCGTAATCTACCCTAAGCCGTTTTAATTCAGCCTGGAAAGTTGGGCTCGAAGTTAGAGTCCGATTTGCAAGAACCCTTATGTCCTCTCTTGAACATTCCTGCGATATGCGAACAAGCTCCCACAAGGCACCTCCACTAATCATGTCCTTCGCATTAGCTTCTGAAATGTAGTCAATTAAAAGCCAATTCAGGCACCATCCATGGAAAAATTCAGTTTCAAGGTGGAAATAGATGAGCAAACTCACCGTGTTGTGCTAAATGGCAGAGCGCAAGCTCAATGTGGCGCCTGATTGGTGAGGCTTCGTTGTTAGCGTTTTGTACAATCCATGGGAGTGCACCATCCTCAATCAGAAAAGACTTCCCACTTTTAGACCCTGTAGCAATGAGACCATCAGTAATATAATGCATTAACATTTTTTAAAAAAAATATTATTATGCATTTACTATATCCCGCTTCAAGTTTGATGAGATTATAGCTGACGCAAAAAGTTGATTACAATTCTTGGCTTTTGTTAAAATTGGAAGAAATTTATCATGCAAAAAGTAATAATAATAATAATAATAATAATAATAATAATAATAATTATATGACAAATACAGCAGCACTTCGCTTGGAGATAAATATTACAACAGCCTACCTTGAGTAGATGCCCTGGATTCACATTTTGCAAAGTTTGCAACGCCACGGGCAACTTGAGCAAGAACGTCAGGATGCCTGCATCTCACCATTCCTAGTAATGCCTTAATACCACCTTCACCTCTCAGCTTCGTCTGTAACTTATCTGAAAGTTGCAACATTAAGTGTCATCAGTCACAGTGAAATGCCAGCCCAAAGACCAGTTGCAACCAACATTCCAGTCAGTAACACAGCTAACATGTTAAAATTTCCAGTTCATATGACAAACATCGCTTATTTACACCATTCCAAGATCAGAAACTTGGTTTACATGAAACTAGAATGCTAACAACACACTTTGGTCCGAATAAGATCAGATCAACTAACTTCTAGACTATAGTTAATCAACAATCAACAGTTTTCAGGTAAATTTAATACTCCAAAGCAATTGCTTGTATGGAGAAAGCAGAAGTTTTCTATAGTAGGGAGATCCGACAATATGCCCATACAGGAATAAAGATGCTCCAAGGAACTGACAATATGATCAGACAATTCAAGTTGATTACCGGAAGTGGCACAAATATCTCTATGCCCATCATGCAAGAAAAGAATCACTTGAAGAATAACAAAATAACAATATGATAAACTGTTTCAAATTGGTTTATGGAAGTGGAAAATATATTTTCCCAATTACTACAGCAGCTCTTGCACAGGCTATCTTTACCTTTCTCTTCAGCATGTGCATAAACCAACCATAATCTCGTATGTCAGGAAAAGCAAACCTTCTTACAACAATGGTAATGCAAGGAACTAACAGGTTCAGTAGAATGAACATCAACAAGAAGGGAGATTACCGTTGCCACAAAGATTAGCTATGGCTCCAGCAACCATACGAAGGGTTTGAGAATCCTCAGCATTGGCTGCAGTCATTGACAACAAACTAATGCCTCCTTGAGCCATTATAAGCTCCTGGTTGGTTTCTGTAAAAAAAAAAAAAAAAAAAAATTATAAACGTTACACATGATGAATAGATAGCGAGCCAAGCAACCCATGCCAAAATTAGCAATACATCACTTCAAGATTGTAAGATATACTGAAGTACAAAAAAGTAAAGGAAATTTACCATTCATTGCAAGATTTGCAATTGCACCAGCTGCAACTCTATGAATGGTCTCATCCTCAGAACTACTAAGAAGCATTAATAAGGATGTAAGACCTCCGGCTTGTACAATCTTTTCTTGATTTGTTTCTGCAAATTAGACGAGAGTAAAACATCATTCCCGAACAGAAATGTACTAAATTATAATACTTCTACAGAATTTATAGTACTTTTTATAGGTATAAAGAGGTTAAAATACTATAGGGATGTGAAAAAACAAAACAAACAAATGTACTAAATCACCTTCAGCAGCTAGATTTGCAACAACTTTCACCGCATGAATTCGGACATCAGCATCTTCGGCTTCAAGCAATGACAAAATCTTGTGCAATCCCACTGTTGGAACACTGAATTTTATGAGGAACAAAACCAAGACAATAGACAGATGAATTATAGATAATGAGCAGTAAACTAACAGTAAAAAATAAATGAACGCATGTCCACCACCTTGTTCAAAGAGTTTTGCTATTGAGGCCTTGTCCCCATCTCCTGAATCTCTCAGCTGTGGATGCCTAACTTGAGAAATGAGAGAATCCAGATCACTGGGAACTTTCCCAGCTCCAACATCAAGTCTTCTTCTTGTCTAACAAAGACACATGTTTTGATATTCAAATTGGTTGTCACAGCAATACACATGCATGCCAAAAATCCATGTGTTTATGCGTGGAAAATGCCAGAAATACAGCCCCCTTTAGGGACTGTTCATGTGCCAAGACTCCTAATGGCTGAATGGCAAACTTGTGAACTCTCAAAAATCCAAATTCACTAGTTAACAGGACTAAGAATTGAAATCATTGTTCTTCATGCAACAAATTTAGGATACTTTCTGTTTGCATCCACGTGGTATTACAAATACAACCTCCCATTAACTTTATGTAATCTAAACAAAAATAGATATACCTTTCTGACAGTGAGTGAGACTAGAAAGACAAATAATCATGGGATGTGAACAGCAAGTATCGTAACTCTACAGTTTATAATTGTCCTTTTTTCCTCAAAGGTTGTCTCACTAATGACAAGGAAGATAGATCCATTTGCAGTCAAGTCCAAGTGAACAACAGTCACCAAAAGCCTCTGGATTTTTAAATTTTCTACATAATGGTTTGAGAACACCAGCATTTGACCAAATGTTCAATTTTGGCCAATGACTAGAATTAACATATATATTTAAGAAAGGCATTTCAGTCCAAAAATAATATCAGTTCCCCATTTATAATTATAAAATGATGAGTAAATTTTTTGTACAAAATTAACTGGGAGGAAAATAATATTCTGATACAAGACAAGACAAGCAGATAAGGCTAATTCCTACAGAAGTTGGCCATTTCCTGAATAATTGATGCTACTGACCATAATGGAATTTATTAGTGTCCTTGACCATTTTATACATCTAGAAATTGATTTCATACAAACAGGAGAATTAGTTACTTTGAAAGGTTGGGAATAAAATATTTGAGAATCCAGGAAAAGACTCTCTCTCTCTCTCTCTCAAAAGCTAACGTGTTCTCTGATTCAAGAGGAAATATCACTCATAGATCCTTTTTCTACTAACAATATCAGAAACCATATAAACATATTTATGAACTGTATGGCGTACCTCATCAGCTTCAAAACTTAATTGCAATAGTTGACTTTGTAGTACAGCTATTTCTTCTTCAAGTTTACGTTTCTGATGCACCTCATCTTCCAGCAACTTGTGAAGCTTTGAGATCTCAGAATTCCCTGCTGCCTAGTTGACCAGCAACGTGACAGCAAGAAGGATTAGAAGAGAGGAGGAGAGAAGATAAAATAAACGGAGAAGATAAGAAATGGGGAACACATTCCCAATTCAATATCAGTTCTTCAATATTCAATCAATGCCCAAAACTGATAGTTCATTACACCAAAGCCATATATATAGGCAAACCAAATTGATAAATTCCAATGAGGAAACAAATTTAAACTAAGAAATAAAATCCCACACAAATTCAACTTCATTAATAAATTAAACTCACAAATAAACTAAAATTCTAATCTTCCATATTTTTTCAACTGACTCCTTTTTGACCCCATCACTAGTAATCCAACAGGATTGGTTAGTTATATTGATTGACAACCATGCTACAAAAGATGGGGAAAAAAAAAAATAAAAAAGGAAACAAATGATGCTGAAATGAGACATTCATGGAAGCATAAAAAACATACCTCTGACCTTTTCCATTGCAGTAGTTGATTCCTAAGATTATTGACTTCCTCTTCTGCAGACTTCCTTAAAAGTTTCTCATCTCGAAGCAACTTTTTAACCCCAGCAACTTCCTCAACAGAGGACACTGCAGGAATCTGTGTATCACAAAAGAAAACACTGGGTGGTCATTGCCAAGGGAATTGTAGTATAAGTTAACCATTAGTTTAATCCATTGGAGTTGGAGGCATGACCCAGGTGTCAACCTTGACCAGCCAAATGTAAGCATGTGACCTTTGGAGGCCCATATAGAAGTGGATAGAACAATAATAAGAATGTAATGTTACACAGTTGTATAAATGTCACAACCTGATGGAAAAGTTATACAAATAAGTCATCTTAACAAAGAAAACAAGTCTTCTCATATTTCAGAAAGTTGACGTTCCTTTTGATAAAATATAGTTGAAAAATCATGAAGCTGAAAATTTAAAGCTAGAATATCAGGAAACTTTAGGAAAGTTGGGCAGAACAAATAAGGCAGTCTAACAAAATAGATAGGTCCCAAGATAAATTTTCCTACGAAATTGCAAATTAAAAACATGGTGTTCACTGGCAAAGTAAAGGGTTTCTTTCTTGAGGTCAACTATTATAAAAGTAGAAATTCTCTAGACCATGATGCCATTCTAGATGAGAGTCTATATCCATAATATTTATTCACTTGTATAACATCTCTTTAGTACCAAAGAAGGGAGAGATTTTAAAGGAAGAGGCGCACTACTAAGATGAGTCCATTGGAGACAATTAACTGTCAAAAGGAAAATTTTAAAACATTTTGCACATTAGGATTACATGTGAAAAGGAATAGCAATTATGCACAGAAGTGATGAACCAGTAAGAAAACATAAGATATGTTTAGTACCAACACCACAAACCATAATACTTATATAATGATGGAACTCGATACCTCTTCCCTCGATGTGTTGACGAGGCCACCATCTTTTACTTCAATTCTGGTTTTTCCACCACCATGCTTTTGTTGCTCTTTTGACCATTGCTCCTCGAGCTTCTTCAATGACTCCTTATATTCTTTCTGATATTTCAATTTTTCATTCTGCAAAATGAACAACATCAAGCAAGTATGATAACCATTAAGTGACCAAATCTTGTTCAAGCAATAATAGAACATGGGCAATCAACAAATTTTTTTTTTCTTTCCCTTTCTTCCTCCAGTTGGAACAAAAATCCAACTTCAAACCACAAACTTCAGAAAATGTTGGCAATAAAAATTTGCTTTCCTCCAAATTATTGAATCATGAAGAAGCAAAGGGCAACAGCAGATTGTACATACATGTGTATAAATGCATCTAAATATGAAGAAATAAACACTTTTCTGGAAAAATCAAAAGATTGCAGCATTAACAGTAAGCCAATGACAAGGCTGATTTATAACTACAGCAAAGCATATGACATTTGTAAGATCAATGCTCACATTACAGACAAATGGAAATGGATGCACTTACCTCCAAAGCATCAGCATAGTTTCTTTCAGCCTCAGAGATACGTTTCTGTGCTTCTATAGTTATTCTTTCAATCTCATCCTGGAATGCTTTTTGCTGCCTCTCATTCTCTACAATGAGTTTGTCCAACTGTATGTCAAGCCTTCTAGACAAACTCTTGTAATCAAACTCTTCCTTGATCTTCAACATATTCTCCACCTTCATAGCCTATGAAAGGTAAAGTTTTAGCATCTCCCAATGATCAAATCAATTAACTAATAGATTATTGTATGATATGTCAGCAAATACCCCATGACTATTCACTAAAATTGTAATTAGCTCAGCTAAATTACAATGATAACAACAGCTAAATTACGGAGAAGGAATGCCCATGGCAACTAGATGAGTCCATGCAATCAACTTAACAAAATTAAAGAGAAGAAAATGATGTCAAACATACCCTTTGCCCAAACATTATGGTACTCGCTGTCTCTCCTCGATGGCGTGGAGAGGGACCAACAGTAACAACCAGCGAAGTCCTTGCAGTGCCTGTAATAATGAACACAATCAGGGTACTTATTGCAATAATTAAAACTACCAGAAGTTGATTCAATAAATACATTCCAGCTTGTGTCTAAGCAACAATGCAATTGAAAAGGCCGCCAGTGACAGTTGTCTGCGAGCTGAAACAGTATCCTGAGCCTGAAACACATAGAACCTAGCAAATTGGTTGAATAGCTATAGTGGCAACATTTGAACAGGTTCCACCAATTTACAGACCTTATCTGATAAGTGAATTTGTAGAAACTTGGCATGATAACAGACTTGGAACCAATGGCCATAAATTATAACCCAACATTCCTTCAAGGGCACTTCACTTTGAAGACAATGTACAATTAAAGCCCAAAACATCAAACTTTTCTGTCAACCGAAAAGGACCATTCACAGATGGGTTCAAATCAACTTCTAAGCCATATTATGATAAGCTTGAGAAGGCCGAGGTAGTCCTATACTTGATGTTTTCACCATATATTATTCAATGTGCATACATTCAAATGAAGCAATCATGTCATAGACATACACCGAAAAATTCAAAAGAAACCAAACTAAATGCTGTAAGAACGAGCAATTCACCTCCAAATGAATCTCTAAGCAATCTAGTAAGCTTTGAATCGCGCACTGGAACATGTGCACTATTCTCTGCCAGCGCATTAATACATTTCCCTAGTGCACTCAATGAAAGATTAATAGACTTGGCTTCCTCTAAAGTATGTCCCTCACTTCCTGTGGAATGACATACAAATAAACGAACTTTAACATGCAGTAGAGAGCATAGGCTAAGAAAGTAACAAAGACACCAAAAGGTAACAAAAATAATAAATTATAGAAGTTTTTTTTCAAAATAAAAGAGCTTATGTATTACCTCTCTGCTAAAGGAGAAGACAAAAAAAAAACTACAAAGTTATCAATATCCCAGAAACATCTTACCTAGTAAGTGTCCAACCTAAAGCATTCAATCTTTGATGAGTTTCTATTATCTTTGCACAGATTTTTAGTGGCACACATGCAGTCACATAGTATGCAAGCAAGAGTCCACATATACAACAGACAGTATGGCATAACTATGTTACAAAGGGGGGATGGCCATTGCCTTTAAAAATTCCCCTTAGATGTTGTCTAGTATATGTTGGTTTCCTATAAATTCCACACAATGGCCACTCCCAACATTTTTTTACAGTCAAAACATTTTTAACACTAAAGTTCCACCCAACAATTTTATATACCATTTTATACACACTACAATTTTGATATGATAATTGAGTTGATTTTGAATTTGTCAATTCATGCCCTCTAGCAGACGGTCATGTTCAGCAATGAGGGGGTTCACCCAAGGGAAAGGGTGGAAGGAACTTTGGCTTGGCCCCTTCTGTTAGAAATTCGTCTCTTCCTAACCAGGATCGGTGAGACACAAAATAGCAAACAAGAAAGATAAACGAATCAAAGAAAACAAACACACACAAAGAACACAAGGATTTATGTGGTTCACCCCATAATAGAGAAAAAACATTTAATTCATATCCATAATTTGTGAGAGATACCTGACTTATCAATTCTCTCTGACCCTGCAAGATCTACCACGACTAGCTTTGCTTTCCGAACAATTGGAGGCTTTAAAGTTTTGAGCCCGTTAGACGTGTTACCATTTTCGCTTGAAAGAGCAGAATCTTTCCCCTTGACAGACCTCTTAACATGTACCTGCAGCCAAAGAACTCATGATGTATAGAATTACATGCAACAGTTCAAAGGACTGCCAACTAATTCCCAGTAATTTCAAATCCATAACCATCAGAAGACAATAAAAGCAATAAATTTACCATTAGAATGGCATGACTGCGAGAAGATTCTGTGTTCAACTTTGTGTTAGCAGCAAAGCGGTGAGCTTCACCTAATCGTAGAAGTTCTACAAAACTCTGTTGGCCCCTGATTTCTACAAGGGTAGCCCCAGGTACCGAAACATCTCCTGTTTTGGGATCTTCCATGATGGATATGTTATCATTAGCAGGATTAAGGAGGTCCTGTATAGTCTCCATATAAAGCTGCAAGTATTTGTAAAGAAAACAAATGCTAAATCACAAAGTTAGAAAAAGACTTTGACAAAATGTCACGAATCCTTCATGAAGTTTAACAATATGGAATTTATTGAAAAGTGAAAATCTATAAAAGAGTTGTACATATACCACAAATAATAACAACAATACTCAGACATAAGTTAAGATCTGGTAAAGGCTAACAACCTGCAAATAGGAAACAGAGACAAAATCAGTCTCTGGGGAAATTTCTGCTAAAATATCCTCCATTGCACGCACCATTATCCCACGATCAGCTGTGTCTTCTTCTCCAAGTCGCCCCAGTGTATAAGTTTTTCCAGTTCCAGTCTGACCATATGCCATGACCGTCCCATTGTAACCATCCAGAACACTCTGTGGAAGCAAATGACAAGTAAACATTGACATCTAACCATCCAGATCTTTAAAATTATTGTACTTCCAAAGGAGGAATTTTATGACATAAATTGACCTCTAACACAGCATGTGAAATGGTTCACTATTATATCTACTGGAGCAGTACCATTGACATTTCAGACGTGATCATATTTTTAGAATATCAGATAACAACTTGTGAAGGAATAATTATCCATACACAAGTCATGTCTTTAAAAATCTCAATAAAGATATGGAAACGGCTACAAAATTTATCACAAGCATCAAAAATTAATTCATACGCACTTCAACGACAGGCTTTGCCACTACTTCATATACACGCTTTTGTGAAGCAAATTCAGTAAGCACTTCATCAAATTCATAGGTATCTGAATCCCAGTTGTTTCTCCGAAGTTTTAACCTTTTGAGCTGCAATGGAGCAAACAAATGATGGCTTATTATACTATTGTGAGGCACCAAACATATAAGAAGTGTTTTCTTCTAATATTCTCAAGCAGACTCTGATATGAGGAAAATGATGTTAGGAATACCTCTGGCTGCAATTCTACACAATCAGCAAAATCAGCATCAGCCACCAACTCCTCTGCATTTCGCGGTCGTAATCTTACAACAACCCGAACTCTCCCAGAAACTATATAGACACATTGCAATATGTGAGCTGTATATAGTTCAATGTTT
Organism: Camellia lanceoleosa; assembly: GCA_025200525.1. NCBI lineage: Eukaryota > Viridiplantae > Streptophyta > Magnoliopsida > Ericales > Theaceae > Camellia > Camellia lanceoleosa. The sequence goes on from CM045769.1 coordinate 164,120,771, forward strand.
ACGGTGCAAATTATGATATAGAAAAGCATACCAGTAATCCCTCATTCTTAATTAAAAAATGTATGAAAATTTCACATTGTTCACTGCAATTACAGCATAGCCAGGTCCTTTTCTCTTAAAAAATTTAGAACTTCCTGTTTACTGATTAGATTGTAGGAATGTTTACACGAAAGATAATGAGCAAGTGAAAATCCCCCGAGATTACCAATCTGAAATTCCATTCTTCAGAGACATTTCTCACATGCAGAATAAAATTGAAACTACAATATAAGACAATAAGAAAGTACTATTATCATTATTTGTTCTTTTTTCTGGACACCATAGAGAAAAATAATAATAACTATGTTGTAATTTGTGAAAGACTTCCCTATTTCTGACCCAGAAAGGTATTTAGCAAGTCAGTTGATGTTATTTGTTTGAAGTTGAAAAGATATTTAATCAGACATGTCACCTGAGATCTGGCATGTGTGAAATACTGGGCTGATGTGTCAAGCGCATGCCACCATCCATGTTTACACAACAGCGACCATCAGGACTGATCAAACACTCTTACGTGATAAATGGGTTTGAAAAAATTGGTAGAATAATTCAAGATGCTTCCCTAGAAAATCAATTTCAGCAAATTCACTTCCTTGAGAATCCTCGTCCTTCAAAGTAAAGGCTAATCAGGAACCAATAATACAGGTCCTTATGCATTAAAATTTGGGGTACTTAAATGTAGATCCTAATAAGTAGACTTATTGTCCAATAGGTCCATGGGAAAATTTTGTCATAAAAAAAGTCACTAATTGTAAGTCTTAGCGATAATTTATAAAAATCATAACAAAAAAAGTCACTACTTATCAATTTTTAGTGACGTATGTAAAAAATTGTCACAAAAAAATTATTTTTAATGACAATTTTACCCAGACTTATTTTCAATAGGACTTGATGGGAATTAAATCTAACTATTACGACCTATTGGTAGTTTACCCTTAAAATTTTAGGTAACTCAAAGCCAGCACCACTCTTCAGCTACAGAAGTGGTTTTGCAGCTTATTCTCTCTAACTTACAAGTTTACAAGCAAAGGGGAAAAAATTCAGAGGCCTATTTGGTAGCATTTTTATTTACATTTTTGGCCTTAATCGTTTAAGCTTTACCAAAACGGGTATGATGAACATAAAAGTAAAATGTTTTTCACCAAATAAAATGCTTAAAAACATGACGAAAAGCCCTAAAATTGAGCAAAAAAGAGCAGGGCCTGATCATGGTTACAAAATTATGTTCCAATTGACATGTTCTTGGTTCCTGTATTCCACCTTATGCCATATCTTACAACAACTGATAAAAATTTTCAATGGGATTGATATGATTTATATGAAGTACATACAATTCACAAACCCAGCACAATAGACCAAATTTATCATCTAAACCAGCATTTGGACCAGCTCAAAATGCACAAAACAAACAAAGGAGCAAGAACCAACTCTAAAATGCTCAGCAGATAATCCAAGCTCATCAAAGGGATTAATTTTCAAAAGATCATCAATTTGCCAAGAAAAATGGTTACAATAACATCAAAGAAACTAACTTTATGATGTATCTACAACTCTACAGGCAAATTTAAAAGCCTATTCAACACATTCCATCACAATTATACACAAACCAACACAATCAATCGAGAGAGAGAGAGACCTCCAGAATCGTCCTTGCCGGAGCCAAGTGAACCGGTGCTGTTGCGGCGCGGACCGGAAGCGGTGGACGAGGGCTTGGATTTGAAAGAAGACGAAGAAGAAGAAGAAGACTTGGGATTTGAGTTCAATGAGAGAGGCCTATTTTGAATGCCATTTCTATAAGCTCCATTATTAGCCATTACTACATTTCAAAACCGAGCTTCAAAAGCTCGAATAACCAGAGAGCTTCGAAGCAAAACTTTGAACACACTCCAGCGATCGAGAAATGAGAGTTTGAATTGAAGTTACAGAGGAACAGAGTGGGGTCAATCGTGAGGAAGTGTGAGTGAAATACGGATTCTAGAGAGGGAGAGTAGCAGTGCGGGCTCGTTGGAGATGGCCAGGGGACTCCGGTCACGCCATCGTGGGGTCATGCATTTTTATCTTTTGCATTGAATTTACGTTATTGCCCTTTCTGTTCTCAAATATGGTCAATATTTTTTTTTTTGTTTTTTTAAATAAATTGGGTGGAGAGGGGAAGTCCAGCAACTCCTGTCACAAAATTTAAATTTTGTACATATTCTTTTACCATTTCAATTGTTTTATCTCTTTTCTCTTATTTTGTGGAGGAAGGATATATTTTCTTAATTTTGAAATTTTAATTGAGTTCAATAATGTGATAGGAAATAAAAAAAAAAAGAGAATAAAGTCAAACTATCACATTATAATGAGACTTGCTTTCATTAGAGTTCATTAAAATTCCTTTATTAGATCTCTCACTAATTTTTTTATTTTGTCACGCCTCCTCTCTCCCTGACACAATGTCACATGCCATTCCTACAGTCCGTCCCTTATCGCCACCATTGCAACCTAATCCTTCCTCTTCCTCTATCCGAGTCTCCTCTCTCTGTGATAATAACTATAGATATAATAAGATAGAGTGTAGTAGGGAGACAATATAAAAAGATAGAAATCAAAAAAGTAGAAGTTATTAACTCATTTTTATATTTTTGTATAATTTAACTTATACATGGCTGCTAGTCAATGTTGAAACATAAAATAAGACGTTTAATATTGTGACTTATTTGGTGTAATTTTTTACAAGTTGAAAGTCAATTACCGTAAAATAAAAGTTAAAAATATATCTTCTTTTACTTTTTCATAATCAATTTTTTTTTTTTTTTTACTTATTTGAGTTTCATAAGATGTAGGAAGAATTTGTACTCATCAACCAATAAAAAACTACAAATGAATTAGATAAAAAAAATTATCAACTTTACAATGTTATGGTCTTATTATTTATTGGATGGTAATATCATCATGTAATATCGATATTTACTCCATCTTTTGGCATTATGTAACCAACTCAGTTGTGGGAAAATGGACAAAGAGGGGCTTCTTTCTTGCTGGTGACAAAGTGAGACATCAATAAACAAATAAATACATAGAAGTGTGTGTCGACAAAATGAACAGCTGAACTAAATAGGGTCTTGTGGACCGACCATAATAGCCTAAACATAAACAGGGACGGAATCAGGATTTTATAATTGGAGGGGTTAAAAGATAAATAAATTTTTTATATTATATACATATACATGTATATATATACAATATGATATATAAATTATGTATATACACAAAAAAATTCAAATACTATAGAAGTAATTTCTAATAGAATAAAGTTTTTTTAGTATAAAATAAAAAAAGAGCGCAAGATAAGAGAAAAATGAGATATATATTTTTTATATTGGGGGTCATTTTATATATAAAATGAAATATATTTTTAAAATATTATGACAAATTATATTTTTCACAGAAATTGGGAGGCCATGACCTCCCATAGTCTTCCCCTAATTCCGTACCTGAGCCTAAAGGGATTGTTTGATACATACCCATTATTTTTGCCTGAACAAAGTATTAACCATCGACACATGCTTAGGTGAGAAATTTATGAGAAGAAGTGAACAAAAATTTACTGACAATTCATGAGCAGTTGTGCTATTAGGTTATAACTCTGTTTGGTGCAGCTTAAAAGTTACTTATTTTAACTTTCAACTTAATTTAAGTTATTTTGATATGTTTGGTTTAGTTTATAACTTATAGCTTATAATTTTTTAGAAATTAGAAATCAGCTTATTCTTTGAGTGGGGTAGGAGATGCTTAATTTATAAGTCAGAAATCAGCTTATGTTCATAGTTATAAGTTATAAACTGTTTAGGCATAAGTTATAAGCACTTTCCCACAGCTCTACCAAACAGGACCTATGTTTGAATTAATGATTTGAAGAGGTATTTGTAGAGTTTCATTTCTTTCACAAGTCTCTACTAAAATTTTTTATCCAAACATAAACTTTGAAACTTTACAATTCACAGTTACAATTAATATAGGATAAATTACACTAAGACTCCCTTATTTGTGGAGTTCATTTCTTTCACAAGTCTCTACTAAAATTTTTTATCCAAACATAGCCTTTGAAACTTTACAATTCACAGTTACAATTAATATAGTGTAAATTACACTGACACTCCCTCAAATTTTGTTTAATATAGATTTCCCTTTTATATTTGAAAAATTACACTTACCTCCTGGTCAAATTAAATGATATATTTGTTCTTTAGCCTGTATACATATAAAATAATAAAATAATACAAATATTTTGTTCATGTCATTTTAAGGGAAATAATAATCATCTTCTTTGATTTTCACACAAAAAATTGAATTTTCTTTTTTTCTTTTTTCTTTTTTTTTTGTTTTTACTGAATTTTTTTAATATTTTAAGCAATTTTTTTTTATTTTTTAAATACGCATAATCTAAATATACGTAAGAAGTATAATATTTTGTGATATAATAATGGAAATAAAAATGAAAAATTATATTCATATATAAAAATTTATACAAAAAATATCATAAAAATGTTATATTATAATAGTGATATTGTTGTAAATATAAATCATTTTTATGGGTGCTTTGTTTTAAAGTGAAAGGTCACTATTAAGTTATATTATTGTGTTTGAAAATTACATATATTGTCACGACCCAAACCCGCTCTTATGGGTTTAGCACCGTAACCGACCAGTAATTCGTGATTACCGAAGGCCTACTTAACAGTAAGGTAGAATTACAGAGTACAGGGACATGGCGGAAGCCAAAACAGTAAATAAATAATGTCCAATGAGCTGTGACAGTCTGTATGTAAAAAGACTTTTCATACATATATGCAATTAGTGCAAAACAGTATGTACCAGATTTACAATCATTCGGAACAGGGACCCAATCCCTATTAAACAGTACAGTAACAGTCCATACAGATTACAAAACAGATACAGAGACAGACGGGGAAAATTTAAAACACCCCTAAGCCATAGCTTGGCAGGCTCGAGACCTCGCAGTGAGGCACAGTAGTTGGCTTGACAAAAAAAAAGGGAGTCAATCCCATACTCTTAGCTTCGGTCTGGTGCCTGAACACCTACATATATATATAAACAGTGAGCTAAAGCCCAGTGAATAACATAATACGTAAAGAGGTTAAGAATGAATGTCCTTTTCAGTGTTGAAAACAATCAATTGATTCAGTATATCAGTCATTCAGTCATAACAGTCATATGTGGTATATCCATTAGCATAGCAGTATAGTAAATCAGTAGGTCTTAAAAGATCGAACAGTCAATGATGGCCATCATAACAACAAACAGAAGTTCCAAGATAGGAACTGACAGAGATCTTTGTAACAGTAACAGTAACAGTAGTTACTAAGGATGTCACAATATAGTTTAGAATAGAGGACATACATTCATTTAGTTAACAGTAACAATTTAGAAAGCAGTTCAGTTAACAGTCAGAAAATATTTATCTTTGAACATATCTTTACGACATCGTTACTCACAGAGTTCTAGGCTATAAGCAGCTAGAGCGCATCTCCGAAGGCCAACCTTATACAATGACAGAACAAACACACACTAAGTTCACATTCGGGAATCAAAGACTCAGTCTCTACTTAGACTCGGTGTGATTCTACATCTATATCCTCATTAAGGTGCCTTAAACTAGGCCTAAGAATGCCTAGAATGAGATGAGGATGCAAAGATGCACTTTAAAAGCATTTTCAGAATTTTCAGAAAATAGGGTCCCACTCGAGCGTGGATTTCCCCGCTCGAGCGAAAATGCAGACAAAGGTTCCCCGCTTGAGCATCACTTCCCACGCTCGAGCGAAATGCAAAACATGGCAAAAGTACTGGATGCTCAAAATCCACGCTCGACGGGCACTCGACCCCCCGCTCGAACGTGTGACACAAGACACAAGACTGCTTGTACATTCTCTCTCGCCGAAATGTAAATAAAGGCAAAATCTTTGGAGCTCGAATTTCGCCGAGCTAAATTCCCCACTCGAGCGGGAGTCAAAAATCTGGAATTTCCAGATTTGAACTCCAAGTTCAAAACCAAGTTTTAATGCATAAATTTCGATCCTCTTGGGCTAATTTTCTGGAATACACTTCAAAACCCATAATATTACATGTTTCAAAGATCAATTTAGGAAATCAAAGCCCAAGGGTAGTTCAATTAAACTCAATTTCAAACCAAATCTTTAAGAACATAGTAAACATGTATATGCATGGATTTAAACAACTCCAAGGCTTCAAATAATTGCTCTAATGAGCCAATTGTTCCAAAAACAAGATGAATTCATGGTCCATTGTAAAAATATGAACATGCATGTACTAAACTCCATGAAAACAACTTCCAAATGCAAGGACATAAACATGCATGCATGATATGAGCTTCAATTCAACATTATAAGACCAATTCTTAACTTAGCTCTTTAAACTACCATAATCCATGCTAGATAGAACGTAAATACACAATTAAGAGGATAAAATTCATACATAGGTTCCTCAATTACAAGTCTAGAAGTTCAATTATGCAAAACTCCTTCAATTCCTCAAGATTTCAAGCAAAACCATCAAGAACAACTCAATTTTCTTACACTCTCCCTCTCTTCTCTTTTGGTCGGCTATAACAAGGAATGGCTGAGGAAATGTTTTGTTTGAGTGTTAGAAGGCTCAAATATGTTTAGGTAGTGGGCCACTAGTGTGGCATTTAAGTAAATAAGTCCAACTTTTGTAAATTAACATTATTCAATCTAATTTAATCATACCAAATCACATTTTAACTGAATATACCATAAAATCACATAAATTACGATTAACACAAAACATTAATTAATTTCGGATTCGGCCGTCGATAAGACCTTCAATTTGCAGTTTAAAGCATATAACACGAACAGATCATTTAAACGACAAACAGATAGATATGCATTTAAACTAGTACATTCAATTAGTCAGTTCAGTATTTCAATCAATTCGATTACTAATCATAATTAGTCTCAATTTAGCAGTAATCAGTGGTTAATCGGTAAACAGTGTTGAGGGTTGTTACATATATGTTTGTATATCATTACTCAATAAGAATATGTTTAGATAGAATTTAATGATAAAAAGTTGTAGAATGTAAATAGAGATGGCAATGGGGGGCAATGGAGCGAATATTAATTGTCCATCTCCACTCCTATTACAATTTTTTCCCATTCACCATTTCCAATCCCCTATGGGGACTATCCTACTCATTCCCTAATTGGGTTTGGGTTTTTCCCAACCCAATTTTTTTTATTATTATTTTTGTTTTTATTTTTATTTTTTTAAGTAATTGTTGCTAATATAAACAGATTAATTGAAATATAAACAGATTATTTCTTCTAAATGTTTTACAACCACCAAAAACAGTTAACAATATAAACAATATACAAATTTCAATTGTACCATCATCATCTTCCATATCCGTATCATCATTCTTATCCAAACCCTCTATTCTCTCTCATTCCTCCTCCACAACACCACTATGTTCAACATTTTCAACATTCACATGATCTGCAATTACAGCTTCAACATTCGTTGCCCCTCCTTCGAATCCACCACCGTTCCCTCAACCTCCATTGAATTTGTGATAATTTCTTCGTTGATTTTCTGTGCAGCGGCCTCTTTGTCTTCTTCTTCAACCTTCGGGTCAGATGATGATTCAATTTCTTGTTGGGTTTCCAATTCTTAATCTTTGTTTTTCCAATTCCAACACAACTATGTTGTTCTGATTGTCGAGACTTAATTTGATGTCTGCTTGTTTCGATTTCGGTGTCGATTTACTTGCCCTCCCCGACATCAATTTCTTGTGAGGCGGCATTCTCTCTCTCTCTCTCTCTCTCTCTCTCTATGGACTCTGTTTTCTCTTTCTACAAAGGATATGTCTATTCAGCTTAGTTTGGGAACTTTTTTTTAGATACGCACAAGTCTTTTTTTGCGTTCATACTACTTTTCCTGGGGCAATTGAGTGATGAGGAGGAGGAGAAGAATGCTAGAGCTAGAGATGTCATCATTGTTCTAATTTTTTTTTTTTTTTTTTGAGGGGTTGGTAAGTAAATTTTGAAGCTGGGTCTAGAAGTGAAAATTGAATTTGAATGTAATGAATCAAGTGTATGATATTTTAGTTTGTGATTTTTGTTTGGTGAAATATGATCTATCAAACAAAAATTAGGATAGTCAAAACACATGGAGAAATGGTTGGGTATCCATCTGCGACCCATCCCGACAAATATTTAAATTTTACCACCTATCCAACCCGACGGGTAAGAAAAATGAAGAAAATCCATATATTTCGGATTAGGTCTCCATAGATACCCATTGGATAGGGTATCTATTGGCATTCTTAAATGTAATCATGATGATAGGAATAAGAAATGGTAGGAAAAAATGCAAGATAGTAGGATATGACATCAGAAATTCATGAGACAATTTGTAATGAGATTACAAATTTCAAGGAAGGGAATGTAATTTTTCAAATATGAAAGAAGAATTTGTATTAAATAGAAGACTGAAAGGGTGTCAATGTAATTTACCCATTAATATAAAATGTAAGAAATGATGCAAGGGCATTCTTGGTATCTGACACCATGGATATGAAAATTAAAGAATGTAAAGAAATGAAAAGAGAGTAAAAGTAAGTAAAGCTGCAGCACTTCATTCAACTCTCTCTCTATTTATTTCCAATGATCAAATCTTCAAAGGCGCCAAAAATAGCATTTACCTTTAAAAGATGTGATGAAAATGGGTCACATATTCCCTCAAAATCCAATTGAATTAAAGCAAATTCAGGGGCCACTAGTACTACCCTCTTATTTTATGCCATTAATTCTCCAAATGTCTAACTCAAAAACATGTGTGGAATGAGCTTGAGATTTCTTATTATTAGAGCTCTAATAATTGAACCTTACTTGAACAACATAAGAAACAAGCATTCCATCAATCATATAGTGTGAGACCAATTGCCAATATAATAATCTAACAAATTAGGTCACATAGTTGCACCCAAATACAACCCTACAAATTAGATCAGTTAAAAGATCATAAGTTTAATTCTTTTTAGTTATGTTTGTCTTTCTTTCTTACAATTTAATTGGGCTTTTTCTTATGTAATTGATGTATTTATTATATAACTCTGATAATTTTGATTAATTTTATTTATAGTTGAATATTCTGATATAAATCTCATGAAATTTGCAAATAATCTCTCTATCGATTAAGAAAAAGTCTACTGGTGTGTATAGTATGACCTTTTGTTTTTACATGATCTACAAAATAGCATATATTTCTTACTACAAAAGATAAAAAATTTTATTCCCCACAAAAAATATGATAACAAAAACCACAATACTCAAAACATGACCATAAAGAGTTGTAATTAAGATTTTTTTCAATACTCCATTCATATCTACACTATAAAATTTTATAATTTTTTATGATATGGAGTGTAAATAGTAGAATTAAAAAGAAAATGCTAATTCTTGACTCCAATAATAATGGGATGGTTGATGTCATCCCTAATACAAAGTTTTAAGTCAAGAAATATGGTGGGTCAGAATATATCTTATTTATTTTGTGTACACTTTGCATATGACTGTGGAGGCAGTCAGATGGGAAGTTCATATCACTTTGAAAAAGACATTTAATTTGTGCTCTCACAAGGTTGGAGGTTCTGTCATTCTCACCCACCAAATTGAACATACACATTAGCAATAAAGAATAAGTATGACTTAAGGCATGGCTATACCATTCTGGTAGTTGGCAGGACTGATTCAGGATTATGGTTTTTGGGAGATTACTCTATAGTTTAAAAAATTGGAGGGATTACTCTATATAATTTTAAAATTATCTACAAAAAATTTGGGGTGCGAACTCCTATAATTTGAAATTATTTTAAAATTTTTAATATAATATATAATATTTTTCAAATTTTTGAGGGTACAGCCACCCCCTAGCCCCGCCCTAGATCTATCATTGGTAGTTAGTATGTCCTTTGTGTGGACCTATAAGGACCCTCCAATTGTTTATTTAATTCAAAATTGACATTCAAATGCACCTCTAATAGCATACAAGTGTTCACATTATGAGTCATGTGTACCATTACATGGTCCAAGAACACACCATTTTGTAAAATTTATTTTAGCTTAAAATTGGAAATTATTTTACTTAAACAATTGTACATTAAAAAAGTTGAATTTTTTAATAAAACTTTTATGTTTTCAGTTTATTTGCTATTTAGATTTTTAAAATAATGTAACAAATTGTCTCCATGACTATCTAGTCGAGAATGGAGGACCCACTAGGATTCATTCATTCATTTTATAAATCTATGTGTGTAAATTATTCATGAAAAATGAGATTGATTCAATAATTATAACTATATTATTTCACTATATCTTTCTTAAAAAATATAGATAGTAAATATGAGTTTGAAAATAAACCATCTATTTATTTTTAAGAAAAAAATAATATAATAATATGGTTATACTTTATAAATGATTTAGATTCAAGAGCCTATAAAATAAAAGGATCAGATAGCAGGTGTTACGGGTCCAACTAGACCATTGAGTCCACCTTGGTAGATTACACACAACTGGCTTCCAATTATATTGATATGGGAAATTTTATATAGGATGGAGCATGACCCTGTATGTATACATTGAAACAGAGTTTGAGATTTTTCTTTTAAGCTGCAATTGATATTGCTAATCAACTTGAAGAGTGGAAGTTTTCTCTAATCATAAGTTATTTCAATCTACATTTGAATAAAGTGAATTTAGTCTTCATATTTTTTTTGGTTGATAAAGCAGAAAGCTTTGAAGAAGGTACAAAGGAAAGGTGACTGGTTGGCTACTTTGAGAGATTCCCATAACTGCAACTGGACTGGTAGAGAGAGCATAGATGTCATTCACTCCCCCAACACACAGAGAGTGATCCACCACCACAGGCCTTATTAGGTAGCCTTTATTTCATCTTTCACCCCCCCAACACTTTTTGCCTGACTAGGACTATTGAGTTAAAGTTCAAAAGTTCATGACAAAGTGGTCCAAAGCAAGGATGGGAAGGATGAGGAGTTACTGCTGTGTTATTGTGCCTCAATTTGAGGGTTATTATTGGCTTATTTTTATGATTCGAACCGTTCATTTTATACGATTCGTTGAGTATTTTATGCCTACCAAAAATCATATTGATCGGATATTACTAACTATATGATCGTATTACATTTATCATAAAAAAAAATAATAATAAGCAATAAGTTTTTCTTTTGAGAAATAGTATAAAAAATATGCACTCCAATCACATAATTATTAATATCCGATGAATATAATTTTTGGTAAGCATGATGTGCTCAACTATTTCTACAAAATAAACGATTCAAATCATAAAAATAAATCCACAATAAACCTCAAATTGAGATGCAACAGTTACTGTTATGCCTTTTGACACAGCAGTAACCCATCGGGGATGAGAATGCAATATGAATCCAAATCTTTTAAAGTGATTTTTTTGTAAATTGAATTTTTTTTTTTTTTATAAAAGTCAAGATTATAATGGTACTAAGTTGATGGTACAATAATACTCTGATAGTCACTTTTTTAAAAACTCACTTTACGTTGTATTTGGTTGAGAGATTTGAAAAGAAAAATTTAAAAAAAATGTGTAAAATTAGGTGAAATTTATGCATGTTTTATTCACATTTCACTTACCTTTTCCATTTATCTTTTTAAATCCCTCCTTAAATTCCCTAACCAAACACAGCATTAAAGAATTCAGACTCACTGCATCATTTTTGAAAAAAACACTTTAAAGAATTCGGACTCAGGATTCGTTTGGGATGTGTATTGGCTTTTTGGTTTTTTGAATTTTTTAGCCTTGGGTTAAAAAGTCTCGTTTGAGATAAGCTTGTTAACTTTTTTGACTTTTGTGAAAGAAAAAATAAAATAATTATAATTCAAATATGATATTTTGTCTTATTAAATTAAAAAACTTATTTTATATTTTGTAATTATTTTAACTAAAAAATTTCATTTTAACTTATGACAAACAAAGGTTCAATCTCATTGCATAAACGGGCTTGCAATGCCTCACTCTTGTTTCAAATTGTATATGGGGTGAAGATGGGAATGGACTATTTTTTGTATCAATTTTTATCTGGATTGGGGTTTATGGGTATGGGCTTGGACTGGGCTGGTGTTAAAAAATCAGGTCAGTAGTACCATTTTAATATTGGTCTCATATTTGGATTTGGATTTGGATTTGGATTTGAATTTTTTTTTTTTTTTTTCAGAACCATCATCTAGCATTTTGATACAAATACAATAATCCGTGATGTCTGGTGATCTTAGCAAGGATTTAAATTTTTTATTATTTTTGTTATCCATGATAATAAAAATAGTTTAGACAATTTCACCCACCGCCAAAAAAAAAAAAAAATTAAATTGAACCCATATAAATTGGCCCATCCCTCTAGCGAAAAAAAATATATATTTGGCCTATCCCAAAAATGAACCCACTTAAATTGGCACATTTTATTTATGAAAAAAATTATAGTACACGCTTATATTTATAAGAGAAAGGGAAAATTATTTATAAGTCCTATTAGGGAGACTTATATAATGTAAAGTCCTGTGTAATTTCTTATAGAGTTTCAAGTCCTATTTAGATTAGAAAGTGTTCCACAAGGTCCTATAAATTGTGATTAAATGGTATTTGTGTGAGTGATTTTCTGACCACACTGCCCGCTTAGTAGTCAACTGGAGAGCACCGGCAGAATAGATGGCACCTGGCTGACCTGCAACAGAAAGATAAGAATCCCACGGTGGTTCGTCCACCCGGGGGCACTCCGACGATCAAGTCAGTATATCTCTCAAAGATAAATCAAGTGTTAAACTCACAAGCTTGAGTATCAAAAGCATACCTTAGACCCATGGGGGTGCCTCTTATTTATAGCCAACTCAATCCTAGTCCCAATAAGAGCCTAACTCCAATGGACTCAGGATTACTGTTATTCTGGGACTCCCAGTGAGATTAGGATAAACTCTCTAAGAGTCTTATCTTTACCCAAACTGAAGTCTTCTCCCAATCTAGGACTCTTGTCCATATCCAGGTTGAGTTCCCTCTTCATTTTAGGACTCTTGTCCCTTATCCACTTATCTCGGATTCCGATATCTTCGGAGATAACCTCAGCCTAACCAAGATCACCTCGGCATCACGACCAGGACACGTGGCACCTCGGCTGACACGTCGGCGTCACCTTACCACGTGTTGGTACTCAGAAAATATATCCCCACAGTATTAATGTACTATTATACCTTTTATATATGTTTCCATATTATAAGTTATTCACCGTATTAAGGTTTGGAGACTTCTAGGAAACTTTATTGTGTGGGCTTCATCTGGTGCCGTGAATTGCGTCATAATCGCAGAGGCTGGTAGATTTTGAAAATGTTATTGGTTTGGACGGTTTTGTTGTTTGATCTTGTCGATCTAGACTCAAAGTGTTTGAGGGAAGGAGATAAAGTTGTCTGCTTCTTCAATTGGTGAGTGTTGTTGTGTGTTTGCCGATTTTTTTTGTTTTCAGTGTCATCTTATATGATATGGAGCCATCCATTGGCATACTTTCATTAGCCTCCATTGAAGTTACATTTAGGTTGTAATGGTAATCACGTATCTACAATGTTGTTATGTCATCTGTGTGTTACAAACGGTTGTATTTGTCTTTGAACTTGTGTGGTAACGTTATTATATTGTAATGTTTACATACATGTTACATTACGTTTCATAAAAGTACATTACGTTCACTTATTAAGTTTTATTTGAATGTGAAAATGTTGTTGGGTTTTGCGAAATGGTACAGCCATACATTGGCACACTTCCGTTAACTTCGAATAACGTTACATTTAGGTTGTAATGTTAAACCACATCTGCGATGTTGTCATTTTTTGGTCTGTGTTACGTTCATTTGTATTTAATTTGTGTTGTGCAATTGTTGTACTTATTTTAGACATATGTGTCACATTACGTTTCGCAAACTTATTGGGTTTCTATTTTTTCCATTTGAATGTCACAATGTTGCTTTTTCGTGGAAAGTATGTATGTGAATGTAACTCACATACACATGGATATGATCATGGTTTTGGTATTATTTATTTTGTGTTGTCCCATTGTTATATTTTGTGTCACATTACGTTTCGCAAACTGATTGGGTTTCTAATTTTTCCAATTGAATGTGACAATGATGTTGGTTCATGGAAAGTATTGGAATGTATGTGAATGTTACTCTTACTTTTCATTATATATTATTCAATTTGGATTTTTATTATTTAGCTATAAAATTTCTTATGATTGATTGTGATTGAATGTGGGTTGAACCCCGTTATACGATGTCGACGTTACTACGCTCACATTTGATTATATATCACATATCTTCCATGCCTTTTTTTTTTTTTTTTTTTTGCAGAATGTAGTGACACGGTTAATGTTTCATTTATTTGGTTGCGCAAGATATGGACATCATGCTATTTTGCACCTTCGGTTCATCCATTGTTGCTGTCATGGGTGTTAATGGATTGACATTCAAACAATTGGTTGAAAATTTATGTGACAGGTGGGTGGATGTGACACCATCATCGATTTCCATATCTTACAAACTACCATGTCACGAGAACCAATTCATGATAAAGACTAATGTGGACATGAAAAACATGTTTTCCCTTGCAAGATCCTTTGACGTTACCCATATCAATGTTGCGATTTACTCGCAAAATGAGGTGGCTGATTTGATTCGAGGTAAGCAATATAGTGGGACTATATCCGCAAGTCAAATGGATCCTAACATTGAACAATTATCGAGTCCCAAAACGAATACAAATTTGTTGCCCAATTATTGTCGCCACAGTAAGAAAACGTTGATGATAGTTGATTGGTCACATGACATTAGTCACGTAGGCCAATGTTTCGAAGGGGGTATTGCTGCATTCCATTTGGTTCTGTCCAAATATGTTATTGAGTGTGGGTTTGACTTCAAATTCATGAAAAATGATTCAGTGCGAATCACAGTTGTGTGCACATTGCGAGAACAAAAAGGGTGTACATGGTTGATACATGGAAGGGTTCAAACATGCAATGGATACTTTTACTTGAAGTGGTTGAACAACTTGCATAATTGTGGTGCTGTTGTTCGCATTGGGAAGAATAGGAGACTCAACTCTGAATTGGTTTGCAATGTTATTGGTAATCGGTTACGTGACAAGCCGCTTACACATTCCACTGACGTCGTGTTTGACCTAAAAAAGAAGTACGGACTGACTGTTAGTTACCACATAGCCTGGTTAGGTGTGGAGAAAGCAAGAGGCGAAGTGTATAGTGACTATCATGTTTCATTCGATCAACTTAGGTGGTACGCAGATGTAGTTATGCAGTACAACCCTGTCACGACCCAAACCCGGCCCTATGGGTTTAGCATCAGCGATCGTCAAGAGATTCTAGAAGGCTCTTGACAACGATGTCTGATCAAGCAGTCTGAGACTGGCGGAAGCCAATCTGATAAGTAACTAGTGTCCATTGAAAGTGTAAATCAGATGCCAAAAACATTTTTCATGCATTCATTCAAAAGATACAAGATGATCTATACAATCGTTCTGATACAACAAGACAGGATCAAATCCCTAGATAACGATCTGATATAACGATGAAGCGATCTATACAAATGTACAAAATAGTGAGGAGACCGACGGGGGACACAAAAACACCCCAAGCCATAGCATGGCAACTCGGAACCTCGCAGTGAGGCACATAGGCTGGCTTGACAAAACTGGGGACCAATCCCACGCTCCTAGCTCCGGTCTAGTTGCTGAGAACCTACATATATATATAAACAGTGAGCTAAAGCCCAGTAAATAACATAATATGTAAAGAGGTTATGAATGAATGTCCCTTACAGTAATGAAATCAATTCATTATACAGTATTTCAATCTTTCAGTATTTCAATCAATCAGTCATATGTGATACATCCATTAGCCTATAAACAGTAGGTCCAAAAGGACTGGGCCTTAACAGACCCAACAATAATGATGGCCATCAATCGATAAACAATATGGTTCCACAAGGAAACCGACAGAGCTCTGTAACAGTAACAGTAAGTGCTAAGGATGCCACAATACAGTTCGAAATACAGGACATACATTCATTCAATAAACAATATCAGTTCAATAAACAGTTCAGTTCAGTATTCAAAATATAACCATTTGAACATATCTTTACACAATCTGTTACTCACAGAGATTGGGCTAATAGCAGCTAGAGCGCGTCCCCGAGAGCCAACCCTAAACAGTTAACAAACAGAACACACACTAAGTTTCACAGTCGGAAGGATGTTAATTAAATCCCTAAATTTCCTTGGTGTGGTTCTATGTCTAAATCCTCATTAAGATGCCTTAAACTAGGCCTAAGAATGCCTAGGATGGGATGAGGATGCAAAAATACAGTTGGAAGGCATTTTTCAAAAGTTGCTGAAAACAGGGGCCTCGCTCGAGCGAGCCTTCCTTCGCTCGAGCGAGGTTACAAAATCAAAGGCTTCGCTCGAGCGAACAATCCTTCGCCGGCGGTCGATGAAACGATAAAAATCTTGGATGCTCGATTTTACAGCGATGCTCGCCGAGCGAGCTTCCAAAACAAAGGGTTCGCTCGGCGAGCCTTCCTTCGCCGAGCGATCCGATGAAACAAAGAAAATCTTTGTAGATGCTCGATTTTACGCCGAGCCACCAATCCTTCGCCGAGCGTGGCTCGAGAAACGTTGGTCGCTCGGCGAGAATCGCTCGGCGAAGAAGCCAATCTGGAATTTCAGTTGCCTTCCAAGCTCAAACCAAGCATTCTAACTCAATTCTCGACCTCTTGGGCCCAAATTCTGGAAAATACATTCTAAAACAATGAATAACAAGTTTCAAAAGCCAATTTATGAATTCAAGCCCCAAAGGTGAGTCAATTAAATCCATTTTTCAAACCCAATTCAAGAACACTTTCAAAACATGCAATGCATGAATTTAAACCAAAATCAAGCTC
The DNA here is from genome assembly GCA_025200525.1 of Camellia lanceoleosa. Taxonomy (NCBI): domain Eukaryota; kingdom Viridiplantae; phylum Streptophyta; class Magnoliopsida; order Ericales; family Theaceae; genus Camellia; species Camellia lanceoleosa. The sequence goes on from CM045769.1 coordinate 164,137,890, forward strand.
TAAATCTTGCTCTATTGAGCTCCAATCTTTGAAAACAATGTGGGAAACATGGATTATGATAAAAACATGGACATGCATGTATAATTCTCCAAGAATTTAACTTCAAAATATGTCAAATGACCATGCATGCAACATTCAAGCTTCAATTCAACATTCTTGCACTAAATCATGGCCTAGCTCTCTAATTGGGCATGAACCATGCAAAATGAGGCTCAAGGACAACAAGAAGAAGATGATTTCTTACCTAGTGTTTCAATTTCAAGGTGTGGAAGCTAGATTATGCCAAGTTATACACCAATTCCAAGCAATTTCCAAGAAGAACTCAACTCTCTCTCAATTCTCTCTACTTCTCTTCTAAGGTCGGCTATGGAGGAGACAAATGGCTGATGAAATGTTTTCTCTAAGTGTATAAGGTGTGTAAGGCTCATTATAATTGAATAAACAAGCTTCACTCACCATGGCAATTTGGTAATTAAGTCAAACTTGACAATTAATTGTTTAAATCTAATTTAATCATTCCTAACCAATTTTCAGGTAAATACACCATTAAATCCTAAATATTCTACTGATTCCAAAACTCTAAACGGTTCCTAATTCGGCCGCCGATAAGGCCTTCAATTAGCAATTTAAACATAAAATGCAAAGAGATAAATCAATCAATCAAACAGATGCGATATGCAATTCAATAGATGAACTTATTCAATTCCAGTTTCAATTTTAATCAGTCCATCCAATACTTCAGTTAATCCAATTATCAGTCTTTAGCGGTCCAGTTTAGCAATAATCAGTATTTAATTCGGTGGTTATTCGGTATTCAGTACGAGGGTTGTTACAGTCTCCCCTCCTTATAAGGAGTTTAGTCCTCTAAACTCAAGTTACCTTCAGTCTGGAAGAAAACAGGGTCCAGTGGAAACAAATCAGGATATCTTTTCGCCATGTCATCTTCCCTTTCCCAAGTGGCATACACACCACCATGGTTCTGCCAGTCAACTTTCACTAGCGGAATCTCTTTGTTTCTCAGTTTCTTGATCCGCCTGTTTACAATCTGTATAGATCGTTCCTCGTAAGTGTAGTCATCACTCAACACGATACGAGTAGGCTCAATCACATGAAACGGATCTCGAAGATAGTCTCTCAACATCGAAATGTGGAAGTCGTTGTGCATATGCTCCATTTCAGAAGGAAGTGCAACTTGATACGCCACCGGATTGATTTTTTCAATAATCTGATACGGTCCGACATACCGTGGCGCTAACTTGCCTTTGATTCCAAAGCGAGTCTGGCCTTTCATTGGTGTCACTTTCACAAACACGTGATCACCCACTTCATATTCTCTGTCTCGTCTTCTGACATCTGCATAACTTTTCTCTCACTACTGCGGCGCTTTACCGTCTGTATCGCCTTTATCTTTTCGATCGTTTCATAAACAACCTCGGGCCCAAGAACGCCCATCTCCAACTTCGCCCAGTTGGAGATCTACACTTTCTACCATACAATGCCTCGAAGGCCATTCCAATACTCGAATGGTAGGCATTTGTTGTTGTAGGCGAATTCAACGACAAATGACTTTCGGTTTCACGAAAATCAAGGACACACATTCTCGAGATCCTCTAGAGTCCGGATGGTCCTTTCGACCGCCATCTGTCGAGGATGATAGGCACTACTCTCACCTCAATTCGTACCAATGCAATCTGTAGGCTCTGCGCTAACCTCGATGTAAACTTCAATCCTGCCGAAATAATAGATCTGAGCACTCCATGCAATCTCACAATTTCATCAATATAGATAACAGCCAATTTATCTGCATTATAAATCGTCTTGACAGGTAGGAAGTGTGCGGATTTAATCAATCTATCAACAATAACCCAAATAGAGTCCATACCTTTCCTGGAGCGAGGTAATCCAACGATAAAATCCATCGTGATATGCTCCCATTTCCACTCTGGTATGGGTAAGGGTTGCAATAAGCCTGCAGGTCGCTGATGTTCCGCTTTGACTTGTTGGCAATGAAGGCACTTAGACACAAAGTCAGCAATTTCCTTCTTCATTCCTGGCCACCAGAAATTCTATTTCAGATCTTGGTACATTTTCGTATTCCCTGGGTGAATCGAAAACTTCGAACTGTGGCCTTCTTGCAGAACTCTTCTTTTCAATTCAGTGTCATTTGGTACACACAGTCTTTCTTGAAATTTCAATACATTGTTGTCAAATTTGAACCCCGGTCTCGGTTTAGAATCTCTTTCTTCAATAACCTTTTTCAAGAAATCATCCAGTTGTTGTTTTTCTTTAATTTCCTCAATCAAGGCTGGTTGAGCAGTAATGGCAGCTATTGTTCCACCCTGTTCTCTCAAGACAATTTCAATTTCAGACTTCTCAAGGTCATAAAGCAACTCCTTCTGTCCAGTCAGCAAACAAGCTAAGTTCCCAATCGATTTTTACCAAAGCATCTAAAACGGTATTGGCTTTTCCGGATGGTACAAAATCAGAAGTCATAATCTTTGATCGATTCAAGCCATCTCCATTGTCTCATATTCAGTTCTTTCGAGTGAAAAAGTACTTGAGCTCTTGTGGTCGTATACACTTCACAGTTGCTCCATACAAATAGTGGCCTTGATTTTCGAGCAAAAACCATCGCGACAAGTTCTAAGTCATGGGTCGGGTAGTTCTTTTCATGTGGTCTCAACTGTCTGGAAGCATAAGCAATAACTCTCACATTCTGCATTAAAACACATCCCAAACCCTTATAAGAAGCATCACTAAATACAGTATAACCATCCGTACCTGAAGGTAGAGTCAGAATCGGTGCAGTCACAAGTCTAGTTTTCAATTCTTGAAATGCCGATTCCCTTTGGTCAGTCCAGTCAAATGATATCCCTTTCTGTGTCAACTGAGTCAGTGGTAAGGCAATTTTGGAGAAGTCTTTGACAAACCTTCTGTAATATCCAGCTAGTCCCAAAAAGCTTCGAACTTCGGTTACATTCGTTGGTCTAGGCCAGTTCACTACAGCTTTAATTTTCTGCGGATCGACAGAAATTCCGTCTTTGCTAATAACATGCCCCAAAAACATCACATGATCAAGCCAAAATTCACATTTAGACAGTTTAGCATACAGTTTCTGTTCCCTTAGGGTCTGCAGGGCAAGTCTTAGGTGATGTTCATGTTCTTCTACAGTCTTAGAATAAATCAATATGTCATCAATGAATACCACAACGAAATCATCAAGGTATGGTTTAAAAATTCTGTTCATGAGGTCCATAAATGCAGCAGGGGCATTCGTGACTCCGAACGGCATACCTAAAAATTCAAAGTGGCCATACCTCGTTCTGAAAGCAGTTTTATCAACATCTTCTGGTTTAACTTTCAGTTAGTGATACCCCGATCTGAGATCAATCTTGGAAAACACTTGTGCACCTCAGAATCGTCAAATAAATCATCAATACGGTAATGGATATTTATTCTTCTGATTACCTTGTTCGATCATGTAATCAATACATAGTCTCAGTGATCTATCTTTCTTCTTCACAAACAAAACAGGTGCGCCCCATGGTGAAGTACTAGGCCTGATAAACTTCTTGTCTAACAGTTCCTGTAGTTGCACTTTCAATTCTTTCAGTTCAGTTGGAGCCATTCTATAAGGAGCTTTAGATATCGGTTGTGTACCCAGAACTACATCAACGGTGAATTCAATCTCCCGGTCAATCAAATCCCCTGGCAAATCATCTGGAAATACATCTGAGAATTCTCTGACTATAGGAATACAATTCACATCAGTTTTAACACTATCATCAGTAGGCACAGTTAGCACAGAACACAGATACCCTTTACACCCCTTTCTAATCAGTTTGACAGCTTTTACAGAAGAAATCAGATATGGAGGAGGTACTACTCCACTCCCATTAAACACAAATTCAGGCAAACCCGGTGGACGGAAAACCACTTGTTTTGTTACACAGTCTATAGTGGCATGATATTTTTGTAACCAGTCCATCCCCAATATTACATCAAAATGATCTATGTTCAATGGTAGTAAATCAATAAACAGATGCATATCCCCAACAATAATCTCATAAGCAGGATACATATATTCACATGTCATGGATCCCCCAACAGGTGATGATACAGCTAGCAAATAGTTCATGGGTTCTAAGGGTCTATTCAATTTACGCGAAAAAGCATGCGACACATACGAATGTGTAGACCCCGAATCAATCAATACATAAGCATTTTGAGCACAAATAGAGAGGATACCTGACACAACAGTCTCAGTGTTTTGCACGTCTCCCGGTACTAAGGCAAACACTCGGCCCTGCCTCATAGGCTCTTTCCCGGTAGCTTTGGAGTTCGGTTTTGGTGTTGCGGCTGATGCTGCTGCGCTTGGTGCAGCTTTACTCTCGGCTTGAGGCGGAGGGCGATCTTTAATCCTGTGGCCCACCTTGCCACACCTGAAACAAGCTCCAGAAATCTGGTAGCAAACCCCTTTGTGCTTGTTGCCACATACGGAGCAGGGTGGAGTAAACCCACTCCCTTGGTCAGCTAGTTGTCGACCCTCAGATTCATTTCTTGGTTGCTGGGTTATGCTTGCCTTTCTTGAATTTAAAACCCTGCCTTTTACCTTGCCACTCAGTTGTTGGTGTTTCAGATTGTTTCACTGCTGCAATATTTGTCTCGGCCATCAATGCCCGGTCAAGAACACCCACAAAAGTTGGCATTTTCAAAACATTTATTCGGTCCTGTATAGCAGCACTAAGGCCTCCTTCAAACCTTCTGGCCTTCTTATATTCGGTGTCCACCATGTGTGGTGCATACCTAGCAAATTCGGTGAATTTCTTCTCATACTCGGCAACAAACATTTTGCCTTGTCTCAGCTGTTCAAACTCAGTCACTTTTCTGTCTCTGATGCACTGGGGAAAATACTTTTCAAAGAAGGACTCCTTGAACTGAGTCCAAGTCACAATAGTATTCGCCTTACGGGTCAACATCCACCACCTTCTAGCTTCTTCCTGAAGGGTGAAGGTTGCTAACAATACTTTATTGGCTTCGGAGCACGGAAACATTTCAAACAACTTTTCTGTTTCAAGTACCCAAGCTTCAGCCTTTAACGGTTCTAAGCCTCCCTGAAAGGACGGCGGTTTCATCTTGCTAAACTTATGGGTCAGTGCAATAATGTCCACCTCATTAGCATTCGCATTTTGTACATTCTGTTCCGGTTGTACCGGAGGAGGAGGAGGAGGTGGGGGCTGTTGGTTCGGTTGTTGATCCAATCTTTCAATTATCAGTCCCATCACTTGTTCAAGTCTGGCCATTCTGGCCTCAGAGGATGATGATTCAGTTTCATTTGCATTGTCCATTTTGCTATAAGCAGTTATAACAGTTATCATTATAAGCAGTTGTACAATTAAACAGTTTAACATTTTAACATATAATCAGTCAGTCATAAGCACACACTTTTCAAATTCGTGAGATGCCCTAATTGCTTTTCTAGGACACCCTATAGCTCATTTGGACACGTGTGTGCGGTATAACTCGTGGTTAAGTATCGCTCTGATACCACTCTGTCACGACCCAAACCCGGCCCTATGGGTTTAGCATCAGAATCGCCAAGTCCGAGATTACCAAGGCTCTTTGAAAAGAATCTGATCAAGCAATCTGAGGGCACAGTGGAAGCCAATACGATAAGTAACTAGTGTCCATTGAGCTGTAAATCAGATGCCAAAAACATTTTTCATGCATTTATTCAAAAGATACGATGATCTATACAATCGTTCATAACAAGACAGGATCAAATCCCTAGATAACAAGATAAAGAGATATGCGTCTATACAAATGTACAAAAGCAAGGAGGAGACCGACGGGGACACAAAACACCCCAAGCCATAGCATGGCAACTCGAACCTCGCAGGAGGCACATAGGTCAGCTTGACAAAATCGGGGACCAATCCCACGCTCCTAGCTCCGGTGCAGTTCTTTGAGAACCTACATATATATATAAACAGTGAGCTAAAGCCCAGTAAATAACATAATATGTAAAGAGGTTATGAATGAATGTCCCTTACAGTAATGAAATCAATTCATTATACAGTATTTCAATCAATCAGTATTTCAATCAATCAGTCATATGTGGTACATCCATTAGCCTATAAACAATAGGTCCAAAAGAACCGGGCCCTAACAGACCCAACAATAATGATGGCCATCAATCGATAAACAATATGGTTCCACAAGGAAATCAACAGAGCTCTAACGATCCAATAACAAGGGTGCTAAGGATGCCTGTCTGATTCGAAATACAGGACATACATTCATTCAATAAACAATATCGGTTCAATAAATGATTCGATTCGAGATTCAAAATATAACCATTTGAACATATCTTTACACAACTGCTACTCACGAGATTGGGCTAATAGCGACTAGAGCGCGTCCCCGAGAGCCAACCCTAAACAGTTAACACACAGAACACACACTAAGTTTCACAGTCGGAAGGATGTTAATTAAATCCCTAAATTTCCTCGGTGTGGTTCTATGTCTAAATCCTCATTAAGATGCCTTAAACTAGGCCTAAGAATGCCTAGGATGGGATGAGGATGCAAAAATACAGTTGGAAGGCATTTTTCAAAAGTTGCAAAAAACAGGGGCCCCGCTCGAGCGAGCCTTCCTTCGCTCGAGCGAGGTTACAAAATCAAAGGCTTCGCTCGAGCGAACAATCCTTCGCTCGAGCGGTCTGATGAAACAGTAAAAGTACTGGATGCTCGATTTTTACGCGCGATGCTCGCTCGAGCGAGCTTCCAAAAACAAAGGGGTTGCTCGAGCGGGCCTTTCTTCACTCGGCGTCGATGAAACAAGAAAAATCTTGGATGCTCGATTTTACGCCGAGCCACCAATCCTTCGGCGTGGCTCAGAGAAAACGTTGGTCGCTCGAGCGAGGAATCCTTCGCTCGAGCGAAGAAGCCAAATCTGAAATTTCCAGATTTGCCTTCCAAGCTCAAACCAAGCATTCCCAACTCAATTCTCGACGTCTTGGGCCCAAATTCTGGAAAATACATTCTAAAACAATGAATAACAAGTTTCAAAAGCCAATTTATGAATTCAAGCCCCAAAGGTGAGTCAATTAAATCCATTTTTCAAACCCAATTCAAGAACACTTTCAAAACATGCAATGCATGAACTTTAAACCAAAATCAAGCTCTAAATCTTGCTCTATTGAGCTCCAATCTTTGAAAACAATGTGGGAAACATGGATTATGATAAAAACATGGACATGCATGTATAATTCTCCAAGAATTTAACTTCAAAATATGTCAAATGACCATGCATGCAACATTCAAGCTTCAATTCAACATTCTTGCACTAAATCATGGCCTAGCTCTCTAATTGGGCATGAACCATGCAAAATGAGGCTCAAGGACAACAAGAAGAAGATGATTTCTTACCTAGTGTTTCAATTTCAAGGTGTGGAAGCTAGATTATGCCAAGTTATACACCAATTCCAAGCAATTTCCAAGAAGAACTCAACTCTCTTTCAATTCTCTCTACTTCTCTTCTAAGGTCGGCTATGGAGGAGACAAATGGCTGATGAAATGTTTTCTCTAAGTGTATAAGGTGTCTAAGGCTCATTATAATTGAATAAACAAGCTCCACTCACCATGGCAATTTGGTAATTAAGTCAAACTTGACAATTAATTGTTTAAATCTAATTTAATCATTCCTAACCAATTTTCAGGTAAATACACCATTAAATCCTAAATATTCTACTGATTCCAAAACTCTAAACGGTTCCTAATTCGGCCGCCGATAAGGCCTTCAATTAACAATTTAAACATAAAATGCAAAGAGATAAATCAATCAATCAAACAGATGCGATATGCAATTCAATAGATGAACTTATTCAATTCCAATTTCAATTTCAATCAGTCCATCCAATACTTCAGTTAATCCAATTATCTGTCTTTAGCGGTCCAGTTTAGCAATAATCAGTATTTAATTCGGTGGTTATTCGGTATTCAGTACGAGGGTTGTTACAAACCCTGGCAGTTATGCAAACTTGGATTTCGAGCAGTCAACCGACCGATTTAAGCGGTTCTTCATATCATTCAAATCTTGCATTGACGGATTCAATTATATTCGCCCATTATTGTTTCTTGATGACACTTTTTTGAAAGGGAGATTTAAAGGCAATTTACTTGCAGCGAAGGAGAAGGATGGCAACAAATATACGTGTCTTATGATGATTACTTCAATATTCTATATAATAACGCATCACATGACAACTAAACATTTTTTATTAGTCCACTATAACAGTGGGGGATCCCCAATGGCAAATGTGTTTCCAATTTAATGTTATTTTCATAACATTGTCTATGGTGCGATTTGAATTGTGAATAATTGTTAATGTAAACGTAAACATTGTTAAAAATATTACACATCTAACGTAAAACTTGTCACATCTCCCAAGTTTATTCCCATTAGCTTTCGCTATTGTTGACTTCGAAACGACTGCAAATTGGACTTGGTTTTTAGAGCACCTGACAAACGTTGTCAATAGTGCTCGTACATTAATTTTCGTATCTGATCGGAATGCTGGGTTGCTTGAATCCTTGTCTACTGTTTTCTTATCTACACATCATGCGTACTGTTTGCAACATCTCCAAGTAAATTTGAGGGACAAATTACGGTGGGTTGATAATCGTGTTCGTTTTGGTTTAATGGCCAAGTTCCATGAATGTGCATACGCTCCAACCGAGGCTTCATTTCAGCACCATTTGGCCAAGCTAAAAGGATTAGGATGATCTGGAATAAATAATTTTTTAGAAGATATGCCACTGAACTATTGGGCCAACGCATATTTCAAGTTTGTACGATACTTACATGTGATAACATTAAAAGTACCCAATATGTGATAACATTTTCATGATGTTTTCAAAATGTCAATAGAGGCAAACGGTATGAGGAGATGACCTCCAGCGCTGCAGAATCGTTTAATAAATAGATACTTGATGCCCGTAATTACCCAATCACTAGGTTGGTTGATACAATCAGAAATTAGATAATGACAATGAGGACCAAGCGTAAATTATTGGCTACTACTGGGAATGGCTTACTTTGTCCAAAAATAGAAAGCCGTGTTAGGGAGACATACTCCAATGGTTGCACATGGATTGTTAGCCAGGCAAATGAAGACATATACGAGGTCTATTCATTTCCAACGGTGTTGGTAAACATTGGCAAGCGTTCATGTTCATGTTTATGTTTCCAGTGGCAATTGAATGGATTTCCATGTGCACATGTGGTGGTTGCAATATAGAATAGTGGAAGGGATTTTAGTACATGTGTTGAACAATTTTTCACCTTCGATCAATACAAAGCAGCTTATTTCGGATACATTCAGTCAATACCAACAATTGACAAACCCTCATTCTCGGAAGATGACTTCATCATATATCCACTGGCAGTTAAACGTCCTCTATGGTGACTGAAAAAGAATCGGATACCATCTCGAGAAGAGAAACTAAATCAAATCAAGTGCGGTCAATGTAGCTATATGGGCAACCACAACCGAAAGACATGTAAAGAACCAATTTAGTAATAGACACTTAGTGGCAAAGTTTTATAATCACTTTTGAATAGCAACATCGTATTATTGTAGTAGAATGTAGCGAAACAAAATGATGACAAATTTTAATAAGTGAACACATTCTTTATAAGTGATCATTCAACTGGTTTTTTTTCTTCACACCGCTTTCATTCATATGTTAGGTTCACATGTTTATTTATTTGTTCATGCAACTGTATGTTTCTGTCACGACCCAAACCCGCCCCTATGAGTTTAGCAATCAGAATCGCCAAGAATCTGTGATTACCGAAAGCCCGCTAATAAAGAATAACAAAGAAACAGTATGTGGGTCAGCGGAAGCCAAAACAGTAAATGAAAGATGTTCAATGAGCTATGACAGTCTGTATGCAAAAAAAACTTTTCATATATATTCACATCATAACCAGAACAGTATATACATACAACTTATACAGACATTTAGGTTAGGGACCAAATCCCTACCATAACAATACAGTGCCAATCTCAAACTGTCTATACAAAACAAAAACAGAAAGGAAGAAACTAAAACACCCCAAAGCAGCCTTGGCTTGGAGCACTTGAAACCTTGCAGTAAGGAACAATGGTTGGCTTGACAAAACAAGAGCTAACCCGACGCTCCTAGCTCCGGTCCGGTGCCTGGACACCTACATATATATATAAATAGTGAGCTAAAGCCCAGTGAATAACATATGCATAAAGAGGTTAAGAATGAATGTCCTTTCAGTATTTAAATCAGTCAGTTATAACAGTATATCAATCATTCAGTCATAGCAGTCATATGTGGTACATCCCATAGCAAAGCAGTACAGTGGGTCTTAATAGACCGAATAGTCAGTTGATGACCATCATATTAGTAAACAGTAGTGGTTCCAACATGGGAACCGACAGAGATCTTTGTGATGGCGATGACAAGACAAGAATAAAGAAATTGCTATGGATGCCACTTGATTCGCCAAATAGGACAAGCATTCATTCAGTAAGAAATATCATTTCAGAAAGCAGTGCAGTAGATCATTCAGAAAATATTCATGATTGAACATATCTTTACAACATTGTTACTCACAAAGTTCTATGCTACAGATAGGCTAGTGAGCGTCCTCGGATGCCAACCCTACACAGTTACAGGATGAACACACACTAAGTTGCACGTTTGGAAAACAATAACTTAGTCCCTATCTTGACTCGGTGTGGTTCTATAGCATTATCCTCATTAAGATGCTTTAAACTAGGCCTAGGAATGCCTAGGATGGAATGAGGATGCAAAGATGCACTTCAAACCACTTTTTGAAATTTTGATGAAACAGGGGTCTCGCTCCAGCGCGACTTTCTACGCTCGAGCGGACATGCAGACAAAAGAACTCTGCTCGAGCGTGACTTCCTTCGCTCGAGCGGACTGTAAATTCAAGGAAAAGTACTAGATGCACAAAAATCACGCTCGATGGGCGCTCGATCCACGCTCGAGCGTGAGACACAGGTCCTCGCTCGAGCGTGAACTCTCTCGCTCGAGCGGACTATAAACATATGAAAAATACTGGATACACGCATTTCACGCTCAAGCGTTACTTTCCTTGCTCGAGCGGGATGCATGTATTCAAAGTGTACGCTCGAGCGTGAAGTCTTACGCTCGAGCGTGGGTCCAAAATCTGGAATTTCCAAATTGCATCTCCAAGCTCAAATTCAACTTTTAAAACATCAAATCCGATCCTTTTGGGCTAATTTTCTGGATAATACTTTAAAACTCATAATATGACATGTTTCAATGATCAATTTGCAAAATCAAAGCCCAAAGGTGAGTCAATTAAACATAATTTCAAAGAAAACTTCAAGAACATAAAGTATATGAACATGCATGTGTTCAATTGAAATCAAAGCTTCAAATACATGGTCAAATAACTCAATCCTTCCAAAAACATGATGAATTCATGAACTATAATCAAAATATGAACATGCATGTAGCAAATTTCATGGAAAAAACCTCAAAACTCAAGAATGTGCACATGCATGCATGAATTTCTACTCAATTCAACATATTAAGCTAATTCAAGCCTTAACTCACTAACCTTACCATGAATCATGCAAGAACTAACTTAAATTCACAAACAAGAAGGTAAATATCCTATCTTAGGTCTTGAATTCAAGGTATACAAGCTCAATTTGCAATCTATTCTTCAATTCTTCTAATTTTCCAAGCAATTTTGATGAACTCAAGTTCTTCCCTCTCACTCTCCTCTCGCCCACGGTTTGGTCTCTAGAGGAAATGAGGATGATGCACCAAATGATATAAAATCAAGTCATGGCCCAGAATTGTCCACTAATGGCAACTTGGTAAATAACTCAAATTAATGTAATACAATATTATTTAATCCAATTTAATCATATCAAATCAAATTTTCAACTAAATTTACCATAAATTCACATTAATTCTAATTAACACAAAACACTAATCAGTTCTAGATTCGGCCACAGATAAGGCCTTCAATTTGCAGTTTAACACATAAAACATGAATAGATCAAATAGACAGAAATGCGTTTAAACTAATACACTCAATCAATCAGTTCAGAATGTCAGTCAAATCCATAACTTAACATGCTTAATCATACATTAGCACTAATCAGTGGTATTATCAGTAAATAGTGGTGAGGGTTATCACAGTTTCAAACCAACAAAATACGTTTGGTAGTGCATTGCACGCTAGCCCTGTATGTGAGAATCCATAGTTTTTGAAGCCAGGTCACGTTGATGTTATTCTGTCAGTGTGACATAAGTTATCTTGTAACCAGTTCATTAATCTTAAATTACAGCACATTCTTGAAAGATTAAATTGACGAAGCACACCCCCTATGTTAATGTGACAGCATAAACAAGAATGTGAGATGCAAAGATTGATGTGTGACACACCCCCGACGTTAATGTGGCAGCATATATACTGAGTAAATGAGAATTTGAAAATGTGTCACATGTAAAGACAACGTGACATTTGATAAATGAAAAGTGAACCAAATTTATCTAACAAAACCCACCACCCTTAACATCCTATGACAAGTAGTAAACACTCCAATACAATCACCTTCATAATCTTTAAAGTATACATGGGAAGTCAAATTTTGTTAGAACAATTTACCATCGACACGTAACATGAATGTCTAAAGCAACAATTTAAGCAACCTAGACAACAAACGGCATATTATCAATCCTCAACCTTTGTTAGTTGCATTTTCCAATTCCCTGTGCCAAGTACCAAACACTCTCATACATTCACAATCACAATCTGGGTATTAGAAATGGACAACCAAGATTCATTCTGACATTCACGTTCACATTCACAATCACATGTACATTTACATTCACATTTAGATAACCACATTCACATTTAGTCACGCAACATTCCTACTGACATTATTGAATGAAACATACGCCATATTGTAGATACCCCATTTTTGACCGACCTTAAGACTCAGACGTCATCGATTGAGCGCTCGGTGATTGCGCATGTTGTTCTCGTTCTGAGGTTACAGAGTCTCGACTAAGAGCCTTGCCTCCAGACTTTGGGACTCTTTTGTGCTTTGCCTCGGTTTGCGAACCAGGTTTTGTTTTCACTTCCCGAAGGGAGAAAGAGGTCTTATAGACCATCTCTCAGTGGCCATAGGCTACTTTTTGTGGTCATAGACCACTGCTCCTGTTTGGAGACCAGTTTCCGATTTTCGGAGCCGTCGGTTGTGCGCCTCAGTTCGGGACCACTTAACTTTCTTCGTTTGCTCCAATTTTTGGCACACACCTTGTTTCCTCTCTCTAGAGGGACACTGTGGCCCAAGAGACCACCTTCATGGTCGCATGTCACTTTCGATGCTTAACAGTCAGTTTTCGGGGCGCTCAGCTGCGCGTTTTGGCCGTCGAACCCTCGTTTTGCATCCGTTTTGGTTCATTTTTGGTATGGACCCTATTTTCATTATTTGGAAAGTGGTACAAGCATAGAAGACCACCTTTTCTCTTGGAGATCACATTTTCTCTCGCTGGCCGATTTTCTTGTCAGGAAACTGGTCTCTTTAGTTTTTGAGCCACTTTTGACTGGTCTCCACCATACCACTAGCTTGCTTTCAGCTTGGAGACCACCCTGGGAGGCTGCCGACCACTTTAACCCTTTTGAAATGGTTGGCCAACCAGGACAAGTGGTCAGCCGACCTGTCACGACCCAAACCCGCCCCTATCGGTTTAGCACCGTAACCGACCAATAATCCGAGATTACCGAAGGCCTGCCTAACAGTAAGATAGTAATACAGAGTACAGGGGCTTGGCGGAAGCCAATACAGTAATTAAACAATGTCCAATGAGCTGTAACAGTCTGTATGCCAAAAAAAAATTTCATACATATTTACAGGACAGTACACATATATACATATCAATCAGTGAAACAGGGACCTAATCCCTATTACAGTATAGTACGGTGCAAACATACAGTCTATACAATATTACAGAACAGTACGGAAGGAGAATTACTAAAACACCCCTAAGCCTTAGCTTGGTAGGCTCGGAACCTCGCAGTGAGGCACATTGGTTGGCTTGACAAAACTGGAAATACCCCGACGCCTCTAGCTTTGATCCGGTGCCTGTACACCTACATATATATATGAACAGTGAGCTAAAGCCCAGTGAATAACATAATGCGTAAAGGGGTTTAGAATGAATGTCCTTACAGTAATGAAAACAGTTCATTAAACAGTATTTCAGTGATTCGGTACAATCAGTCATATGCGGTACATCCATTAGCATAACAGTACAATAAGCAGTAGGTCTTAAAGACCGAACAGTAATGATAGCCATCAATCAGTAAACAGTAGTGGTTCCACGAGGGGACCGACAGAGATCTCTAGAATAAGAATAAGAAAGAGGTGCTAAGGATGCCACAAAGACAGATTCGTAATATAGGACATACATTCATTCAAGAACAATATCGATTCAAGAAATGATTCAGTTCAGTAATCAGAAGATAATCATTTTGAACATATCTTTACACAGTTGTTACTCACAGAGTTCTGGGCTACAGTGAACTAGGGCGTCTCCTCGGAATGCCAACCCTATACAGTTAACAGATTGAACACACACTAAGTTTCACAGTTGGGAAAGATAATTATTAACTCCCTATTATGCCTCGGTGTGTTCTACATCTATATCCTCATTAAGATGTCTAAAACTAGGCCTAAGAATGCCTAGGATGGAATGAGGATGCAAAGATGTACACAAAAAACATTTTCAGAATTTTCGGTGAAACGGGGTTCCGTTTGAGCATAGGTTTCCCCGCTCGAGCGGACATGCAAACAAAAGGACCCGCTCGAGCGTATCACTCAATACTCCGCTCTAGCGTTCATTCCTCCGCTCGAGCAGACTGATGAACAGTGCAAAGTACTGGATGCTCGATTTCCCCGCTTGAGCGTGCATCATTCCGCTCGAGCGGACTGCAAAACAGGTCAAAGTACTAGGAGCTTGTTTTCCCTGCTCGAGCGCTACTTCCCCCGCTCGAGTGGACGACCAAAATCTGGAAATTCCAGATTTGAGTCTCAAGCTCAAATTCAACCTTTGAAGCATTAAAACCGATCCTCTTGGGCTAATTTTCTGCAAAATCCTTATAAACACACAATATTACTTGATTCAAGGCTCAATTTGTAAAATCAAAGCCCAAGGGGAGTTTAATTAAACTCAATTTCAAACCCATTTTCATGACAACAATTCAAATGAACATGCATGAGTTCTAAACCAAACTAAAGCTTCAATGCTTGCTCAAATGAACTCATTCTTACAAAGTCAAGATGAAATCATGGTCTATTCTCAAAACATGGACATGCATGTGAGGAATTAAGAATTACAACCTTGAAACTTATCAATATGCACATGCATGCAACAATTGAGCTTCATGGCAACAATTTAACTCCAATTCATGGCTTGAGGCTTTAATCTAACATGAACCATGCACAAATTAACTTGAATACAACAATGAAAGGATGATTCTCCTACCTTAGGTCTTGTAATCCAAGTGTAGAAGCCTAAAGATGAAATCTATACTTCAATCCTCTCAATCAAGCCAATCTTCAAATGAAATCAAGTCTCTCACTTCCTCTCTCTCTCTCTAAATTCGGTGGTGAGTGACAAAAGTGGCTGATGAAATGTGTGTGTAATGCAAGATAGAGTCTCCAAGGTGTGTAGATAGTGGCCACTAAGTGGTCTAATGGTAATTAAAGCCAACCTATGCAATCTAACTTATTTTAATCTAATTTAATCATACCAAATCACATTTTAATTAAATACACCATAAAATCACATAAATTATGATGGTCCTAAAGCACCAATCAATTTATGGTTCGGCCGCCGATAAGGCCTTCAATTTACAGTTCAAACATATAAACATGAATAGATAATCACACACTCAATAGATAGAAAATGCATTTAGACAGATACAGTCAGTCAATCAGGTTCAGATCTCACTCAGACAGTTCAGTATTCCAATAATTCCATTATCAATCAGATTCAGTCCTAGTTTAGCAGTAATCAGTAGTTAATCAGTCATTAATCGGTAAACAGTGTGAGGGTTGTTACACGACCACCTGAACTGGTCGGCCTACTCCCCCCTGTCTTGTCTCTGTGAGTTGTTGCCAGCTGTGCCAGCTGAAAGACACAGAATTGATCCTCCATACACGTGTATGAAGGATCTTCAAGCTTGGTTTTAAGCTTCTAGGACAAGCTTTAAACCTCTTTGGCTATAAAGGAGGGCCTCTCCCTCATTAGCAAAGGTTGAGAATACACGTGTATAGAGGATCTTCAAGCTTGGTTTTAAGCTTCTAGGAGAAGCTTTGAACCTCTCTGGCTATAAAGGAGGGCCTCTCCCTCATTAGCAAAGGTTGAGAAGTTGGTTTTGGGCATACACTATATCTCTCCCTTTGTCTCTATATTTTAGCTTCAAAGCTCCATAATTCTTGCCCCTTTTGCATACCACCTCCTAGCACAACACCTCCACTATCAACCTAAGCATCTTGGAGCCCATTTTCAAAGGTTGAAGACTTACTGTTTTGGTCCAGAAGCTGCTGGTCCTTTTGGCTACAAGGGTAACACTCTATTTCCCTCTTTTTGGCATTGTTTTGTTCCATCTCTTAGCCTAGTTCGAAAGCATATTTGGGCTTTGTCATAAACTGAAAAAATTCTTATTTTGAGCTTCTTAACATGTTTGTTTAAGATCATTTTTCTGTTGGGGGTCATCTACCCCATTGCATGCTTCATTTCATCTTATCTTGAGCCATGTCTTAGAGCCTTTGCATTGGCCTTTGTTTGGCCTCTTAGCCATTGAAATCCAATGGATTTTCAATGGCTAGCATGCTATTTTGAGCACCAAAATCAGAGAGGGGTGACCCTCTTACCCCTTGTCTTGTTTACTAGCATTTTTGGCCTAACAAATGAGCCCTTATTTGCATGCTTTCAGGCCATGTTTCAGGCCATTTTTGGTGAGTTTTAGGACCTGCATAGGCTCTGTCCAGAGCTTGTTTTGCCATATTGGGTGTCCATCTTGCATGTGTAGAATAACCCTCTTCATATCCTGTCAAAAGAGCATGTCATTCTTGCATGCATTGACCATGTTTTAATGAGTTTTTGGGCTTTATTTGGCATGTCATACCTCTGAATTTTTCTGGTTTAGTGACCTTTTGAATGCCTCATATACTTGTAGTGTAAGCCCTCTTCACTAGCTTGTATTGCATGCTATTTTGGCCTTTGATTCTAGTACTTTTTGGCCATGCCTTAAACTGATTTTGTGCATGTCTTGGACTACCTTAGCTCTATTTTTAGGCCTCTTGGTCAAATGATGCTTGCTATGCATGCTTGTAGTGTAATACCCATGCCTAGCTTTGAGTTTTGAAGCTTCTTGCTTGCTTGAATGGTGGTGTTTTCATGTTTTGGGTTCATTGAGCATGTCATTTTAAAGCCTATACTTGTGACATATTCCCATGTTTTCCATTCTTTAAACGTGTTTGAGAGTTGTGCATGAATACCTCATTTATGGACCATTGCATGAGCTTCATTTCCATACCTTTCGAGTCATCATTTTAGTCCATTTTCCTACTGTTTTGGTCTGCATGGGGACTGTTTGGGGGTGGTTTGGTCATTTGAGCATCGCTTTGCATACCTCTAGTGTAATCCACTTCACTAGTTTCGGTATTTGGGCCACCTAACATGCATTGTGTGAGGTGTTTGCATGATTCGGGACCCTTTCGTATGTCATTTCAGAGCTGGAAAATATGTTGTTGCATGCTATATTACATGCTTGCCATGCCTTGGTAGAGTTGCACTTGGTGCCATAGTTTTGGTCCCTTGTATTTGGGCATGTTTGCATGAGTGTTGTTGCTTCATTTCATCATGTTTGGCTACTGATTTGAGTGTGGCTGAGGTCCACTCATATCGGTTTAAGTCCGTCTTGCATTGTGTATGCCATATTATGTCATGTGCATTGAGTATGTCATTGATAGTTCATAACATTGTGCATACTAGTTGCACCTTTGCATATCACTCCTTGCATGTTTGCGTGTCTTAGTTGCATTTCGTTTAAAATTGTATGCTAGTTGTTGCATTGTGTTTGCATGCCATGTCATTCTAGTTATTGCATAGTGTTTGGAGTAGGGTTTAGTCCAAACACGGGAAACGAGGGATGTTTCGTACTCAAAGTGACGAAACGTGCTTCAATTCCCGGTCGCCGACACTCTTGACTATCCATGATAGAGTTATTGGCTTTAGGTGTCCATTTGTGCATTCATTTCACATTGAATCGTGCAATTCAACTCCTCAACCATCATGCATCAAGATGCGTGATTGGTGGCACGAGGATCAAGGACTACATTCCTTAGAGCTCATGCAATGACGGGGAGAGTGGTTGTGCATACATATGTTGAAAATACTTTGTCATGCCCCTTTCTTGCTCTCTGTTGCAACAAACCGGAAGCCAGCAACAAAAACTGGTCAGCAGTATCCCTATAAGTTCCCATGGAGTTGTGTACAGTGTTCCGGGGTCAATTGTAAACAAAGGCAAATCAGGGCATCGCAATGGATTTCCCGACGAGGCAACTTGAGCATGCATGTATTCCTTATCATTCAAGATCGAGCTGAGGCAGTCCATTTCATTTGTTTTGCATGCTAGCTTATTTATTTTAGTTAATTTGTTAATTAATTAGGGTTGTGTAATAATTAGCTGTAATTTGTTATTCATTCGGTTGTGTATTATTTATTCGGACCCTCCGAGAGAGGGCAATGTTGTAATAAGTGTGCGTGTGTGTGATGTATGTTTTCCAACCCCACGTCTTTTTTCCTTTTATTTACCAGCTTACGATGGTTAGTTTTAGGGCATGTTGTAATAATTAGCATCCTTATGCTCGTATGTTTGCATCCATTCATCTGTTTTGCATACACCGGGCTCGGCGCATCATACTAACTGCATCGTATTTCAATTCCAAGTTGAATACATGTTACATGTAGCATCTCATATGTCATCTTAGAATAACCGAGCCTATCTTAGTTGCATTCTTGCATGTGTTACATTAGGCATCTCAGCATAGTTAGGATTCATGCATGTTTTCTAATTAGCTTCTTTCTTTGGCTCGGAGTACTCGGTAAGTGTTTATGCTTTAGCATCCTTGCATGCGTGTGAGTGATTGCCATGATAGCATACTTACCGTGAGGCTATGTGCTTATGTGATATAATTGCCCGAATGCCTGTGGGTGAAGGTTGGATTACCTGAATTGGAACAATTCATTGATTGTGAGTTTTAAGCCCACTTGAGAGTGGCAAAATCATGTTTTCTTAAGCCCACTTGGGAGTGGCAAAATCATGTTTTCTAAGCCTACTTGAGGGAGGCAAAATCCGCATTTTAGCCTACTTGCGAGTAACACCATCAAACCATTTTCAAATAAACAAACATGAGATGTTTTGTTCCAACTTAGGCGATCTAGTCTATACTTGTATGCTGCGCACATCACATAGTAATTCTAGGCTAATACACCGGAATAAGAACACATGTGTTTTCAAAAACAAGATATCATGTTTAGTAATGGCCGATCTTTGATCGGGCGAGCGGGGGTGCTCATAGCTGACCTTCCCCAATCGTACCCAGGTTCCCGAGCCGAGGCAACTTTGGTGATGACGGACACGTGGCCTTAGGCAAACGAGTCAGGGTTTCCTAAATTTTCCCAAAAATAAAACATTTAGGTGGCGACTCTGTATCTAGCAAAGCAGTCCATGTTTGGCACTTCTTTCTAAAAAATCAGTTTTCCAAAACGATTTGCCAGATTTGGACTCTTTAGTGATTTATCAGTCTTGCATTGCACTTTGTGAGATCAGATTAAGAACCGTGACATTTGAGTCCGAGCTGTAGTGAGCCCAATGAACAGAACGAGGGGATTCTCCTCGGGACGTTCGGGGACGTCTACACATATTATCAAAAACAAGTGCATACAAAAAATAATGAATGAACCATTGTAACATATTCCTAAAAAAAAATGTACGAATCCTCAATCCATATTAAAACATCCAAAATTTGTGTTCAACGTCATACTGTACCATTAAAAAACTAATTAACCGTGAATTTAGACCAAAAAAAACAATGATACACCCATTTGGCACCATTGGAAGATTGTTTCAATTGTCAATTGGTAGCAACAAATGACCTTTTTTTATCATTCACAAATGACTTTACCATACCGGCTCGTATCGTTTTGCAGCTCTCCCCTCCCATTGACTTGTCCACATCTAGGTAATGCACGAGTTGCTTCATAATGAAGCATACTATAATTCCACAATTAGTCTTGTTAGAAATATTTAAGACATTAGTAACAATGTCAAAACGAACCACGTGCAATGTATAAAAACATGAATGACATACATTGCAAACAAACATAATTCACACTAACGAGTCTGCTTTTTGTTATGGACAATAATTAACCACTAAAAGTTCCTTCACCAAATCTTGCGTTTCAACTACGCCAACCTTCAGTCTCTGCTTTATGTAATCCTCAAAGCATCTCTTTTATGTTATTGTCAAATTTATATTACCAAGTAATTAGTGTTCTTGTCAAAAATAAAATACAAAGACTAGTGCAATTAACTAATTTACGTTTACTAACCAACAACCATGCTTCCCAGTAATGTTTGTCTTTCCTCCCACGTCTTGGTTTCATTGGGTTTTAATGCATCCAAAACCTCTCCTCAGTGTCATAAACCATTAGTGTCCAATGGTTATCTAAGTGGATTGAGAACTGAATATATCTGGCTTTGAGGGCATGAAGGGGCACGCACGGCCAAGTACCTGTCACGTACATCTTCGCCCACATCTCTAATCGTAGGCTACACACATTCAATTTTGTGTTCATTAGCACAAATACAAAATGACTAAAAACAATTTATCAAACGCCACATCTTACCAAACATAACATGCTGAAAATGTATGATTTTTCCTCATTCGTGGATGTAGGTGACTTTATTTGCTGCTCGTACATCAGCATTTTCGGGTATGCATCAATTACCTACGTGCACAAATAAAACATCTATGATTTTGCTTCCCTCGTATACATTTACGTAAATTACATACGCATATTAAGAAGCTTCAGAAGTTTGAAGAATAATTAGGGATACCATGCTTATATTGCCTCGTAACGTCAGCCCTTTAACGATTGCCCGTATGTCATTGAAAGACACATAATTGGAACCATTCTGCCCAGTCTAAACTTGCACACTAACAATTAAACAAGACATTGTTGAACACTAAATTCATGTACAAATGCGTAATAGTAAGTTTGGAAACCTACCTATCCCCCCCTTTCTCGTACGCTTCTTTAGGCTTGTCTTTCTCTTATGTTGAAAATAACTTCCAAATCGGCAAACGATTAGTCAAGTCGAATCGAGAAAATGTCCTCTCCAGCTCTGCAAGGTCATTAACCTCTTTAATCTCATTGTGCATTATTTGCTTATCGGCACACTCACCCATATTGACTACACCACCATTAGATGGTTTCATCAACCTCTCCAAAACCAATGGCAGCTTGTGCTCCTTCCTATTTTTATTTTTAATGTTTCTCACCAACGAATTCTGCAATGCAGTTGTTGTTCCAATATTTTGACTTATCGCAGGCATTATATCTACATCACACGCTCCATGCCCAATGTCGTGGGTTGGGGTCACATGAGTATCCACCCATCGTAACTCTGATTTCTAATTCACGTCAGATGGAGACGACATCGACAATGGCATAATGTCAAGTATGTTTGTCTCATAATGGTACATGTTCAGATGACTTTGCTTCATCTCCTATACACCAGCAGTTGCTTGGGTATATTCATGCACTGCGTACTCCTCCAACTGATCCACAAGCTTCGCGTTTTTGTCGTTAAGCTCATCCACTAGCTGCTTCATCCTTTCTGTATCACAATCCTTCTGGTTATTGGTCAGTGTGTATTCATGTGCTAACTTCCTACATTTTTCTTCGTTTGATGCCCTCATTGTTGATAGTTGTGTCTCTAAAGCAAACATGACATCAGATTTACAGCAGAGTTCTATCTGAAGCACACCAATTTTAACCAATGCTTTCTGATATTCTCCAAACGTAGACGCACACTAACCACAATGACCATTACTATCAGCACCACCTCTGTTCACATCTCTTTCATGTTGTACATTTTGTTTTATGTTGTCCAGTCCATGGACACGAATACCATCAATTGAACCCAAAATGCTGCCATGTACAATTGTTCCACTAGTTGAGCCCATGTTCCTACCAACCCCATTGCGATATGAACATTCGGCATTTGCTCCAATTTCCTTAACGTCTTTTGCCTTCGTGATGGTCCATTCAGAATGACTCATGTGCAACTCTCCTACCACAATTTGCAAAAAAAATAAAAAATCACAAATCACAAATAGAAATTGTCACATCTCATATTTACACTAATAGTACACATTCATACTTCAACATCATGCGGCTAATCGAATGTCCACTGCTCTTATCTTTGCGAGCAACTTGCTGATATTCCATTTCATAAATTTCGAAAATCCATCTCCATGATTAGCTTTGATCAAGTCGGTGTGCTCACATATCCAAAACTCTGCAACCATGGGTAAAAAAAATAAATTGTCAAATTTATTCGAAACAAATACACATACCAAAGCTACCAAACAAAATCATAATTATAATGGGGGAATAATAAAAATACAGAGCGCTTACAAGCAGGGCAGTTACACATCCAGTAACTTTCTCAGGCTTAGAGTAGAATCCCTTAATTAACTTCATCCATGTTGCGCATATTGCTCCCACCCAATCATATGCTTTCATGTTCTCTAGATCCTCAACAACCCGGACAAGCCCCTTTCCCACGGTCTCGCACGAAAGTGGCAAAGAATAACTTTCCACATAAGTACAAACACAGTAACTTTGCAACATCCTAGTGGTCCTAACTAGTGTTCCCGATTAATGCATCTATTAATAATTCCTTAATGGTCTTCAAGTTTATACGTGCTATGTTGGGACACCTTTATTGAATGAAGTCAGTCGGAAGTCTTGGCCCATGTGTTACATCTAAACTCTTCTTGCCACCATAGATTCCAAATATTAGTTGCATATCGATACTCGTTAACTCAATGTATTTACCACCAATCATGAAAGCAGACCTTTCTGAAACAAATATTTGAATGATCCTCATTACAATGTCATCGCATTTTTGGAATTCATGTTGATTTAGCTCAGTTTTTCGCATTGCATCAAACATAAGCCAAAACGGTGTTTTTTGGAGATAATGCAAATGTTCATCTTTCAGATTTGACGCTGCCACAAGCTTCATAATTCCAACAATGTTGGAACGATAGCAGAATCTGGGTGGTTTGGTCAGTGGTTGTTGAGGTTTATATTTGACCTTCTTTCCTTTTTGAACACTGCTTTACCCTACTGCGTTCACATTCCCTGACAAAGTTAGACACCGTCGTCTTTTACCAGATGTAGTCCCTTCACTGATGTTTACTTTCGCCTTGGACCCTTTTGCGGTGTAGCTTTAATTGTACCTCCTGATAAACATGCCCCAAACATTTCACATTTTGTATACAAACAAGTGGCCAGTAATAACTAATGTGAATATGTAAATTAATAGCAATATGTGACAAGATGAGTTAATATGTTTCTCGTGAATATTAAAATGTAATACGATAAGATGTGGTTGTATATGTATTCAATTCACACACATTCACATACGCACACCCTACATTAACATTCTAATTGGATGACAATACAACATTTCAAGACCAAAACATTCACTAAGTATGCCTGAAGAACTGTTTTTACTTCATTCAATAAACGTCAAAATTAATTATAACATTTTTGCGTGTCATTACGCTTCACTCGTGTTAGATTAACATGCTTTTTCTGAATAGACACAATTTAATTCACATCATTCTTTAATATGAATGTACTTATAAATCATGTAAGCATAATCCAAATGATACAATACCATTGTGATTCAAAGCACCACAACACTGTTGGTTTATTACAAAAAATTAAAAAATGACAAACATATGTTTATGGAGGTTAACGTCTTTAGCCCAAAACACAACATATAGCATAATGTGGCGCATATCATTTTATCAACTAATGTGACAATAAAAGCCATAATGTGAAGTGAGACAATTTCTGTATAACACACCTCGAACACGAATGTGACAACATTTAATGGACATGTGCATGTGCAACTTTGTGAATGTGTCGTTGTGTGAGACAATGCGACATATTCAAATTCAAACACGAACCAATTCTACCCAACACAAACCACAACCCGTAGGCGTATTATTCGTCTCATATAACACAAATTTATGATGATATGGAAATTACTCCATCAAATATTTCATAAATTAACACATAACTATGCACACGTTTACAAAAATCATAGTAGAGTACGCAACGTAAACGTCAATAATGGGAGACATGCCAATTTGCTTAATAATGTCAAAATATAAACAAAACTAACCTACGTGAATATTGATGTACAACAAACTACAAACATGAACGTGATAACTTAAAATGTGTAAGTGAAACCACAACCACATCCCGATGTCGTGTTATGCGCATTATTCGACTAACTATGACAATCAATTACTATTGTCCTAAATATTCACTTGCACATTCACAGTTCAAACATGTAATACTCTCCCCGCGAAATACAATTGACATTATAACGAAACTTACCTTCACACAATTCACAAATTAAGAAGTAATTATGCACCCACATACCCAGACATGCTGATAAATGTGACCGTGAAGTACTCAACGTAACCATGAATAATGTCACGCATGCCGATTAATGCAATAATGTAAACAAAAATGTGCTACGTGAATCTTGACAACCAAACCACTACGAACACGAACGTGACATCTTCAAATGGTGACATGAAACCACAACCACACTCCCAAATCATGTTACTTGCATTGTTTGACTCCCTGTGACAATGTACAAACAGTGTCCCTCGAATATCTAGGCACATTCACAAACCTTAAAGTACATCAAAATAAGACGTGGCACCAGCTACGCTCTACAACTTACTTTTTTTACTGAATGTAAATAACTAAACGACACTGTACCACAACGTGGCACTATACACATAGTCCAACTTACATTTGCTGCCACTCATATTAAACATCAATTCACCATTGGGTCACAATCGCATTCAAAAAATGTACAACACATAACACAAGGACGTGGCACCATTCACATCCAACAACTTATTTTTTTAAGTTAATGCGCACAACCAAACGACATCGTACCATAACGTGAACCCTCCAAAAACAGTCTACCAAACACGATACTTTGCATGGTTCAAAAAAAAAAAAAAAAAAAAAAAAAAGCCAACAGACCACGTACCAGGCAATACAACAATGAATCAAGTACGAAACACCCATATTGGACAACTCGCCGAACCCCCATCCTACAACACCAACAACTAAGTCACATAACACACAATCGACAACCGCCACATATATATTATCTTCAAATCGAGAACTATAAAATTCTTTATTCCTCATAAAACTCACAAAACATACAACTACCGTTACATATTATGATTGAAGTTAACCAAAATAATCAAAAACCCCATATTCACATAAACCATAGTTCTAGGTTGTTAATCAAAATCAAATAAATAAACATTGCAAAACAAGGGGCAAGCCATACTTACGTTTTGGAGCCATCATTCCTCCTCGTTCACCGGAAACGATATTTCGTTAGCACCTTCTCGTCGAACGTAACGGTCGAATCGCGCCCTTTTTCCTCTTGGTGGTGGGTTTTGAAATGTTCTCAAATGAATCAGTCGTTCACATTAGAATAGAGCTACAAAACATATCTAATTTTTTTTGTTTCCTAAAATTTTGCCTAAATGAATTTGCAATTTCCACATATCACGTGTATTTTGAATTTCAAATTCACATCCATATGAATATGATCTATGGTAACATTCAATTTCTTATATATGGTTTTGGTATTATTTATGATATTAACAATTACTATTAAGGGTAAATGTGTCAACTAACTTCCCACAGGACATATGAGAATATAAGTTTTTACTTAGGACCATATGTAACATAAGTCTCCTAAATAGGATTTATAAATAAGTTTCCCTAAAAGAAAATGATATAATTTTATCTTTTCTGAGTCATAATTAAAATTAAAAAAAAATTATAACCAAATACAAAAAAAAAAAATCATAACTAAAGATCTCAAAATAATGTTAAAACTAAAGAAAAAAAATTAGTCGTTAAAGAAGAAAATTACTTAATTAATTATATATATGGTATGAAGTGTGTATAATATAATTCTCCCCGATTCCAACCCATTATTTTTGAGATTTTCCATAAAAAAAAAAAAAAAAAAAAATTGAAATCCATAACTTTTAGGATAAATTACATGCACAAGGTTTTTTTTTTTAAAAAAAAGAAGTGCTTTGAGTGTCTTGTTAGGTCTCCGTGGCCTATCACGAAGCACATATCAATGGTTCGAACTGTTTAATGTGTACGGCTCGTTGAGTACTTCATCCTTGTAAAAAATCACTTTCAATGTGTGGGCCTATCACATTTGTGTTAACAATTTATTTTTAAAATCATAATTACCGTTAACACAAATTTAATCTGATCAAGTAGTTATCGGTATCTAATCAACTTGATTTTTTGTAAAGTTGAAGTACTCAATGAATCCTACATATTACATAGTTCAGATCATTGACGTGGACTCTATCGTGGCCCTACAGAGCCCAACAATACATTCTAGTTTGATTTCATATTAGAGACAGGCTTGGGCTCAAAAAAAGGGAAAATTACACGTTAGAGGGGTTTTCAAAAAATATTTATCGAATAATGAAATTTTTTATAAATTTAATTTTTATTGTTTATAATGTTTATTAGTGAGTTGAATTTTTTTATAAAAAAATAAATAAATAAATAGACTGAGGTGTAAATTTTCCTAAAAAAATACAATTATTCACACTGAAATAAATAAAAATAAATATATATCTTAATAAAAATAATATGATAGCATTAATTTTTTCATTTATACACGACTAAAGACTTATTAATAAAAAATACTTTAAATGTTATATTAATTAAATTTTAAAAAAATTAAGATAATTATTTTAAATATATAAAAATTAGAAAAAAATTAATAAAATATCTCTTTCTAACTTTGTATAGTAGGAGAGGTTTAAGATATTTTTTTTATTAGCTAAGATCTCTCGATGAAATCATACTAGAGAAATTTTGAAATTTCTTTGTGATCATATTAGCAAAATTTCTTTGTGAAAATTGCAATTTCTTTGTGTCGAGACCGGTAGGACGAAATTTCTATAAGTCAAATTTTCTTTGTGAAAATATTAAGAAAACTTAACTACTATGAAAATATCGTATATCCTTTATCTTATAAAATCTTAATATCATGAACCTTAAAAATAAATTCCCTAAAAATTATTGTATTTTTTCAAATATTATTTACCCTAATTTTTAATATTTATCAAACTCATCAATTTTTTTAACAATTATATTAACAAAATTTTTAAAATATACTAAAAAAAGGGTGAATTACACTAATAGTCCCTATAGTTTGGAACTTGTGTCATTTTGGTCCCTGACTTTTCAATTGTGACATATTTGACTTTGAATTTTGAATCTTGTTCCAAATAAGGACAATTGAAAATATTATTAGATTTTTCAAGGGTAAAATCATCAATTTGATAAAATATAAACTAATTTGACAAAAATAAATGTCAAACAAATATTTTTGGATTTTTAAAAATTATTTTTACCTATTAAAAATAAAATTATGTAAAATTAGTAACTCTTTTAAACATTTATTTATTTTTTTTACCAAATTAATTTTTATTATGTATTTGGATGATGATCATGTAAAATTAATTTTAAAAAATTAATCATGTAATTTTTAGTAATTTTTATCAATTTTACATAATTTTATCATTGGTAGATAAAAATAATTTTTAAAAAATTAAAAATATTTTTTTGACATTTATTTTTGTCAAATTAGTTTATATTTTATTAAATTGACGATTTTGCCCTTAAAATTAAATAATGATAACTTCAATTGTCCTTATTTGAAACAAGATGTAAAATTCAGGGTCAAATGTGTCACAATTAAAAAATCAGAGATCAAAGTGACACAAACTCCAAACTAGATGGACTATTTGCGTAATTTATCTTAAAAAATATGAATAAATTACAAATACATCCTTCAAATTTACTTAAATTTTAAAAATTACAAATATTCTATTGTACAAAAATTTTATTTAACAAAATTAATTATAAAAAAATCTTAATTACTCTCCTATATAATAAAATTATTTAAATTATTAATTAAAATATATTTTTAATATTATTAATTAATTTAATAATTTATTAATAAAAATTTCTATTTATTATGAGTTTTCAAAATCAAATGAAACAATTTATATTTTAAATTAAATTTAAAAAAATATATTTATAATTTATCTAAAAAAATACAACCATGCTTCAGACCTCCACTGGGGTCAACCCCCTTGACCCCCAGTGAGGTGGCACCATCCCATTTGTTGAAAAAAAAAAAAAAAAATAGTTTTTTTTTTTGGGGCTAATCCTACTCCTATATCCATGACCCCCAGTGACTCCCACCGGAGTCTTATACTGTGTTTGGTTGAAGGATTTGAGGAGGGATTTGGAAATGGTAGGTGAAATGTGAAAAAAATATACCTACATTTCACATAGTTTCACAAACACAGCGTTAGGCATTTTTTTAAAAAATATTTACCGAACCAATTAACTTTCTACACACACAACGTGAATGTTAAAAACTCCGACATTCTAAGGGTTGGTTTGGTAAATTTAAAAAAAAAATTAATAAATTATTATTTTATTTAAGTCATATTATTTTTTTAATATATCACTTCAAATTTAACTTAAATTCAATCTATATTTTATAAAAAGTCAAAAAATATAATTATTTACATCATACTAAATAAATTTTTCAAAAATACCAAATTACTAATTTCATTAAATCTTAAATAAGTATAATGTTCAACATTATTATGAAATCCTCCACCCACCACCACCGGCGGAAACCACCAACAAGGCACCAAAATCAAACTCCAAAAAACAAAAAACACAAGAGATGAACCCACTCCAAACGATAATTCAGAACCTCTTGATCTTATCAGCCTTGACCACTGGATTAGCCTTGGATATGGCGTCTCTCTCCACCGCTTTGAAATCGAAATTACAATCGTGCTTCTCCGGGTACCTATGGCTCCCACAGAACGTCTCGCCGCACCGGCACCGGAACCCTAGCACTCCCACCTTCTTCTTACAGCTCCAGCACCTGTTCCCCGCCTTTGCCGGCGCTGCGACTATCACCGGCGATTCAACCGCCGATGACTCCGCAGAAACCTCATCAATCACCGTCTTGTTCTGGTTCTGATTCACGAGCTTGTCCATAACGGCTTTAGTCGAGTCTCTGTAGCACTTTGAGCAGAGATTCATTGTCGTCGCAGAGCCGAAGAAGCCACACCCGTTGGCGCAGAGCTTTGGCTCTGATGGTTGGAAGCTCGTGTTGTTTCCTCCGGAACCCATCTCTCTCTCTCTCTCTCTCTCTCTCTCTCTCTTCCTTCGAAAAGATCAGAAAACTAGGGTTAGGGTTTCTAAATCGAATCTCTTTCTTGACCTCACAATAGCTTCTCAAATCTATGGAGGAAGATTGTATTGGAAGCGGTTGTTAAAAGGATTTTCCATCAATCGGTGATTTTTTTTATTTTTTTTTTAAATTATATTTTTTTTGAATTTTTTTTTATTATTATTTTTTTCCATCAATCGGTGATTAATATAAATTTATATAATGCTATGTTTCCGTATAAGGTCGGCAATGGGAATTTTTTATTTGACAAATCCTACCTGATAAGTACAACAATTTTATTTTTTTATTTTTTTTTTAGAGAGGGTGTTATTGAACTTTCGTAATTTGTTAAATTTTTTTTATTCGCATAAAAAATTATATTAAGTTGATATTATAGTATGAATGAGTTTTGATTCGGATAATTGATTCAGGCTTTGTGGTGGACTTACGGAACCCAACAATATTCTCTTCTTTTTTTATTTATTTTGATTTGGCCAGAAAATAAATAAGTTTGCAAATACAATAGGAAGATAAATATAATAAAAAAATCCCATAATATATATATTTATAAATTGACTTTTTTTTTTTTAATTCTTATAGCCCCTTATTATTTTGATAAGGATAGGGTAAAATTGTCTTTTTAATTCCATTATAAACATTGGAAAAAAAAAAATAAGATTAAATAAAATAGTTATTTAAAAATAAAAATAAAAAAAACCTCATTCGACAAGAACTCATAAGTTTACGTGGTAATTTTTGGTAGCCTTTAATTTATAAAAAATAAAAATAAAATATCATCGGATTTTGTCAAATCCATCTCCAAATAGTTAAAAAAAGAAAGGAATGGAACAAAATTGAAGAAAAAGAATAATGACGTTGGGGTTCTTTCATACCTAATTTTATCTTTAATAAATTTATGGTGATTAAAAAAAATAAAAATTCGAGAGGAGTTGGTGTATTTCGTGATAGAGCTTTTTGCAATATGTCTCTATCTCTCTAACCTAAATCCTTCTTTTTATTTTTTTTATTTTATAGATTGGCTCTAACCTAAACCTTGACCACATTATTTGAAAATCTTAAAACTTGATATGAATAGGTCTAACAATTATTCATTGTTGGTTGCATCACCTTCAACTCTTCAATTTAATATATTTTCAAATCACCTTCAACTCCAACCCAAAGTAAGTTTTCCCAATATATGTAGGCTTCGTTTGGAAAGTTGATTGATTTTTTAATTTTTTGACTTTTTTTATTATGCTTCGTTTTGCAAGAATTTTTTTGGCTATTTTAGCCACAAAAGAAAAAATAGGCTATTTTAACCACAACAAATAAAACATCACTTCCAATCCATAATCATTACACTTTTCTTTCACGAAAAAAAAAGGTCAAAAAATCCTTCCCAAACTAAGCTTTTTAGCCCAGGCAAAAATAGCCGAAAAAGTTAAAAAAGCTAAAAAGCCAACTCACTTCCCAAACGGAGACTATTTTAGCCTAGGCTAAAAAGTTTGACTTGGAAAGGACTTTTTGACTTTTTGACTTTTTTGATTTTTTTTTTTTTTTGTGAGAGAAGAGTGTAATGATTATGGGTTAGATGTGATGTTTTGTCTATTGTAACTAAAATAGTTTACTTTGTCTTTTGTGACTAAAATAGCTAAAAAAAACTCATAAACCATCTTTCCAAACGGAGCTATATTGTTTTGCATGCTACCCCCATAAAAGAGAGCCTTTTTTTTTTCTTTTTTCTTTTTTTTCATGTACATTTGGACTTAAATCTGGCTCACCTAAGTCCAAGCCCACGACCCCCAAAAAAAAGAAAAAGCCAAGCCAAGCCCAGCAATAAGGCATAACCATTATGAATCTAAAATAATTATTAAAAAAAAACAAGGCATTACCAGCATACTGTAAAAGAATCTACTAATAAATCATTTATATATGTGTGTGTTTGGGTAAAAAAATCCTACCACGCTATTATTGAGAGGAACTATACGAAACTTCAAGATGAATGTTGAGATCTACACTTGCAAAATTGAGATTATATATTTAATAAGATGAATATTGAAAGTTATAATTCAAAACTAGAACATGTATATTTTAAAAGAAGTGTACTATTTATATAAAAGTGTCTTGCTACCTTGTAGGCTTTCTTTTCTATGTAAAAATATAATTGCCTAGTAAATGTTCCTTATCTTGTGGTCCTCTTTCCCTAATTTGATTGGATTTGATTTTATTTAATTAATTTTCTTATGACATTGGGATTACTCAAGTCATATACTGAATTGAAATTTAATTTTTATCATAATCTGAGTTATTATTATCTTGTCACATAATACTTGCATCTCAAATCATATCACATAATCAAACTTCTAAATTTGTATAAACCTACTTCAATATACATCCCATTAGTTATCTACACATAAATTGGTATAGATGCTCGAAAATTACTACATTAATCATGTATACACCGGTGCATGCACCAGAATTGTTTCCAATGTATTCATAATTTTACAAGTAGAAAAGAGCATACCTGATTTCCACTATCAAAATTGCCACCATGATTATGATTTTAATGGGCAATAGTGATAAATGATATGACGGTGACGGTAACGGTAACGGTAACTGTAACGGTGATCATAGTCATAAGTAAAAGAGTTTCTATTTTCACTTTTATGATTTAAAAAAATTTGGATTGCCTCTAGTTTAATTAAGAAAGATTGTTTGAGTTTGTAAAATTTACTATTGATTGCGTCTGGATAATTTGAATTACTCATTTTGTAATATTCTTCTTATATATCATTTATAATAAAAAAAATTAAATTGATTTAATATTTGTAATTTATTTAATTGATTATATTTTTATTAAAAAATTGAATAGTCTATTTTAATAATATATTTATTATCTATTTTTTAAAGATAAATATAATAAATTAAATAAATTATAATTATTAAATTAATTTAATTTTTTGTGTAATAATATATATACCAAAAATCCTTCAAAATATATAAAGTGAAATAATATGGCGTGCAAAAATAGAAACTCTCGATGGTGAAAAAGAAGAAGAAAGTGGGTCCAATACAAATTGCAATCGAGTACCACTGCAGCATTGTACAATATAGATAAGATACGTATAAATGAAGTTGGTACGTGGAAAGTTAACATTTTAAATTGGGGATAAATTATAAATATATTTTTTTTTTTATGTTTGTATAAAGTATATATTGTTTTTTGTGATTTTGAAAATTATAAATATTCTCTTGTTATAATTTTTTATTTTACAGAATTAACTAAAAAAATAAAATTCATAATTGTTTTCTAATACAATAATAATATTACTTAAATTATTAATTAAAACATATTTCTAATATCATTAAAAATTGTTAATTGATTTCATGATTTATTAATAAAAGATGTAAATTGTTACGAAATTAGAAACCTCAAGAGATGGAATGTAATTTTCAAAACTGCAGAAATGATTTGTATTTTAATCAAACCTCATGGAGTGTATTTGTAATTTACCTTTTAGTAGGCTATTTTAGTTTTTATGATAAATTACAAACACATTCCCTGAGGTTTACTTAAATTACAAATTACTTTATATAGTTTTAGAAATTACATTATGCCTCCTAAGGTTTTTAACTTCATAACAAATAAGTCATTTTATTAATAAATCATCAAGTTAATTAACAATTTTTAATAATGTTAAAATTTTATTTCAATTAATAATTCAGATAATTTTATTATTATATAGGTGAACAGTTAGAAATCTCACTTTTTTAATTAATTCTGTTAAATAAAAAATTTTAGCAAGGAGATATTTGTAATGTTTCAAACCACATGGGGCAATTTATATTTTAAGCAAACCTCAGGGGGTGTATTTGTAATTTATTTTAGTTTTTAACTATTTTAGTAGGTTAAAATTTTTGTGTTTAGAAAGATTTTTGTAATTG
The DNA here is from genome assembly GCA_025200525.1 of Camellia lanceoleosa. Taxonomy (NCBI): domain Eukaryota; kingdom Viridiplantae; phylum Streptophyta; class Magnoliopsida; order Ericales; family Theaceae; genus Camellia; species Camellia lanceoleosa. The sequence goes on from CM045769.1 coordinate 164,171,616, forward strand.
AATATGATATTTGTGAAAGAAAAAGTAAAATAATTATAGATTTAATGTGATATTTTATCTTATTAACTATTTTAACTTATTTTATCTTTTTGTAGATTTTAATCTTAAAAAAACTAAAGGCCTGTTTGGTAACGTTTACGTTTTCAGTTTATATTTACAAAAATTTTATAAACTGATTTTTGTTTATTTTTTGTTTATTTTTAAAAAAACATAAACTATAAACGCATTTGATTTAGAAAAAATGTTCAAAAAAAATTAAAAATATAAAAAAGAGTGAGAAATGGCAAGTGGTGGTGGGTGGTGACGAGTGGTAGCGGCGGAAGACAGTAGTGGAAAATGATGGCGGGTGGTGGTGGCGAAAGACGGTGGTGGAAAATGATGGTAGGTGGTGGGTGATGGTGGCAGAAGACGGTGGTGGAAAGTGGTGGCAAGTGGCGGATGGGTGGGTGGTGATGGCGGAAGACGGTGGTAGAAAGTGGTGGCAAGTGGTTGGTGGGTGGGTGGGTGGTGGTAGCGGAAGAGCAGTGGTGGAAGCGGTGTGGTGAGTGGATGGTGGTGGCAGGTGGGTGGTGGTTGCAGGTAGGTGGGTGGTGGTGGTGGTGGGTGATAGTGGTGGTGATGGTGGCGGGTAGTAGGTCGTGGTGGGTGGTTGGTAGTGGTGGCGGGTTCTTTAGTGGGTAATGGTGGTAGTAGTAATAGTGGTAGTGGTAGTGGTAGCAGTGGTGATGGGTGGTGGTGGTGGGGTGGTGGTGGTGGGTGGTGGTGGGTAATGGTGGTGGTGGTGGTGGTGGTGGAGTGGCGATGGCGGGTGGGTGGTGGTGGTGGTGGTAGCGGGCGGTGGGTGGTGGTGGCGGGTGGGTGACAGGTGAATAGTGGGTGGTGGTAGTAATTGTAGTGGTGGTGGTGGTGGCAAGGAGTAGGTGGTGGTGGCGAGTGGGTGGCAGGTGGGTGGTGGTGGTAATGGTGGCGAGTGGGTGGCAGATGGGTGATGATGGCTGATGGGTAGCTGGTGGGTAGTGAGTGGTGGTGGCAGGTGGTGGTGAGGAGTGGGTGGTAGATGGTGGTGGCAGAAGACGGTGGTAGAAAATGGTGACCGTGGTGGCTAGTGTTGGGTGGTAAAAAAAAAAAACCTCAAAATTCAAAACGGAAACACATTTTTTGAGTTTATATTTTTTGGCCAAATTTATAAACTGAGACCACTGATTTATAAATTGAAAACGTAAGTGTTATCAAACGACACCTAAACTTTCCTGCCAAACACCCCAATATGGTTTTGGATTTATTATTAAGGCTTTTTCTTTGGGAAGCTAAGTTTGGAGGTTTTTTTTTTTTTTTTTTTTTTTGGCTATTTTAATCAAAAAAATAAAATAGATATTTTAATTTAATAAGATAAAATATCACATCAAACTCATAATCATTATATTCCTCCTCTCATAAAAAAATTTAAAAAGTTAAAAAAGTCAAAAATTCTTTCAAACGAAATTTTTTAACCCTAAATTAAAATAATTAAAAAACCTAAAATGTCAACCTACTTTATTTACATACATATATATATATATATATTGCATGGTCCACCATGATTGATATATGCATGCGATCAGCTTCCTTCACAGTACAATGACATGGCAGAAGAAGAAGAGCTATCCATGCTCAGTGAACAAGTACACTTGAAGAAGTTTGGAGTAGACAAAAAAAACAAAATAATAGTATAAATGAGTTAAAAGTTATTTTTTAATTTATTTTTCTCTCTCATAAAAAGGGTTAAAAAAAATTAAAAATAATTTTTAACCACCTTCTTAAAATACTCTAATATGAGCTCATTTCATTTTTTTTGTTCACTATTTGGAAAATTATATTATACACTTTTTATATCATATGTGTTATTCTTATGTTTTTTTTTTTGAGAAATTACAAAAACAATCTCAAGGTTTCGCATATTTTTCAAATTAAATCCCATAGTTTTAATTTTGACAAATTAAACCCTATAGTTTCTTCCGTGTTTCAATGTGAACCCTTCGTCTATATCCGTTTGATTGAACTAAGAGAATCTAGGCAAAATTCTCAGATTCAAGCATACATCTTCAAACACTTGTATCCCCCTTGTTGTAACTTTATTTCACCTCATTTTTGTGTCGTTGGATTCACCTTATTGCCTAATTTTTATTCCATCCCTTATACGTTTTGTTCCACCTCTTCGAAAGTTAGAAAAAAATAAGAGTTTTTTCTCTTAAGAGAATTTTCAGATTTAAACGTACATGTTCAAGTACTTGTAACTCCTTTGTCGTAACTCCGTTTTATCTCATTTTTGTTTCTTTGGATTCACTTCATGGCCTAGTTTTCGTTCCACCCCTCATAAGCCTCATTCCACCTCTTTTTGAATATTGTTGGAGTTCCAAAAGTTGGCTAAAAATAAGATTTTTTTTTCTTTGGATAAAATTTTCATATTCAAATCCATATATTCAAGCACTTGTATCTCCCTCATCATAACTCCATTTTACCTCATTTTTACTTTGTTGGATTCATCTCATGGCCTAATTTTCATTTCACCCCTCATGCGTCTTATTCCACCTCTTTTCATATGTCATTAAAGCTCCAAAAGTTGGCAAAAATAAATATTTTTTTTTCCCCTCCTCTATTTTCTATCTCCATGCTTCTTCCTTCCTACTTGCTTTCCACAATTATTTTCTTTTTTCCTTTTCCTTCATGGCCCTTCCACCGAGCTCGTGGTGGCTACCGAACCTCCGACGATGGCGATGTTGTCGAGTATGAATGTATATAACTTACAAGAACGGAAAGAAACATAAGAGTAGGGGAAGGGCTATGAAGGAAGAGGAAAGAGAAAATAATTGTGGAAAGGAATGAGGAAGGAAAAAGTACAGAGATGTAAGATAGACGAAGAAAGAAAGAAAAAAATATATATTTTTGGCCAACTTTCGAAGCTCCGACAATATAGAAAAAGCGGTGGAATAAGGCTTATGAGAAATGTAACGAAAACTAGGCCATGAGGTGAATCCAAAGACGCAAAAATGAGGTAAAACAGAATTACGACGAAGGAAATATAAGTGCTTGAACATGTGTGTTTAAATCTAAAAATTCTCCTAAGAGAGAAAAATCTTATTTTTTTCCAACTTTCGGAGTTCCAACGGCATACAAAAAGATGTGGAACAAGGCTTATGAGGGATGTAATAAAAACTAGGCAATGAGGTGAATCCAATGATGCAAAAATGAGACGAAACGGAGTTACGATGAAGGAGATACAAGTGTTTGAACATGTGTGTTGAATTTGAGAATTTTGCCTAGATTTCATTAGTTCAATCAAACAAATATAAACGGAGGGTTCACATTGAAACACATAATAAACTCCAAGATTTAATTTGTCAAAATTGAAGCTATGGGATTTAATTTGAAAAAAGCCTGGGTTTTTTTTTTTTTTTTTTGTAATTTCCCCTTTTTTTTTAGTTATAGTTAAATTTTTTTTAATTATGACATTATTTTGAAATATTTAGTTATAATTTTTTTATATTTAATTATAATTTTTTTCTTTTAATTATGACTTGAAGAGTATATTCTCATTTTGGGTTGGTTTGTGAATTGGTTTTTTAAGTGAATTTTTTTATGTTTTTTATGAAAAAGATGGGTAAGAAAATAAAAATAATAGATTGACTTTTTGTATTAATTTTTTTGCTTTCTATTTATTTTTTACATTTTTTTTGTAAAAAGATTGGGGTATTTGAGTTTTGCGGGCAAATTTTTGTTTTTAAACTTAATTATTTTAACAATATAATTTTATATTTTATTATAAATTTGACAGTTTTGACCTACTGATCACGAGAAATTATATTTTACCTCAGGGACAAATCCATATAGTACTCCAATTTAAGTTTGATTGATAAAAATAGTAAACCTCACCACTTCTGTCTCTTATAAGGAGACAAATGGACAAGTGTCCAATCCTCAGTAGTGTGGAGCAATGTTCCAAGATCGCTAAGTAACTTCTCACTTATCACTAAATTTTATCCTACCCGATCAATGTGCTCTTAAACCATTTATATTAAAATCAGATTGGAACAAATATCAGGACAAAAAATTTGCCATCCCTTTCGGCTTCCCAAACAAGGCGGAAAGTCTTTCTCTCATTGCAAATTGTAATAGTAGTAGTTGAAGTAGTAAAAGATGAAATAAGTGAAGGTCTGAGTGGTTCTCTGGCCCATTTCAATATGGCATCATTATCTTCCACATATATGCACCAAACTGCTTATATATATAGGTCGAACTGGGGAAATAAGTATGTTTAATAAGAGCCATATAATACATATATATATATATATATATATTATTCATATTAACAAATGTGGTTTTGTTTTGAGAACCATACAATATATATATAATTCATATAACATGCCTACATAAAAATACTTTAATCTGTTATTTAGGTATGTTGTATTGACATTCAGCACTAATTTGTTACAAAACCTATTCCATGGCTGTGATCTATGAGGGTTTTTTTTTTTTAATAATACATGTATACACATCTTTTCTGAGTTTCAAACTTATTAATAATATATTTCTCGTCTTTGATAGTGGCTTACAAAATCCTTTTCTTTCATTAATTGTTTCAAATCAATTGTTTAAAGTAAGAGTAGTTTTAAGAAATTGGTTAAAACTTGATTGTTTTTAAATTAAAAAAAATGTGCAAAAAAATAAAAAGATGACGTGACCAAAACAAGTTAAAAGCCAAAATTAGACTTTTAGCCATATTCCTAAAATAACACTATAGTCACCCACTTGTCAAGTGAATAAAATTTTATAACTTGAGAGTTCCTTTTTGCGCACCATATACATTTTCAATTCACACCATTTTCTTGTTCCGATATTAATTATCGAACAAAAATCAATTATTTAGATACCCAATATGATTCCTGTCATATGTTATGGGCAAATTATCAATCTCATTGGATGCTAATACTATTCTTTTAACTCTTTCATTTCCACCCTATTATTAGTTGACTTTTCATGAGTACTTTTTGACCTCTTTTCCTGCCCACTTCATTCACAGATGAAGAAAGTCTCTAATTTACTGAACCCATGCGTACTACATGTATATGATCATCATGTGAATGCAGACTATTAGTGAAGTTATTATGGAGAAATGGGTAAGAGTGACAACTTTTCAATTTATTAAGAAGGTAATGATAGTGAGTTTTAAAAATAGAAATCTAAAATCAACTCTACTGAGGTGTCAGTATAAAACATAAAAATAAAAAAATTAGCACACACATCATATCATAATAGAATCCAGTTCATTAGAGCTCATGTTTTAGAATTCTAAAACATTTTCTTTTATTAACATAGAATATTTATGATATTTTCTGCACTCGCATGAAAGGAAATAATGAAATTAGAAATGAAGATTCCGTGCATAAGACTCTCACTAAAAATAATATCCAAAGAGGACAACATGCGCGCAGCTTAACAGGTGAAAATTTATCCTTAAACTCTTATATTCCTAGTGAGTTGTACATATTGTAATCGACTGAAATAGTTGGATTAAAAAAAAGTTTTTAAGTTTGTTAATGGAATACAGAAATCATTTATTTCCAAAAATAACCTCAGGCTTGTAACTAATTAGTTGAAAAATGAATTTGTTTGTGTGAACAACAAAGAGATTCTGATTGGTGCAAGACAGTGAATTTCATATCTCAAAAATATAACGATCCTACCTAAATGTAGACCCTACTATTTTCTACTAATCACAAAAGTTTGTATTGTTGTGAATAAAATCGGAGTCAAATAAGTGATTATAGTAATGACTGTACATACATACAATTATTCTTTAATTTGTTTTATTTTTTTTAATTTACTAGGGACAAATATTTCAAAGGTGGTGGTGCTGATAATGTGCAATCAAATGCAGAGAGACTTGGAGAAGGGGTTTAAAGGGACTCTCAACATTAGATTTGACTCTTAGATATCTGTGTTCAAACCATGTATGATGAGTGTGATGTACCCAAAAAAAGGTGAATTGTGAGAGGGAAGAGTTGAAAATGGTCCACGAAGCCTGAAAGCTCAGAGAGAGCCTTCTAAATGGTCCACAAAAATGCCCATAGGAAGAAGAGAGCTAGGGCCCACTAAGTCACTTGTAAACTGAAATTAACACTTCTCTTGAAGTTTCAACCGTGCATGCAATTCTTCATTAAAAATTTAAAGAAAATACTATACATGAATAGAATTAATATCCCAACAGCAGTAATCCTATTATTCAATCTTACTACACTTAATCACACTCATTTAATCTAATAATCAGACATGATGTCACTGCAGCACCAGTTTGAGTCACTAGAATTCACCTTTCCACAAAATATATGAGAAAATTATATAATGACAATTTGTTTCTCATTGTAAAGAATTGTTAAGTCTAATGGTTCCTTCCTATCAACTTATAATTACCTCTCTTTTTGTTTAGGTAAAAAATGTGTTATAAAAAAAAATATATATATGGAATTTTTTTTTCAAATAATGTTTTCTATGTTTGGAGGTGGTGGCAGTGGGACAAAGGTGAAGGTGGTGGCGTCGTGGCAATGGTGTGGTGGTGATAATGTGGTGACATTGATAAAATTTTAATCTAGAAAACATTTTTCACCTTTTAAAAGTGGAGAAGATTTTCTGTCTAGATAGGCTTATCTTTTGTTAACCATAGAAACGTTTTCCATTAATTTTCATTTTCCATTATACCAAATGTCAAAAAGTATAAACAATGTTTTCCACCTAAACAAATGAAACATACATTGAAAGCTTCCTCTTCTTTACTTTTTATTAGATGGGGTCTTTTGTTTTTAACACATCTTCTGTCCAACAGTGACTTCCCACCAAAAAAAGATGAACTTGAGGACACCTATACATGTTCTTTTATAATCTATAGTTTGAAAAAAATTCAAAATCATTACTTACCACTATGAAAAGTTAAATGGACTAATAATGTGAACTATCACTGGTAGCTAGAAAACAATTCTACATGCAAATAATCAGCATTCAAAACCTTCTGTCTGTATTTCAATCAATATGAACTATCACTGGTAGCTAGAAAACAATTCTACATGCAAATAATCAGCATTCAAAACCTTCTGTCTGTATTTTTCAATCACATATGTTAGAACACTAAACCTCCATGCATATACACACACAAAACACACAAGTAGATTCAAATGTACATGGTCACAAATATATAGAAGTGAGAGACATAGCTTATGTGCCGGTCAGTCCTAGAAGAAAGCTAGTAGCCCACCATAGCTATAGGAAGCATGTGAACTTAGTGGGCTATGGTCAAGTTATGACTCAAGACTGTCTTTAAAAATACTTGAGAATAAGGGTTATTATTTGGCCCGGACCAAGCCCACCCGGTCAGATGGAATTTTACACTGCCCAAGTCCATACCAGGATGGCTTAGCCCGAACGAGGCTTGTAAAGCCTAGCTTCTACCCCTTGGCCCGTGGCCACTGGCCTAACCCACAAAACAAGCAAGAAATATGAAAATTTTAAAAAAAAGTGGAAAAATAAATAAATAAATAATAGACATGGATCATGGCCCGTTGGGCTAAGTTCACAGGCTAGCACATTGGCTCGTGAGAGGTGGTCTGACTCACGACCCCATTAAACAGGGCTTGGGCCTACGGTTTTGATCTGGAAATCGGCTTGGCATGTTAGACTAAAGCCCACCAAGCTTCAGCCCACGAGTGGGCTTGCGCGCCATTTTTGGGGCCCAATCCGGCCCAATACCGACCCTTACGTGAAAACTTGGTAAGGCTGAGGTCAATTACGAATGGACGATAATAGCCTCAACTTCTATGACAAATGGGCTTTCCATAGGCAATTAGGTAGGATATAGTAATACTTTTGACTTAGTTTCCCCTAAGAAAATGAGATCCTAAGAGTGCCAAACAATGTGAGGGGGGAAGATAGAAATAGAAGGATTATACCTTAATTTCCTTCTTCTTAGGCTTTTATTCATTGATACAGATGAAGTCACTGCCCTACATAATCATGAGTTCTGAAGCCATCATTACCAGTATTGAAACTTCTCTCTCTCTCTCTCTCTCTCTCTGTGAGGGCACCACCACATGGGTGCAGACCACAAACATAGATTGAAACACCAGCCAACTATTTATATATATCACAATCCACTCTAATTCAACTCAGTGGTTCCAAAGCACTTTCTTCTTCTTTTTCTTCTTCTTCTTCTTCTTCTTCTTCTTCTTCAAAAGTAGCTTGTAGGAAAATGTGTACCGGTTCCACAGAATGGATTAACCCACCTCATACGCTGTTTGCATATACACGAAGACAACGATCAAAGCGACCTAAAGTTCAAGTTCACAGACTTACCAGGTAGTTTCACAAACATAAAAGGTGATTTACTATATTGGTTCCATTTGTATTATTTCATTGAATTTGCTTATTTTGTTTAGGTCTCAATGCATGGAAGTGTTTTTTTTTTCGCAGGAGGAAAAGAAGATGTGAAGATCAGAAGGTTGGGAAGGACATGGAGGTAAAGAACTTGAAGCTGTATATGAGGAACTTAAGCATTTTGAAAGAGAATGAGAAGCTAAGGAAGCAAGCTAGCCTCCTACACGAAGAGAACCTTGCCTTGATGTCTGAGTTCCATAAGAAATTCACTCATTTCAACCGTCTCTCCACCACCCTTTTCCTCCTCCAGAACAATAAGAGTATCAAATTATGAGGATCACTTTGCCTCTCTCTCTCTCTCTCTCTATATATATATATATATATGTGAGTTGCATCCAATAGGGTTATGGGAAAATGGGCTTGTTGAATACTTTTTTATGTTGTTAATCTCTTATATGAGAAAATTTCATAAGAGAATCAATAATGGTTGCCATGCAATCTCATTCGACCTTCTAACTGACGCATATGGGTTTCATGTTTCTTTTTGTTTCTTTACATTTTTATTTTTTATTTTCACATGATATGTAAGATATATAAGATTTGGTTGTTGTGAAGTTACATGTTGATGAGTTTAAGGCAACCCATTTTGGTGTCGTCATGGCAATGAAATGATGAGGGTTTGAGTACTGTCTCAGAGAGAGAGAGAGAGAGAGAGAGAGAGAGAGAGTATTAAAGAAAATAAATAATACATTGAATATGTCGTATTACGTCGCTTCGGGAAGAGAATACATCGAATAATCCCAATGGAAATAATCAAAGAGAAGATAAACAAAGGTACAATGTGTGAGAAAGTAAGAGAACGGTAAAAATGGCAAGACTCAATGAAAAAGTTGCACGAGGCCTTGAATTGAAGATTTTAAGTTCTAACATTATTTAATTCCACACTGTATTTACATTCAGAGTGAATGCAGTAAGTACGGTACTTTGTGTGATTTTTTGTGAAATTTTTCTATACTTTAGCATTTTTGTATTTAATTTTCAGGACCATTCGGAAAACATAAAAGCTGACAAAAGAAACTTTGATCCATTTCCTCAAAAAAGACACAAAACATGTTTCATTAAAATCCTACAACACCACCACCCTTTTGAATTCGAAGCATGCATTTTTCTACATTATTATCTTTATCTAAAATGGCTGTGTTTATATACATACATTATGTAATTTGAAGATTGATAGCACACAATACACAATCACTCATGTTAGACCTAACAATTTCTCTATGGCCTACTTTGATGGACCAACACAACACACAAAGGTCTATTTTATTCTTAACCTAAAAACCCCAGCCTCCTAATCCGAAGGACCTACTTTCAGAGACTGGGCATGTTTGCTGCAGTTTATTCTAAGTTGTAAGCTGATAATATTTATAAGTAAAATCTAAAAGCACCCTTCCCCTAGTTTCATGATATTATTTTCAACTTTTCAATTTATTTAAGCAACTGTTATCACACAACAAACGGTTTGACACAAAATCCCAACATAAATTTAAAATTTTAAAAAAAAAAAAAAACCCATAACCAGACCGTTTAAGCTTCAACAAACACAGCTCTTTTCATGCATTTGATGGCTTAATTAGAAACCACCAACCTCATCTGAAAGCAAATGGGTGCATAATGTTTGAGACATTGAGTTTATATGGTCCACCAAATACCATTCATTATGCTTTCAAGATTTCATCGTACCAAATTGCAAGCAAACAATCTTAAACTAGTTTATTTATGATTTTCTGTTTTTTAGGGGAATGTTATTCACACTACCGTTTTAGTCTCTTGCACTTCCTTTTTTGTCATCTGTGAATTTTTACCTGTGTATTCCATTCAAAGAAGACACACACACAAAAAAAGTGTTAAGGGGTGGTTAAAGGAAGAGTGAATAACATTTCCCTGTTTTTATAGGGACTTCCCCAAATTTATTCTTTGTATCACAAATTCACAACTTTCTGGACAACACTAAGCAATTTCAAATTCAACTAGTTTGATCAGATACACCGACATCTTAGCAGTCAAAATAGCAATCATAGTTGGCATAAAAGGCCTAGAGAGGGAGATGCTATTGTTGAAATACATATAATAAAATCATTAAAATAATCAAAAAAACATAAAAGGGAGACCCAGAAAGTCTAAAGATGTGGTGATCTTATGATGATTTATCCAAACTTTTGAACAAATTGTATATTATTGCAACTAGGGAAGGTAAGGTCAAACCACTTTGTTGACAAACTCTCCAGCCATGAGAGAGAGAAGCCAGTGTCTCCACAGCTCAAAAATCTGCTTGCCCATCCAAATTTGTCCAATCAACCACAAGTGTAAGTGCCAGTTCATAGTATCAAACAAATCATTCTCCACCATGAATCAGGAAGCTTCGTGCTTGTTTCCCCTTTCCTACATTCACAAAATGTCATAATATTTTAAACTGGCACTATTGCCCGGTACTCAAGTATGATCGATGTTGGCCTTAAAACAAAACAAATCGCTTCTTACTTACCAGACTGAGAAACATGACCAGTGGAAAATTCAATCCACAAACAGAATGTAAGATAGGAAAGCTCTACGGATTCTTTGAGCTTCCACCTGATGATTTGTATATACGGAATGCAGCGAAGCACATGGTGGCATTACCTATAACTGTCAATGCTGCTTGAAGAGCCACCAATACCTACAACTCAATGAGAAACAGAGTCAAATGAGATGTCATGTATAGACATGGTAACACTTCATAGTGAACTGCATGATGAAAATTTGGATCATATACAGAGCAAGCATTATGCACTCAACAGATAATCTACAATACAGCTACTGTAATCTGAATTAAAGTGAGTGAGACAGATCCTAGTTAAAAGCCTAAAAATTATGGGTTCCCCTACCATGGCTGCCCAATGGATTAAAAAAATTGTTTTGAAGGGGTGGCAATTCCCAAGTCAACCTGCAGACCTGCTTCAAACCCATTAAAAAAGTGTTTGATGGCATTGGGCCTAACAGAATTACACCATATGCCCAAGTCAACTTGAATTTGGATACCGGGAATTGTAAGATATGTCCTAAGACATGTCCAGTCAATTAAAATTTCATGCAAGTTGAGGAAAATAGGAAATAGTTCCTCAAGCCCAAATCAACACAAACCCAACTCCGGTTCCGGTAAATGTATTGCAGCAATCCCCCCATACATACTATGCTACACGGACTCTTAAAAATAAATCAAATATTCATGTCGGACACCCGACACTTAGACAAGAATATATGAGATGTGTGTCAGATACTTTTCAACGGACACTTCTTATATATTTGTATTTAACACTATTATTGTATGTACATATTGTTATATAATTGTTGTAAATGTCTTTTTGACACTGTATGTTGCATGTAAAACTATTTTATCTCACATAATAGATTAAAAATATAAAAATATAATCTTTTTTTGCCGAGTCCACGTAACTTTAAATTTAAAATTTAATGAATCCAACCTCTAGATACACACCTGTACCCGACACCCATACTCGAGTCCATGTAACATACACCACCCTAAACAATTAAAAATTAATCCCACATCTATGTGTCAAAGAGAGCTACAAGAAGAAAAAAATCCCTTGAAAAGATTACAAAGCCTGGCCTCCGAGACTGATTGTGAGCTAGATTCCAAGGCAGGCAATAGTAAGCATAGATTCAGATTCTCTAATGTTGAAGTCAACATAGTAAACATCTAGCTGTTATAGATAAAAGCTTGCCAGCATCCCCTATAAGGGACTGTGGTAGGTTACTGAACAAGAATATACTTATATCACAAGTGTATCACTGAAATTTCAATTATTGATATACATTATTCCGTCCACCCTATAACGCACGAACACGATAGGGATAGGAATGGCAACGGGGCAGGGCGGGGCCGGAGATCAATCTCCCCGCTCCCGATCTCCGATGGTGAAAATTTTCCCCGTCCCCGACCTGGTTCCCTGGTCCCCGACAGGGAACCTATCACCGTCCCCGCCCCCGCCCCCTCCCCCTCCCCCTAACGGGGATCGGGTTTCCCCGACCTAGAAAATTCCCCGGTCCACACACAAAAAAAAAAAAAAAAAAAAAAAAAGTTCAACAAATCAACCCAAAAAATGGAGACCAACAACATCTCTGTGAGGTCAGTACTCAATACCACCAGATTCTATACATCAAATACATCAACAAATCAACAAAATCATCAATGAAGATTGGCTATACATCAACTACAAAAAAAAAAAAAATGGAGACAAAAAGATAGATGGAGATCAACACAACTCGTAAGATCTACAAGAAATCAAAAAAAAGAGAAATCAACGCAATAACTCGACGTAGACGGCAGTGATGGGAAAGGCGTCGGAGTCGCCGTTATGTTGTTGAGGAGGGAGATCGGCGAGATCGAAAACCCTAACAGCTCTCTCTTGCCGAAGACAGCAGAGGAGGAGGGAGATCGATAGCTACGTTGCCTCTGATCCACCGCCATACCACGGCGATGATGGCGGATTCACTGCTCACGAGGAGGTAACTATAGATCTGAACTATACTCAATAGATCTGGGTGAAGGATGGGCGAAATGGACTACGGGGAGGAGAGGAAAAGGCAACGAAGGACGGTGGTGAATGCAAGGAGAGGAGGAGGCTCAGACCATCTCTCACAGTCACAGAGAGTAAAGGGAATGGGAAGAACGAGAGAGAGAGAGAGAGAGAGAAAATGTTGAGATAGATAAACATCAAATGCTCAGTTTCTCTAATTTCTAAACATATACATATATACGGGGACTATGCGGTGCGGGGCGGGGCGGGGGGCACCTATCACCGTCCCCGGCCCAAAAATCATCGGGGATCTATTTTTCACTACCAGCCCCGATCCTATGGAAAATAATTTTTTGGCAAAACCCGGCTTATCAGGACAGGACGGTCCGGGTCTTCGTCGGGCCGAGTTCAAATTGCCATCCCTATATACGGATACGCAGACACACAAATTTTTAAAAAATGGGAGACACGACACATAGGGGACACGTTCAATATATATAATTTTATTGATTTATTATGTCTAAAATTGAAAAAAAAACAATCATTGGAAGGTAATTAAACATACAAAATAACACTAAAAAATTAACAAACACATTCAACAAATTAATTTTTTCCAACAAATAAAAATAATTAGAGCTATGTATGTTCAGGTTAAGCAAACAAGAATACCCCAAAAAAATAGAAAAAAAAAAAAGAGTATGAGGTATAAATAAATAAAAAAGTAGGATTTAAAAAAAAGAAGGCATTTTAATACAAAAATATCTTTAATTAGGGACTATAAAAAGAAAAGGAAAAAAAACAACAAAACAAAACAGACAGAGACGAGAGAGACGAAACAGGAGGGGGGAGAGAGAGAGAGAGAGACGAAAAATAGAGAGAGAAAGACGAACTGCAAGAGAGATGAAAAACAGAGAGAGAGAGAGAGAGAGAGAACCTTCGAAAACCATCGAACTAAAGAATGAAGAAGAAAAAAGAAACAAAGAAAGAAGAAAGGAAGAACGAACGAACGACATACCTTGAAGCCCTATATCAATCGACTAGTTCTTCACCCTCTTGGGCGTCAAAAGGTTCAGGTTTTTCTTCAACCTCTTTTCTCTTCTCTTTCTCTTTGTCGACATTAAGGTTTAGTTTAGGAAAGTAAAATTTTGTGGTTTTACACATTTTACCGCATTTACAAGTTTTGAAATTATATTTTGTACCTCATAAGTGTTCAAAACGTGTCCCGAACATGTCCCGAACATGTCCGACTGCAAAAAAATTCAAAAAAAAAAGGGGACACCTCCCATAGAGTATCCGACATGTATCGGACACTCATACGCTCCCTTCGGAGAGGTGTCCATGCTTCATAGCCTCCACCCCTCCATCCTCCCAGTAGTCCCTAAGAAGGAGGCAGTTGAAGGAATATTAGCAATCAAGTTTCCTTCGTTCCTCTTTTTATGAATCATTTTTGCAACTCCCCACTTCAGTGTATGTATTTTTTGAGGACTTTCCCACTACCAAAGATTTAAAAAGATTCTCTTATGTTAATATTGCTATCCAGTTTTCATAAGCTATTTATTTTGTTGTCACTAAAAGGTGCCGTAAGTTTTTCTGAATTTATTTAGAACATGTTTACCTAGCGACAACACAAGTTTCTGGAGTGATTATATCTATGTAGTGTGTTCAAGGTCATGACAATTGGTAATTTTATTTCCCAACCCCAAATTCAAAGGGTTTGAGAAGAACAGTTCCGTACTAAAAAGTAAGAGTAGAAGCATGCCACAGTTTAGTCTCCATTGGATGAGGGTCTGATGGGTGTAGACCTAACATTTGGCATAGGGGGTGTTTGGTAGGAAAGTTTTTAGCTTTTTTTAGGCTAAAATTCACAAAAAGACAAAATAGGCTAAAATAGCTAATAAGACAAAATGTCACATCAAACCCATAATCATTTTACTTTTTCTCTCACAAACATCACATCCAACTACAAAAAAATCCAATCATCTTCCAAAACACAAAAATTTTAATCTACTAAAATAGCCAAAAACTAAAATAACCTATTAAAATAGCAACTTCCCAAACACCCACATAATATGCACAAAGGGGCAGTCCCTAAGTTCGAACTCACAACCTGAAGGTTAATAGGCCGACTTTTAACCACCGAATCAGTGGCCCCCTAAACTGAGCCAAAGAAGTATTAGTAGTATTTGTGAACATTAGTGCATCTCACAATTGAATAGTAGGAGAATGCATAAGCTGTTTACAGGAGTTCGTGAACTTGAGCACCTCTTTTTCCCTCTTATTCTCTTGATAAGTAACATACAAACTTATAAAACTAACTCCAAAAGTGTTTCAAAGGAAGAATTAAACTTCCTAGATACCCACCTATATAAGAAACCCACTTTTTTATTCATTTGGTGAATTGATTCCCCAACATGAATAAGAACTGGATAACATGAATAAGATTGTGTCTCCCAATATAGACTGTATATAGGGATTGTTGATTCTTAAATTGTTTCAAAACATATATCAATAAATAAAAAGAAGAAGAAAAACATAGATGAAACTAGAGTAGGAGCAGTTTTCTGTTTCACCCAGAACACACGGATTTGTTCACTAGTGTTGATTTATGTGGACTAATATCTTCTAATAATTGTAGGCTTGGGTTTCCCCAACTCCACTAAGAAACTTCAATCTATTTCATGCAAACTACGTTCTGGCATGCTTAGGCCTTCATACCATAAATTTCTTTTTCAACTTCCTTTATTCTATTTGCTCGCTAGTGGAGCATAAAGATAACATAATTTTTTGGATATTAATAAGTGATAGCAATAAGACAGATGATGTGATGGTAGATAAGTTCGCCCACATGGCACATCCGTAACCAATACAAATTTGAGCAATCTATCCCAATTATAATTGTAAAACTTGTTCCAACATAATCCAATAACCGTAAGTCTTAAAAATGAAAATCAAGTCTTCCTACCTCAAGAGCCTCAGAGTTATAAAAGAAATGCCACGTGCATGCACAAAATGCCCCACCAAGCAAGGGTACCTAAAAAATGGAGGAAAAAAAAAAGTAATTATGTATGGATTAATTTTGTAAAGAAAGCTATACTTCAAAGGAAATACCACGAGCAAGGAACTATATTTCCCCAGTGACCAATAGTAAGACATCACTACATGGTTTATGGAAACTTAATAATTAAGCATCCAAGCTGTATATTCCATTGTCAAAAAAGAAATATATAATTTGAAATCAAAAATGCTTCGGACCCCCACTAGGGGTCGACCCCCAGTGAGGTGGCATGTCTGGATTGGGCAAAAAAAACACAGTTTTATTTTTTTTATTTTTTTTTTTGAGTTTCAACCAGTGGGGGCTCGCCACCTCACTGGGGGTCTGAATCACAGTTGATTTGAAATCTACATGAAATTTAAAAATTATAACTCTATTTGAAGTATAAATACTATAAAATGAAAAGATTTCCATATTGAAGAGGTAATATTTTTTGTTCAAAGTGATTTTACCAAGAGAAAGTCATCATTCACCACTACAGCACTGAGTAAGCTATATGCAATCCAGCCAAAAGGGATATCAGTTTTACAAAATCATCTCTCATAAAGGCCAGATTCTTAATGTCCCAGAAATTCCTTATTTCTGCTTGCACCAAGTGACTCAAATACTTGAAACGAATTAGGAGGAGGACAGGAATTTATTAGACAGACGTGGCATTGATTAGACAGAGGTAGCACATGGCAATGGAACCAGTATTTGCTTGGTTTTAGATGGCGGCCTACAGCAAGTGTTCTACAAATTGTCCCATAATAACTGATTGCAATTTACACACTTGAAAAAAAAAAAGTAACTTGCATTTAATAAGTTCACAGAAAATGTTTTTATTCATAAAATTTGATATTTCATTTATCTATTTACAAGTTGAATCAAACATCAGAGTAGGGAGGAAAACCCTAGTAAAAGGAACATTAGATATCATTATGGCAACCTTCAAAAAAAAATATTATCGTGCAAATTTTAAGCATAAGGTTTGAAATTTCATAGATTTGCAGAAATTCAGAATAAAGGAAACAAATGCAATCTTTCAGATATGGAAACTTTTAATTAATTTCTAATCGTGACAATATTTTAACAAAAATAATCCAATAACAGGAAACATTTGACCAGCTATTGGGCACTGAGAATTGCAGCTCACTAGAATGAAAGCCAAGAGCCTATTTGATATATATATATATATATATATTTTAAAATTCATACCGAATAATACAGGGAGGAAGTGGGAGAGGGTGAATGAGGGCAAATTGTCCCCTTTCAACCCACCTCCATCTGCCCATGGGAGGCAAGGGAGCAGGAGGGCAATATAACAAGGAGGGAAACAACAGGAATTGAAGAGATAGTGATTATGTGCCATTTTGGCAACCCGGTCAAAACGCCACATTTTTTGGTTGGGGAACAAAACGCCAAAGTGTGCAAAAAAGCTAAAAATGCCATTTGGGAAGCTCCAGCAAAAACGCACAAAATGCCAAAAATGCAACTTGACTATTTACAAAACTACCCTCAGCTTAGGTAAATTTCTTCAATTGGCTGAGGGTATTTTGGTCATTTTGTAGTGATGTGACACTTTTAAAAAATATTAAATCAAAAAGCAAAAAAGCCAGCTTTTTACCAACTTTCCAAATCACTATCGAAAAAGCCAAAAAACTTAGTAAAAAGTCAAAAGCCAGCTTTTTACCAACTTCCCAAAACAACCCTATATGTTCTTATATGTTTTATCTACAGGATCTTTTTAACATTTCAAGAAATGAAGAAATGGCAAGACAAACATCTCGTGATGATTTTTCACTGATAAATAATTCCTGTTTTTCATTTTGTAATGACTCCATTTCAAAGAATAAAGTTGTGGCATCGATGTTATGGAAATCCGTAGTGGAAAATATCCACTCAATGCTCAGCCACAGAATCCCTCCCTTGATAATATGATATGTAAATATATATGCACACAAAATGAATAATAAAAATAAAATAAATAAATAAATAAATAAATAAGAGAAGAAGAAAAAAGCACTATATCATTCATAATGTTGTAGCAGCTTAAAAATATATTTTGTAAACAAATAAATGCTAGAAGTTCCAATTGTGCGGTGCTATGCTTCTCATGACCAGTTCCCACAAATCATCAAAAACAAATGGTGACCACACTTTTTTTGTTTAAACATCTATACTATTACATAAAGCACACAACTAGTAACTCAAAGCTGTCACACTTTTTTGTTTTCCAAGATGCCCATAAAATTGTTAACCGCTAAAACTTCTAAACTGTCCTTCCTCATTCATCAAACCACCCAAAAGTTAAAATCTACAATTGCAAAGGCATCGCATTTGCACCCACCGAATCACAAAAACACAATAACAAGAAAAACCCAACAGGCAATAAGCATTAAAAAGTTCAATAAAACCTAAATCACTATTATTTAAAAATTAAAAAAAAAAAAGAAAAAAAAAAGAGAGAGATAAATAAATGCCTGTGAAGAAAAGGCAATTTCACTCACCATACCCCAAGAGAGCCCCTTCCATGATTCATGCCCAGATTTCTCCCCATATTGCCATACTAACGCCATTGCCGTAACCCTTTTCAAGTACAGAATTTAAAAATCAATTAAACAACTTCGGTGATGAGAGAGAGAGAGAGAGAGAGAGAGAGAGAGAGAGAGAGAGTTGTGACCATTCAACGACACTGGAGACATGGATGGCCCAGGTGGGCAAAGAGAGGGCATTTGGGGGTTCATAGAGTGGCAAAGAAGAAGAAGAACCCATCATCAATGGAAGCTCGGCAGCGGAGGCGGGTTCCACCACTAGGGTGAGGGCAAACCCAGCAGCACCCAAAAGAGAAGCAGCCATGGCTTGGTTGTCCTTGAATATACTGTAAATGATGGTTTTTGAGGAATGGGTTCGTTGAATTGGGTGAGAAACAATACCAATCTCACTGAATTTGTGAAGAGGAAAGGGTCTTTGAGAAGTCAGTAAGGTTGCTGCTGCCATGACTGTGAGTGAGGTGTGTCTGTGTGTCTGTGTGTCTGTGTGTGAAGCAATGACCCCCAATCAGTAACGATGAGCTCTAAATCCACCACTAGTCCGGCGGAAAATGAAATGAAAAAAGAAAAAGAAAAAAATGCACGGCACAGCAGTAAGTGAAACTCATATTATCACATATGGTTGGTTGGGGATGTTTTGAAACAAAGGTATTTTTTTAATTTATTAGCTTATATGGGTTGGGTTTGGATTGGGTTTAATGTGACATATTAAAAAGGTGATATAATTTAAATAAGATGATGTGACGTAAATAGGATAGTGATTTTTTGACTTTTTGTATTATTTAGTAGATGTCAAACTTAACCTTAATTATCGGTTTCAAGTATTATTGCTTAATAAATACACATCATAAATAAATAAATAAATAAATAAAGGATAAATTACATTGTCACTCTTGATATTTATGTTTATTACAATTTTTTCTCTCATCTTTTGAAAATTACATTATCTCCTTAAGGTTTAAAATTTTATTACAGATTACTCTCTTAATTAGTTGGTCGTTAAGTCAACTAATAGATTTTGCTGATGTCAGCAATTTAATTTTTTTAAATATCAATTTTGTCCTCACTAGATAAATTACATTTACACTCCTCATATTTTAGAAATTACAATCCCCTTTCCAAAGTTTAAAGTAACATTACTAATTGCCCTTTTGGTTAGTATTAGTTGAAAAAAAATTCATTGAAAAAAAATTAATTAGAAAAAAATTATTTGGTAAAAAAATTAATTGAAAAAAAAATTTGTTAATCAAAATTTTAAATTTCTATTTAAAAACCAACGTAAACTCATTTTTTAAATTTATATTTTTTCCTCAAATTTACAAACTGAGACAATCATTTTATAAACCAAAAAAATTATTAAACAAGTTTTTATGACAGTTTTTAAAATTTTTGTAAATATAAATTGAAAACTAAAAACGAAATGGTTACCAAATAAGCCTTAGATGGTAAAAATGTCATAAAATTAACAAATAATTAAATAAGTTACTAACATAAGAAATAACTTATCAAAAGATTTTTAGGCTATGTGTGGTTTGATTTTTAGAAAAAAATTAAAAATTAAAAATTAATTTGGTTAAAAAATAAAAAATAATTATCATTTTTATATAATTTTATCTTTTGAATGATTAGAAATAATTTTTTACAAATTAAATATATTTCTTCATATTTATTTTTATTAAATTAATTTTTTTTTTTTTAAACGTCTGGGGAGATCCATATTAAATTGAAACCTCAGGGGTGTCAATGTAATTTACCCTTTAAAGTATATATAAAGGTTAAGGGAAAATATGTCATTTTAATTTAAAAGTTAACACCGTCAATTAATTACACTGACAAAGAGGGTCAGTGTAATTTCCCAAATGAAAGGGAAAGAACTGTAATAAACATAAACTTTAGGGGTATTAGTGTAATTTACCCATAAATAAAAGTGATTAAAAAGTTTTTATATATAAAAAATAAAAATAAAAAATTGAGAAAATTACAAATACATTCCTTAAAGTTTATTTAAAATACGATTTGCTCCCTATAATTTTAAAATAACATCTCATTTTTTGAAATTTTTAATTTCATAACAAATGGTATCTTTTATTAATAAATCATCAAGTCAATCAACAGTTTTTAAAGATGTCAAAATTTTATTTTAATTAATAATTCAAGTAATTTTATCATTGTATCATGCAGCAATTAAGGACTTTATTTTTTTCAGTTAATTCTGTTAAATAAAAAATTTTGGCAATAGGATTTTTTTTTTTAATTCACATAAGATAATTCGTATTTTTAAAAAATCTCAAAAGATATATTTGTAATTTATTCAAAAAATTAAAGGATCCTTTAGAGCATTTTTTACATTTGAAAATTAATGAAATTTGTATTGAAATATGTGAAAAATATATTATTTTACTCGAAATATTTCATAACATTAGATTTTAGCTTAAAATTTCGAAAGTCGTTAAAAAAGTCAATAAATATCAACAAGTTAAAGATTCATTTTCATTCATTCTACTTTTTACACATATTTTTGTTTAAAAAAAAAAAAAATCATTTCAAACATATATAATTTTTTTTCATCTCATATTTTAACCCAAAAAACAAAAATTCAGTAAAAAACTAATTTTCAAACGAGACCTAAGTTGGAGGTCTATAGTTAGACTATATTCTTAGGTACTGTTTGATAAAAATGAAAACCGAAAACTAAATACTAAAAATTAAGGGCTTGTTTGGTTTGATTTTGGGAGAATTGTTTTTGAAAAAAAAATTTAGCAGAGAGTTTATAAATTTTTTTGATTTGTTTGATTGTATATTTTGAAAGTAATTTTGGAGTTTTAGATATTTTGTTGTAATTGAGTAAATGTGTATGAGAAAAAAAGTGATTGAAAAAGAGAGAGAAGAGAGAAAAAGTGATTGATTAATGTGTAAGAAAGAAAAAGTGATTTTCAAAATTTTTTGAAAAAAACCACAAACCAAACAAAATTTTGAAAAAAAAATTCAAAAACAACTCTCCCAAAAACAAACCAAACAAGCCCTAAGTATTGAAAACTGAATACTTAATTTTTTGAGTTGAAAAATTGTTTGATAAAATTTTAAATATTAAATTTAAAATAAATTGTTTGATACATAGAAAATCAAATTTAAAATTTATTATTTTTAAATTATATATTTTAATTTTTATATTGTGATGGTCGTAGCGGTAGTGGTGATGGTAATGGTGGTAGTGGCATAGTTGTGGTAGTGGTGATGATAGCGATGGTAGTAATGATAAATGATAATGGTGTTTATGACAACAATCACAATGGTGATAAAAGTGATAGTAATAGTGAAGGCAACGGTGGCATAGTAGTGATGGTGGTAGTGGCAGTGATAGTGATAGTGGTGGTGGCGATGGTGGTGGTAGTAGTGGCGATAGCATGATGGTGGTGGTTGTAATAGTGGTGGCAGTGGCAATGACAGCGGCATGGTGGTAGCGGTGGTGGCGACGATGGCGGTGGCGGCGGCGATGATGGCACGATGGTAGTGGTACTAGCAATGGTGGTAGTGGTTTGTTTATAATAGTATATATTGATACCTATATTTTCAGTTAAAATTAAGTAAATTTTATGTAATTTAAAATTTTCTTAAATTTTAATTTACATTTTAAGAGACAGTTAAATTTTTAAATAATATCAATTATAGTTATTAAACGGATTTAATTGATGATCAATTAATCAATTTAGTTTTAAATATTGAATCATGTTATCAAACACCCCCTATAACTTGTTAGGGAAAATCTATAATTCCCCACAAGTAAATCAATCAATGGGAATAAAAACTAATGCGGAAAAATTAAATCAAAAGCAATATAGGAATTTTTACGTGGTTCCTTCAATGTGAGGTACGTCCACGGGATCGAAATCCGATTCCACTATCAACCAAATAGTTTCAAAACGATTACAAACGAAACTCAAATAGTCTCACAAAACCACCATTAGGTGAATTCCAAATAATCACAAATAAACAAGAGGAAAAACCTCACCAAATAGATGAACAAAAATCTTCCGAAACAGAATTATAGAAGACCCAAATCAAACTTCCCAATAGCTGCCGAAATACACCACAAACAAACGAGCACTTGAATATGCATCCAAGAATCACACACAATAAGCTTTGATTCACAAATTGAACTACCCAGTAGACACTATCTCACCAAATTGAATTAATCAATGTTTGCAGTTGCATAACCCCTTTTTCTTGGGAAAAACAATATCAAAAAAATATATTGTGAATCTAGGATTTTTTTATCAAAACTTTGGTTGTTTCCAAACTAAATTAGGTTTCCACAAATTAGATATAATATATAAAAATATATTATAATTAATACCAAACCAAATTAAACTCTTTAACCAAAACTAATTGGGTCTCACACTCCAATAAAAAGGTATACCCAACATAACTAGATTATATTCTTAACCAATACCCTTATGGCGGTGGTTAATAAGACCCAAAAGTTAATAATTTACGGTTCTTTTGTATATAACTAAAAGAAACATATTTTTCTTCAACTCAAAATTTGGATTGAAGGGTATTGTTTGAGTTTTTGATTATCTAAACCGTTCATTTTATATAACATTGTGTCTATATTATTCTTTAAAAAAATTAATTTGATAATTATAACATTTTTGTTTTATTACATTTAACTTTAAAAAAAATAAACGATATATATATTTTTAAGATAAATATTTTTTTCTCGTATTGTACTATACATAAGTGTGGTTTTAATTTTAAAAAAAGAACAAAGAAAAAGAGAAAACCCCAACAAAATTGTGGTTGAGATCTTCAGATTTAAAGTTGAAGACTGCAAAACAATAGAGCTTTCGTTAAGTTCGGTGGCGACTTGGATCTGAATTTTATTTTATTTTGTTTAGTTTTCTTAATTTTTAATTTGATAATGAAATAATTCTTCATGTGTAGATGTTTGTTTTCTTCCATTGTGGAGGCATTTTCTCCTCCTCTATAGAGGTTTGGATCATTCATTCTATAAAGCTGTTTATCTATTTTTGAGATCTTGTAATACTACTATATCAGATTGATTCGAATTTTTATCGAATTTTCCAATGAAGATTTTATTTCCGGTCTATTAAAAAAAAAAATCCCAACAAAATTACTTTTCAAAAGAAGATAAGATGCTGCTCTTATTATTACTACAAAAATAAAATAAAATTATAGACCTTAGACAAATCCATGTGTCTCATATACAACAATTAATTAAATTGAATCTGAATAAAAAAAAATACATTAATTAAATTGAATGGTTAGCAATAATATCAAATTTCAATCATTAAGTCATCTATATTGGAAAAATGTTTTGTGGCTCTAAAAACTGTGGCCCTAATGGCCCTAATTTCCTGTTTGGGTAAGTTTGTTTTTTTTTTCTTTTTTTTTTTTTTTTTTTTTTGAAAATTAGGAAAACTAATACTACTTTACCAACTAATACCAACATCTAATCACACAGCAGGCAAAGAAGAGTGTTTGGCATGTTCCTTTTGTATATTTCCTCATGAAGATAATGGCGCTGTTTGGGAAGGGAAATAGTAGCCGGGTTTTTTTTTTTTTCAAAAAAAAAAAAAAAGCCTCACATATTTTCAAAAAAAAAAAAAAAAAAAAAAAAAAAAAAGAAACGGGGAGCAGGCAGCCACACACCAACTGTCACAATCATTGCCATTGTCCCATTCAATCAATCATTACATTTTTATTTTTTATAAAAAAAAAAAAAAAAAAAAAAAAAGTTATTTATTTTATTTTTTTTTTTTAATTTCAAACATCATTTCACATCAATACAACAACAAAAATAAATAAATCTCCTCCAAAACAAAAAAAAAAAAAAAAAAACTAAAATAAAAAATAAAAAAAAAAAAAAAAAATTAAAAAAAAAGCAACTTCCCACGCAATCATTCATCATCTTTTTGGTTAACCGTCTAGTTGTGCTTGGATTATTATGTCTAATAATTTCTAAATAAAATTCTAAAGATCAATTTCAAATTTTTGTTGGGAAAAAAACTCAGGTACAACTTCATATATGCATGCAGTGTGCCGAATAGAATTAAGAATTGTTCGGCAACTTGACTTTTAAGCTTTAAAAATAAATAAATAAATAAATTTAAATCACTAAAAAAATAAGTCAAGTGTTATAGTTATTCAGATTTTCTCATATAACCAAAAAAATAAATCCAAAATACATTAATTTTTTTTCAGCTCAAAAAAAAAAAAATTAAAAAATTAAAAATCAAATCTCAAAGGACCCATAAGGTATGGCGAACTTTGCTAATGATGAGTTTTAAAATCCAACATTATAGGTCTAACATTAAAACCAACACTCAAATAATTGGTTAGATCAAATCTAGTTTGTTGACTAAAAATACTATTTTGCTAAAAATTCTGAACTCATTTGAAAATTTAATTTTTATTGAAAAATTAACTATAATCACTCTAAAAAAAAGATTAAAAAAAGGTCTGAAATATTAAGAATGTACTAAACAAATTAACTCTTTTAATACTAGTATTAATTTTTTTAAATATTATTTTAGTCAGCAAACTAATAATTTAACTAACTCTAAAAAACACACACTCCTATAATTATGTTGACTACAAACAGGAACAAGAGCAATCATATCTAGTTAAATTTTTACTTGTTTAAATCATAATTAGTTTTACATTTAACTAGCGGCAGTGATTGGTAGCTCGAAAGCTGAGACTCGAGTTTGGCTCGAGGGTCAAAACAACGTCGTTTTGACCCTTTTTTTTTTTCTTTTTTCTTTTCTTTCCTGGTTTTGTTGCAGAAGGAAGACGGAGGGTTTTGTTGCAGAAGGAAAACGGAGGCGGAGGCGGAGGCGGAGGGGGACTGGAGGGGGCCCTAATAACAAGGAAGGAGGAGGCGGAGGCAGCGGAGGTGGAGGGCAAGACGATCTGGCAGAGGGAGGACGGCGGTGACGATCTGGAGCTGGGTGACGACGGCGGGCGGCGAGACGATTGGCGGCTGAGCAACGATCGGCGGTTGGGCGACGATCGGCGGCTGGGCATCGGCGATCTTCCCTCTGCCCTCTGCTTCTCTCCCTCTCCCTCTCCCTGTTTTTCGAGCCAAAATTCGAGCCGTTTCGTCGAGCTACGAGGCATTATTCTTTAACTAGTTGTCATGACCCGAACCCATCGCTAAAAGTTTGGGTCATAACCGGTCAGTAATCTGTAAATTACAGAAGGCCTCAAACGATCATACAAAATATATTTAAATATACAGGGCCTGTAGTGGAAGCAATTATGAAATGTGTCCATTGAACTGTGTATATATGCCATAATCAAAAACATACATATTATATCTTACATCACACTTCATGTCATATGCCATAACATTTAGGCTCTGTTTGGCAAGTTGGTTTGTGGCTATTTTAGCCACAAAAGATAAAATAGGCTATTTTAGCCACAACAAATAAAATATCACATCAAACCCATAATCATTACACTATTCTCTCACAAAAAAAGTCAAAAAAGTCAAAAAGCCCTTCCCAAACCAAATTTTTTAGCCTAGGCTAAAATAGCCAAAAAAGTCAACCCACTTCTTACATACATACATTATATGTACATAAACCCAGAAGCAAAACTTATAACATCATAGACTATACAAAACGCAAGCTTCTCAAGCTTGGCCAAAACAGCATCAGAACCCTAACGTAGAGGTGTAACTTGGGTGGCTTTACAAAAGGCTGACTCCGATGCGGTCTCTAATGTGGAACTTCCTGATGCTCACCTACATACATATAAATAAACAAAGTGAGCTGGAAGCCCAATGAGTAACCTCCATGTAAGGGGTTAAATGAATGAGCCTCATGTCTTATTTAATCAATATAAAGATCTTGACATATTTAAACTCATTTCGAAGGTACATAGTATCAAATACTGTTTATTGATCATTTCGTAGCTTACCAAATAGTGAAGTTCATACTTTCTTTTAATCACATTTACAGAATGACCTCGGGTCCACAGAATGGCCTCGGGCCCAACACATGATATAAAATGGCCTTGGGCCTAATCATATATCAAAACGGCCTTGGGCCCACATATGACAAAACGACCTCGGGTCTATTATATCAAAACGGCCTCGGGCCCAATCATATATCAAAACGCCCTTAGGCCCAACATATAACAAAACGATATCCGGTCCAATTATATATCAAAATGGTCTCGGGCCGAATCATATATCAAAACGACATCGGACTTAACATATATCAAAACGACTTCGGGCCCAATCATATATCAAAATGGCCTCAGGCCCAACATATAACAAAATGACCTCGGGGTGCAATCACATATCAAAACAGCCTTGGACCTAATCATATAACAAAATGGCCACAGGCCCAAGCATGTCATAACATAAACGGAACGACCTTAGGTCCATATTGCACATGTCGTATAACATTCATAAAACTCATTCATTTTGATTCAAACACAATTTCATAATAAGTCACCGTACCTGGATCAAAATGATTATTTAAGAACATATCTTTACATTACTATTACTCACTGTAATTTAGGCCTTAATTAACTTACTGAATTACCATACAGGACAATCGTCAAAGATTGACATCATACATAACATTTATAGCGAATCATTAGTTTATACAAAACGTCCAAAACGGATCATAGACCAATAACAGTTACTAAGGGTTAAAGTGCATTTTTCCAATTTATCATAATCGTTGCTCAAAAGGAAACTCATTCATTCTTATCCAAACATTCTTTCAAAAACTTGTAATAGCATAATTACTCTGAAAAAATCAAGCATATTTTATCATTTTGGAAACACTCGTTAAGGTACATAATTTATACAAAGCATAAGTTTCACAATTCCAAAGTATTTCATATGAAAATACCATTACAAATAAATTACTCACGGTGCTTGGTCGGATGATACTCCTTAACGACTCAGCCTGCAGAAGCATAACCAAGCATAACCTTTCAAAGCACATTGCCTTCAATTCACTCAATCGATTTATTCGTTACATATCCGTTCAATCGTTCCTTATTCTTTAATTTCTCTCAAGTGTTTAATATTAATCTTCTCTATATGTGAAACACGTACAAAGCATGTGCCAAAGATGTACTTTAAACGACCTTAAATGTTCATGACTTAGATTAATGTTTCCTACCACAATTTCATATGTTTTGATTGAAAGTATCATGTTTACATATTTAAGGTTTAAGAAAATAACAAGAAGTGAAATAAAGACTAAGTTAGGGTAGTAAATAGCATGAAACAGTTAAAAGAAAATAAACCGCCTTCGCTAATTTGAGCATATCTATTTGTTTACTTATAATTTGGATGTGAGACCACCACCGTTGGAAACTAGACTTCCAGGGCTTGAATTTAGGCTCAAGAATCACTTAAAATGAAGTCTGGATGAGTTAGATATACTTATTTGAAATTACCAGGTATAAGTTGAAACAAGATTGGTTGCACGTGTGGCCACTTTGACCACTTGTGCGGTGACTGGGCCGCTCAAGAGGTGGTTTAAGCAAAATGCAATTCATTGTTTTCGTTCATGTTCCACTCGTGCGGTCTGGGAAAAATCTGACAGTCCAACAATGGCACAAAAATGCAAACTTCCCAAACTCATTTCCAACCCCAAAACCATGCAAAACTAACCCCAAAACATGATATACTAGTGAGAGGGAGATTTATGAGCTGGAATGGGCCATGGTAAAGGCCGGGCAAAATGAGGAGCCGAACATTTTTGGGCGGTGATAGCTTGGGCTCGTCTAGATAAGGTTTTGCTCGGTTGAGGCCCAACACCATGTTGGGACCGAGTTACATGGGCTTATCTATGAGAAAGCTGAGCTACTTGAGTTGCTCGGCCGAGATGATAGCTTACCATTCTGGATTCCACAGTTCATGCGTTTAGCGCGGCAGGAAGGCCTTCGGTTTGCTGGCTCGACCTATCTTGAACTCGACTTTGCCGGAATGCAATCAACCTCGGTTGTTCTAGAGCTTGGCGAGTGGAGCACTCGGGTGCGCTGCGTAGCACGGTCGTGAAAGGCCGAGGTGGTTCCGCCGGTCTGCTGGGCTCCGCTAATATAGCCTGACAGTTTGGTTAGGTGGTGATTGCAGGATTTGTGCTGACAGATAGGAGAGCAGCACCACGTGTCAAGAGACTAATGGGAGCAGATTTCAGCACAGAAAGTATATAAGCGTGTCTGCACCCCCCACGCGAGGGATGGAATATCATTTGGTGAGAACAACCTAAACACTCAACTCTCCTCTCTCTCTCTCTCTCTCTCTCTCTCTCTCTCTCTTTATATCCCTGAGTGTGTGCTAACTTGACCGTCGGAGGGGTTTTCCAGCCACACACCGCCGGGTAGCTCACCGCTGTTGTGTTCACAGGTCGATCGGATATACAAGGAGCTTGGACGAAAGGAGTACGGGCTTCGCGGAATATTTGCTCCCCGTACAATTGGCGCCGTCTGTAGGAACTTGATAGACAAAACCTTGTCTTCCAAGCTCATCTAATCGCCTTCCATGGCGAACAACGACGAGATACCGTTATCCGCCATCGACGGAGTTACCCTAGAGTCGGCCAGACGGAGAGACGGACTCCCTACCCACCATTCCACCCATGGCAGACCTGGAGACTTCCCCAGGAAGACATTCAAGAGACGCGCAGGATAAGCGCGGAATGAGTTTTGGTCACTCTCGGAGCCCAAACGGGCATCGGCGGCGAAGAGAATTACACGCTAGGCGTCTGGAGCACAAATTAAGGGACCAAGACGCCGTCATCCGGAGAATGGCGGTGGAGATGGAAGATCTCAAACGGCATGTCAAAGGAAAGGGTGTAATTGGAGTGGGAGACCATAGTAAGCGCGCCCAGCCACGCCATTCAGGCAGTCAAAGCCAACGGCGCACTCCCTCCCTGTCTATCACCAGAAGCTACAGGGTTGGGGAGTCTGACGTGCCTGTAGAGAAGTCTAGCGCGTAAGATAGTACCTATTAACCCTTATGTCCGGCGACGACGTCGAGGTATTCCTATTCCGCTTGCTTAAAGGACTTGCGGGCAGTCTTGAAGTAGCAGGCTCGCCGGCGAGAGACTCAGAGGGTGCCGGCGCTCCAGCAGCTATCTTACGGGGGTCATGCCAGTGAAGAGGTCATAATGCCACCACCCCGCCCAGATGTGCCCCTCATTCTAGACACAAATTTGGCGAGGCTGAGCGCTACTCCCTTCTCCATTGAGATAGAAACCACGCCACTCCCCGCGGGCTTTCACCAGCCCAAGTTTACGCTCTACGACGGAAAGACTGATCCATACATGTATGTAAGCCACTTCTGGCAGGTCATGGCCGGACATAGGCGCAATGACGCTCTTATGTGCCTTATCTTCCCGTCGAGTTTGGGCGAGCTGGGCTTGAAATAGTTTGAGAGATTACCGGAGGGAAGTATCGAAAGGTGGCAGCAGATAGCGAAAGCCTTTGTTACTCGTTTCAAGACCAACACTAAAACGCCGAAGGAGGTGGACCACCTTCTCAGTGTCAAAATGGAGTTGAGCGACACACTCAAGGCATACAACTCCAGATATTAGGAAACCTTCAATGAGATTTTAGATTGCTCGATCAACCTGGCAATCACCCAATATAAACGCGATCTCCCGGTCGGACATAGGCTGCGGGACTCGCTTACTATGAACCAGCCGACATCCATGGGCCAACTCATGCAGCGCATCAATGAGCACATCTGAGTAGAGAATGATGCGGCAGCATCCACCGCGAAAATAACTCCGGTGGCAACAGACAAAAGGACGGCTGGCAAGGTACACGTGGTCGGACAGGAGACTAACCGTCCAAATGATCGCGCCAAGGAATCTGACTGATGATCAAATCGTCGAAACCGGGAAAGGGGTCGTCATAATGACCGAGATGAATACCCCTGCGTTGACGTAACTGATGCCAACAGAAGGTTGAAAGCTCGGACAAGCATCACCACGGTCTTTAAGATTCCAATCTATCGCATACTTAGTGAAATCCGTGATGAGGATTACGTCCGGTTTCCTGCTAAGTTAGGCAACGCACAAAAAGGTTTCAATTCGCGGTACTGTTGCACATATCACCAGGAGCGAGGACACCGAACAGAGGACTATTTGCCTCTAAAGCAACACTTGGAGGAGTTAGTCGCAGTCGGACACTTGGATCTTTACATTGACGGGGGTGTTAAGGCTGCACATCCCACCCCGGCTGATCAGCATGGACCGGATGACTTGGAGGCGCCCCCTCAAGGAGTGGTTAATGTGATCCACGGTATAGTGGAGTCGGCGCGTGTATGCAAGCTTCGAGGGATGATTAAAAAGGCGGAACACATGAGGGAAGTGTTGTCGGTCCAGTCCGTGATCAAAAGGAGCAAGACCGATGAGAAAGACGTGATTAGTTTCTCCACGAGGGACCTAGAGCGCATTTAAACGCCACACAACGATGCCCTAGTGGTCACACTCTGCGTCAAAGAATTTGATGTCAAGCGCATCTTGATCGACCAGAGAAGCTCGATCGAGATCATGTACTACGACGCGTTCAAACAACTCAAACTCCGAGATACAGACTTGGCTCCGGCAACTTCCCTACTGGTTGGTTTCAACTCGCAACTGGAGTGGCCTTTGGGAAAGATAATTTTTTCGGTTAAAGCCGGATCCGTGGTCAAGCAGGTGGAGTTCTGGGTATTGCAGGTGCCGTCTACGTACAATCTGATCCTCAGTAGGGGATGGCTTCACGCTATGCAGGCTGTTGCATTGACCTACCACTAGGTTATGCGATTCCCTTCGGCTATAAGGGAAATTGAGGAAGTTTGGGGTGATCAAGTCATGTCGAAACAATGCTTCGTGGCAGTGAATGGGAGCTGAGCTGCCAAAGGTTTCGTCCAAATGATTGAAGGACTAGAAGACCGTGGAGTCCTTGAAGATGTGGGCGCCAAGGTTGAGGACAAAGCTATTGAGGAGTTGGTAGAAGTGCGGATTGACACTGAAAGCCCGAACAAGTTCTTCTTGCTCGGCTCAAGCCTTACTGCCCAAGAAAGGACCGAGATGGTAGAATTCTTGATGGCAAATATCGAAGTCTTCGCATGGTCGCCCTACGACATGCCCGACATCGACCCGGGCTTTATTTGTCATCACCTCAATGTTTTCCCCGGTGTAAGGCCGGTCATTTAGAGAACTAGGAAATCGGCGCTGCACCACGCCGAGGTAGTCGCAGAGGAGGTAACGAACTTGCTTGAAGCTCGAGCTATTCAGGAAGTACACTACCCTCGATGGATTTCAAACACGGTCGTAGTACCCAAGAAGAATGAGAAGTGGCGAGTTTGCGTCGACTACAAGACCGTCAACCGAGCATGCCCTAAAGACAGCTTTCCCCTGCCCAGAATAGACCAATTGGTGGATCTAACGGCTGGACATAACAGGCTCAGTTTCTTGGATGCCTACCGCGGCTATCATCAGATTGCCACGCATGGCCCCGACCGTGAGGTCATCTCTTTCACTACTCCAAGGGGACTTTTCTGCTACCGAGTCATGCCTTTTGGTTTGAAGAATGCCGGGGCAACTTTCCAGAGGATGGTGACCAAAAGGTTTGCTCCTCTGCTAGACCGGACGATGGAGGCTTATATCGATGACATGGTGGTTAAAAGCCAGCATCAAGCAGACCACTTGTCCGACCTGGCCGAGATGTTTGCATCCTCAAACAACACAAGCTATGCCTGAATGTGTCTAAATGTGCCTTTGGCGTGAGATTCGAAAAATTCTTGGGTTTCCTAGTCACAAACCGAGGCATTGAGGAAAACCCCACATAGATTAGAGTCGTACAAGAATTGAAGCAGCTCCACTCGGCTAAAGACGTACAGCATCTAGCCGGGATGGCCGCCGCGCTTAACCGATTCATAAGCCGGTCATCAAATCGCTACCGCCCTTTCTTTCGAGCCTTGAAATCCAAGTTTTTGTGGGACGAAGAGTGTGACCGGGCTCTGGTCGAACTCAAAGAGTATTTGTCCTCTGCACCACTATTGGTAATGCCCAAGCCTGGCGAAGAACTCTATCTTTATCTGGCCATGTCCCAACACGCAGTTAGTGCAGTGCTTGTCCGGTCAGCAGGTATCCAGCATTTACCCATCTTCTATGTGAGCAAAACCTTGCTACCAGCAGAGTCGAGATACTTGTCGTTGGAAAAGCTTGCCTTAGCATTGATGATGGCCTCCAGGAAATTGGCACACTAGTTTCACACTAACACAATCATCGTTTTGACTGAGTTTTCCCTCAAAGCCTTGTTCGAACAAGCGAACTTCTCCGGTTGAATCCTAAAGTGGGCAGTCAAGTTGGGACAATTCGACGTTAACTTTCAACCCTGAACGGCCATAAAAGCTCAAGCATTGGCAGATTTTGTTGCCGAGTTCTCGCCCGGGATTCCCCAAATATGTCTGGTGGACCTCACTGCGGTAGTCGAGGAGGCCAACGAAGATTTCACTAAAATTGTACAGCAGGGCGGTGTTGGCGACGCAGAACTTGCGCGCTCCGCCATAGAACCTTCCGCCGGCATGTCACCGCAGCCCGACGACGCGACGACGGACTTAGGCATACCAGACCAACCTGTTGGGTCCAGTGCCGCATCGCCGAGGAAAGAGGAAGTGGAACCGATCAGCACTGAACCTGAAGCCGAACAGCTGAGCGACCGTGATCCCATCAACCTTCAAGCCTCCCAGGACCCCTCAGAATGTTGGAAGCTCTTTATTGGCGAAATGTGGAAACTTTTTGTAGATGGGGCCTTGAATCGTCATGGTGCCGGGCTAGGCATAGTCTTGGTCTCGCCAGATGGTCTGACCATTGAGCATTCTATCGCCCTCAGATTCCCTGCATCCAACAACGAGGCCGAGTATGAGGCACTACTGGTCGGACTTAAGAGCGCACTCCAGGTGCGCGCGTCCGAGCTGATGGTCAACGGCGATTCCCAACTGGTTGTCAACCAAGTGTCTGGGGTTTACGAAGCTAAGGATGATAGAATGGCAAAGTACCAAGCTCTGGTAAGGGACCACATCAAGCGATTCCAGGCGATCAAGGTCCAACAAATTGGACGGGAAGACAACGGCCGCGTGGATGAGTTAGCCGGTCTGGCTTCTATGGTCAACCGAACCTCTCCCAATCCTTTCTTGATTAAGTTTCTTCCAAGGCCTAGTATAGAGGAACCGGAGCAGACAGAAGTACTCTACACTGAGCTTGGCCCTTCTTGGATGGACCCTATCATCCTATTCCTGAAAGAGCGGACACTTCTGGCTGATAAAAAGGAAGTGCATAAAGTCCGGGTGAAGTCAGAGCGATTTTGGCTCTCTTCATCTGACGCTTTATACAAGAAGTCTTTCACCGGTCCTTATCTTAAGTGTGTACACCCAAACTGCGTGGAAGCTTTCCTATACGAAATTCACGAAGGCATATGCGGCAGTCACATAAGGGGCAGATCTTTGGCCTACTGCGCTATCTCGCAGGGATATTGGTGGCCGTGCATGCAAGCGGACGCTCCGAAATATGTTCGCAAATGTGAGAAGTACCAGAAGTTCGCCCACCAAATTCACCAGCCGGCCAGAGAACTCCTTCCCCTCACAAGCCCTTGGCCTTTTGCGATGTGGGGACTAGACATAGTGGGACCACTCCCAACGGCACCAGGCAACCGGAAGTTCTTCATTGCCGCTACGGATTACTTTACCAAGTGGGTTGAAGCTGAGCCCCTAGCAACTATCAAGAAGAAGGACGTCAAACGGTTTGTCTAGCAGAATATGGTAACGCAGTTTGGCGTCCTCAAGATTCTGATCTCTGACAATGGCACCCAATTTGACGGCCGCTTATTCCGAGGATTTTGTAAAGAATTGAAGATCGAATTCTACAACTCCACCCCGGCTTACCCGCAGTCCAACGGCCAAGCCGAAACATCAAATAAGACCATTCTTGACGGGTTGAAGAAAAGACTTGAGAAGGCCAATGGAAAATGGGCTGAAGAACTTCCAAGTGTCCTTTGGGCGGACAACTCTGAGGCGATCTACCGGGGAAGCTCCTTTTGCCCTGGCGTACAGCATGGAGGCGGTCATCCCATTGGAAATTGGCATGCCCACCATCCGCAGTGAAAATTTTGAGCCCGAGCTGAATTCTGAAGTGGTCGCCCTAGAACTGGACCTTGCTGAAGAGCGCCGCGAAAAAGCCTTGATTCACGTGGCTGTATACCAACAAGAATTGTCCAGAAAGTACAACAAAACCATGCACTCCAGACCATTTAAAGTTGGCGACTGGGTTTTACGAAAGGTCATAGGCAACACCCTGGTGCCAGGCGAAGGCAAGCTAGGGGCAAACTGGGAAGGACCCTACAAGATAATCGGTCTGGCAGGCAAGGGGGCATACCACTTGGAAGATTTGGACGGCAAAGGCATACCCCAACCGTGGAATGCAGCCAACCTCAAACTGTATTACTTTTAGTTTTCATAGTTTTTATGTTATTCTTTTGAGCAAAGACTTATTTGCCTTACATTTCAGAATGTAATACTCTTTCTGTCAATGTAATAGAAGTGAGATGATTTTCCTTTGTTGAAGCATTTTGTTATTTTCGATGCTTATTTTGTGATTTTAACCGAGATGATTTACTCTGGTCGAATGAGTTGATGATTTGCTCAACATTGAGATTAAAACCGAGATGTTTTACTCCGGTTGACTGAGTTGATGATGTACTCGACTTTTAGATTCCAACCGAGATGTTTTACTCCGGTTGATTGAGTTGATGTTCTACTCAACTTCGAGATTTCAACCGAGATGTTCTACTTCGGTTGATTAAGTTGATGTTCTACTCAACTTCGAGATTTCAACCGAGATGTTCTACTCTGGTTGAATAAGTTGATGTTTTACTCAACTTTGTGATTTCAACCGAGATGTTTTATTCCGGTTGAATAAGTTGATGTTTTACTCAACTTTGTGATTTCAACCGAGATGTTTTACTTCGGTTGAATAAGTTTCTAACTTGTTCAAGGGCGAGTTGATGGTTTGTTTAGCCGAGGTGGTTTGCTCGGCTGAAGTTGTTTAGCTTAAACACAATGCAAACACTTAACAAAAATACAACTTTTCATTGATAAGTAATAGCATTACAAAAGGTGGGGCAGTAGCCCGGTTACATTTTCAAACGAAAAAGAAAGAAGACAAAGAAAACTAAACTAAGGGGGAAAGGTCTGTGAATTCATCCCCGGTCGTGGTCGCCTCCGGGTCGACCATGGTTATGGTCTCCTGGACACCGGTCTACTCCTGGCCGGCCTGATTTGAGCGGTTGTCACCCTCGGCATTTTTCTCGGCGTCATCTGCATCTTCTTCCTTGGCCTTAGCCTGCAACGCGCTGAAGACGTCGTTGGTATATGGCACAAGGTACGTTGGCAGGAAGGCAACTGGGGGAGAGGCAAACACGTCGGTCCCAGATCCTTGGCCGAGCTATTCACAAGAAGCCTTCCAGCCCACCTTGAAGAAGATGTCTTGGGTGGCATGGACTTGCTTTGTGTAGCTCTCCTTGGCCTCCTTGAAACCGGTGTTGTTGGCATCCTCCAGCTCCTCCTTTCTTGACTGCTTCAACGCCTCCAGCTCAGTCCGGAGAGCGTCCCTTTCTTGCTCGGCGACACCAAGCTGGCCGAGCAACCTGGAGTTATCAGAATTTGCTATCTCCAGCGAAGCCTTGGATCGTCCGAGCTCGGCTTGAAGGTGTTCAACCTGGCTGGCAGTATCGGTTGCCTTCTGCCGGAGTCGATGGATCCTTTCCATCTCCAAGTGTTGTTTCTGGATGGCCTTTAAGAAGAAAACTTTATCAGAGGAAGGAAACCAAGCAAACACTTGGAAAAATTTGAACAAAGTATGCAAAGTTCTTACCCCGGTCATGGACTTGACCGAGGACTTCACCAGCAGGTGTTCGATACGTGGTCGCTGCCGACCACGTCGCTCGATAGCAGCAAGGCTTTGGTTAGGTCAAAGACGAGTAGATGATCCTTGTCACCTTTGACCGAGGCAGTCGCCGGGATCTCCTTACCCCGGTGCTTGAGCTGCGGCTTCTATAGCGGTGTTGGGTTAGTTGTCACCGCTAGTTGCTCGGTGTTCAACTCCACAACTAGCTCGGCAGAGGGGTCAGTACGTGGCCTTTTCCCAGCTCGGCGGCTTTCTTTGCTTGCCTGCCCGGCAGCAGGAGACGCCAGTGCAACCACGGTCCCACTTGATTGACCGGCAGCAGCTGTGCGGGTTGGGATGCTCGGTAGCTCGGTGGAGGTAGCAGTGATGAGGTTTTTGATACGGCTTCTTTTTGCCATCTCTGCTGCCTCAGTCAATCGGATAAGGGGCACGTTCGGCAAAGTGAGATCGGGAACTGGAGATGGAGCACGTAGAAAGTCTGTGACCTTACTCCGGCGTGGAGATGAGTATCTGTAGGTCGGTACGTAACTGAGGAGTTCGTGGCAATCCCGGTTGCGGTAGCGAAGCACGGTCTTGATTGCTGCTTCGTTGGGGTAATGGTAGTTGGCTTGCAAAGCTTCGATCGCTGCAAAAAGGAAAGGAACAAAGTGCATTAGTACAAAATGGTTAAGGAAAGTAATCTAACCGAGCAGTTAGCGCAGCTTACATGTTTCGCCGAAATTCTTGCTGATAAACCAGCCCGGTACGTCGGCTGTTTCATAGTTATCAGACACCTAGAAGAAGTCGTCGTCATGTAAGTCCTTGTCCAGGGTGCCGGTCACTATCTTCTCTTTGCCCGGTCTGATCTTTAAATAATAGGTAAGGTCGTCGCCTGTATGCCCGAGGGTATATTGGTGGTATATTGGCGAAGTATTTTGGCTAACCCTAAGTTAGTTCCTAGCCGGTTGTTCAGCTCGTGGATCCTGTTAATTATTCTATAAGTGTTGGTTGAGACTTAGGTTGGTGCTAGCCCGGTGCGCCGTAAGAACTCGCACAGCAGGGGGTTAACCGGAAAGCGGAGGCCACCTTCTATTATGGAGAGCATGGTGAAGGGGCACTGGTCTAATCTGCCCCATGGGGTCATCTCCTCGACACCGAGCTCTAGGTGAATGTCGTCTGGGATACCATACTCTTCCCGGAACGCAGCTAAAGCAACCGGCGTGTCGACCAGGAAGCGGTAGCGCCCCATGTATAGCCGGTTAGTCTTAGCGCGGCTGAGGTAGTTTGGCACAAACTCTTGTTTGATGGTTGCTCGGTCTTTGAGAGCCTCGGTATCGGTGTGTGGTCCCCTTGGACTCTGCAGGAAAAGGAGGGTAAGTGTAAGTGGGAGCGTGGTCGCGCAAAACGAGCTTGACTTTTGCTCGGTTAGGTAGAGTGCCAGACCACCTCGGTCGCGAAGGTAAACCTAAGAGCTCGGCCGCTCAAGCGGACCAAGTGTTAGCCTAGTCGAGTGGTCAAGTCCTCTGCCTACCTCGGTTTCTACAGGGGTTTTTTCAAACTTGCAATTTGCTCGGTTTAGATGTTTTTTGGGATCAAAAGAAGACCTGGAGCCTGGTCTACTCCAGATCTTCTTGTGTTCATCACTGGAATTGAAGAACAGCGAAAAGAACAGGGGCATGAGAGGGTTTTTGGAGGGGTATATCCTAAAGCCTATGGACTTTATACCCTAGAATATGAAATACCAAATGAGAAAAAAAAAAGAGCAACAAAGAGGATTCGAAGAACTTACCAGTTTAGAGGCAAAGGCTACTTCTTCAAGCACAAACGAAGAAGAAGAACAAGAATGGAGGTCAAGCACTGTAGCTCTAAGACGTCAGGAACGGAAGAGAGGTAGTAAGAAGAGAAAATGAAGGGAAAATGGCGTACTTATAGGAGTGAAAGGGCACCTAAATTTGAATATGAAAGGACGTCTGGGTTGGCTGCTCGAGGCTAATAAATGCACGATGCGTGTTCATAATGACGGCGGCGGCATCAGTTTTGAAGAGACAAGATGGCAGGTTGAGGCGACGACCGAGCAAGCTCAAAAACTGGGCATGGAGATTAGCGTGGTTAACATCTTGCAAACTAGGGACCGAAGGAGAGTCTACCCCGGACGAACCATGTAATCCCAGTCACGCTTGCGTGGACGGAAATAAGGGGCAATTGAGAGGGAGATTTATGAGTTGGAATGGGCCATGGTAAAAGCCGGGCAAAATGAGGAGTCGAACATGTTTGGGTCGTGATAGCTTGGGCTCATCCAGATAAGGTTTTGCTCGGTTGAGGCCGAGCACCATGTTGGGACCAAGCTATGTGGGCTTGTCTATGAGAAAGCCGAGCTACTTGAATTGCTCGGCCGAGATGATTGCCTACCATTCTGGATTCCACGATTTACGCATTTAGCGCAGCAGGAAGGCCTTCGGTCTGCTGGCTTGACCTATCTTGAACTCGGCTTTGCCGGAATGCAATGCAACTCGAGCTCGGTTTGGAGCTCGTGAGTGGAGCACTTTCGGGCTTGTAGCCTTGATCGTGAAAGGCCGAAGTGGTTCCGTCGATCTGCCGAGCTCTGCTAATATAGCCTGACGGTTTGGTTAGATGGTGATTGCAGGATTTGTGCTGACAGATGGGAGAGCAGCACCACATGTCAAGAGACTAATGGGAGTAGATTTGGGCGAAAAAAGTTGTAGACTCCCCATTTTTGACCGGCCTTAAGACTTGGGCACTTTATTTTGACCACCCTCATCAGAAAAATCAAATTGAAATTTTAATCCAAAACCTCTCCCATTTTGGCCAAATTAAAATATTTTTTTTATTTTATAAATTTGTAGTATTGTATAATTTTATATAATTTTGTGTGTTCATACATAATTGTAGATGTTTGGTATAAATAATACATTTTTGATATTTGATAAAAAGAAAAGGATAAAAAAAAAATAGAAAAGAAAAGATTAAAAAAAAAAAAGGGTGGTCATTATGATTATGGTTTGTTTTGGATGGGATAATGATAAAAAAAAAAAAAACAAAAACAAAAACAAAAACAAAACAAAAAGAAATGTATTGTGAATGGGGCTTTGGAGAATATCATTCCGATGATTAAGGGAGTGATGGAGGCAATTTTCAAAAAGAGAAAGGTGCAGGTGAAGAAGATAGAAAAAAGAGGAGCACGTGAGAGTGGGTGAGGGAGAGAAAAACAAGAGACATGCATGTGCTCTCTTTGTCGAGGATGAGGTCCTCTCTTGAGTTGAAAGAGGAGATCAATAAAAAAAAAATCAAGATAAGAAGGCACTGATCAGAGGGACACAGGGATTTCGGTGGAGAGCATTTTTTAGAGTGAGTGGGGGAATAAAAAAAGAAAAAGAAAAAAGAGAGATAAGATAAAGGAGTGAGTGGGGAGGTTGGTTTAATAATCATATCTCCCTCTCAAATAGAGGGCTGGACAACGGGGAGGAAAACACACTCAATACACATGGGCTGAGGTGATGATGCAGACTCTCTCTCTAAAAACAAAAGGAGACCACGGTATCAAAGGGGGGAGCTAATCACACCACGAGACCAGACTCACACACACACGGCATAGACACACTGCCGATTGATTCGGCTATCACACACTCACTCACACACTACACTCAACACTCTAACACACACACCATGCACACATGGCACACCACACACACCCAGTAGCCACAGCATCTCACACACCAACACACACAACACACCTCTCACATACCCATTCACGGGGCAGCAGCGGGGAGAGACACACCACAGAGGGCAAAGAGAATCACACAGCCACACAACCCACCTCTCTCTCCCTCTCGGCAGACCACACACCCACAAACCCAGCACACACTCATACACACACCCACACCATTGACACAGAGCTACACACCATTCACACTGCTACATACACACACAGCCCATACACCATGCACACTGCCACAGACACCACCGCTGCCATCACCACGCCAAGAGCAAGACCATGGAGGCACCACACATCCAGCAAAGAAGCAGCAGCTTGAGGAGACACACACACACGGCACACACCAAACCCATCTCTCTTCTCTCTCTAGATTCCTAGGCTGCTCTCTCTCTCTAACACACACCCATACACCCACTCCATACACACACACACATCACAAACCATGCAGACAGACCCACAGTTTTGAAAGAGGGGGATACAACCTCTCTCTCTCTAAAAAGAGGAGAGTCCATACACACCCAAGATCTTCCCACCCAGCAGCTCACACACACATGCACACCCAACACAGGCACAAGAGACACACAAACCCATTTGCTCTTTTTCTCTCTCTCTCAGGGATGTGCCAAATTACCCTTTTGATCCATTGCTTCACCATGATTCCTCTCATCTCCTCCGCAAAACCCACTCTCGAGCTCCCTCTCTCTGCAAACCTGTGAAGTTCAACATGAAGTTATGATATAAGGGGTGGGTGTCTAGAGAAAGAAAAAATGGTGAGATGAGAGGAGGTGGGTGTGTTTTCTATAAGAGGATAAAAATTATTTGAGAGAGAGAGAGAAGCAGAGCGGCCGTGGAGTGTAAAAACAAAAAATGGTGTCTTTGCTGTGAGCTCAGGTTATGGAGATGGACAGTGAGCGTGAGAGTGTGTATGTGGCTCATGTTGCACCGACGAGGTTCTAACTCCAATGCCGTTGCTTCAGTGTACGTGAGGAGGTGACGTTTTGAGCTGCTTAGTTATGGTAGTTAACAGTGGCCTTGTTTGGGGCAGACAAAAAAAGAAGAAGCTGGAGTTGTATGGTGGGCCCATGGCTTTTTAAGATCAAAAGGGTTGTTGTAGACTTGGGCCAATTCGGCTATGGTTTTACAGATGCTTAGCAGATCACAGTGAGCTCACCTCTTTGGGCTTGCAAGTTGACTTATTTTGGGCTGTGGCCCTCCATTGAAGATGAGTACATGGATTGGATTTGATTGAAGACACATAGATCTTTGCTAATTGATGAGTAGTCGGGGGTTTTAAACTTTTATTTTGATTTTGAGTGTTTTGTGAGGTTTTATTTTATTTTATTATTATTCTCTCATCTTTCCCTCATTTGGATTTGTAATATTTAAAGTATTGTAATAATCCCCCATCCCGCTTCTTTCTATCCCATTCTTTTAATCGCTTTCCCTACATGTACATATGTATATATCTAGCATGCCATGCATATCCATGCTTTACATTTATGTCTCATGCATTAAGATTTGGCTACATTTACATGTGTGGATTTAATCAATTCTTCTGTGATTCTATGCGCTATCTCATGTTCTTGAGATGATTCACATGCCATATTTTAGAAGCCGAATCTTTAGTGCATCTCATGAGTGAATTGCATTAGGATTCTGTATATAAGATCATGCATATTTTACTAACTTTGTTTTGTAGTTGTTCGAGGAACGTCGGTCAATCTGTGAGTTTTTATGCTTTAGCATCCCATTTGTGTGTGTTTTTCTTATTATGTGTCAGCATTCTACCATGAGACTACTTGCTTACTTGATATAACTGTATGAATGCCTGTGGATGAAGGCTTGTTGCTTGAATTAGAATAACTCAATGAATGTACGTTTTAAGCTCACTTTGTAGTGGCAAATTCACAAACCTTAAGCCCACTTTGTCGAGTGTCAAATTCAAACCCTTTTCGAAAAACAAACATGAAATTGAAGTGTTCCAATTTGAGCAAACTAGTTTATACTTGTATGCTTCACATAGTAAATTTTAGGATTTATTCAATAATCAGAACATGAACATATAAAGAAAATAAAAAGTCATATCATGGTTTAGTAGAGGCCGATCTTTTGATCGGGTGAGCGGGGGTGCTCATTATTGACCTTCCCTTCTCATACCTAAGGTTCCGAGCCAAGCATCCTTGGTTACGACGAACAGTGGCCTTGGCACCGAGTCATGGGTTTCCTAATTTTTCAAAATATTAGGTGGCGACTCTGAGATCTGATGACGCAATCCATTTTTGAAAAAATTGCAATAAAATGGATTTTTAATAAAAGTTGCCAAATCTGGACTCTTATCTACGTTTCACATAGCACTCGTGAGGCTAGATCAAAGAGATCTCGGGAGTCCGAACTGTTTAACGCGCGCGGATATCCCCCGGGCATGTTACAAAAGTAGATAAGCGTGTCTGCGCCCCCCATGCGGGGGATGGAACATCATTTGGTGAGAACAATCTAAACACCCAACTCTTCTCTCTCTCTCTCTATATATATATATATATCCCTGAGTGTGTGCTAACTTGACCGTCGGAGGGGTTTTTCGGCCACACACCGCCAGGTAGCTCACCGCCGTTGTGCTCGCAGGTCGATCGGATAGACAAGGAGCTTGGACGAAAAGAGTACGGGCTCCGTAGAATATTTGCTCCCCGTACAACTAGCATGATACAAGTGTAATTCACTTTAAACATAACAATCTTGTTTCAACATCAAATTCATTGACTCATCTTTTTCATACAATCATGAATGTCATACTCAAGCTCAAAATACATATAAACATGGTGAATCTTCCAACAAATCTTGGTTGTATAAACCATCTGGAGTTTGTTTCATGGATCAATCACAAGAATGAACTCAAATCAAACGAAAAAATGAAGAGATTTCATGATTTTATTCAAACCCTTACACAACTCAAAATCCTAGCTTAAAACTCCCAATTTCTTTTTGATTCCATGACAAGGATGAGCTGCAGACAAAGATTATAAGTAAATTTCCATACCTTAAGCTTCAATCTAGGGTTTGCCCTTTGAAGCTCTATCAAAATCCTAACTTCCTCTCTTCCTCTCTCTCTAACCGACTCTCTAGCAAGTCTCAACAATAATGAAGAAAACAAAAGAGCTAGAGATATATAATTTAGGCTAATTACATATTACAAATTGTAATTTTTTAAAATTTTACCGTAAGCTCTGTAAATCATGCTAATCACAGATATGAAGTCGGTTTTGGCTTGTCATACCTCTAAGACTTTCAGTTTTCAGTTAAAGTTCCAATTGCAACATATTTTCTTACATTTAACAGATATTATTCGAAATTCACATAATTTATATACTTAAACTTGCAAATTTATATCAAACACATAATTACATGCATCATTAAGCATAGTACCGGTTAGGTTATCACACTAGTAGTAAAAGAACAATAGTGAAATGAATGTTGTTTTTAAGCTGATTTAAAAAATTAGTTTTAGATTGTATAAATTAGTTGTCTTATTTGAATGTTGTTTTTAAGCTAATTTTTACTTTTAGATTATAGCTTATTTGTCTTATTTGGGTACTTTGTTTGTTTATTTATTTATGTGCATGTCACTATTTTTTTTCTACTAGTTCTTATTATCCTAAAATTCATACAATTTTAAAAATGAATCTTAATTGAAAATTACTTATAAAAATTATAAGTTGATGCCTTTAGAATTGTACTAGATTTAAGTTTTGTGTTATGACAAAAGAGTAAAAAACTCACCCCTAAAAGGTTTTAAAAATATGTTAGACAAAAATAATAATTACAATACCACAAATCAACAAAACAAGAAAAATAAAATTATATGATGTAAAAAAAAAAAAAAAAAAACTACAAATTTCAATGTGACTTTTTCTTTGGACAAAATCAAGGGTCTTTCCAAAATTATCAATTAAAATAAAAGGTGGTGCTATTTGGACTTTCCTTCTTTAGCATTCTATATTTCGTAATATTTTTTAATCAAAATTTACGCATGACACTATTTTTAATACTTATTAAGAGTTGTTTTGGAAAGTGCCATATAAGTTTTTTTTTTTTTTTTTGAGTGTGTGTTTTTATTATGAAAAAGATATGCAAAAAATAAAGAGTTACTGTGATTTAAATAAGTCAAAAAATCAATAAGCTGCCTTAGAGCACTTTTACCCGATACTTCAAATATAATATAGCACTCCAACCGCCATATTTTAGCATCAAGTATAAACTCTATCAAGTGCGCTAAAACTTGATGTGGCATTTGGCCCTTCATGCCAATTTTGTCAAGTTCATATTTCATTTTTTTTTTATTTTTTTTGAAATAAAAGAACTTTCATATATAATAAAAGAGTTCAAATTTTAAATTAATTAAATAATAAATTTGATATATCAAGTTGAGAGTTTACATGTTAAATTAACATATGTCAATTTAACATCCAAGTCTTAAAAAAATTTAACAGATTAAATTTTAAACATTAAAAATTATAACCATTCTCAAAAGAGACCTAAATGATAATGGCTCTGTTTGGTAGAGCTGTTGGAAAGTACTTATACCTTATGTCTAAACAGTTTATAACTTATAACCATGAACAAAAGCTGATTTCTGACTTATAA
This sequence comes from Camellia lanceoleosa, assembly GCA_025200525.1. Classification (NCBI taxonomy): domain Eukaryota; kingdom Viridiplantae; phylum Streptophyta; class Magnoliopsida; order Ericales; family Theaceae; genus Camellia; species Camellia lanceoleosa. The sequence goes on from CM045769.1 coordinate 164,216,474, forward strand.
ATTAAGCATCTCCTGTCCCACTCAAAGAATAAGTTGATTTTTGACTTTCAAAAAATTATAAGCTATAAACTAAACTAAATATATCAAAATAACTTAAATTAAACTAAAAATTAAAATAAATAACTTTTAAGCTGCACCAAAAAACCACAATTTTTAGAATTTGATGGTTAAATATAAGTTCTTTCAACCCCCGACTTCCCCCCAAAAAAAACTCAATAAATTATTTTTTTATAAAAATATTTCAATCGTACTGTCAATGACAACTTGATTTTATTTTTGTATATTTCACAATCATTATAGTATGACAGGAGGCAGATTAGATTTTTTTGAACCATCCTTAAATTGATATGTTTTTGTGTGAGTGAATTTCCGATCACACTGCCCTCCTTAGTGATTCAGCGGAAGAACACAGGCAGAGTAGACGGCTCCTAAAGAAAAAGACTCGTGGTGGTTCTTCCACCCGGGGGCACTCCGACGATCAAGTCAGTATATCTCTCAAAGATAATCAAGTACTTAACTCACTAGCTTGAGTGTAAAAACATACCTTAGGCCCATGGGGGTGCCTCTCTTTTATAGCCAATACAATCCTAGTCCCAATAGGAGCCTGGCCCTAATGGACTTAGGATTACTGCTAATCTGGAACTCCCATGGGTTCAGACAAACTCCTAAGAGTTTTATCTTTACCCAAAGCAAGTCTTCTCACAATCTAGGACTCTTGTCCATATCCAGTTGAGCTTCCTCTTCATTCTAGGACTCTTGTCCTTTATCCGCTTATCTCGATTCCGATATCTTCGGAGGTAACCTCGACTCTGAGATAACCTCCTACCATGACACGTGGAATCTCGGTGACACTTCGGTGTCACCTCGGCGATCGTTGGTACTCGTAAAATACATCCCCCCCTAGGTTCTATTGCCTCGGCATTCGAGGTGATGGAACCTATCTTCAAATTTTTTCGCACATCGCCTATTAACTTTCTAGCCGAGATCATTCATTCGGGGCGGCATGTCCTCTTGATTCAAATCAATCTTCTGCGCATGCACCATTTTTCAACGCTCGCGTTTTTTCCTTTATTACAATTATTGCCTTGTTTTGCCGCCGCTTCACTTTTGACAAAACGTTTGTCTCTCTCGCTTCACTTTTACATTTTGAATCTCCTTGCTTTCTTTCTCTCTAAAACTTTTTTCTTTCAATTCGCCATTACACTTGTGAATCGCCTCCATCTCGCCATTTCAAGCTCAAGCTCTTTATTATCGACCTCGAAGCTTTATCCGACCTCCTTCTTCCGTAAGCCACCGTTCCCTTTTTTTCCCAGTTCTGGCTTGTTTCTAAGATTTCTCGCTACTTGACTGTTCTGTATCTGATTTGTAAATTACGTACCTCATCTCATTATTTTGTTTATACTGCGAATATTTGTACCGTTTCACCTCTGTTTTTGGCCTTCCACTCTTTCGTGTTCTTAAATCTGAGACTTTTTTGCTTTCCTGTTTTCCAGATTTTCTTCCCTTCATACTCATTATTCGTAGATTTAGGCTTGGGATTTGCCGTAGAACCTTCAATCCTTTAGGAAAAACTGAAACCAACTTCCCCAACATACACATAGGTTAAGCCGAGGTCCTAAGAGCCCTTTAGGAATACTCTATTTCTGTAGTTGAACACTTTGTGTATATCAAGACCATGGGTGTGTGGAGGGATAGAGTCAATACCCCAACCAAGCTTCAAAACTTTAGGCAAGAATTTTCCATACCAGAGGATGTCCACCTCAGACTAGCTGAGGAGAAGGACTCCATTATGCCCGACAGTGATAAAATGCCTTTCCCTGTAGTAGCCTTCGTCCAGTGCGGACTTAGGTTCCCTCTAGATCCCCTTTTCCGCGAGGTCCTTCATTACTACACCCTGAACCCCATGCAACTTTCCATTAACGCCTATAGGACACTCAATGGAATAATAGCCTTAGCTCGGCAGGAGAACGTTAGGATCACTCTAGCCGATATCCAATATTGCTACACAATGTGCCCCCTGAACCTTAAGGAAAAGGGTTATGTCTACTACCTCAAGTCGAGGTCTACTGCCTATAAAATAGTAGCCGACCTTCCGGACTCAACAAAAGAATTGGAGATAATTACTTGATCGTTTCGGCGGGAATTTGCCCAGATGAAGAAGTTCAACTCTTCCCTCTTCCTCGAACGGTCAAGGAGGGCAAGGGTAAGAGTCCAACGTTAACTGCTTAGCTGGTGTTTTCTTCAATTTTTTCCAAACTTTATCTGCTTTTAATGTTGTGTTTTTTTGCGAGCGTTAGCCACCCAAGGATTTTCGCCAATCATATTTCCTCGGGCCCGCGTAAAAAAGCTCTTAGACCTTCCACTTCAGCGATGAAAAGCTCCATTGTTGTTGAACTTCATCCCCACTTACACGTCCAAGTTGTCCGACGTTCCAAGGAAGAAGAAGAAGAGCGCTTCTCCATCAATCGCTTCCATATCTGAGCCACCGATCGACCATCAACCTCGGCTCCAAAGAACGCCGAAGGCTTGTTAAAACAGATGGAAAAACCAAATAAAGTGGTCTTTGAACCTCTTGGCCGATCTTCCAGACGATATGGATGATGCACCACCAACCTCTCGCCTACCAAAGCCAAGAGAACCAAGAAGGCCCAACCAAAGGCGAGGTCAAGATGCCAATCTCCAACCGCCGAGAAGATCACTTGGCTCCCAAAGAGACTCTAAGCCCCATCGGGGCCACTCAAAGAAGCCAAGGTCTGCCTCAACTTCGGGTTCCAAGGCTCCAAAAGTTCCTCGAACCCAAAGTTACTCTTAACAGAAGTGCTACCGACGTCAACATTGGCGTGGCTTCTTGAGGGCGATGTGGAGCGTATCGAGAAAGTGAACGGCTACGAGAATTACGCCTTCATGATGCAGCATTCAGTCCAAGTAAGTCTTTGACTTTGATAATTTGTCTTGCATACTTATAAAATTTTGAAATGTTTATAATGACTTTTGCCTTGTATTCTTCAGCCATCCAACACGCCCATACCTTCTCCATGCAGCGTTTGAAACAAAGAAAGAAGTTAGCCGACATGGAGAAGGAATTTGCTTTTCTTCATAAACAAAAACAGGCCCTCCAAGATGAAAAAAGCGGAGGACGAGGTTGCAACCAAGGCTAAACAAATAGCCGATGAAAAGGCTGAGGCTGTCAAAACTGTTGCTTTATCTCAGCAAAAAGAAGCCGAAGAAAAAGTAGCCCAGGCAGAAAAGGAGCTACAAGAAGCCTTGGCCACCAAGAGAGCCGAAATTGATGCTGCCTATAAAGAAGGCATGGCCGATGTCGCTGAAGACTATAAGCTTCAGGTCAAGCAAGCATGCAACAAGGGATATTCCCTAGGTTGGAATGCTTTGGCCAAAAAGCTTGATCTCCCAGTCGACTCGCCATGGCGCAAGACTAAGGCCATGCGTCTTCCTTGTCCTCTTCCTCCATCTCCAGGCCAAGCTGAAGAAGATGATTCTGAAGCCGAGGCTGAAGAAGAAAGTGAAAATGAAGATCAAGCCCTGGTGAGGAAGGCCAAATCTCCTCCAAAGGGTGATCAAGTCCTGGACTTGACTGGAGATGAAGACCTCGCTGCTGCTCCCAAAAAGGCAGACATCGGCACTCTATCCTCTGACCTCCTCTTGGCAGTGAGGAGTGTTGATGAAACCCTGGCCGAGATCGATGCTGAAGTCGCAGCAGATAAAGTGGCCGAGGTATCGGCAAATAAAGAAGCTGAGGTTGTGGTGGACAAGGAAGCAGAGGCTATGGTGGAAAAGGATGCCGAGATCATTCTTCCAGATCCTTCCGACGTTCCCGCCCAATCTACTGTTAATGCTGAAGAAGTTTAGATGTTTTCTACTTTTCTTTTTTGTACTTTGTCTCTTTTATGGCCGATGTGCCTTTTATGTAACTTGTTGAACAAGATTTTTGCTTAGGCCATAGCGCCTTCCTTTTATATGCAACTGTTTCTTTCTGAATGCTTCAGTATTTAAATTCTTCTTTATTGCTTCTGTGTAATTTTAGAATATTTCACATGATTCATATAGCTCTTCCCTTGCGTGATTTCCTTGGGGATACATACCTCGGGTATGTTTACCTGAAGTTTCACCTCGGCTAGGGCTTTATCTGTAAACTTGTCATAAGCTTCAACAAGTATAAAGCATATAAATTCAATTAATCTTCATCTTGTAAATTGCTACAAATTTCAACAAGTGAAGATAACAATCATATTAGCTTAACTTTAACTTGTAAATTGCTACAAATTTCAACAAGTAAAGCTAAGGAATTTATCTCAGCTTAACTTTAACTTGTAAATTGCTACAAATTTCAACAAGTAAAGATAAGGAATTTATCTCAGATTAACTTTAACTTGTAAATTGCTACAAATTTCAACAAGTAAAGAGAAGGAATTTATCTCGGCTTAACTTTAACTTGTAAATTGCTACAAATTTCAACAAGTAAAGATAAGGAATTTATCTCGGCTTAACTTTAACTTGTAAATTGCTACAAATTTCAACAAGTAAAGATAAGGAATTTATCTCAGCTTAACTTTAACTTGTAAATTGCTACAAATTTCAACAAGTAAAGATAAGGAATTTATCTCTAACGTGTTTAAACATAATCTCGGCTTAACTTCGGCTAAGCATTACTAATGTCTCCTTTCTGCCCCCAATGTGAACCTAAGTTCCTCTTGGGTTCTCATTATTCGAAAAACAAAATCATGCAAAGTTGTATAAGTTCAGAGGAAATCTGCTAAGATTTTATTGATCATATCGGCAAGAACAACATCTAATGATAGAAAAACTTTAAATTACAAGTGTTCCACGGTCTAGGCAATGCTTTGCCCTCATTATCTTCGAGCCGATATGCTCCATTCCCCAACACCGAGGTGATTGGGGTTTGGGCCAAGCTTGCCCTCTCTCGGGATCCTTCTTATTCGACTTTTCTCAAGACTAGGTCGTTGACCTGAAAATCTCTTGGATTGACCTTTTTGTTGTAAGCTTTGGCAAGTCGTTGTTGGTATCAAGTCGATTCTTTCTCCTTCTTTCTTCTAGTAGGTCCAGATCTCAGAGCACATCATTAGACCCGCTTCAACTCCCCGTGTTCTCGATCCTCGATGCCGATCTCCAATGGAATGATCGCACGCATAAGCCATGACAAAGGGGGATTCCCCTGTTGATCTTCTCGGCGTAGTGCGATATGCCCAGAGCACGTTGGGTAATTCGTCTACCCACTTCCCTTTTGCTGCCTGCAGCCTCTTCTTTATTCCATCTAGAATGACTTTGTTTGATGCTTCGGCTTGCCCATTGCTTTGGGGAAAGCTTGGTGTTGAAAAATAGTTCTTTATCTTGAACTTGGCGCAAAAATTTTTGATGAGCTTGCTGTCAAACTGTGTTCCGTTGTCGGCAATGATTGCTCTTGGAATCCCAAATCTGGTGATGATGTTTTTCCAGATGAAGCTCTTCACATCCACATCTCGGATCTTGGCAAGAGGCTCTGCTTCTATCCACTTTGTGAAGTAGTCTGTAGCTACCAAGAGGTACTTAGTTGCCCTGCTTGGGGCAATTTTTCCAACAAGATCCATGCCCCATTGGGCAAATGGCCAAGTGAAACAGGTTCGGAAATCGGCGGTGATGTATCAATGGTGCAAACCTCCGCATTGTTCACACTTCTTCACATAGGCTTTTTGCATATAGGGCCACCAATACCCCGGTAATGGCCTGTGAGCTAACGATCTGCCTGTGGCTTCCACAAACTCCTTCATGAATTTCATACGAAAGTCTTCGACCAAGAGGGTGTACACACCTTAAAAGAGGTCCGATGAAGGATCTTACGTAGAGATGTCCTTCACGAATGAATCTTGCCGACTTCAACTGACCTTGTGTGCTTCCTTTCGATCTTCCGGCTTGCCTCTTTCAGAATGCAACAATTGCATCCATCCAAATTTGTCCCAAGTCCGCACATAATGCTTCTTGCATTGTGTTCGGTGGCTCTATCTTTCGAACTGTAGGTAATCAATCATTATTGTCCTCATCTTCCGAACTTGCCAAATTGGCGTCGGCGTGGTTGTTATCATCTCGCTAACTGAAGAAGTCGGCATTTTTGAAACATGTCTGTGCGATGACTTCTTTGCGTATGCCGACATCCTTTCATCTCGGGCAAAGAACTCTCTGTAGTTTGATTCACTATAAGTTGTGAGTCACAAAAACTATTACCTCATCTCGCCACGCCAACTTCACCCAAAGAATCAAGTTTCATACTCCCGTTATTCGAGGCTTTGAACCCTGAATGGATCGTTTCTAATATCTCCCCATCGGGAAATTAGCACTACTCGCCGCTCGGTTTGAGCTTCCATCAACAAAAAGTTGAAAGGAGTCGCCGATGTAAATGCTGGAGTGTCTGAGTTTTCCCTTCCTTGGGTCCTTAGCCTTTGGTGGGCTTTCCTTCCTTGTTTCGGACGTCGTTCATCTCATGTTCGATGTACTCTGTGAGAACTTCGGCGAAGTCGCCAAGACTTGGCCTTTAATTGCGGTTCTTGGCTCGAACTCCAGTCATATCGCCCAAAGTTCTCGCCCATCTTGCAATTCTTCCACTCAAGTCTCCTTGTTGCTACAAGAATTTTAATGGGTGCTCTGTCGTAACCACTATCTTATGAGCTTTGAAAATAATGGTTTAGCTTCTTTGAGGCCATTACCAAGGCCATTAATTTCTAGTGGTAAATACCTTGTTTCACGATCGGCCAAGGTTTTACTTACGTAGTATACTGCCTTCTGCTCTCCCTTCTCTTCTCGGATAATCACAGCACTCACTGCGTGCTCTGAAACTGCTAGGTATAAAAACAGTTCCTCCCCAGGTTGAGGTGTTGAGAGGACTGGAGCCGAGGTGAGGTATTTCTTCAGTCGCCAAAGCGCCTCGCATTCCTCCGTCCATAAAAATCGGGCCTTTTTCACCAGATTGAAAAAGGTTTACACTTGTCCGAACTTGACTTATGAACTGTTTAGGCTTCCAAGAAGCTTATCTGAACTGTTTAGCCGATGTCGGACTCAGAATTCCGAATGGCCTTGATCTAACTGGCCGGCTTCAATGCCCTTCTTGTCACCAGTATCCCAAGAACTTATCGATTCGACTCCAAACGCATTTCGATGCGTTTAGTCGAGCCGATATGTTTTGAGTATGTCAAGACCTTCTAAGTCACGAGATGATCCTTTGGTTCCTTGGTCTTCACGACCATATCATCGATGTAGACTTCCAGTTCGCCAATCAAGTGTCCGAACATCTTGGTCACCACCTTTGGTAAGTTGTTCTGCGTTCTTCAACCCAAAAGGCATGACTCAGAATAATACTGACCTTTGGGAGTGATAAACGTATTCTCCTCATCCGGGGTACATGGCTATCCTGGTGATACCTCTATATGCGTCCAAGAAGCTCATCCTTCCATGTCCCGATGTGGCGCCCACCAACCGGTCGATCTTTGGCGGGAAGTCTTTGGGACAAGCTTTGTTCAAATTGTGAAGTCTACGCAGACTCCACTTGCCATTCTTCTTCTTTACTACCACGGTATTTGATAACCACGTTGGATAATTGGCTTCTGGATTGCCCCGCCTCTAGAAGTCCGCTACTTCTTCTTCCACCGCTGCATCAACGCCGTCTTCGCTCGTTGTATTACGTGTTTTGCCGACATCAACGTTGAGTCTGTGGCATGTGACCTCGGTCAATGCCAAGCATTTCATAAGGTGTCCAGCGAACACCTCAATATTTTTTCTCGAAGGCTTCCAACTCCCTTTCTTCTTCTTCGCTAATCCAAAGAAAGAAGCGTTCCTCATCGCTCTCTTGACGAAGATTTTCTTCAATGCTTCTTCACTCTTCTCCTTGCCGACGTCATCTAGGACCTTCATGTCCTCTTCTTCAACCTCTCGCTTCCTCGGTTCTCGAATGCCGCAGTTAACTTCATTGTTGCCATGGAGCAATTTTTACTTCTGAATCGATCTCCTCCGATTTCAATCCCATGTTACATTGGGAATCGTAGCGATTGATGCAAGGTTGAGGAATCGCCTCATTGCATGCAACCATGGCCTCCCCAGATGATGTTGTAAGGCGTATCAATCACAATAAATTCGCCTCATCTTCTTCGTGCCCTTGTACCTCCAAGCTTGTTGCTAAAGGCCACGCCGGCGTTCCATTGAAGCCGACCATCGGTAGTTTGACTGTTCCATGTCATCGGTGAAGGCCTAACTCCTTGTAACATCTCGACATACATGATGTCGCAGAGTCGCCTTGATCAATCAAGATGCGTTTTACGCACTCCCCAACCCGGAGGGATACTACCAGGCATCATTGTGCGGTGTCGAACCATGTCGAGGTCGGCCTCGTGAAGGTTATCATTGGTCCTTGGCAATCTTCAGCCGAGGTCTTTTCATCCGACTGGTTGACATGCCGCAGATGTTTTACCCTCTGCGTCTCCCGATGTCGTTTTCATTCACCTTTGAGTGGATCACGTTAACCACCCGAGGTCCACTGCGCGGCTGGTGCTTGGGGCAATCGTCGCTTCTTCCTCGGTTACGCCTCATCTACAAGGTCTCTCAAATGGCCTTGCCTCACCAGATCTTCTAGATGTGCTTTAAGGGCTCAACCCCGAGTTGGGTGACGCTCATTGTGATAAACGCCTACCAAGGTTTCTCCCATAAATTCTCCTTGTGCTCTTACAAGTAGGGCTGATTTAATTTGGTCAAGGACCTTTTGGATTGGAATTTAACACCGTCATGCTTGTTTAGTCCTCAACTCGTCTCTGTTTGTTTTGTCCATTGTTACCTCGGCCTCGCTTTTTTCTCTTCAGATCCTTGTTCCTCGAGGTGTCTTCCTCGCTCGTCTTCTCAATTCTCGCCATGAGTTCTTTCATGCTCTTTGGGGGTTTTCGCCAAAGACTTCCGCAATGGACACCATCCTTCAGCCGTTCTTGAAAGATACGACCGCCACCTCGTTGCATTCAGTATTCGATTGAACACCTCATAGTACCTTTTGCATAAGCCCTAAGGCTTTCGTCTTTGCTGATTTTAGGGCCATCAACGCATCCACCCTCGGTTTGTTTGTTATGAACTTGGCAACAAACATCTCGGCCGCCTTCCTCTTCACGCCCCTTTGGTAGTTTGTGGAACCACCGATGCAATCTCCCCAAAGGATGAAGGAACACTTTGCAGAGCAACAAAGCCATGAAATTCAAAAATAATCCAACATGGAAGTTAGGGTCCGACTTACCATCATATATCCGAGCCTCGATATCTTGAATCTTTTCGCGATGAATCTATCCACGAGAATGGAGTCCTCGGCTTAAGGAAGTTACTTCCCAGATTCTCTTGTTTCCTCTTGAGGTAATCTCTCAAGTCCTCTTTACTTCTTCCTACATTTGTCATTGGGCTTCACTTTCAAGACTACTCTCGGCCTCATGGTGGCCCTTTCGATCCTTCTCCGCAGACGATCGAAACACAATATCCGCCGAACATGCCGATGTTCTTTGGGGTCTCGCGATATGTCCTTCGGGACTCTTCTCTTCTTCTAGGCCGATTTCCTGGAGGGTCGGTGAAAGTACCTTCCGCCTCGTGTCCGAGGGGCCTCGGGGATTTCTTTCCGTCCTTCTTCCGGCGTTCTTGGCATTGGTGTGTCTGCGGCGGGTATGGAGGCATGACATTATTCAGCATCATGAAGTTGACGACCGATTGAAGGTCCGCCAACTTATTTGCCATCTCCTTTACTTCTTCATCCTCCTCGACATCTGTTTCCATGTCCGGAGGTCGCCCTCGTTATAGTATTTGCCCTCGTCGCTTTCTTTGATGTATCACCGTTTTGGCCGACGGCGTTCTCTGCGTGATTCTGATCACGAACTTCCTCATTGTGGTCTCCTTCTTCCGCGTTAAGGTCGGCGGGTCTTCCACTCCCAACTGGAGTGTTATCCCCAATATTTTCCTTCTGCGCGTTACTGGCCATCTACTCTTCTTTCGTTCCTACAGCGCCAAATTGTGTGAGTGAATTTCCGATCACACCGCCTCCTTAGTGATTCAATGAAGAACACAGCAGAAGAAAAGACCCCGGCGGTGGTTCTTCCACCCGAGGGCACTCCGACGATCAAGTCAGTATAACAGTCAAAGACAATCAAGTACTTAACTCACTAGCTTGAGGGTAAAAACATACCTTAGGCCCATGGGGTGCCTCTCTTTTATAGTTAATACAATCCTAGTCCCAATAGGAGCACGGCCCTAATGGACTTAGGATTATCGCTAATCTGAACTCCCGGTGGGTTCAGACAAACTCCTAAGAGTTTTATCTTTACCCAAATCAAGTCTTCTCACAATCTAGGACTCTTGTCCATATCACGTTGAGCTTCCTCTTCATTCTAGGACTCTTGTCCTTTATCCGCTTATCTCGGATTCCGATATCTTCGGAGGTAACCTCGGCACTACGAGATAACCTCGGCACAACTACCATGACACGTGGAATCTCGGCTGACACTTCGGTGTCACTTCGGCCACGTGTTGGTACTCAGAAAATACATCCCCACAGTTTTAAAAAATAAACCCACCTACTTCTGTGCTGAAAATGGGGACATTGCTGCCCGAAGAACATCTTCAACCCATCTTTCAAAACTTCAAATATAAAAAATTATTTTTAATTTTGAGTTCCAACTCATTCTTCATTTTTTTCTCTCTTAAATGAAAGAAGATGGATTGATCCTTCAAATATGAAGGGAGGATGAAAAAATAAAGGAGACCTCTAAAACACTATTCACTTTATATTTCTTATTATATTTGAAATAACTTTTAATGTGTTTATTTAATTTTTTATAAAATTGACATCAATAAAAAAATATAAATCATACATTTAAAATGAGTATAATGTTAAATATATTTTACAAAAATTTTAAAATTAAATATTTATTAATAAACAAAAATTACTTTTTGATTGGAGTTTGAATGAAAGAAATGAAGGTTTGTGGTTGAAGTTTGAATGAATAGTGACCTCTTCTATATTTACTTTTTGAATAAAAAATATTATTTCCATCATCTTGAGAAGAGGATGTGGTTGGAGATGCTCTAAAGACATAATAATAATTGTTATGTCTTAATTTAAGGTGTATTATGAACTTATTTTTATGATTTGAACCGTTCATTTTATAGGGTTTGTTGCGTATTTCATGTCTACCAAAAATCATATTAATCGAATATTAATAACTATATGATCAATAACCAAAAAAAATAAACAATAAGTTTTTCGAAATAGCATAAAAAATATGTAATTTAATCATATAGTTATTGATATCCAATTAATAAGATTTTTGATAGGCATGAAGTACTCAACAAACCTTACGAAATGAATGGTTCAGATAATAAAAATAAGCCCATAATGCACTTTAAATTGAGGCACAACAGTGACTCCAATTCCTTTCTGTGCTATAGCAAAGTCTTTTAAAGAACAGTAATTGGTAGTTCCAAATTTAGAGCACTAAATCAATTTTAATAAGTTGAAATTTTTTATAAAAAAAAAAAAAATACAAGGCTAAAACATCCTATCAGGTGGGATTCACACCCACATTAAAACTATTAGCTTAGAAGTTTGAAATATTTCTGATATTATAATTGTACGTTTTTTAAAATTTAAAAATAATGCGTTTAGTGTTTTTTTTTTATAGAAAAATAATCAAATTTTTTTAATTTAAAATTATTTTTTAATTGAAAACAAATAAATATTTATTTTTAGTTTATTTAGTTAAACGGTGGTGTTACATGTATTAATTAGCATATTAATTAATGTATCAATACTAGTTAAATATTATTATTGATTTTACTCATTATACAAATTATAAATATCAAAAAATTCTTAAATTATATTACATTATTAATTAATACATTAATTAAAGCATATAATATTATTCTTAGTTAAAAACTAATTTGTTAGCTGTAACCAAACAACACATTTATTCCACGTTTTTTGATTGGTTACGAAAAAGTAACAGAAATCCGTGGCTGATGAATTATATGTGGTGATTGCTTTTCGGTGCCAGCTCTTTCTTACACGTGTCACAAACCCAATCATTATTCAGAAACTTCCAACCGGCTTTCATTCTTTAAGTCTAAAAAAGGAAATGTCAGGTTGATTATTCCTTAATCAAAATATTAATCTCGGATTAGCAGTAAAGGATTGTAGGCCCGGTTTGGTAAAACTTTTTTAAAATTAAAAATTGATAATCAAAAAGTATAAACTAAAAGCATTTTTACCTTAACTGTCAAATAATTATATTTTTTTAGTTTATTTAAGTTATTTTTACTTAATAAATTATAAGCAAAAGTTATATCAAACAGACTGATACAGACTCTCAAATCAAAATAAATTATAATCATTTCAAAAACTATAACAAACAATCCCGTAGTGTGGCTGCTGTGCAGGTAATGAGGTTTAGGTTTTATTTTAGTGATCTAAATTATTTAACTTTTAAGATACAATAAATATAATTTTTTATAAAAAATTAAATATTGATAGTTACTTGATTAAAATAATTTTGTATTTAGACATCGTTTGACAAGTAGTTGTTTTAGTCTAAAAGTTAAAAAATTAGGTGCCGTTTGGGAAGCCAAAAAGCCAGGCTTTTTGGCTATTTTAGCCACAAAAGACAAAATAGGTTTTTTTAGTCACAAAAAATAAAATATCACATCCAACCCATAATCATTACACTCCTCTCTCACAAAAAAAGTCAAAAAAGTCAAAAAACCAAAAAGTCCTTCCCAAACCAAACTTTTAAGCCCAGGCTAAAATAGCAAAAAAAGCCAAAAAGTCAAAAAGCCAATCCACTTCCCAAACGGAGGCTAAAAAAATCAAAAAGTCTATAACTATACCAAAGAGTTAACGATTCATTTTTCTCTCTATTTTTTTCACATCTTTTCATAAAAAGTCAAAAAGTCACCCAAACATACTAGTTTTTTTAAGGCATGGCTTCTATCCAGTTCTTAATCGGACTGGACTGTATTGTTAGGCCCGTGGGGACCCACCACAGGCCCCGTTTTGATAATTTGAACCGTTCAATGTGTAGAACTCATCGAGTACTATACCCATTAAAAATCACGTAGATCGGATATCGATAACTATGTGATCAAATCAGTTTTGTATAAAAAAAATGGACGGTGAATAAATCAACAGTTGACAAAATTTTGTTTTGATCACATAGCTATCAATATTCGATCAACGTGATTTTTTACAGGCATATAGTACTCGACGAGTTCTACACATTGAACGGTTCAGATTATCAAAACGGAATCCGTGGTGGGCCCCCACGGGCCCAACAGCATGGTCTAGTCTGATTAAGAACTAGACAGAAGCCATTCACTAAAAAAAAAAACATCCATAATAAAACCTTTGTTTTTTTGGCCATTTTAATTATAAAAAAATAAAATAAAATAATTTTTAAAATTTAATAAGATAAAATATTATATTCAAATTATAATTATTTTATTTTTTTCTTATAAAAGTTAAAAAAAAATTAAAAAATCTATTTCAAATGAGACTTTTTAATTCCAAACTCAAAAAGTCCAAAAATTCAAAAATAAACTCACATCTCAAACGAATCTAAAGGATGTCTAGATTAACTTACGTATGTATCGATTAATTTCTTTTCTAATCTGATCAAAAGTAGGTCATTTATTTCAAAAATTCATAATAACTTTTTTTTCTTGTAGCCTAATCTCAAAAGTTAAATTCTGAACAATTATATGAATAGCATATCTACCAACTATTTAAGACAACTCACGATTAATGGTGGACTTTATTTGTTCTAGATGAAGGGCAACAATGAGAGCCAGTTGCTACAATGGTTCGTATAATTACTTGTTGGGAAAGTGAAAAAATCAAAGATTTAGAGTTTGTGTCGAGAGAATGATTATGATCTTTTCATTATAATCTAATTTACTAATTCTTTAATATCTTATCCTATAGTGCAAAAAATATATATATAATAATAAAAATAACAATGTTATATGCATAAAAAATTTATATACAAAATGTACAGAAACTCTAACGTGAAAGGTAATTCACGTGAAAGTTTTGTACATAATATTTTTCAACTGAAGGGTGACTAATGTACCTTTTGCATAGCATTCACTATTGTGAAAGCAATAGAGCTCACTCTGGATCACATCTCAATGATTTAAATTGAACACTTTTTGAGATATATTAAGGGGTGGTTTAGAATAATCTAAATAAGTACACTTTTTGACTTTTTGTAAAATATAAGTTGAATATGGGTTGAGTTTGAAATGATGTGGTAGAGAGGTGATGTGACTTAAATAAGATGATGTGACTTAAATAGAATAGTGACTTTTTGATTTTTTTATAATACCCCAAACAAAGCCTAAGTAGAATGTCCTTATAAAAAGTCAAGTCAATCAAATATCAACAGTTCTATGATTAGATCAAATTTATATGTATAAAAAAAAAAATAGACATGATTTTAAATATAAAACTAAGGTCTCATTTGGGAACATGCTATTTTAATAATTTTTTGTTACAGGGAAATCCTCCCACCCTCCCGCAGGTCCAAGGCAGCGCCCCATGAGGAGATCACCAGGGTGTCCTGTTATCCGTTCCGAGTAAGAGACTATAACCTGGAAGCTTGTCCCGACCTCCCAAGGCAAGCTTCGATTAAGTCAGGACTCGCACAGCTGGGGGAGCATTAAACCCACACCAAGTAGCTGATTAGGCATCCTTAAGGGGGAGCATTAAACCCACACCATTAAACCCACACCAAGTAGCTGATTAGGCATCCTTGAGGTCCACGCATCTTGTCCCGACCTCCCAAGGCAAGCTTCGATTAAGTCAGGACTCGCACAGCTGGGGGAGCATTAAACCCACACCAAGTAGCCCACACCAAGTAGCTGATTAGGCATCCTTGAGGGGGAGCATTAAACCCACACCATTAAACCCACACCAAGTAGCTGATTAGGCATCCTTGAGGTCCAACCTCCTAACCAACAGTACTTCGCCCAAAAAATTGACCCAAGAGAAAAATTGAACTTGTGACCTTGGGGCTTAAACCCCAAAGCCTTACCACAATGTCACAACCCCTTGGGTTATTATGGATGTTGAACTAAAGAAAAAAAGAAAAAAAAAAAAAAAGAAAGAAAAGAGAACTGTAATCCCGAGTGGGCCCCATGTAACGGCATCACTCCACTCTACGCAATTCTAAGTAAGCGCGTACACTCAAAAAAATAAATAAAATAAATAAATACAAACGTAACTTTCCCTTAAACCAAACGCTCCCTATCCGAGTCCTGTTGAATTGATATTTCACTGATACACATCTCTCTCTCTCTCTCTCTCTCTCTCTCTACCCATCATCGATTTTGCTTTTGTGCACAATAATACGTACGCAAACTTTCACACAAACATGTTACGTGCCTTTTGATCCACAATCCATCCCAAATTTCTTTGTCTCAACAATAATCATCCCACATTGATTTAAAATTCCTTCCTTGGAATCTCTAGGGTTTCCATCGTCGATCGATTCTAGGGTTCTTTTCGGTTCGGCGGTGGAGATGACTTATCATGTGAACGACGACGAGGTCGATTGTGTGGTGCCGGAGTTGAAGCTTAGGGCTTTAGGCGACCATGGCGATTATGTCAAACTCAAGGATTCCGATGATTGCGTCTTGGATGGCTTCGATGGTGGTGGAACCCAACAACAACCACCACCATCTCCCAGATTCATTGGCAGATGGTGGTGCTTTTGGTGGTGGGCGAAGATGGTGGTTGTGTTGATCTTCGTTGGGGTTTTGGCCGCTGTTTTTCTCATCTGGGTTGGCCCCTTTTTCATGGATAAGGTATTCTATTCATTCTTTCGATCAAGTTACAAAATTTCTATATATATATATATAACCTAGAAATTACTTTGTTTTTAATGTGATAGTAGTGTTGTAGCTCATAATTTATTTGAGAACATGCATGAGGTTCTGGATTCAATGTTCTCATCTCCAACAATGTCAATATGGTTTTTGTTAGGGCTTTTGGAAAGGAGTGGTGTCATGTTATTGAGTGTACTGCCAATGTATAAAAAAATTCTACAATTTTTTGATGTAGGATTGAGTTTTAGGGCATCTCCAATCCTTGATTTAAACCCATGTCAAATTTAAATTTGGGTAAAAAAAACTCTAAAAGCCTCCTCTCCTTTGACCCAAACTTATACTAAATTGAGTTTTATTCAATTTTTTACCCAAATCAAGGGAGACTCAAATGTTTACTCAAAATTTTCATGGCTATTTTGTGGCGCTCAAATTTACCACTGTATCTTTAGTGAAGCTTTTACTCAAATTTGTATTTTAATTTGAGTTTATCCATTGGAGTGTTTCAAATTACATAAAGCTTTTATTTCAAATTTGAGTAAAATTTTGAATAAGGGCTGAAGATAGCCTTAGATGTGTTTTTGTCCCTAAAATCTTGGTTGGTTGTATACTATTTTCAGAATTTTGGCACTACTTGTGTAGCTTAAGTTAGTGAATTGAGTGGTATGTTGTTGGGATTGCAATGAATGGTAGTAGTATGTTCTAGTCTATGGAACACTGCCTTTGCTAGTGGTTCAATGCAAATGCAGTATCACAATGAAACATAGGAGTATTACTTTTTTTTGGAGGAGATTCTTGGTTTAATTTTTTGAATATGGACCCCTATATGGGACTATATATGTGCCTTATGGTGTTAAACTTGAAATTGGAAATATAAATATGTAAGAATGTAACTATTAAGAATTACTAGAATTACTAGCTATATGTTATATCAGGATAATGGCAATTGATATGGATTCCGTCCTTCATTACCGGCTCTAATATACATTTTCCCTCAGTTGAGGTGCTTCTTGATGTTTCTGCCAATAAATTGTCAATAGAAACCTAAAAAATGGTTTCGTATTTCTGAGCTAGAATTGCATGCTCTTTTTTTCTCTCTTTCTGCCACAACTAATGACTTGTTCTTTTACAGGAAATTATCCCTTTAATTAACTGGGAGAGACAAACATTCCGCACACCAGTGCTAGCAGTTTTACTCTTTGCTTCTGTGGCACTTTTCCCTACTTTACTGCTTCCATCTACACCCTCCATGTGGGTGATTGGTATGACATTTGGTTATGGGTTTGGATTTCTACTAATCATTGGTGGGGTGACTATCGGCATATCTCTTCCATATTTCATTGGTTCACTCTTCTATAATAAAATTCATGTGCGTACCTTGTGTTTCTTAATATTTTTCTTCCTATTTTTGTTCCCCCCCCCCCCCCTTGTGTTTATTTAAAAGTAAATGGTTTTTTTTGATTCATATGCAGGGTTGGTTAGAAAAATATCCGAAAAAAGCTTCCATTATAAGATTAGCTGGTCAAGGAAATTGGTTTAGTCAGTGTCGGGATGTCGCGTTAATCAGGATTTCTCCATTCCCATACATAATATACAATTACTGTGCTGTAGCAACAAATGTCAAGTATTGGCCTTACTTGCTGGGGTCATTGGTTGGGATGGTGCCAGAAATTTTTGTTGCAATTTACACGTACTCTCTCTCTCTCTCAAATGCCTTTTTTCATGTATAATTTTTGTTGCTGTAGATACATTTCTATTGAGATAAGGTCCTTCATAAGTTGTTTGAAGATGCTAATCCTATGCAGCCTTAGACATGCCAAAAATAATTTAATAAAATCATGGTTTGTTAAAATGATGTATTCCTATACACCTGCAAGAATCTACTGTCCATTATCTTTGTAGGATTACCTGGTGTTTTATTTTTGGAAATGCCAATTTGTATGTTTGCATTGCCCATATTTGACTTCTTCATTGGCCACCTAATATTTTTATTTACGGTGATGGTGAGCATACCAGCTGACTATGAAGCCTTTCTTTCCAAATGATCATATATGGAGTGTTCCTGCTTGAAACTTGTTAATGAAGGTTATGAGTCTACCGTGACAATTCTTTTTCCCTCGAAAAATTATCTCAGTAATCTACAGCATGATTTTTTCAAAGGTAACTTATCATATGGCTTGCTGAAAGATGTGCTGATAAATAAGGTCAAGACTGTTTCCACAACCCTCCATAAAACTTTAATTGCTTCCCTTGATGGAGGGTTCATGGTGATCTCTTCCTCTATCTGTTGGTTTATTTCTATCCTAAATATCTCTATAAATTTTTTTTTACTCGTAAACTTTGTTTTTTAGTGTGCTTTTGCTCCATTTTATTTTTCCCTCCACTTCGACTTTAAATAGGTTTCTATCTTTAAACCTATTTGAGTTTGAGGGAGGTATTATACCTATATCATGGTGAGCCTGGTGATATACCATGCAAACCACCCAAGCCGTCCTCTCTGGCGCACCACCCAAGTCGCCCCTTGGCGCACCACTCAAGTTGCCCCTTGGCGCACCACTCAAGCCGCCTTCTCTGGCGCACAACCCAAGCCGCTCTCTCTAGCGCACAACCCAAGCTGTCCCCTGGTGCACTTTCTCATAAGTCGCCTCCTGGTGCACAATGTCATCTGTTGCCATCATCGTTCAGCACCACGTCATAAGTTATATGTGTGTTACGTTTACTAGTTTAACATCCAGTTCTCCTACAACGGTCCGACATGATCTCTTAAACTGTCTCGGCACTGATTCCGGTCAGTTCCTACAATGGTCCTGCATGACCCCTTAAACTATCTCAACATTAATTCTGGCCAGTTCCCACAATGGTTCGGCATGACCTTAAACCGTCCCAGTATTTGTTCCG
Organism: Camellia lanceoleosa; assembly: GCA_025200525.1. Classification (NCBI taxonomy): domain Eukaryota; kingdom Viridiplantae; phylum Streptophyta; class Magnoliopsida; order Ericales; family Theaceae; genus Camellia; species Camellia lanceoleosa. The sequence continues at coordinate 164,235,263 of CM045769.1, forward strand.
GCCAGTTCTTACAACGGTTCGACACGATCATAAACTGCCTCCTGGCATTAGCTCTAGTCTCTGATCTATCTCAAGCGCCTTTGCGCTCCCGTTCAGACTTTGCAATCTATTTGTCTTTTATTTTATTTTTTTTAATTTTATTTCATATTTTAGTCTCTCCAAACTCAAGTTGGTATCCTTACTTGAGTTTGGGGGATGTTAAATATAGTAGCTATATATTCTGTCTATTATGCACAGTGTTTTAAAAGCCCCTAGCGAGATCGAGAGGCCGGTCACTGGAGCTTAAGCCCCTCCCTGGCGAGAGGCGCCATGCCAGACTTAAACCAAATATAGCAAAATATATATATATATATTTTAATTGTAATTTTTTAAATACAGTAATTATATTGTAACTATCAAAAAATATCAATTATATTTTAAAAATTATCAATTATAGAAGTATATTTATATTATAGAAGTATCAATTATATTTATATTATAGAAGTATCAATTATAGAACTATTAAAAAATTATAGAAGTTAATACATTAATTATTTAAAAATATCAATTATAATTGTAACTATCAAAAAATATCAGTATATTTATATTATAATACATTAATTATATTATCAAATATAAATTAGCAAAATATAATCATTAATTATATTATATATATCAATTATATTTTAACTATCAAAATATAATTATATTTTGCTAATATATTTTAACTATTATTAATTATATCAATTATAATATAATTTATAATTATATTTATAATTTATATTATAATTATAATTAATTATAACTATCAATTATATATTAACTATTATTAATTAATATATAATCTATAATACATTAATTATATTATATATATATATATCAATTATATTATATATATTGTATATTATATTATATATCATATATAAGATAATAGATATCATATAATAAAATAAAGATATATGTATATGAGTTATTATGCATACCATATTATATTCATTGTCATACTTAGGATTACCATACTTAGGTTTCTCTCCTCCTATATAAAGGAATCTTGTATACACTGTTATAACATTCAATATAATACAAATTTCTTTCTCTCTTAAATATTATAACAGTTAAATATAGTAGTTATATATTCTGTCTATCATACATGCCATATTATATTCATTGCCATACTTAGGATTACATGCTTAGGTTTCTCTCCTCCTATATAACGGAGTCTTGTATACACTGTTATAACATTCAATATAACACAAATTTCTTTCTCTCTTAAATATTATAACATGGTATCAGAGTTAGGTTAAGTACTTAGTAATTTCACTTCCCCGGCAGGCGGGAAAATTACCTTGGCCGCCTGCCGGACCTGAACCCATTCCACTACTATATTTTCACTTCAGTATCGCTTCGTAGTGATCTCTTCCTCTGTCTGCTTTCCTACCCAAAATATCTCTATAATTTTATTTTATTTTATTTTTTTTGAAATATAATATAATATAATATTATCAACAACACTAGAACATGACTCATAAGCGTGAAACATAACTATCCACGGTCCCAAATGAGTTGCTCATCATCCAATGCATGCCAAATCAAAGCTTGGGCCTTAAAGGCATCTCTTAATTCGTCTCTTGTACACCTCAAGAGGCTGCTGCCACTTGCCTCCCATCATCTCTCCCCAGCTGAAAAAAACTCGACCTTGGCGAGTTAAAAGCATGGAATTGTTCATACAAGTCATAGTCTAGGCGCTGGAACTCCTCATCATTGATCCATGTACAATCTGATAGTGGACACCCCTTCCATTTGATGAGGTACTTTTGATAGCCACCACCTTTAGTGGAAAAAAGTTGATGGTCAATAAAATCTTCAATGTCTTCCTTCAAACGTAGGGCTGGTGGAAGTCGAGTAGCAACACCATCATTAGGATCATCATCATCATCATGACCTCGGTGTAATGTAATATCCTCAATGTTGAAGACATTACTTATGCCTACATTGTCCGGCAAATCAAGTACATAGGCATTAGAACTAATTTTCTTGAAAACTTTGTATGGACCAAAACTTCTTGAATGGAATTTCTTGTATGCACCCTTAGGATATTGCTCAGATCTGATGCGGACCATAATCATGTCCCCTTCTTCAAATTTTGCAAACTTTTTTCTCAAATCAGCATGTGTTTTATAACTCTCATTGTTGAGTACAATCTTTCTTCGAACCTCATCATGTATCGCATAAATATGCTTAGCAAAAGCATTTGCTTCAACAGTAGGACGTGTCTCAACAGGTAAAGGAACCAAATCAATTGGTTTACAAGGAAGTAAACCTGTCACAGTCTCAAAGGGGCTGCGACGAGTGGTCCGATTAACTGAACTGTTATATGAGAATTCAACCATAGAAAGACTTTGATCTCACCTACCAACATGATCACCTACAAGGCAACGAAGGTCACCTAAACTTCAATTAACAACCTCAGTTTGACCATTAGTTTGGTGATGGAAAGAAGAAGAAAATTTCAGTTTTGTATGCAGCATCTTCCACAAAGTACGCCAAAAATAACTCGTAAACTTCACATCATGGTCTGAGACAATTATTTTTGGCAAACCATGAAGTCAAACAACTTCTTTGAAGAATATTTTAGCAATATGGACAGCATTGGAAGTCTTTGAACTAGGGACAAAGTGAGCCATTTTTGAGTAGCGGTCCACCACCACAAAAATGGAATCATATCCCCTAAGGGTTCGTAGCAGCCCTAGGATGAAGTCCATGCTTAGGTCTTGCCATGGCTCATGTGGTACTAGTAATGGAGTGTATAAACCAATATTTTTCTTTCGTCCTTTAGAAAGTTGACAGGTACGACATCGAGAAACAACTTTAGCAACATCCCGCTTAAAGACTTGGCCAATAATAATAGTCTTGCTGCTCCTCCAAAATGCAATTCTCGAATCACCTCTTCTCGTAGAGATGTGCTAGGTAAACAAAGACGAGTTCCCTTAAAAAGATACCCATCATTTAAAAAGAATTTTGGATATTCAGCTTCTGTCCAGCCACTAAATCGGTGTAGATTATGCTGAAATCTTTGCAAGACGAGTAGTCTTTCTTGAGCAAATCAAAGCCCACACAACTTGGATGGACATAGAGTTGAGAGTTAGCATCACACGACCGAGTGCATCAACTGTCTTATTTTCTGTCCCAGCTTTATGTTTGATGACGAATGTGTATTCTTGCAAGAAGGAGACCCACTTTCCATGTCGATGATTCAACTTCTTTTGAGAGTTGATGTACTTGAGAGCTTCATGGTTAGAATACAACACAAACTCCTTGGATATGAGATAGTAACAGTAACGGAGTGCTTGAATCACAACATAGAATGCCTTGTCATAAGTAGAGTACTTTTTGTCGTGCTGCATTAAGTTTCTTACTAAAATAAGCAATTAGATGGCCTTCTTGACTGAGTATAACCCCAATTCCCACATTTGAGGCATCACAAGTCACTTCAAATGCCTCAGAGAAGTCCAGAAGGCTTACAGGAGCTTCAGTCATTTTTTTCTTTATCTCTTCGAATGCTTTAGTTGCTGCCCTGGTCCAAATAAACTCTCCCTTCTTCATGCAATTAGAAATTGGTGCCATTATTGTGCTGAAATTTTAAATAAAGCGCCTGTAGAATGTTGCCAATCTATGGAAACTACAAACTTCTTGCATGTTGGTAGGAATCGGCCACTCTATAATAGCTTTGACTTTGTTTGGATCAGCCGCTACACCCTTGAAAGAGATAACAAAGCCCAAAAACATGACGCTTGGACTTGTGAAGGAGCACTTCTTCAAATTTACATAAAGTTTCTCTTGGCGAAGAACTCTCATAACCTGTTGGACATGGAAGATGTGTTTCTCTTTGGTATTGCTATAGATTAGTATATCATCAAAATAGACCACAAGGAAGCGACCAGTAAAAGGTTTAAGTACCTACGTCATGAAACTCATGAATGTGCTAGGAGCATTGGTAGCATTGGAAAGACCAAATGGCATAACTAGCCACTCATAGAGACCATCTTTTGTCTTGAAGGTAGTCTTCCACTCATCTCCAGGCCTTATTCGTATTTGATGGTAACCACTCTGCAAATCTTTGAAAAAATAGTAGAACCAGCTATCATGTCCAACATATAATCAAGTCGAGGAATTAGAAACCGATATTTGATAGTTATTTTGTTGATAGCTTGACTATCGACACATGCGCCACGTGCCATCTTTCTTTGGTGTGAGCAAGGTAGGAACAACACAAGGACTCAAACTCTCGCGAATAAATCCTTTGGATCATCTACTTTGCCTTTTTACCTCAGTATGTTCACTAGGATTCATCGGATAAGCTGAAGATTAGGCAATTGAGACCTAGGGATAAGATCTATTGCGTGTTGGACATTACGCATGGGAGGAAGCTCATTAGGAAGCTCTTCTGGTGCTATATCAGAAAATTCATACAACTTTTCAACTAAAGGCCTTTTTGTCTCAGGACCAGCTGCTGGTTGCTTCACTTCTTTAACCACTACAGCATATATAAGCTTTGATTCTTTGCTTTCCACCACAAATTGCCTTTTAAAGAGTACGTGGAGAGGTTTATTCTAACTTTTAGCAATACACTTTGGCTTTGGAGTTTAACATCTTCTTATCTCTGCTATAGTCATAGGATGTAGGACAATTGTCTTCTTTCCAAGTGAGAAAGTGTATGTATTTTCTCGTCCATTGTGTTGTACAATGTGATCGTAAAGCCATGGTCGACCAAGAAGGATGTGACATTCATAGGAATTACATCACATAAAATAGAACCACTATAATTAGGCGAAGCAAAAGAAACAAGGCATCGTTGAGTTACTGGAATAGACGTGTTGTCAATCCAAGTTACCTTGTAAGGATGAGGATGTGGCTCAGTTGGAAGCTTAACTCTTTTAACTGTAGATATAGAGACAACATTCATGCAGCTTCCAAAGTTTTTTTGATTGATTTCCATAACGGACCAGCATTTGAAAGATTGATGTTCATCGCTAATCTTCTTGCTCCACCTTAGGGGCTGCTAGAATACGCCTAACAACATTAAGAACTGAGGTTTCCAACTCATCTTCCCCTAAATCATCAAATTTGCACTCTCCATAATTTAATGCAACCTCATCCATCATTGACATATTCCTGTGATTGGTCATATTTTGGCAGTTGCTCTGTGTCCTCTTCGATTGCAATATGGAGGGTATTCTTCTTTGGACATTGATAAGCCATGTGCCCAGACTCACCACACTTAAAACAAGTAGTGCTTTTATCCTTCCCACTTGGCTTCACAGTCACAATACCTTTATTTCTATGATCAACAACACTAGAAGATGAGGAGAGATGTTGGAGGCAAGTGGCAGCAGCCTCTTAAGGTGTACAAGAGACGAGGAAGAGATGCCTCTAAGGCTCAAGCTTTGATTTGGCATGCATTGGATGATGAGCAACTCATTTGGGACCGTGGATAGTTATGTTTTAGGCTTATGAGTCATGTTCTATTATTATTATTTTAGTTTATGATATTTTGTTAATTTCATAATTTCTAGACATGGGTTATATGGGTCGCCCATCGGTTATCTTGTTAGTCAAGTTATTTAATTAGGTTTTATTTATGTTTCTTATTTGGTCTTAAATTAGTTTTGGAAGTCTAAAATATTATAGCAGTTTCTTTTTTATTGTTCTAATTAGTTTAGGAAGTCTCTTAGTTCTATATAAAGTCATGTAATACTATTAATTCAATGGACTTGATATTTTAGAGAATTTTAGAGCTTTTAAAAGCTTCTTTATGGATTGTGTGATGCAATTAAACCCTAGGTGTGATGCCTAAGGAATTCTAAGAGTGATTACTAGACTCATCTTCTTCTTCTCCTTTTTTCCCTCTTTTTATTTTCTGCACTTTAACAGCCCAAACACTGTTCACTGGTACTTTCACTACCCGAACAGCTCTTACAGCGCTGTCCTGCATCATCCCTTTAGCTAGATGCTTGCTTCATGGCATATTGGTGAGTGTTGTTAGTCTCCAACTATGAAGCACGGACATTTCAAAATAGGCGCCATAGCAGTGTCAGATACAAGGACATGCCATTTGATTTGATTTTTTTTTTTTTTAGGGGACACAACGGGGACATGGGGACACGCTGGGGACATGTGTATTCAAATATGGATGATCTATTAATTTGTTTAAATATAATGGTTTATATATATATATTGAATTAATGTTAGTTTTTATTAATTTTGATTGTTTGGTAACATGTTATTAATTTACATAGCAAAATATATAAAAATAATTTTTTTTTTAAAAATTGCTCTGTCTCCTACCGTGTCTGTCTGTGTTATCAATTTTTTGAAATCACCGTGTCCCGTGTCCGTGTCCGTGTCCGTGCTTCATAGGTCTCCAATGTCACCGAAACCAAAAGTCTCCCAGGACAAGTTTCTGCTTTCTAATTATATACCAATGCTTGATGGATGAGTCGTGGGTCATGGTTTGCTGGCCCAATAGAGGCCTTCCATGTGGCTCCTACTTCTGGTATGTTGGGCACTATTTTGTTACCAATAGTTTCTGTGAGGCTGTAACTAGCAGTTCTTTCGGCTCTGTGGTTGTTTTCCAGCCCAGCTGTCATCTGGCAGAATTGCTGCCAATAAGAATATTTATTGAACTGGTGGAAGATGATCCATGTGGCCTACACCACTAGATTGGGACACGAAAATTAGTTTGGTTTGGTAATATATATTGAACTGGGCAACATCATTATTTTGAAATTTCAAGGAACTGCTCCTTCGGATACCTTTTCTTTATGCCAGCTAGCCTTCTTCTCATACGGAACTTGCGCAATATATGATTTTTGGACAGACACAGGTGTCATCTTTCATCATAATAGATATTGACCCGGGTGGGTTGGTAATAGCCAAAAATAAAAAAGAAGAAAAGAAGCTCGTCAGACATGACCAACTGAGAGAATTATAAAAGAAGGCATTGCTTTATTTGTGTTTATGAAGTTATGTTGCTTGACATGTACATGTATCCTTTCTATGCATGCCAATTAGGTTTACTATGTTAACTAATATGAAATACCATAGTGTCGAGTTTCTTGAACAAAAGGCATGCTACCTTTCATGTTACCAGTACAAGTAAATTATAGTTTTGCCTTTTCATGTGTCTGAACAAACATGGGTGTGCAAGGGTGTTGCATCTGCACGCTTTTCAGCAGCGTAATTATATATATAGCATCTCTATAAATCAATTTTGGTTACCGTTTCCCGTTATTCTTCTATCGTAGCTTTTATTGTTAATTTTCTGCTGTTCATGTATTTTATCTTGTTTACTTTTTCTTTGGTATTGGGTTGGAAGGGTGGAGGTTTGGTTTGTGAAGCTTACTTTCTTTGCATTTTCTTTACTTTGGGTTAATAGTTTTCTCTTTCTTTTCTAGTATGATATGGAAAGAAATAAATGTAACTCTTCTTCTGCGGTTGCTGTCAATTTAAATTGACAGCAAAAATGATTCATTAGATTTTTTTTTTTTTGGTTTCATTCAATGTAGTCCAAACTAATAACCATTTTTATGTCATTGCAGTGGTATATTAATACGTACTTTGGCTGATGCTTCACAAGATCAACACTCCCTTTCAGCGTCACAGATTATTTTTAATGTTCTTGGTTTCTGTGCAACCGTGGCTACAACAATAATAGTTACAATGTATGCGAAAAAACGTCTCAAGGAACTACACAAGGAGGAGGAGCTGCTACTGCAGTAAAGCTTTTGTTCTGGTTCTGATTGGAGAATCCTATGCCAGCCAAACCAGGTCAGGTTTGCGGATCTAAACATGATGAATGGATGGAGAGGGCTTTACTTAAATCCACTCCATGCTCAAGATGATTATATGTTTATATGGTGTTGCTGAACATGTTGTGGAAGGTAGAAAGATGAAGTGAAGACAAGGTTAGCATGATTGACATCTGCACTAACCGACTTCATCTGATTTTAAAAGGGAAAAGAAAAAAGAAATCTTTATTATGTTCTCATTTCTCCCATTTTTTTAATTATCATTGAGCTGTCAGCTGTATATATTTTGAAATGCTTTATAGGTTTAATTGAACTCTTGTGAAATTCTGGAGGCTTGGAACTGTAAATCAATTTAACAATGTCTTGGTTTCTGGGTTTCTGGACTTGTAAATTTTGTCATCCTCATTGTTGAAGACTTGATTTTGCTACTTATATAGATGTATATGATTAATTCCTTACCTAAATTTCAACCTTTTAGTGGTAGCCCTTTTCCTTAATGTTTTTTTTTTTTTTTTTTTTGGAGGGGGGGGGGGGGGGGGGGGGGGGGGAGATAGAGAGAGAGATTTGCATGCTGATGAAGGGTATCACAGAATCTGTTTTTCTACAAATATATGTTTTTGAATTTTGCTTTAATAGATATTAGAAGGGGGAAAAAAAAAAATTGTGAGCATGTAGGAGTGGCATTTCCTTTTTGTAAATGTTAAGCAGAGTGGATATATGAGTATGAATATAATGGCCTTGTTTGGTGTAACTGTTAGAATAAATTATTTAAAAGATTATAGATTATAATTTTAATAAGAAGTTGTTAATCTATTTGGTGTAACTGCTGGATTATAGATTTAAGTTATTGAGTAGTATTTGGTAAATACGTTGTGAAGTAGCTTTTTTAATTAATTTTTATTTTTTATTATTCACTATTTATCTACATTTCTCATAAAAAATAATAATAATATTCTATAGTCCAATTGGGTCTTTTTTTATTTTTTAAAAAATAAAAAATAAAAAAATCTAAGAGTATAACCGTGAATTACTTGTCTTTAGTAGAAGCTGATAATCAGAAGTAAGGGGTGAGCAGATTTTTAGAATCATTTTTTTTGACTTAAAATAAGTTGTTAAAATCAGAAGCTATTTAAAATAAGTTTAACCAAACAGTTCAAAATAACTTTTTAAAAATTAAAAATCATAAAATTAGCTAAAAAAAGTCCCACCAAACACCCCAATATAACCTTAGAGTAGGTGGGAGGTACACACAACACAAGCAAAGCTCTGCACGGCTTTGTGCAATACCTCCCTGCCAAATGTCATGGTTTTCTTTATAAGAAAAACCAAAATACAATTTTTAAGAATACGGGATAACTGATGAATCTGCAACATGTCATGTGACAAAGAGTATCGATTAAAACTTTTGAAAAAAAATTCACCCGACCTTCCATTAGACAAGATTTGAACGCTCAACTTTTGAGAGTGTTGGGATGGTGCTATACAGACCACGAGCCATTGGCGCAACAATTGTGTTAATCACAGAAAAAATTTGCATGGTAAACTTTGCTGGAATGGAAATAAGGGTGAAATTTAAATGTAGATAAATTATTTGATTTATTATTGTTCACTCAATAATAGAGGAATGTGTCACTATCTTACCCAAATAAATGAGGGATTAGATAATTGTGTTTCCACGTGTGCTATAGGTTAAATTTAAATAAATTTTTCATTCTTCTCTAATATACAATTTTTTTATTAGAAAGAATTCTGAGCAAATGGATTTTATTTTTATTTTTATTTTTTTGGGAAAAGCTTTAGCTGGACGTTGTGGTCAGTGGTCGTAAAGAAAAAAGAGTAGGTATTGGGAGAGTCAGCCTTATATTTTGTCCACGAATTTAATGTGTGGTAGACTTTGTGGGGCTTTATTCTCAAACCCAGAAAAAAAAATAAAAATAAAGTGAGACCCACAACGCCAACTGTCGCATATCCAACCTCACTAGTCTACGGCACATCAAGTCATGTTGATACTTATCTGGCACAATTTATCTTTTTATTATTTTTATTTTTTTGGGGAACAAATTTATCTATGTTGGTTATATACATATTTGTGCACAACCAAATGTGTCTCAAATTGCAATAGAAGGGACTATTACAAAAAGAAGCCACTTGACTTGACATAAAGAAAAGTTGAGGTTTAACACCATCTCTAATGCTTTATTAATTTTGTTACTAAATTTAAATTTGATGATTTTTTTTTTTTTTAATGATTTCATCAAAAAAGTATCAAATTGATGATATAAAAAATCTTTCACCAAATTGAGGATGCTGGAAGCTTTTATCAAATCATTATTTATAGCTGTTGAATTTTTACTACTGAATATTCTTTTAGATTCTAGGCAAAAATTTGTAAAAAAAAAATACTAGATGGTCGACTAGCCGAACATCTCCCCAGTCGACCAGTGTTTTGATCAAAACTCAAAATCTTTCGTTAGAGCACTTGATATCAAATGAAATTTTTACTCAAATTTTATTTTTTTTTAAAAAAAAGATGCACCGTTGGAGATGCTTTAAGAATATCAATTTCACTCTTTGGTTTATATATAAAAAAATGAGTGAGACCCCCTTTGTAGAGAACCCCCACAACCCCTTTATTGATCTACACCATTCATGATGTGTGGGACCCACTCATGTATGTGTGGGATCCACATCATGAATGGTGTGGATCACAAAAGGGGTTGTGGGGTCCTCCAGAAAGGGGGTCTCTATCATTAAATTAAAAAAAATTGATTATCTGGGAGAGGGGGAAGAATGTTTTTGGCTTCTATGTTTTTTTTTATTATCAATTTTTAGTTTACAATAACTAATACAAAATAGATTATTATTATTATAATAATAATAATATTAGATTCATTTTATCACGTGAGGATATTTTTTCTGTTTTTGGTTTTTTGTTTTTGTCTTTTTTGGAGATTAGATTCATATTATCACACGATGATATTCAAGTGAATTGGTCGATTCCTTGCTTTGCTGGATATGTGAGATTAGCATATGGTCACATATATTCAAAATTTTGAGGGTTCTTCGTTAAAAGTAAAATTTTTAAAAAAAAAAAAAAAAACAGAAAAAGTAGTTGCATTTGTTTTATTACTTCCAATGTTAGAACGTGCATGATTCAAGTTTTTGCTAAGATAATAATAATAATAATAATAATAATAATAAGATAAATTATATATATACATTATGAACTTTGCTTAAATTATAAATTACCTCATATGATTTTAAAAATTACATCCCGTTTATTCAAATTTCTAATCGCATAACGAATGATCAATTTTATTAATAAATCATTAAATCAATTAACAATTTTTAAAGATGTCATAAATATATTTCAATTAATAATTTTGATAATTTTATTGTTATATAAGAGAGTAGTTGAGAATTTTATTTTTTCTGTTAATTTTGTAAAATAAAAAAATTTTGACAATGAAATATTTGTAATTTTCAAAACTAATATTTTAAACAAATCACATAAATGTATTTGTATTTTATTTTTATTTTATTTTAAAAAAAAAAAAACCACCGATGAGCCAAGAGGTTAGGGGTTAGGTTGGAAAAATCAGTCTAGCCAGCCGTTGTCTATAGTCAGCTGTAAAAATAGACTACTTTGAATTGAAATGGAAATGGAAAGAAGAAACCTAACGGAAAAAGGAGACTTTGCACCCAAGGATGTTCCAAAGAGAATGAACAATTCTTACCCGTTAAAACACTCTGCTTGTTTGTGGTATTTTATAAGTATTATTATTCAAGATTGAAAATTAATTCAATTTTTAAATTCAGTAATACGGTAATTAATTAGGATATTAAAGATAATACTTTCTTTCTAATCAATAATATCATTTATATATCATTGGGTCTATAAAATAGGTTTAAAAAGTGAACTTATGTATCATTTTCTTAATTTTATATATATATATATATATTAAAACAAAATTAACGTGAAACTTTTTTATAAACTTATTTTTAGATAAATGAATTAACTTTTTAACTAATTTTCAAATGAAGCTTAAGCCTACTTCACCGCGGAGGAATAATGATATATGAACTAATAATTTTTTACAAACTATTGCATTCATATGTTCAAATCATATTTTTCTAATAGATTTTGTTTGAGATTTCAAAATTTAATGAATGTTTATTACTTATGTAAATAAAAATATATATTTTTAAAAACAATTTATATAGCATTTTGACATGATAGTGTAATATGCCATCTAAAAAATTCTCATTTGTTGGTCACCTTTTCATTTGAGTAAATTCTGTTGAGACTCAATTGTATGATGATGAAAGGGAAGTTTGTTACACCAGAACTTTGTATTCTCTTCTTTAATTTATGAAGTTCCAGTTTACTTTTAAAAAAAAAAATAATCTGTTGAGATTTTAAAATATATATATATAATAAATTTTATAAATTTGACATAATTATATTAATTTTTTAATAAAATTAAAGCGACAAAAAGTGATGCAAATAATGCTCGAATAAATAGATAAATATGATTAAAAAATAAATTTTAATATAAAAATAATGATAATATTATTTTTTTATTCATACGATTTACGAATTATTGATAAAAAAATTAAAAATTATTTAACATAATGTAGTTCCCATTTATTTTTATAATATATAACTCCCATTGTACATTCTTATTATTTTGGATAAATTATAAATACACCTTCTGAGATTTGCTTCAAAATACTGATTGCCCATTGTGGTTTGAAAATTATAATACTCTCTTGTCAAAAATTTTTATTTAACAGAATTAATTAAAAAATGAAATTCTTAACTATTTTACTATACAATAATAAAATTATCTGAATTATTAATTGAAATAAATTTCTAAGATCATTAAAAATTGTTAATTGACTTGATAATTTATTAACAAAAGAGATAATTTATTATAAAATTAAAAACTACAAAAAATAATTTATATTTTAAACAAATACTAGGGATGTATTTATACTTTGCCCTATCACAATGAGCTATTTTAAGAAGATGGTTAAAAGTCATCTTCTAATTTTTAACCTATTTTGAATCACATTATCTCTCACATTTTTTACATATATTTTAAAAAAAAATTTAAAAATAAAAAAAACTAATTTTTAATCATTTTCTCAAAATAACTCAATATTTATTATATGATTTTGTCTACTAATAGGAAAGTTACTTGTCAATGTTAAAAGATAGCTTATAAAAGACTCGATTCGATTTCTGTACAAAGTACCACTGCTCTCACTTCCATGCTTTGAGTTGATTATTTTGCAAGTTATGCTGGTAAATTGATCTAATAAGGGATAATTATACCAAAATCTCTTCATTTAGTTATTTATGAATGCATATATTTTGACCATTTTAATTATAAATTATATCACTTTCACCCTTTTAAAAAGGTGTATTCGTATACTTTTTATAATTAAGAAGGTTAATATGAACGGATTCATAAATTAAAAATAAATTAATATTTGTTAATAATTAATAGGTGTTAGAGTAATTAACTCATTTAATAATTACAATAATGCAATTTTATCATATTTATTTTTTAAAAAACAATTTATTTAAAAATCATACTTTTCATTCATTTATTTATTAAATCAATATATTTTTTTAAAAATCAATCATATAAAGTACAAACTAAAAATTACTAATTACTCATTGTGCCACCACATCTATATATAGGTAGGTACAAAATCTACATCTAGTTATGCGTAATTATTAATTTAGTGTATAAACTATAATTTAATTAAAAATCCTCTAGTTGTATTTTTGTCATTAAAATAGAACTCAATAATAATAAATCACAGATTCCATCCAGACTGCACAAAACTAAACCTTTTCCTTTACATAAAAAAAATAAAGTAAACTTCTTTCCTTCTTTACGGTAAAAACACCAACCAGTGTCTTCCCAAAGTCGCTGTCAAACCTTCAATGCTAAAAAAAACCAAAAAAACTTCAATTGGTCCAACCGTTCCCTTGACTCATTCTCATATTTTGGGCAAATCACAAATAGATGAAATAATTATAAAATAATTTTAAGAATTTTTTATGATGTAACTTTAACAGACAAATGAAGTTTATACCAAACACATGAATCGACTTACGGTACCCACATAGGATATTTGTATCATCATAAAAATATATAATTATTTTTTCACTATTTTGCTCTACTGCAATGTATTTTTCTGTATTTATAACTCTTTTGGTAACATAAGAAATAAGCTGCTTATTAGTTCATTGACTTACTTTTTATCACATTACATTTTTATTTTTTACACATTTTTTCATTATAAAAAAAATGAGTTTGCCATATCCAAAATAACTCTTAAGTCATGTTTGTTTAGACGGACTGGATAAAAGAGGATTGGAATTCAACAAATTGTTAGTTCTAGATAAATAGTCCCAGGACTATTTGGCTAGAAATGATGTGTATCATATGTTTGTTTTGTCATGAGATTAAATATCTGAAAATAACTATTTTAATGAATCTCATAGTTAATTAGAAAATTATAAAAAAAAATGATAACTTCTCAAAAGATCATTTTTTCTTTTTGAATTATTTACAATGGCAATACGAAATTTAGAGTATATTTTATTTTATTTTGTTTTAGTAAGACCACTATTAATTTTATTTAAATGGGACATTAGAAGTATATTTTCATTTATAATTTTGTTAATACAAATAATAAATAAATAAATAAAAGAAAGTAAAGAGACTACTATTATATATCACAAGATTAATTTATATAAATGATTAAAAAAAATCAACATATTTAAAAAATAAAGAAAAAATATGTTATATATATTTTTCCTTTTAAATATTAAAAGTATATTTCCTCTAATTATTTTGCAAATACCAAAAAAATTATATATCACGGAATTAATTTATACATATTTAAAAAAAGAAAAGAAAAGAAGAAGAGATGTTATAGATTTAAGAGGTCAATTTCATAGTTTAATTAGCTAATTTGGAGGTTGACTCAATCCATCCATTTTTATTTCACACCCCAATGGGATAGAATTATGTTTGTTTGGGCAGACTGTATTAGCATTCTCATGACTAATAGTCCTAGGACTACGAATCCGTTAGATTATGTATCCTATCTTAACTAATAGTCAAGTTTAAAATAATTAGTCCGTACTTCAATTGTTTAACCAAACATCGGATTAATAATTTTATTGGACTATTAGTCCAATCCCAAGTTCATGTCCACCCAAACAAACATAGGCCCCGTTTGTTTTGGGTTACAGGGAGGGTATTGGAACTACTAATACCTTGGTATTAGTAATGCCCTTGTTTGTTTTGGGAGAAGGCCTTGGGACTATTAGTCCCTTAATAAGGTTAATAGGGAGAGGAGGAGTGAGAGGTAGGGATGTAGAGAAAAAATTATAAATTTTTTTTTTTTTTTTTTTTTTTTTTTTTTTTTTTTTTTTTTTTATTTTTTTTTTTTTTTTTTTTTTTTTTTTTTTTATTTTTTTTTTATTTTTTTTTTATATTATTTTTTAATAAAATAATTATTCACTCACTCACCTCACTACCACAAATCCCCTCTATCAATCCTCCATCCCGGAGAACTATTAGTCCGACCTTGATTTTTCTATCTAAACTTGAATTAATGAATGAAGCTATATGCATCAATTGGTATCCCCTCCATTCTATCTCCGAAAACAAATGGGGCCATAGAGAACTATTAGTCCGACCTTGATTTTTCTATCTAAACTTGAATTAATGAATGAAGCTATATGCATCAATTGGTACACCAATTAGTATACTAACAAATGATGTGATATAATTTTATTGATTTTGAATCTATATAATTTATATAATGAGTGGGGTCCATAATTTTAAAATTATAATGCTATAACATATGTTTAATATACTAATTGGTATATCAATTGATACATGTAACATCATTAATTAATTATTCCATTAGATATAAAGTCCAATCCCATTATTATATCCCACCAAACGAACCCCCTTAGTTCTTATTATTAGGCTTCCTTTGACAATTATGGTTGGAACTAAAAAAAAATGCAAAAGACAAAATATGCTAAATAAGTTAATGAGATAAAATATTATATTTAAACCATAATTATTTCATTTTTTTCTCTTAAAAGTCAAAAAAATTCAAAAAGTCAATCCAAACGAATTTTTTAGTCCCAAGTCAAAAAAATCTCAACTGAAAAAAACTAATTAAAAAAGTTCAAACAACAACTTGGAGCTTGTTTGGCTAAAAAAAATAAAAAATAAAATAGACTAAATAAATTAATAAGACAAAATATCACACTCACAAACTATAATATTGTACTTTTTTTCTTATAAAAGTCTAAAAAGCTAAAAAAAAAACCAAACAAACTTTTAATTCCAAACTAAAATAATTAAAAAAGTAAAAAACTAAATAAAAAATTCAATTACCAAATAGCAATTTAAGCCCCTTTTGAGAAGTGAATTAAAAATTATTTTTTAAATTTTAATTTATTTTAAATCATATCATTTCCTATAATTTTTTACACATTTTTCAAAAAAAATTAAAAAAACCTAAAAAAATTAACTTTTAATCATCCAGTCACCGTCTAATATAAATGAGTCTGGATAGTGGTGGTGATGGGGTGGTTGATAGAAGAAAGAAATACTGTGCTTACCCTACAACATATGGTGGTGGTGGTGAGCAGAGAGACAGACAGAGACAATCAGAATTGCCTTTTGTATTTTTGTTTTCTTTCTTAATGCCTTCAAGTCTTGTTAGTGACTTCTCTCTGTGTTTTGTTATTGTTTATACAGATTGAGAAAGTAGTAGCATACATACATACATACATATATATATAGAGACAGAGAGAAAGCACATGGTGGCAACCGTCGACATTTAGAGAGACTGAAAAAGCAGTTATTAAATTGCCCCTCAACAACTCATCTCCTCCAGGCCTTTTCCTTTCTCTCTCTAAAACCCACTTTCTCTCTCTACATTTTGGACTTTCTTCTTCTTCTTCTTCAACTCTGAATCATACATTTTAGGGTTTTATATCTCTACAGTTACATACCCTTTTCCACCAATGCATTTGAATCTCTACAACTCTCAAATGTCACTCCACATTATCGAATTCGAACCCCATTCAATCCCAATTACAAACAACTTTCTCAATCCGATTTGGCAACGATAATGCTGGGTTTCGAGAATGAAAAGCTCTGCACATTCTCTCCCTTTTGTTCTCTTCTCGCTCTTCATGTTCGTTTTTCTCTATTTTCCGGCCGTTTCTCAGGTCACCGAGAAGGAAATCTTGCTCCAATTCAAATCCAACATTTCGATTGATCCATCCAACATTTTGAGCTCCTGGGATTCAAGCAAAAATCAATGTAGAGACTTCAATGGTGTTTCATGTAATTCACAAGGAAATGTAGTGAAGATTGTGCTATGGAACACTAGCCTCGCCGGAGTTTTATCGCCGGTGTTATCTGGGCTCAAATCTCTCCGGAATCTTAATCTGTTTGGAAACCGATTCACCGGCAACATTCCATCGGAGTATAGACAGATTGAAACTCTCTGGAAGATCAATTTGAGTTCCAATGCTCTATCTGGTTCAATCCCGGGTTTTCTCGGCGATTTATCCAACATTCGGCTTCTAGATTTGTCGAAAAATAGGTATGGTGGAGAGATTCCATCTTCTCTGTTCAAGAATTGTAGCAAAACTAAGTTTGTTTCGCTTTCTCATAACAATCTATCGGGTTCGATTCCATTGTCACTAACCAATTGCCTCAATCTTCTCGGGATCGATTTGTCTTTCAACAATCTCAGTGGTGGATTTCCTTCACAACTCTGTGAAATTCCAAGCTTAGCATACTTGTCATTGAGGAGCAATGTCCTAACAGGAAGTGTTCAAAACCCGATTTCTTCGTGCCGGAGCTTAGAGCTCTTGGATCTTGGCACCAATTTGTTCACTGGGTTAGCTCCATTTAGTGTTCTTGGATTCACAAATCTCACCTTTTTTAACATTTCAAGTAATGGGTTTGAAGGAGAGATTGTAGAGACTGAGATTTGCAGTAAGAAATTGCAAGTTTTCGATGTTTCGATGAATAGATTGAACGGGGAGATCCCATTGAGCATATCAAATTGCAATGCCCTTAAATTCTTGGATTTGGGGTTTAACAGTCTGAATGGGAGTATTCCAATTGAGGTTGTGAGTTTGAAGAGGCTTTTGGTTTTTCGATTGGGGAATAATTCGGTTGATGGAACTGTTCCAGCAGGGTTTGGGAGCATTGAATTGCTTGAGGTTCTGGATTTGCATAATCTCAAACTGGTTGGCAACATTCCTGAAGAAATCAGCAATTGCAAGTTTCTTCTTCAGTTGTGAGTCCAATTTATTGCCTTTTCAATGTTCTATATCTACATTTCTTTTTTAAGTTTTAATTTCATTTTTTATCCTCTAAATTATTATCTTTTTTATTTTTATTTTTTATCTATATTATTTTTAAACTATTAATTTCATCTATTTAGTTCCTAAAGTTTATAGTTTCAGCTAATGTGATTTAGTTGGAGATATTTGTCCAAATCAATAACAACTAAAGCATAATTTGATAGCAAAAAGCCATTTCAAAGTTTGAACATCTTAAATTATACAACCGAACATTCATTTTTTAAATTAACTGTTTTGAAATGAGAGTAGAAAACAATATGAGTGTTTGGTTGAAGAGTGTAAGTTTTCTAATTCAGTGTGATTAAAAAGATGGGTGTTTGGTTTGATAATTTAGATTGTCTAAATTGTAAAATTACTTTTTTGCCTGTTAGGTTGAATTTTACCATAATTGATTTAGCCAGACTGTTTTTGATTGGATTATATGAACTGA
This sequence comes from Camellia lanceoleosa, assembly GCA_025200525.1. Classification (NCBI taxonomy): domain Eukaryota; kingdom Viridiplantae; phylum Streptophyta; class Magnoliopsida; order Ericales; family Theaceae; genus Camellia; species Camellia lanceoleosa. Next base: position 164,253,921 of record CM045769.1, read on the forward strand.
AATCAGAAATTTAAAAAAATAAAAAATAAAAAGAAGAGGAAAAAAATTGATAATATTTGGAATCAAACTTGAACACAATTTTAAAATGTTTCTGCAGGGATCTTTCTGGTAATGAATTACAAGGAGAAATACCACAAACACTTTACAACATGACATATCTTGAAATTCTTGATTTACATCGAAATCAACTCAACGGAAGCATCCCCTCAAGTCTTGGGAATTTGTCTCGAACCCAATTTCTTGATCTATCAGAAAATTCCTTATCTGGGTCAATCCCAAATTCACTCGAAAATTTGACAAATTTGACTCATTTTAATCTCTCCTACAACAACCTGTCTGGCCCTGTTCCTTCCTCCATCCAGCATTTTGGTTTCTTCGCATTTTTTCATAATCCGGGCCTCTGTGGTGCCCCTTTGGACACACCGTGCTCCGGCAATGGCACAATTCCAGTATTAAGAAAACCTAAGTTTAGTGTTTCGGCTATTGTTGCAATCGTTGCTGCTTCATTGATCCTCATTGGTGTTTGTGTGATAACCATTGTGAATATAAAGGTTCGCCGGAGGAGAAGAGACACGGATGAGACAATGGTTGTCGAGAGCACTCCACTGGGCTCAACAGATTCAAATGTCATCATTGGAAAGTTGGTTCTCTTCAGCAAAACTCTGCCCACGAAGTATGAAGATTGGGAGGCTGGCACGAAAGCTTTGCTTGACAAGGAGTGTTTGATCGGTGGTGGGTCGATTGGAACAGTCTACAGAGCTAATTTCGAAGGTGGGGTTTCGATTGCAGTGAAAAAGCTCGAGACTCTAGGAAGAATGAGAAACCAAGATGAATTTGAGCATGAAATCGGGCGGTTAGGAAACCTTCGACACCCTAATCTTGTTGGTTTTGAAGGCTACTACTGGTCCTCTAGTATGCAGCTAATTCTATCCGAATTTGTTCCAAATGGAAATCTCTACGATAATCTACACCGCCTTGACTATCCTGGCACGAGCACTGCAGTTGGCAATAGTGAGTTAAATTGGTCTAGAAGGTTCCGGATTGCTCTAGGCACAGCTCGAGCCCTAGCATACCTTCACCATGATTGTAATCCTCCGGTGCTTCACCTCAACGTTAAGTCGACAAACATACTCTTGGATGAAAATTATGACCCTAAATTGTCTGATTATGGGTTGGGGAAGTTACTTCCCCTATTGGATAACTATGGCTTGACCAACTTTCACAATGCAGTTGGATACGTTGCACCAGAGTTGGCTCAAAGTTTGCGACAGAGTGACAAGTGTGATGTTTATAGTTTCGGGGTCATTTTGTTGGAGCTGGTTACTGGAAGGAAACCAGTAGAGAGTCCGGTGGCAAACAAGGTGGTAGTTTTGTGTGAATATGTTAGGGGGCTGATAGAAAGCGGCACCGCGTCAGATTGCTTCGACAGAAGCTTGAGGGGTTTTGTAGAAAATGAACTGATTCAGGTCATGAAGTTGGGATTGATCTGTACTTCTGAGATGCCTTCAAGGAGACCTAGCATGGCTGAGGTAGTTCAGATTCTCGAGTCCATCAGATCTGGATTGGATTGATAGTGATTTTTTGTAGTCTGGCTCTGGTAATGGGATTTGGAGTTAGTAGTGGATAGAATAGGAATATGGCTGCAAACAAGACGAGTCGAATTGAGTGGTAAATTCTTCATGATTGACTTATTTACATAACGAGTCAGTTTGAATGAGATTTTAATGAATTAAATACTAGTCAAGCCCTACTAGTTCGGTTTATTCTGCAGCCCTGAATAGGAGACAAAAAAATTCACTTGAAAGAGCAAGAGAACAGCAGAAATATTCTTTTGTATTCATTTTTTAGATTATTTTCACCAATTCTTCATTGTAATTTCTGCAATAAAATTCATTACTTTCTGTATCCCATTTAGAAGCAGAATTTTTTTAATTTATCAATAATTAGGAATCAAATATTTTTCCAGAATAAACCACCTTTCTTTCATGAAATAATGCTCTGCAGTAGTGTCAATTAATTTGCAAAGTAAGCAACAACAGGACTAGGACTAGGGCTATAAACAAGGCTGAGCCGAACTGAGTTTTGGGATGGATGTTAGGAGCTCGGCCCATTCAAACTTAGTCGAGCTCAAGCTCAAACTTGTTCATTTAGCAAACAAGCCGAGCTCAAATTAAAATTGAATGAGCTGAGCTTGTGTGGTTCATGAATAGCTCAATTCACTTGCAGTCCTGAACACAACCAAAAACACCTGCATTTTGAGGGTTTTCCAAGACATCAAGAATTCACATTACACACCTGGAGGTTGATGGCGTGGGTGAAGAAGCCAGAGAGTTATACTTGCCAGAGGTCCAGCAGAATCAGTTATGACAGAGAATCCATATAAAATTTCAACTATCTGTGAATCAATAATATTAATAATTCTGCACAAGAAATTTTGAAATGAATTTCACTAGACATTGTTTCTACTTTCTCGACTGCTTTTGCATTATGACAAATACCTATCTACAATTTCAGAGCCTGAGGTTGGATAGGATTGACATGTTGCAGAACTGAGGAAGAATTCACATACCCATATCATGAATGGTGAAGGAGAACAAATGGCATAAAACCTGAGCCATATCATGAATGGTGAAGGAGAACAAATGGCATAAAACCTGAGCCATACTGCGAGACCAGAACTTCCATCTCCATCTCAGATCTTCTTGTGATGTATATGAGAACTATTTCATGAAGCCATCAAACTTTAAATGCCATAATAAAATCCGGGCTAACTTAATCCACTGCATTAGCAGTATCTGTTACTTCGGATTAAAAGCCAAGGGCCTGCTTCTAACCTACAACTGCGATTTACAGGTTTCAGAAACTTTCCGAATACGTTCCATAACTACAGGAATGTCCTTTTCAGTCAACACGGTAAAACAACACCGGAACCACCCAGGTTCAATACAGTGACATGAAGATCCGGGAGTTATATTAATCTTAGCTACATTCAGCAACTTATCCCAGAGCTCAAGCTCGCCTTTCTCACTGTATGAGCGGATCAGCCTGCTCATGTCAGCCCAACAATAGAAACCACCACTGCTTTTCGTGCATTCTATACCCAGTTGCTTCAACCCAGCCACGAACTCAGTATACATCTTTTGAAGCCTTTCTTGGTTTGTCTTGATAAATTTCTTGATGAACTTTCTGTCGGACAACATTGAGGTAAGTAAAAGTTGGGTTGGAGCTGAGATCGATGAGAATCTCACTAGTCTTTTTGCAGCAGTGAGAACATTCTCATTAAAGGAATAGATAACCCCAACTTGGAAACCGGGAAGAGATAGGTCTTTTGAGAGACCGTAAACTATATGAACTCTGTTTCGATCAAAGACTTCTGAATCAATGATCTCTGCCAAGCTAACAAACTCTTTGCTTCCATGAGTGGACCCTGCCAAAATCTCGTTTGAAATAATGTGGATGTTCTTTTCTGTAGCAAAGTCCATAAGGCTGTAAAGTGTTTCCCGATTGAGCACGTTGCCCACGGGATTTGATGGGTTGGAAATGATAATCCCACGAACTTTTAGACCACGTTTCTTAGCCTGGGTAAATGCTCGATCAAGTGCGGTTGTACTTAAATTGAAATTGTCTGTGCTGCGGCAAGGAACAGGTATGATCTCCACCCCAGTTCGCCATTTGACGTCCCTGTCAAGACTGGATATTGTGTTTTTAAGATTCAGTTTTGCGACAGAGTAAAATTACTGAAAAGGACTAGTTTTGAAACATGGATAGGAATTTACTCGGGGTAATATGGCGAGGGAACAAGAAATGCATTTCCTGTATCTGCCAGGCAGAAACTGAGCATCTCAATTGCAGAGGTTGCACCGGCTGTTAATATTATTTGGGACGGGTTGAAGGACGCCGATCTTTCTGTGACTTGGGACATGAATCCAGCCACAGCCTGCAAGACTAGTGATGTTAGTGTCGGGGCAAAAAGACTCAAAACAATTCAAATAAATAAAAACAACTCCATGTTTACATACAAGAAAACACAATCCACAGGGCAGAGAATTGAAGGGATAGGGGCTTAGCATACAAGAACACAAGGTAACAATCACAACAACAATTCATTGTTTGTACCAACTAAAAAGCAAACACTAAAACAACACAAACGAAAAAATGAACTCTTGAGTCTCTGAACATGAACATGAACATAAACGGTCAGCATACCACTATATTCCTAAATAAATGAGAGGATAGTATTTGAGTATTTATCCATCTTGAATGAGCCTTTAATATTTTGCAAGTGCCAAAGCTTTGATTGCATACCCAATTTTGAAAAAACTTCTACCAAAAGTTGACCATAATACAAGTGCTTTCAGACAGATTAACCCAACAAATGAAACATCAAGCAACAAATAAGTGCACTTTTGAAGTCAACCAATACACCCATAACAAAATTTTTCAAATCAATTTTCCATCCTCAGATTTGAATGTTATGTCTGGTAGAGATTTTCAAATCAATTTCAAAACACATTTTGAAAACATGTTTGGTAAACCAGGAAGTTTATGAATTTTTGGTTTACCCAAATGTCCAGTCGATTGACCGGAACAGTACTTTTTTATTTTATTTTATTTTTTTTTGCAATTGCTAATTGCTTCTTGTTATTTGAAAAAAAAAAATTTATATTTGTTTTTAATATTTTTTAAATATAGAAATTATTTTTTTAGATCAAAATGACAAATTATTTTTTTAAATTAAATTTTAAAAAAAAAATTAATTATAAGTTTTGAATATAATTTTTAATAGAATTTTGAGTCGTGTGTTTGGTTTAAGTTTTAAAAATTATTTTAAAAACTCATAACCAAACAACTTTTTTCATTTTATATGCCACATCAAAAATTTAAAATTCTTATTAAAACTCATTGTTGCTAATTATTTTTCAGAAATTAGCTTGCAATGGTCTGAAAAATGACATAGGTGATAAGACAAATGGAATAGTAACAATCTATCTTATCCAAGTATCACCAATCTTTAAATACATTGGCTACTTAACTTTGCATCATGATCCACTTTATGAATTCAAATTCGAATAAAGCATAATTTACCCTTAGTAGGTGTTTGACAAAAAAAAAACAAGAGTATATATATATTTTTGGTATGTATGTAGTTATTTGGGTCGCATCAATCAATATTTTCTCTCTACTTTTTTACATATTTTTTTATATATAAAAAGTCAAAAAATTCAATTATTTAGAACACCCCAAACCACCTCTAAGTTTAATATTAATCGAGTTGGCTTATTTAATATTTTTTTATAAAAAAATGTGTGGAAAAATAAAAGAGCTGACATAACAACTTGTAGCAAATAAGCTGCTTATTTAGCAACTTCCCAAACTCAACCTTAAGTGGTACACAAACTAACTACAATCTTTAATTCATTGATTAATAATTCTAGAAATCTAACATCTAAGCCGAGAAAGAGACCGACTTTCTCTTGGTAAACATATAAAAATGAAAATCATATACCAAGCAAGTTAAAACAATTAAGTTGCAAATGAATTCTAATAATGAAAGACTAGGATTTTAGATACAAAAACAGAGAAAATTTATGTGAAAATTACCACTTTCAGCTCCATCAATCCATCAAATGGCTGATAAGTTGCAATCCCACTTATATTCAAATCCCCGCCAATAATTGAATCCTTTGCATTCTCTGCTAACCAGTCTTGAACCAAATCCAATGACAACTACAATCACAACAAAAATGAAAACCCATCAATTATTCACACCCAAATCATTCAAAAACAAACCAAACATTTCTAAATAGAGAACGAGAACTACAATAAAATAAAAAGAACCCGAACAAACCCATCAATTACTCACACCCAAATCATTCAAAAACTAACCAAACATTTCAAAATAGAGATTTTTATATATACCCACCAAATTTTCAGCCAATCCAAGCTGAATAACACCATCTGGGTTAGTCGAAGAATCATAAGGGTCCTCCGAAACCTTGTCTAATCCGACATAGTACGGACCGTCGATTTGTTTAGCAATAGAATTGGCTCTAGAAGAAACATAAGCTCCTCTCGGGGAGATAATAGACCGAGAGTGAACCCTATTCAACACATGAGAAACCTCCGCCGCAGACGGAGGAGGAGTGGGCGGCGGAGTGGTGGGTGGGTCAGAGCGGTTTTTGCGCTTGAGGTAGAGTTGGAAGAAGTAGAAGAGAGCGCAAGGTATGATTGAGCCTAAAACTAGGCCACCCCTGCCTTGAACTACCCCTTGTAAGGGCACTATGACCCTCATGGCCGTGGTGGCTCCGCCGCCACTGGTGGTGGTGGATTCTTCGTCGGATTGGGGGGTTTGGGTTCGGGTCAGGGTCATCGTTGGGTCATGGTTGATCCGCCGGACTTTGTGCTGGTCGACGACGGAGAGTACGAAGGAGCGTTGGAGAAGAGAGTTTTTGAGATGTTGAGTGAGAAGGTGACCAACTCTTGGTCTCTCTCTCTATCTGAGACTTTGTCTCTACATCTCCTTTTTCTTTTTTGTTCCCTCAAAATTTTTGGATTTTTGAAGAGAATTTGATGATTTAGCGCCGTTCCTTCTTTTGCGGTAGAGAGATGGGATTGTGAACCTGTGAGTTTACTATAATACCCTCGGGTTAGTTTTGTTTTGTTTTGTTTTTTTTTTGCATTAATGTGGTAATTCTGTTTAAGCGGTGTATAATATCATCAAATCCGTTAAAATTATATTGATCTACATTAATTCACATTGCTCTATCCGTTAATAGCAGTGTAAATTTTAAAATTTATAATATAACTTCAAAATCGCTCCACTTCGTTATAACATACATATATATTTTTTAATTTATAATGAAATATTAAAATAAAAATGAATGTGAGAGAGATTTAATATGTGAAATTTATTACAAATTAGTAGTTACATATATGAAAAATATTATGCAAATTAGTATTATATATTATACATAGGCTTGATAATGAGAAATGCTAGGGATCCCAAGTATTTTATCAACATTTCTATCAAATGTCTCACATGAGTATAGTCTCACAGCCATATGAGACATTTGACCACACTCATGTGAGACATTTGATAGAAATGTTAGTAAAACATTTGGGATCCCTAGTATTACTCCTAGATAATTGGTTAGAATATTCTTCAATTTGATAATTGGTTATAATATTCTTCAATCCGCCCAAAACTGCTCAAACTACAATTTGTTAATCCGCCATTCGGTTTATAATTTTACTCTCAAACCGCCTGAACCATACTGCGCACACCTTTAATTATGTTAAGGGGTAGGCTTCTTTGTAGTTCGATGTGGACTAGAGTGTTGTTGGACCCATCACGGAACTCACACCGATGATTCAATCTGTTTAATGTATAAGACTCGTCAATTACTTCATCTTTGCAAAAATTCACGTTGATCAGATCATATGTATCAACAATGATTGATATCTGATTAACGTGAATTTTTCCAATGATAAAATACTCGACAAATGTTATATGTTAAATGGTTCAGATTACTGATATTGGTTCTGTGATGGACCCACATTGGCCTAACAACATCTCTAGTTGGAAAACCCAACTGGAAAAAAGCTTCCCCTTATGTTAATACACTTTTCTAATTAATTTTACAAGTAAAATGTCTTGTTGACCTGCATTTGAATTTATTACACTAGGTTGTCATGAACTCATGTTGAGTGATACTTCCTAATCCATGATTGGACTAAAGAGATGTAGTTCATTGTAGACTTACATTGGACCTATTTGTACGAGCTGAATTGTTCATCTTGAGTAGTTCGATTTTTCTTTTTCTTTTTAGACATATATGATTCAATTAAGTAGTTATTGATATCTAATCAATTTGATTTTTTGTATAAATAATGTGATCGATGAACCGCATAATACAAATGATGCGAATTGTTGAGTTGAGCTCCATGTATGCCCACAATGGCCCAAATTAGACCTCTCCAGTCTAATCATAGATTGGATGATCAGATTGGAGAAAAGGAATTCTCTTGCTTTTGTGTGATTTATGAATTTCACAAGGGATAAACAATGAAACAAAAAGAAGAAGAAAATTTTACATAAAGACATTTGTTAACAATATTAAAAAAAATATAGGTGGACAAGCAACTCACTATACATGTTGACCTTAGGGCCCATTGTGCCCAAGTTAGTATGATCATGAATTCAACGTTGAATGTTCTTTTAAATTCATGCATACTATAGGAGATGATTTATGTTCGGCTACACCATCTGATCAACTTCACTAAAACAAGACACATGATTGAATGACTTTAGATGATTGAAATTTGAGTGAGGGGTTGCGGCAACTAAAAAGAGGTCTAACAAATTATCCGTGTAGCATGTAAGATACTTATCATCACTAGATATTCACCGCATCAATAGACATGCCATCTCCTAGTAATTGCCAGACTAAGGATCACAATCCTGCCAAAAACACTCTTGATAGGTCAAATACAGAATACTTTGTTTGCACCCACAACTGTGCTCTACTAGATTACAGCAAATATATTGACTTAAGCATCAAAATATCTTTTCAAAATACCCAGACCGATTAGCACTTGCTGTTATTGTGAATTTGTGATTGCAAACAATCAAAGTCATTTGACTCCATTCTTCCCAATTTTGTTAAAGCTACACAGAATGTGGCCAGATCTGTCCCCACACATATACTACCAATTTCATATAATTGGCAGTAAGTATTCAATAGGCATAAGAATACAAAAGGGGTATAATAGGAAATTAGAGACATGTTTTTAGAAAGAAGTACTTCCACTCAAAATGATTTATCCTTAAAATATAATATAGTCAAGAAACATTGTAGTAATCTAAACTATGATTTGTATTATTACAAATTCATTTGAAATTCCCAAAGGAATCTTCATATAGGAAACGCAAGAATCTGGCAATCATTTGGTTATCAAAGTTCTCAGTTGCTTCAAGACAAAATTCCAGCCATGTTCCTTGCTTTGTCCACCGCAACCAATGCAACCATTGCCCTCAAGTGCCAAGCAACATTACCACATAAAAAACTAAACAAACAAAATGGGACCTCCCTTGTACTATTGTTGTATATAGCTCAACAACCTCAAACATTTGCTTCTCATTTGTCTAAACCTTTTAGCTAGGACCATAAGAAATATATATATATATATATATAAACATTTTCTCCCCTAAAAATGTGCATCCTTGCATTCATTTTGAATGGATTCTATTTCTCACTTTATCAGAATGAATACTATTACTATACATTCTATTTTATGAATTATTTTTTTGTATATAGCATTACTATTTAATCGTGTTTGTGTTCTCAAAAGCCCCACGAAAGCAATCTTTTTCACCTATTTGTTTGAGCAACTTGCCTTCGGTCCTTAATCGGATTGGACGGTACTGTTTGACCTGTGGGGGCCACTATGGGTCCCATTTTAATAATCTGACCCGTTCAATGTGTAGAACTCGCCGAGTACTACATATTTGTAAAAAATCACGCTGATTTGATATTGATAGCTTTGTGATCAGTTTTGTATAAAAAAAAATGAATAGTGAACAAATTAACAGTTGAAAAAAAATTGAAAAAATGAGATAGCTATCGATATTCAATCAATATGATTTTTTACAAGTATATATTACTCGACGAGCTCTACACATTGAACGGTTCAAATTATCAAAAAAAGACCCGTGGTGAGCCTCCACGAACCGAACAGTACCGTCCAGTCTAATTATGGATTGGAGGCAAACTACTTAAGAAAGTGAAACAATTCAAGTTAATTATGTGGTTGAAATTTGTGCTATGAAATTTTGACAGTTGAACCTCAAGCCCTCTTTTCATTTTCTTCTACTTTATTTTTATTTTATTTTAAGATTATGTTTGAATTTTAATTTGTACAATAAAAAATAAAAATAAAAATAACGTTACAAATGTAAAACTTGAATCTGAATGATGGACACAACAAGAGCTCAAGCATAACAAAAGGTAAAATTAGTGGTATGTTGACAATAAATTTTAGGACAATTTTCAATCCACAAGCACTACGATAAAAATTCACTTACATGTTTATTTATTTATTTATTTATTTTTTTATTACCATACCTAGGGATAAGAGTGTCAAGAATGTGGCTATGCTAAGCAAAGGTGATGGATGTGAATGTTTGAGGCTTGAATTTTATTGTTTGGTTGCGTGTGTTAAAACAATGATCCAATTACGAAGACAGCATGTTCTGGCCATTAGCCCACAAACAAAAAGCTTCCATTAATTTCCTTTGGCCTATTATTTTATTTTATTTTTGTATGAATTTTGTTAAGGTGAAATTTAAGCTCATTTAACCGTTTTGGCAACAAACACACACACAAACACACACACACACACACACACACACACACACACACACAAAAAGCTGCGTTTTGTGTGCATTGGTAAAAAGCCAAACCATCCCAAAACGTTGGCTGTCCCATTTGGGAAGTGATAAAAAAGCTGCGGGAGATTTCCTAAAAGTTTTAAAACTTTAATTATTATTATTTATTTATTTCTTTTTATAGTCTTATTTATTTGAATTTTAAATTTGGTTTTAATTTTAAACCAAGAGGTGTGTCTGTTCTGTTGGGCAATCTTCACTGTATTTAAATAAATTAAATTCTGTTGTGTACTAAACAACAATCAGAATTTAAAGAAATAAAGAAAATGAGAGAAATTTGTTTGATTACAAAAATCAAACTCAAAATAAAAATAAAATAAAACAATAAAAGATTTTATTTTGTTACAAAAACAAAATTAAAATCGATTTTAATAAACAAATAAAGAAAAATGAAAAATAATTTAATCAACTTACTTGGTTAAATACTTGGAATAACTTCGATCAAGTCGTCCTTAAGACAGATTCGCCCTTCCAAGGTGCTTTCAACTTGGACGCCTATCTCCCAGATGAAATGATCTTATCAACAATTAAATGACTACAATTTAATTGTTCGTCAACACACTAAGTGTTTACACTCTTTCTTTCGTAAATAAAATGCAATATGGCGAGATATGATGGAATACTTAAAATTGGTGTATTAATCCAAATGGGAGGGTCTATTTATAGATGTTAAGATGGTCAGGATTTGAATTGAGCAGGTATGAAACCCGGGTTTGAATTTCAACAGTTTGAATCATTGGTTAATTATTCAAACAGATAAAAAATGAACCAAAATACCAAACCTTAATTACGTTTGAAAGCAGGAAGGCCTGTTTGGATGAGCAGAAAATCCAAAATTATTTGAATTAAATTCAAATGTTTTTGGCCCAAAGATTAGTATTAACCCAACCACACACCGTGATTTTTGAGTCCAATGGGTCTAGCCCATTTTGCCCATAACCTCTCCTCTAAAACACTTGGCACACCCCAAGTACCAAACCCAAGCCTTATAAACCCTTTCAAAACTTCCCACCAAATCAATGTGGGACAACCCTTATTCAATCAATAAGGAATTTTCACCAACACTCCATTTCCATGGAGCACACTTTGGCCTGACTTTCCTATTCACTCGGTAATGGTTTTAAGCAACCAAATATACCACGTGAATCACGACGCGGCATAGAACGCGTTATCACTTTGACCCGTGTAAATCGATGCACGGGGCCCACCTAAAAATTAGACCAAACTTAGGAAAAAATTCTGGTTTTACCCAGAACTTTGTAACCATTTCCAACATGTTCTAAACAGATACCAAAGAGCCTATTTAAATAGGACTCTAATTAAGAAAAAATAACGTACTCTGTTTTCTCTCTCTCTCCTTCTTCTCTTTATACATTCAATTTAAATAAACCATTACATACAAAACCTTTACCAATAAAAATATCATTTTTACTTATTACAATTTTATTCGATTCCATTATAATTTTGTAACCTAACTGTACTAAACACGATCCACTAATAAGATTTCTTCTAACTTCAGGAACATATCGCACATCTCTCAAAGTTAAGATTTTTCCAGAAGTCATCTTCAAATCTATATCTCCAATGCCAAGTATTGATGCAATTGATCCATTTCCCAAAGTTACACTTCCTTCACGTGATTTCTGGAAAGTTTTAAAATAATCACAAGCAACACACACATGTATATTAGCCCCAGAATCTAACCACCAATCTTGATATTCAAAAGTAGAATTAATTTCAGGATTATACCTAAAAGATGGTCCGGCAATTTCTTTTTTTCCCAAAATCATATTCACTTGAGCATTATGACGTTGATTTCTTTGCTTATTGTTGAACCTTGGTTTATACTCATCAGTCTTCTTAAAAAAACAATCTTTAGCATAATGATTGGCTCTTCCACATACATAGCATAACCTCTTGCCACTCCCTTGTCCCTTAAAATTATTAGCATTGGCTTGGTAGTTGTTATTATGATGTTTGCCATTTTGACCTCTAGATTTAAACTTAAGGTTGTTCTTGAAAATTTTACCTTTAGGTCGAAAGTTATTCCTATTGTTGGAACTATTCTTATTCCCATTCTCCACCACATTTACCTTAGGCGTTTTCTCTTTTCCAGCTTCTAGATTTGATCTATGTTTCTCTTCCACCCTAAGTGTATTGATTAATTGAGTTAATGATAGATCTCCTTGTTTGTGCCTAAGACGCTTAGCAAAGTCATTCCAAGATGGAAGTAATTTATCGATAAGGCAAGACACTTTAAACTCCTCACTAAAAGTTGTCCCTTTCTTTTCTACTTTTCTAAGTAGTTCTTGAAACTCATGAATTTGGTCTCCTACAAGTATGTCATCTTTCATTTTATACCCATTAAAATTAGAGACAAGGAACCTATCAATACCAAAGATTCACCCATATTCGGCCTCTAAGGTTTTCCATAGTTCTTTTGCAGTTGAGGTGGTCGACTGATATACATCATATAAATGGTCAGATAACACACTAAGGATTTTATTATAACAATGAAATTCGATTTGTTCGGGTGACAACCAAGACCCAACAAAATCCTGATCTTCTATGGCAGATATAAGACCCAACACGGTCAACCAATATCTTGTTTGTTTTTGCCATCTTTCAAAATTGTTACCAGTAAATTTTTCAGGTTTCACACCAACAGTTTCTTCTAAATTAGCCATTTTAAATATTTAAAGAACAAGAGAGCCAAGGAGTATTTTAATCTGTGTGATACAATAATGAAACAAACACAAATGTTAATAAATTTGAAATTGAAAAATAATTGCCAATAATTGTGACAAATTTTTATACAGATCAAAACTAAACACAATAATTTATAACTTGAACAATGCTAATTAAATATCATGAATCTAAATAACATAATCTATCATGTGAAAATTTTGATTTACTCAACAGCGTTTCTAAGAATAATAGTGACGTTTGTGATTCTAATAGACCACTAACTAGAGCAGGAAATAAGTATTTTGTAACTTTTATAGATGATTATTCTAAATTTTGTTATTTATATTTAATTAAAACCAAAGATGAAGTGTTTAGTAAATTTAAAATTTATAAAGCTGAAGTAGAAAATCAATTAGAAAGAAAGATTAAGAAACTTAGATCTGATAGAGGAGGTGAATATAATGTAGGTACCCTTAGTACTTTTTGTGAAGAACATGGAATTATTCATGAAGTAACCCCACCTTATTCTCCACAATCTAATGGGATAGCTGAAAGGAAAAATAGAATTCTTATGGATATGATAAATGCAATGCTAATTAGTTCTGGTTTACCGGAGAGCTTGTGGGGGGAAGCAATACTCACTGCTTGTGTTATATTAAATAGAGTAATTGTAAATGACAATAATAAAACACCTTATGAAATCTGAAAAAAACGAGTATCTAATCTTAAAATGTTAAGAGTGTGGGGGTGTTTAGCAAAAGTAGCAATTCCAGAACCTAAACGTAAGAAAATAGGACCTAAAATTTCTTAGGATATGCTCAAAATAGTAGTGCTAATAGATTTCTAGTAATAAATTATGAAATTAGTGAAATTACTAATAATACAATAATTGAATCTCATGAAGCTACATTTTTCGAAGATATTTTTCCATATAAAACTAGGATTTCAAATCAGGTTGTAAATAGAACTTCTACTGCTAGTACTAGTGTTATTCCTTTGAGAAATGATTCTGAACATCTAAATATAGAACCTAGAAGAAGTAAGAGAACTAGAATAGAGAAAACCTTTGGAGATGATTTTTGTACCTTTTTAACTGAGGGAGAACCAAATACTTTTATAAAAGCTATGTCATCTTTAGATGCACCATTTTGGAAGGAAGCCATTAATAGTGAGTTTGAATCTATTCTTCAAAATAATACTTGGGAGTTGACTAACCTACCTCCTGGGAGTAAAGCTATCGGTTGCAAATGGGTATTTAGGAAGAAATTAAAACCTGATGGAAGTATAGAAAAATATAAGGCAAGGTTAGTAGCCAAGGGATTTGCACAAAAGAAAGGAATAGATTATTTCGATACCTATTCACCTGTTTCTAGGATCACAACCATTAGAATATTAATTGCTCTAGCTTCCATTTATAATTTAGAAATTCATCAAATGGACGTTAAGACTGCTTTTTTGAATGGAGATTTAGATGAAGAAATTTATATGGAGCAACCTGAAGGTTTTGTGGTTAAAGGACAAGAACATAAAGTTTGCAAGTTGGTTAAATCTTTGTATGGACTTAAGCAAGCTCCTAAACAGTGGCATGAAAAGTTTGATAAGATAATTCTAGAATTCGGTTTTAAGATTAATGAACATGATAAATGTGTATACTATAAAGAAGATAATGGATAATGTATTATTTTGTGTTTATATGTTGATGATATCTTATTATTTGGAACAAATTTAGAGGTAATTAAAAATGTGAAATCTTATTTATCTTCAAAATTTGATATGAAAGATTTAGGAGAAGCTTATATAATTTTGGGTATGAAATTAGAGAAAACAACCAAAGGTATTACATTGAATCAATCTAAAATCTTAGAGAAAATGTTAAAAAAGTTTGATTATTATAATCTCAAACCTGTTTCAACTCCTTTTGATCCTAGCATGAATTTGAAGAAAAATAATGGTGTGCCTGTATCTCAACTTAGATATTCTCAAATTATTGGATCATTTCTCTATATTGCTAATAAAACTAGACCTGATATTGCCTATGCTGTTGGAAGATTAAGTAGACATACTCATAATCCTAGTAAAGATCATTGGATTGCTGTGGAAAGAGTTTTTAAATATTTAAGGGGAACTCTAGATTATTCACTTTGCTTTAGTGGTTTTCCTAATGTGATAGAAGGTTATAGCGATGCTAATTGGATAGCAGATAACTTAGATGTTAAGTCTACTACTGGGTATATATTTATGTTAGGTGGAGCAGCAATATCATGGGGTTCTAAAAAACAAACCGTTATCTCTAGAAGTACAATGAGATCGAACTTATAGTCTTAGACACTACATGTATTGAAGTGGATTAAAATTTACTCCTTGATATTTCACTTGTAAAAAATCCTATACCTGCTATTTCTATACATTGTGATAATAGAGCTGTAATAGAACTTGTGAGACAAGCACATACTAATAAAAAGATGAATAGGCATATGCAAGTGAGGTATAAATCTATTAAAAGTTTGGTGAATAAAAATGTTGTATCTTTGAATTTTGTGAAATCTGAAAAGAATATTGCTGATCAGTTAACAAAAGATTTATCTAAGAGTGTAGTCTTAGATTTATCGAGGAGGATGGGTCTAAGCCCATAAGGAGTCAACTAAGGAAGTAACCCGACTTCTGTGATTGGAGATCCCATGAAGGAAGTTCAATGGGTAGGAACAATCCTTATAGTGTGACTTGTATTCCAGCACTTTAAAGAAGGAGACTTTATTAAATTATATTCTCTTGCTCATCCCTAAGATATTAGTGCTGATATAAATGTGATGGTTAAGGAAGAGTTTTTTACTCTAAATGAATCCGAGGCGGGCAAACTCTTGCAAGATAGACATCCGTCACTTCTATCTTTGGAGGATTCACCTAAGTGAGAGCGTCGTGAAGCCGCGACCGTGGAAATAGGGCTATTTCCTAAAACTCTTATGAGAATCAAGATTGAGCACATGGCTGCTAATAGTGCTAACTTATGTTTCATACCATACGTGTAACATGTTGAATTCTGCTAAAAAGGATTTAGTTCAAGACCTGGTTCACTAAGATTCTTTCAGAATGAAACTGTTAACACTAAGTGAGGTTTAAGTTTTTACAACACCTTCATCCATTGTATGGTTTTAAAGTTGCCCATATTTTTATCATATTATTTTATTTATTTGACTGGTTTTACAAAGTTTTGAATCTTGTGGGGGATTGATGGAGATTTCCTAAAAGCTTCAAAACTTTAATTATTTTTATTTATTATTATTTATTTATTTCCTTTTATAGTCTTATTTATTTGAATTTTAAATTTGGTTTTAGTTTTAAACCAAGAGGTGTGTCTGTTCTAAACAGATACCAAAGAGCCTATTTAAATAGGACTCTAATTGAGAAAAATAACGCTTCTCTTTACGCTTTTTTATATCTTCCATATTTTGGCAAATTCTTGTATAATTGTGCATTATATCGATTCTGTGAATTCTTGGGTTGTATCTTGGAGTCGTTTGTGATCGTTAGAACATAACGACTTTAGATTTGACGTGCCTCTCACAATCACTATTTATCGAATCCTTTCATCTTTTACTTATTCGTATATATATGTATATATAGTATATATTGAATTGTAAAACCTATTTTTCAGAATCTGTTTTGTTTTCAATATTATTCTATAAAATTGATTTAAGATAAATATTTTTCAATTCCCACAACAAAAGCAACACCCAAATTTATTAAACTACCCTTTGAAATATTTTAATTAATTAATTCAAAAATCAAAAACTAAGGATATTTTGGTCATTTTGGAGTGATGTGACACTTTAAAAAAATATTAAAGCAAAAATCAAAAAAGCCAACTTTTTACTAATTTCCCAAATCACTTCCAAAAAAGCTAAAAAACTTGGTAAAAAGTCAAAAGCCAACTTTTTACCAACTTTCCAAAACAAGACTCAAACTCATGAATACAGTGAATATAAATTAATGGGTACTCTGGTTAAAAATCTAAAATTGAATTTTTTAAGTCTAAAGGTCCAGGCATTTATTTTCCTTGTCCAAAAGGACAAGCTCATACAAAAAGACCAAACTATCCATGTACAGTAGACAAAGCAAAACAACAAAACCCTCTCTCTCTCTTTTAATTCTGTTTTGATTTATTATTTGGAATGGCAAAATAGGTTAAAATCTTATAATTCATTCTATCATAGTTTCATCTATGTTTCTATACTAATCATGCCATTTAGAGGTTCAAAATGAGGCTTAAACAGGTACCAAACCAGTGCATCAAAGCAGCAGAACACAAGAGGCCGAAACAGACACAGGGCAGTTAACCGGCTGGATACCCGAGTGGTCAACCGGTCAAGCCAATTTTTAGCGTTTTTCTTCTACAACTCTAGGTATGTAAAAAAGACCGGCAGACGTTCGGGCAAATGGCCGACCAAGGTATTTCGGCCAAGTTTTGTTCCTAATCTGTTTTGTTTCGCTTTAGACGTTAGATGACAATATGTTCAACGACCTCGGATGACAACCTTGATGACCAGGACTTCACGGGACATCCGAAAGGACATCCGGACAGACGTCCATTGTATAGAGAATTCATATATTGGTAACAGATGCTGATTAGAGAAAACAAAGGTTTTTCATTAGATGACCTATCATTCAACAGGCAAAGCATACATGGATGTCAGGGAATATTTGAGCAATGATTTATATATTATCCTCAACCATCACTAGCCCATCACTCAACGGGAAGAAAGGGATGGGCTCTATTAGAGCATAATCGAGCACCGCCTCTGTTATATACAAAGCTCTATGAACGAAAGCAGGC
Organism: Camellia lanceoleosa; assembly: GCA_025200525.1. Classification (NCBI taxonomy): domain Eukaryota; kingdom Viridiplantae; phylum Streptophyta; class Magnoliopsida; order Ericales; family Theaceae; genus Camellia; species Camellia lanceoleosa. The sequence goes on from CM045769.1 coordinate 164,271,887, forward strand.
CAATAGATAGACACAAAACAACAAATAACGTGCTATACACAGTGTCAATCCTCCATCACTCTCATTTTTCTCTATTCTCTGAAATGTTCTTTAATTGAGCTTTCATTTTCCTTCAGAACATATACACAGAGTCTTATAGCCTTAAGTATATATTCTTGTGAGAGGATTTACAGAAAAATTATGAGCTTCAACTTTGTATATCTATCTTTGAGAGATTATTTTTGTAATTTTCTTTGAAAGCAAAAACACCTTCATTTCAGTATTGTAAGAGTGTAATGCACTCAGTGTTCTTGACTCTTTTAGTGTGTTTGAGAATCACTTAAGGAGGGCAAAGTTTTGGACTAGAAAAGTTTGTGTAAAATCTGTGGAGGATTGTTCTATTTGTGAAGAGGTTACTAGCACTCCTATGAAACTAGAAAATAATGGATAATCTAAAGTGAAACTTGAGGAGTGGATGTAGGCTTGGTTGAAATCGAACCACTATAAATCTGTTTGCCTCATCTTCCTTAATCTTTTTTATTTCCTTCATTGTTATAGCTATATCTGATATACTATTTGCTATCAATGTGCTAATCTATTCAATTGATATATATGATTTTGCACTAGCCACTTCAATTGATTTGACATATACTCACTGTGTTAATTTTCTTTCACTGATATAGCTGATAGAGTACTTGTTATTTTGTGTTAAAACATTAAGCCTCTTTACTTAGGGGTGGTTTGAGATGATCTAAATAAGTGCACTTTTTGACTTTTTGTGAAATATGGGTTGGGTTTGAAGTGATGTGTTAGAGAAGTTATGTGACTTAAATAAGATGATGTGACTTAAATAGGATAATGACTTTTTGACTTTTTTAGATCATGCCAAACAAGGCCTTAATATAGCTACCACATATCTTAACTCCTATCAATTGTGTTAGCTAAATTTTCTGCCAAAGCCTCGTTTGGGAACATGCTATTTTAGTAATTTTTTGACTTTTTGGCTAAAATATGAGATAAAAAAAACTAATATATTTGGGATGACTTTTTAACTTTTTATGAAAAGATGTGCAAAAAATAGAGAGAAAAGAAAATCTTTGACTTTTTGGTATAAGTTATAGATTTTTTGACTTTTTAAATAATTTTTTGACTAAAATATTAACTTGTCAAACGAGGCCTAAGTCATATAAATCAAAATCTGTTTATCCAAAAATCTTTCATTGCTTTAACTGTTAGCTTTCCCACTGTTAAGTTCATCTTGAGCTTGATCATTAACAGTTAATTAGCTTCATATTTTCTTATACTAGTTATATTTTTTATTGGGGTATTATTACTATTTTTATTTATAGAAATCTAATTCAACTCTCCTCTTATGTTGTCTTTTGATAACAATCTTCTATTCCACCACCAACACGTCGGCGTTGCCGTCATCCACTCTGCCGATTTCCTCATCTGCCACCGTTATCCACTCTGCAGATCTCCTTTTCTGCCACCGGTACCGCAGAAACCACATCCACCATCGCGCCGTCATTGTGAAGAACGCCGCTTGTGAAGAACATCGGCGTCGAGCTGTCGTCGTGAAAGACTTCAGTGTTGGCAATGAAAGCCTAACGGGCGCCTCTCTCTCTCTCAGATTGTGAAACCCTAGCCTATTCATTCGTAACCGCAATAGACTTCGCCACCTCCACTGCCGGATATTTTCTCTCCGCCTTCTCTCTCCATCAAAACCACCGTGAGATCCAAATCTATTGCTTCCAGATCTATATCTCAAGTTTCGAAGATCTGAATCATTATCGTCAAGCCATTCGATGTACAAACCATTATCCATCGGACCATTATCGCTTCGAACCGAGCTTGCGATGGAACTTTCAGATTCAAGATCTATCTGTCTTTGTTGATCTATTTGTGTTTTTTTGTCATCTTTTCGATATATCAGTGCATCTATCTATCTTTGTATGTGTGCGCGCGCGCGCGAGAGAGAGAGAGAGAGAGAGAGAGCTTTGGGTTGGTGTTGTTGTTGATCTATTTATTGTGTTGTTGATTTAAGCTGGTGATGATCTATGACTGTTTATTGAATTGTTATTTTAACAAATTAAAAAGAATTTTGATGGCAAGTTGGTTTGTGGCTAAAATAGTCACAAAAGGCAAAATAAACTATTTTAGCCACAATAAACAAAACATCACATCCAACCCATAATCATTACACTCTTCTCTTACAAAAAAAGCCAAAAAAACCAAAAAGCCAAAAAGTCATTTCCAAACCAAACTTTTTAGCCCAAGCTAAAATAGCCAAAAAAGCCAAAAAGCCAACCCACTTTCCAAACGGAGACTAAATTTGGTTTGGTGATGATCTGTGACAGATATTTGAACAAATAAGTGTAAAAATTGAACAAATAATGAAATTTGGATAGATATTTGAACAGATAAAGGAAAAAATTATATAGATATAAAAATTTATACAGATAAAATTTGGATAGAAAATTTGTACAGATAAAAAATGGACACATAAAAAAAATTTGAATAAATAGACAAAAAAATTTGAACAAATGGAAAATAATTTGAACAGATAGATGAAAATTTTGAAAAAATAGAAAATAATTTAAAAAGATAGTAAAAAAAAAGTCAACAGGTAAATTAAGGGATAAAATTGAAAACAAAATATCATTTAAAACAAATAAAAAAACTTCTCACCAAACTATTTCACAAATGGTGGACCTTCACTAATAAAAAAAAAAAATACACTGACCTAATGCCTTAGACACCCTCTAAATTGGATTGATCACCAATTTTCTCTAAATTAATTTTTTTAATAATATATTAAATATATTTTTATTAATTTATTCTATCTCTATGATTATGTTTATTGCTTATGTAAATTTATTGATGAAATTTATTATTAATATGATTGTTTTTTTTACATCTTGCTTATAAGCTTTTTTTTTTTGTTTTTCGTATTCTTAATATGCAAACTAATTTAAGAAGGATTCATATATAGTGCTGTTATTAGCACCGGTCAAAATTCTTTGAATCCCCCATTTTATAATTTTTTTTATTACAATTATACCTTAAAGTAAAATTACATTAAAAGACATTATTAAATGGAACACCCACCTATCAATAAGAACTAATACTCTGTAATATTGGACACCGACCCTTACCTTCACCTCCAACTCCAACTCCAACTATACGTATTCTATGTTTGTAAATCCTAAACCTATTACTTTTCATAACCAACTAACATAAACCCTAAATCTATTATTTTTCATAATCATCTTAAATCTTGAATGTGTCATCTTCATTACCATCGTCAATGCTATTGAACTTGAAAATTTTGCTTCAAGTATAACGTATACTTCATTATCTTATAAGTTTATCTGTCTTGTATTAACATTCTCGGTCGTTTTCGATCGTTCTTGTTTCGTTCGAGCTGTTCGGTACTGGTTTGCTGACTGTTAGAATTATGTTCAGTAATACAGTACTGAACATAATCCTTTCGTTCAATACATAGGTTCCGAACATTAATGCAGATAGTCAGTTATGTAATTTTCTTTATTAAACTAACTTATAGTGGAAAATAGTGAATTGGAATGGATTTAAGTTATGTATTTTAAATGGATTTAATTCATGTTATTTTAAGTTGTGAATTGGAATAGATTCAAGTTACACAGCGATGAACAAATTTTGTTCGGACATATAGTGCTGACAGGATCATTATTGTTCGACAAAACAGTTCTGAACAGAATACATTTTTTCGGTTACACAGTGGTGAACAAATTGTTTTGGGCTACATTCAGAATTCTGATGGAGATTCAGATGATGATTCTGTTTTTCTTCATCTTGCAAACGGTTATACAAATCCCGTAGAAATTGGAGTATATTCGATCGATCTCAGCGATGATGAAGATATAAAAAGTAACGAAGAAGATAATGATGAGAGGATGAGAGAGGTTACTGATTCGGCGATATGGAGAGCGTTTAGAGAAGATGAGAATCGTCGGAATGCTCTGTTGACGGCCGAGACGGCGACAAGAGTGATGGAGAGTTGGGGTCCAAGAATTCTATACTGGACCAAAGCTCCAAACTCTGAAGATTGAGTGAGTCAGGGAAGGAGAGTGATGAAAAATTAAGTGGGTGTGCATTTAATTGTGAAAATATTATGAATATAGGTAGATTTGATAATAAGTAGAGTGTCTAAAAAAATATTATTAAAATTTAGGATTTAAGGTTGGGGTCCAAAGAATTTTGATAGGTGCTAATAGTAGCACTCTTCATATAATCGATTCTATTTAATGGGATTTAAGGTTTGATTTGATTTAGTAAACTCAAACTCGAGTTTGATTTATGTTTTTCAACTACTTAATAAGCCTTGAGCTAAAGTAATTCTCAGGAAATTGAGCTTGAACATTTCAAAAACTTGGCTCGACTCATTTAAAATTATGTATATAAATTTATTAAAGTTATACATTTTACATAAGAGTGCGTGTAATAAATAAAATAAAAATATAATCTTTTAAAACTTTCTTATTAGAAGATCTAAGGGCACATGTTAATAATATCTGCCTAGGTAGATTACATTGACATTGAGATTTGAAAAAAATATAGGAAGCTTCATAATTTTGGTGTAATTACATTGATCGTTCTTTTTACTAAGAATAAAATGACTGAAAATAATATAGATAATATAAAAATACAAGTATAAATAAAATAAAATATACATTTAAATATATATAACTAATAAATTATTAATGAAAAGAGGGTTAAATGTTATGCGAATTAAAAATTAAAAATAATTATGTTATTTTTTTCAAATTTTAGATGAGGCTAGTGTAATTTACCTTCTTTTTTTATAAAAAAAATAAAAATAAAATAGGAAGTCTGTTATGATAAGTTATTGTATTAATATGAAATTTAAGAATGGATTGCCTTCGTGTGTACGGCATGGAACATTTTAATAAGATTAAGAAAAATGACTGGTAGCTCGAAATTCGTGGCTCGATTTTGGCTCGACAGTCCAAAACGACGTCGTTTTGGGTTGTCTTTTTTCTTCTTTTCTTCTTCTTCTTTTGTCATGCTGGTTTGAAACAGAGGGAGAGGAGAGAGAGAGGGAGAGAGAGAAAGAGAGAGAGAGGAGGCAGTCGCCTCTGTCCGTCAGCCGCTTGACCTCGATCCGTCCGATTGTCAAGATCGCACGCCGCAGCCTCGCCTCCTCCGCCTCCGCCTTCACCCTGATATGTTGGCCCCCTCCAGTCCCTCCTCCTCCTCCTCCGCTCCTCCTCTAGCCTCTCCCTCCTTCTCCTCTTTCTCTCTCACTTTTTCAAGCCAATTTCGAGCCAAAAATCTCGAGTTACCAATTGCGATTGTAAGATTAATTAGTTTTCCAAAAACATGTGTGGATAGATCTTTAATTTCAAATTTATTAAGTTTTCTTATTAATTGATGTGTCATACAATAAATAAATAAAAAAAATAATTAAAAACATGATCTATTTTAATATTGTGACAAGTGTCATATCAATAATTTATATATATGTATAATTTATTTAACATTACTTATTTTTAAAAAGGGTCACAAGCTTAGGAGTTTGTTTAATTTTGAAGCTACCATTACATACCTTAACATGTACTTGTTTATCCTGACTAATTTCTCGGTACATATAATTGTGCGTCTCACATGACCTCAAGGTGAGCGAAAAATTACTTTGGCAAATGTTAATGACAATGTTAATTAGCGTCCTTTCAATAGTTGTTAAGATATAATTAATGATTTATTTTATATAAAAAAATTATAAATTAACATACTGATTTTTTTTAAAAAAAACACTACAGATGTTAGAATTATATCTTATTTTGTGCCTTTACTAAAAGCATCTCCAACGGTTAACTTCTTTTTTCATCAAATTTGATGAAAAAAATGACGATTTTCTCAATTTGATACGAGGCGCTCCAACGGTGAGCATCAAAGCGATTGAAGTGGTCGATCGGTTGGTCGATCGTGATTGACCACCCGGTCGACCGATTTGGGCAATTTTTTTTTTTTTTTTTACCTGTTTGAACATTTTTTGACCGGTTTGAACCTAGTTATTTCAAAGGGAACCGGTCGACCGGTTGGTCAACCGGCTGGTTGACCGGTGTACCACTTTCAACGGTCAATAACAGTGATTTGGTAAAATCTGTGTCTTGGTTTCAGTTTGATGTTTTTTTTGCTGAATTATCATTTTGATATCACTTTGGTGCAACGGTTGGAGCATAAAAAAGTAACTTTTTCATCAAAATTTAAATCTAATACTGACTTTGGTTCACCGTTGAAGATGATCTAAGAGTACATGGAAATTAATGAGCATTTACATTCAATGGTACACGACTAAGTAATGCAACATTTTTTTACTGGGCCATATACAATTATATATTTATGATTTAAAATAGAAGTATTGATAATGAGATAATTATTTACAGTGTATCTTTTTTTTTTGGTAAATAATTATTTACAGTGTACCAACAATCATACTGGTGCCATATAAAGACTACAAGGGCATCTTTACTTGTTATTCAGATCTTGATTCAAATTTAGACCACATTTTACCAACATTCAAATCCTGACTCAAACTGATACACAGGCTTGATTTGGAAACATGCTATTTTAATAATTTTTTAACTTTTTACGAAAATTTGTGCAGAAAAGTAGAGAGGTGATGTGATGGGTTTTAGTTAACTTTTTGACTTTTTGACTATTTTAGTCACTTCCCAACAATTTAATTTTACCAACATTTTTTACTCCAATGAGGGGTGACACAAAGTCTTTCCTAAACTTCTACTTTTGGGAAATGATGAGGATGTTTAAAACTAGTATTTGCTTTTGGGGATTCATACAAAATGAAACTTTTACTTAAATTTGAGTAAAAGTTTAAAGAGAAGCTAGAGATGGTTTAAGTATGATCAATTTTAGTGATAAGTTGATCTCATTTTTAATTATGTTGTGTCACAATCAACATCACTAATGAATCTTGTTAATGTGTGTTTTTAATGCACAGGTTAAAAAATTTAAAAGTTTTATACATTCTACGTGAAAATTAATATAATAAAATATGTACACTCTTTTTTATATATATTTAACGTGTGCCCAACAACACCCTTGTATAATAACTAATACTATTCCACCTTGATTTGATCACTACCATTTTGTCAAAAACTAGTTTATTAGTTAAAAAAAAATTAATAAAACACTAATGTTAAAAAGATAATTTGTTTGTCATGTTACTAACTTTTTTGGCTTATTGTAGTGAATTTTTTGAGTTAGACATAGGCGTGTTAGTAACGAGGTCTTAGAGTGACTAATTAGACTTTTTGAGGCCAATTTTGTTTGCCAAATAATTTTTTTTTTAGTAAAATAAAATTTTTAAATCAATAAATTAATTTTTAACCCACAAAAAAATTATTTGACTAACAACTGACATAGGATCCACACATTTTTGTGTACTGTAAGATGTCTCAGCAGACTGACTATTATGAAATTAATGACAATTTACATTAAGTTGTACAATGATCTGGACACTCATTAATTTCAACATTTTCTAATAAGGTCTCTCTGTCCTATTCAACAGGCATGAGTCAAGCAAGGACATTATTTCAAGTAATTGCTAGAGAAAAAAGTGAAATGGTATCAACCTATTTCTTTTTTCCTTATTGAGAGGATAGTGTCTTGGGTGTCACATTTCAAAATACATTAAAAAGTGCAAATTAAAGATTTGCCTATTTTGTGAAGGGAGTCTGTGTAGTCAAAATTGATGGACAATGTGGTTTTGTACACCACCTTACATGTGGACTCTGTGACTTTACCTTGTTTGGCTCATGACTTTGAACAAAACAAAAATTGGCTTTCACCCTAACTTATTATTAAGATGTCAATTTAAGGCTAGGGCTGAGTTAGATCATTAGCTAAAATTAATAGTTAAAGTTATAATTTTTGTAATGAATAGTATAAAAATTACATTCTAGAAATGTTGCTGCAATTGTCAAATTGCTATAGGATTACACTCTTCATATATTAAGTAAAAAATTTATTATTAATTTTAAATCCAAACTCATAAATTAATCAAATAAAAAAAAATATACAGTAAAAATCAGAGGTGAGTGTCATTTGTTTAATGATATTAGATTAAAGAGTGATTGTGTGTGGACAAGTAAAAGATAATTTCATGTAAACACAGATAAGTCAAATTGAATTGCAAGCGAATTGATAATTTTTAAACTGTATGTTAATTGGCCTTTCAATGTTATCATGTAATCCACCTAAGTTAATCTGTCAATCCAATCTCCAAATTTTATCATATAAATTCACCAATTCTGTTTGGCTTGATTTTTCAAAAACTGTTTTTAATAAGTAAATTTATTTGTTTTTAGTGATTTTTTTTTTTCATATTAAGTCAATTTATTTATTAGATGCACTTAATTAAGATGCATTGAAAAAGTTAAAAAAAATGATTAAAATATAAAAAATTGATTAAAACAAAAGAAAACGTATCTAAATATAAGGGCGATTTGAAAAGTTAATTTAAAGTTGACTTTTTAAATTTTTTTTATCTTTTTATGTGTAAAAATATAAAAAAAATGTAACTTAAAATAGATTAAACATTTTTTTTTCTTCCCAAATAGCCCCATAATTTTGGAAAATCAAAGTAAATTTGAAAAATCAATTTGTGTTGACTATTTTTTGTAGACTGCACTAACCCTAATTGAGAAATGTTTTCACGAAAACCAAAACAAAAAAAAAAAAAGAAAAAAAAAAAGAGGTGTTTTTCTTAAAAAGCAAACACAAAGGGATTTTGAATTTGTATAAAAAATAAAAATAAAAATAAATTTACATCGCCTTTTGAATTTGCAGAGGTGGGCCCGTTCTTTTAGCCTTTCATAGGCTGACAACCGAATAAAACCGTTAGGGGCTTTCTCGCAATTTTAACAAATTCACAAGGCCAAACTTCAAGCCGCGCCGAAATTTCAAGGGCTTCCTCGACAGGTTTTCAACACCCGAAACCAGAGCTCAAACCCCAATAACCTTATAGCCAAATAAAATTACCAATCTCACCTCCACTCACGTTCCAAATTTCAGAAACCCACGGCACCCAACCTTGCCATTATATAAAAACCCAGGGGCAATTGTGTCATCAAAAATTAAATAATGCTATCACCAGATTATTATAATATTTTCTGACCCATTTACCCATCTTTTTCAAATTTCGGATCCTTCCAAAGCCTCGGCGCTATAAACACCTCTTTCTCTCTCTAAAAAATTCACTCTCATGAGTTGTATCTATATGTTGTATACACTTCTCCTTCAGATTTATTAGGGCTTTCTTAAGCGGTTTCAATAGCGAAATCAGTGATTCTATAGAGAGGGAGAGAGAGTTCGGCATTGTATTTATACATACAGAAGAGAGAGAGAGAGAGGGAGAGAGAGAGAGAGGAGACAGATGGAGATGGATGAAGAAATGGAGGATTCGATGGAGTTGACATTCACAGCGGTGGAAATAGACCTAGACTACGAGTTCGACGCCGCTCGATGCTTCGATTTCACGCGTGAAGAGTCGAGCGCTGAGGCTCGTGAGGCCGAGCTCTGGTTCGAATCTGCAGGAACCTATCCACCTTCTCGTGAGTTTTCTCTTTCTTTCTCTCTCTACACTCAGCCGTACTTGTTTCTTGTTTGTTTGCCGATTGATTGGAGCATTATTTGTTGTTGCAAATCTTGAAAATTCAATGAATACTGGTCTTTCGTTTTTCTCATGATCTTATTATCTACTGATGCTGACTCTATGTATTGTTTCTAAATCTTTGAATTTATTTATTTTTTTCGTGCTTTTGCGTTATTGTTGATTAATTTGAGGTTTGAAGAGCTTCGTATGTTATAAAAATTACACCATAATTGGAAATTACTAGTGGTTTCTGTCAAAAGAGCAACCCAAGGCTCTGTTTTTTTTTTTTACTATAACAGTGGGGAAATAAAGCTGTAAATAGATTCTCTTACCATACCACAAAGGGAAGGGGGAGAAGCTCCCCTAAAGACTACATTCTCTGCATACCCTCTCAAGACTTTATTTTGTGGGTTCTTTGGGCTCATGATGGTGATCCGAAGCACTGATCTCGTAGGAGAAGAATATATATGAAAAAAATTAACTTGATCGGATATCGATAGACATATTAACTAATCTTGTGTTTTGTTTTATGAAATGGATGGTAAATAGGATTTTAAATTAAAATCATCTATTTTATAAAACAAAATTTGTATGCTTATCGATGTTCAATAGGTTAATTTTTTGCATATATGTTCTTCTCTGCGGGGCCTATGAGATGAATGGTTTGGAACACTTTCATTGGCTATGTGGAGCCTGCAAAGTGAAGTCTTGAGGGGGTATTGAGAGGATAAAGTCTTGAGGTGTGCTACTCCCGAGGGGAGGATGTATTAAGTTATCTGAGCTTCTATTAGCGTTCTCCATCTATAGATGATGAGCCTTATTTATTTGTTTTTTTATACCATGAAATTTTTCTGTTAAGAGGACTTACATTGGTTTTGCATTTCCTTTTATACTGCTAAAATGGGATATCTAATTACCTTTTTTGTAGATTTTTTCAATTGTTTTACTGTTGTTTTTCTATGTTTTGTCTTTTAATTTTGTTACCGTGAAGTGCAAATTCTCCTTTTTCATACTTAAGTTCTTATCAGTTTTTTTATTTCAGCTTTTGTAACAAAGTTATTATTGAGAGAGGACATCCTGCAAAAAACTGTTAATATCTCCCCAAAGTCTAAAGATGTGGTGAACGCAACTTTGCCCTACAGTGATGTTGGGTTGGGCCAAGACTTTTCTGTAGTGGGTTTGAAAGACAGAGGTATGGTTTAGCGTCTACTAATAACTTCACATTATATTCTCTTCTTGAGCCTTAATATTTTAGCAGTATTGTATCCCCAAGTATATAGTATTCATGGAATTGATCCCCCCCCCAAAAAAAAAAAGGAAAAGAAAAATTGAAATATGTATTATTTGTTTTTGTTTTCTATTTTTGTGACAAGTAAAAACAAATTTATTTTAATAGATATCTATGAATTCTGTAGCATCTAAAAATCCAAAAATCTATTTAAGGGAGGGTTGGTTAACCCTTCCATCATTCAACTCTATGACAACTGATAAAAGCGTTCTTTCTGTGTTGCCAAACAAGCAATGGTTCTTTTCTCCGCAGATACCACACATCTAGCATAAAAAGGGTTGTTGGCCAAAGCTTCCTCCTAATTTTCTCATATTGCACCCTGTGCAACTAAGAAATATGCCTGCCACTGCTTGTGGGAGAATCCACTAAACATTGAACATCTTTTGTAGAAATGTCTACATTTCCTTAGCAAACTTGTAATGGTAATAAGGTGAAACATTTACCCCTCTTAAACAAATTAGCTCCTTACAGAAAAATTAGCATGGAAGTTCCCAGACTTGTTAGTGCTCCTTGCAATTTTGTCCGTCTTGCCTCAACCCTTCTTTCGCAAAAAATCTCTATCTCAACCACCTTTGAGAGACCATGCTCTGAAAAATCCCCAAAATTTTCACATTTGGTTGCCGGACTAGTGAAGGGGGATTGGATTAGTCATCTCTATGGGAATGGGACCCATTTGTCCCATATTTGGTTGCAGAATTTGATGACTGGACAGTGTCTGCATACACAAATAAGGATAAAATTTTATGGATGAAATTATTAAGCATATAATAATGCCACCCCCAATTTGGTGCCTCTCAAACATGGAATGGGATAGTATACATTTTCCTCCACAATCCTCGTTATCCCATGGGAGACCTAGGCCTTGTTTGGTTTGGCTTTGGGAAAAAGATTTTGGAAAACAATTTTGGAAATTTTGTTTGGTTTGTAATTTTTCTCAAAAAATTTCCAAAATCACTCTCTCTCCTACATATCAATCAATCACTTTTCTCTCTTCTCTCTCATTTTCAATCATTTTTTCTCTCACATACATCTACTCAATTACAACAAAATATCAAATCATTCCAAACTCCTAAACTCCAAAACTATTTTCAAAATATACAACCAAACAAATTACAAAAATTTCTAAACTCTCTTCCCAAAATATTTTTTGAAAACCTATCTCCCAAAGTCAAACCAAACAAGGCTCAAACATTGTTTGGTTTGATTTTGGGAGAAATTTTTTAGAAATATACTCTACAAACACTTTCTTAAGAGTAATCAAACCAAACAGATTTTCTCAAAAAAACTCTCAAAATGTGATTGGTTATTCAATTTCCAGAATTACTTTTGAAACATGTTTGCAAAAAAGGCAAACTAGACTCTTTTTGTACTTTTATCTCAAAAACTACTCTACAAAAAGGAAAACCAAACAAGTTTTTATACTTTTTATCTCAAAAACTACTCTACAAAAAAACCAAAGTTATTTTAGAGAGAATATTTGGAAAAAGACAAACCAAACACATTTTTGTACTTTTTATCTCAAAAATTACTCTCCAAAAAAAAACCAAAGTTATTTTAGAGAGAATATTTAGAAAAATGCAAACCAAACAAGTTTTTGTACTTTTTTATCTCAAAAACTACTCTACAAACACAAACCAAACACACCCTAATCTCTCCCCTTGTCCCAAGGATAGTCCTATCTCCCACTTATCCTATCTGGTAACCAAACCAAACATGACCTAAAATAAGGAAGGGAACCCTTAGTATGGAGCTCCCATGCCACACATCATCCTAGAGCCTTAACTTCTCACATTCCCAATACTACAAAATTGGACATGCTTTGAGAATCCATCCTTCCCCTTCCTAATCCCTCTCAACAAATCGATGCCATAGGACATGGTGACCTCACTAGCAGAGCAGTTTTCCTATTGCTACCACACTTCGAAGTAACTGCCTAAGTTCTCTTTCACAAGCAAACACCCACAACCACTTACATTGATTCAAAATATCAAACCTGCTAAACCAAAGCCTCCTGCGTGAATTTGGGAGCAAAAAGTTGCCTAATTGGTCAGATATTTGTACTCATCCCCCTTCCATTTTGCTTATTTTTGCTTCCAAGCTGTTGGGCTACAAAAATGCCTGTTTTTGTATTTACTTATATATTTTTTACTTTCATAAACCTCATTCTTTGCTTTTATTCCTTTTCTTCTTTTCCCTCCTTATTTCATCTCATTTGGCTTTGCAGCTTTCATCAGTGCATTTATACATTCCTAAGGTGGCATTGTAATATTTGCTCCTTTAACATATTACTATTGCAGTATTATTTAATAAACTTCTTAGACTATTTGTCTAGATACATGATAAATGTCTAGCAGTAATATTATACTGATGTTATCTGTTTTTTGTCTGATAAGACTGTGAAGGAATGAATGGTGGAATTTTGACAACGTTACAGAGTGACAGTGTGCACAAATTTCAGAATCAACCCCAACAATTACCCACAGGTGTTTTGAGTTTCTTCCTTGATTCTATTTAGTACCACTACTGGTGCTTGTTCTGGATGAGCCGCTGGGTTTCTCCAAAACCCTATTGTTTAGACTTAAACCCTAATTTTTATTTTTTATAATTTTAATATTGAGGCTATTTCTTTTGGATTGTTTAAAATTTCAGTTCCTAAACTCAATTTATGCTTTTTGGGTTTCCTTTTTTCCTTGCTCCACTTTTTACTTAACCTTTCAGATGGGATTAACATTTGCATGTGCTAGTGCCACTTTGTGATCAAATATCTTTAATTTGGTTCCGCTTTTCTCTAATCATGTGTCCTCATGTGTTTCTTTGTAGAATTAATATTTTATAACCACATGACAAAAGATAATTCAAGAGCTGAAACTAAGTCTGTTGTCAAGCCATCTTTTCCGAGGACCTCAACTCTGATGAAACCCACAGCAAGTCAGCTGGCCAAGCAAAATCAACCACGCCAAGTTGGTGGTTCAAGGTGATTATCAAAAAAGAAACATGCTTTTCTTCAGCAACACCATTATACAATTTCTTTTTGTGGTTTCAGGATATTGGTTCAACCTTTTTGTCCAAGAATTAAAGCTTTGCAGTTCTTTTTTTATTTGTTTTTTATTTTTTATACTCTTTATTGTATTTTCTATACCAGCTGGTAGCCTTCTTTTTTTTCCTCCTTCCCAATATTGTTTTTTTTTTCTTTGAATTATTTTTTGAAATGTTTTTTGTTTTAATTGTATTTTCTTGTCTAGCCAGTGTCTTCTTTTTTTAATTTTTAATTTTAAATATTGTTAATCTTTTCCACTTTGAAATGTTTTTGTTTTCTTTCCTCTGGTTAGTTTCATCAGCGCAAAAAGCTTGAACACTGACAAATTTTATGTATTGGGACCTTTTCCGGTGAACATACAGCATTTCCCTCTAAATCTGCATTTTACTGTATTCAAAATAGTTTCTTGAATATGTGGCAACATAATCACCTGCATTTCTTTCTAGCATTTTCTTGTTCTAATGATATGATTACTTTTGAGTGTTAGGGTTCTGAAGTTTTTGGTTGAAAACAATGAGAGAAGCTCAAATAATCCTTTGGGGATCGAGTGTCAGGCTGCTAAGAGACAAAAGCTTGAGGGAGGCCACTTGCGGAAGGTCCAAATTGGTTATTGTTTTTTTGTTTTTATTTTTTACTTGCGTAGATAAGTTATTTAGCAACCAGGTCATGGAAATTACATCTGCTAACTATATTAAATTCTTTGGTTGTTATTCTTCTTTAAAAGCATAATTCTAGTGATTGCAAATATGTGCTTGCAATTTCAGTCACTAAACATTTATTACAAACTGGACACTATTGCTGAAAATGTCCATATGTTTTGTGTTTGTTCCATGACATATGACGTGGATAATTATTATCCAGACTTGTCTGTTTTTGATTCATGAGCTAAATTTCATTTTTGTAAATGTATCTTGTATTCATAGGATTATTACAATTGTAGTTTTTTACTCCCTTGGTCCCAAATTTTAAGTCCTCTCTCTATTTAGTGATGTCCCAAAATGTTTGTCACTCAATATTTCCTTTTTAGATGATTTTGAATACATCTAGTAATGTGAATAGAGGGATAATTATGCGAATCAATGCTTCATTACTTGGATGCGAATACATCTAGTTATTTCTAGCAATTCTTTGAGGTCTTATTTAATTGTGATTATGCAGTATCTGGGACACGTATCTTGTTTTAATAGATGTTTTCTATTAAATTTTGGGTTGTGTATTGTCATTTTACACACATGCACACATCCCCTCCCTTCCCCACCAGTATGCCTGTTTAATTTAGTGACTAGGTTGGTGCTATCCTGAAGCATATCAGTTGTTCTGCATAACAGGTTGCTGAGACAAAGCATCAAAGTAATTTGGTTCACAAGGCGCCTAAAAGGGTATGTTACCCCCTGTTGGAAGCATGACTGGCCTTTCAGTTCATATTTCATTTTTGTCCTACATGTTTACCAACTAAACACCATATATGCATAACGTTTATAGTTCTTGCCTTACTTTCAGTTGCTGTTTTTTCTCCTTTATATTGTGATTACTAAAATATCCAAGTTGAATCTGACAAACCCTTTTCTTTTTTTGGATATATATAGGTCAACCCTTAATTGTCAAACTTGTCTCTACAGCGCAGGAGGTCTTACTTTTATAATTTACCATTCTGAACTAGTAGCTTTTGAAACAAAACGTCCTTGCCACTGTTGTTTGATGAAACATAAAAGGTTTTCAAATGCTCCAATACTAAAAGACAACTTTATTAATGAGCATAGATATGTTTTTTATCCTTTCCATTTTCAAGTCAATCTGGGTTTGGGTAGTTCTTGCTCTGGGTCTGGGTGCAATACCCTCTATTAAACCAACTCAAGTGAGCAAATGATTCCTTTAAGATTATTGGAATTTATAACCCTCTATTGAACCAACTCAAGTAAGCAAAAGCTTCCTTTAAGATTATTGAAATTTATATGGAAAATATTTTTAGTTGGTACTGGATTCCTCAATGGAGTTCATTAATTTCTACCTTGTGGTGGCTGTTTGTTTTTTGTTTGTATCTGTAAGATTTATTAGAATGGCATGATTGTCTGATTTGAACTTGAATTTTCTAGGTCTCCATTTTCTGTTCGTATAAGTTTAACAAAACTTGTCGACCCAGTTATTTATACTATTACTCTTGTTCTACGAATAATACTAGGGGTCATGAAAAAAAATCATGAAATGTATCATGAAAATTTTTCATCCTTTGATTAGTGTGTGGCGTTTTATTGCATGTGTAATCTAAAGGTGGAGAATATTTCATGATCATCTTCATGATATTTTTTTTATGATCCCTGCGGATAGGTCAATGCAAAAGATAATTGGGTTGGCAATAAGTTCCCCATGTGGGTTCCATCGACTTATCTTATGATGTATGTTCAATTTATATGTGGTTAGCATGGTGAAAAGGCAAAATTGGTCAATGATTAGATACTAAAATTGTTGAGGTCCCTATCCTATTTTACTATTGGGGAATTTGACAGGGAAAGGGCAGAACTGGGGGCTTCACAGTATGGCAGTTTATTGAAGAAGTCATTTTAGATTTGTTGGAGTTTTGGAAATAATTCTTTGGATGGATTTTCAGGATGGACCTACTGATGGAAACTTGGCCCATGCTAAGCTGAGGCTTACTATACCTAGACAGCCTGACCTTGAAACAGCACACAGGGCACAAAAGATGAGGTTAGGTTTATGCAAATTACTGTTGCTGTTCTAATCATGCCTTGTTGTAGTGGACATAGTTTTATCCAACAGGCTGATGGATGCACATTTGATGTTAATTTCAGGCCAAAATCTACTACTGAACCTGAACGTGCAACATCAACCATTCGTAAATTCAAAGCACTTCCACTGAACAGAAAGGTTCGTTGCTATGGTTAATGAAAATTGCATATTTATCAAAGGTTCACTATGCTGTTTGTATTTCACTAAGATGTTATGCTTATAAAACTTATAGATTCTTGAGGCTCCGTCATCGTTACTCCCCAAAAGAAGCACTCCTCGATTGCCAGAGTTTCAAGTGCGTGCTCAAACTCATGTGTACTGCTTGTGCATCTTTGCATGTACAAATATCATTGTTTTGAGTCTAAGTTTGGGCCATATCTTGTGCAAATAAAATCTCTTGCCACTTTGTGTGGCTAAAATATTCCTTCTCAGGAATTTCACTTGAAGACGCTGGAGAGGGCCATGCAACATACATCTGCAGTTTCGTCATCCTCGGTTTCTTGCAGTGATACTGATAAGGTTTGTGATTGAATTTACCCCAAAAAAAAAAAAAAATTGTGATTATATTTAATGGATACTTAAGTATACTCTGACACAATTAATATATTGTGTCCTTGACCGTGACTCTTGTGCCTAAGAAGGATGCATCCCATTTCCAAAGAATTCCTTGTGTAACTGTTCTGCAATTGTGTTCTGTTGGTTCCAGGTGTTGCACAAACCTAGTACTAATGCAATTGCAGAAAATGCAAATGGAGAATCCCGAAGGTAATACTATTGTCTTTATTACTACTTCAAAATTTATCATGTAAATGGCTATTTTGTTCTGTAGTTTTGTTTATCTCATCAGACTTTAATTTATTTTATTTATTTCAGTGCTCCTTTCTATGAAAGAGGATGGATAATTTAATTCTCCAGTTTGTTGGTGGTACTTCATAGTCTTTTGCCTTCCGTACATGTGATAAATTATTTTTGTACTATGGGTTTAACTACTCACCTGGATGGGATGGGTAGCTAAAAGATAGTGTTAATATGGGCGGCTGTTGTTGGCATTCCATCTTTTGTTCTCTGTTCTATAGAATCTTCTTTCTACTTTGTGATTTCTGTGTGTGATCCCTTCTTTGTGTTTTGGTTTGCAAACTGTTTCTCCCTTTCAAACATTGGAAGATGTGTCATTATTAATGCATTTAAATGAGCTTTAGTCGTAGTATCTGTTTGTGTTTGTTTTGTTCCTTTTTAAGTTGAAACTTTGGTGCGTATGTTTTGATCACAATTATTCAAATGGTTATTTTGCTATGGTGATCACTTGTAGTAGCTCAGGGAAGATTAGCTCAGAGAACAGCTAATTAAATAAGAGATGACTCATTAATCCAATTCTTAGGGAAAATTGCTCAATTACCATTCGTCATTGTGTTTCAAATGAGATGACAGTACTTTACTTGTTCGTTATGTGCTTCTCTCTTTGTCAGACCAAATTTTGCCAATGCTCCAAAGCAGGAGGGATGTGAATTTATTCATAATTTTAAAGCTCGCCCCCTTAACAAGAAGGTATTATATTCAAGATCTTTGTGAAATGAGTCAATGCATTTTCCAAAATTCAATCTTTTTTGTGTTTAAATGCAGATATTTTCAAGTAAAGGAGATATTGGAGTTTTCCGAAATAGCAAGAAGGAAACTACTGTACCAATGGTAGTTCTATAGATGATTCTATGATTTCTGATCAATATTTTGAGATTGATAATTCAAAATATAATTATTTCATTATGTCATCTTTTGATTTTTTTACAGGAATTTAATTTCCATACAGAAAAGAGGGGTCAGCATAATCCACCAGTTGATCTTTTTAACAAGGTAAATTTAGAAGTATATATATGTTTGAGTTCTAGTGTTGCCTCCTTTTTTTCATTTTTGTTAACAACGGTGAGCAACAGTTCTAAGTTGCGAACTGTTTTTGTGAATGACTACTGCTACTTTTATAATTGCAATTATTAGTTTTGTAATAATATATGTTTTGATGACTCATCTCCCTTGGTTAATGCTAGCTTTCTCTGACTGAACTCCAACCGAGTGCTGGATCTCACCTAAAATTGCCTCGGCCTAGTTGTGTTCCTTCAAAGGTTCTGCTTGTTCCTTGTTATTCTTGAAAAGTATGATGTATCCTCAGATTTAAATCTCAAATAATCTAGTCTCTCATATTTATTTGTATTTTGGTACAAGGGTTCAAAAGAGAATAGATTGGGCTCCTTCCAACAAGAGCATGAGGTCAGTATTTAATCTTCCACGAAGTATTACTTGGTTTTTATTTTTTATTTTTTGTTTTAAAATTTTTATTAATATCTTTGTGTTTTTGATGAATCAGCCTTTAATCTCACCATTCATAAATTCCTTATGCAGATAAATCATTTAGTGAAAGAAAAACCACCCAGGTTTGGAGGAACTCAGATCCAGTGTGGGAGTGATGGAGGGATCACTGAGGTTGGCCCTGTGTCTGGCATGAGCAGGTTCATATCATGGATAAACAAATTGATGTTTTCTTTAATTTGTTTGTGTCTTATTGATGTTGTAAATGTTAATGTTGATATTGCTACAGGAGTTTGGGCATTCGTTGAGTAGAAGAGGGTTAAATTTTATCAAATGGTATTAGCACTAGCTGTGGGCATCGGGCTTCAAGGATATGCCGTTTGGTGCAAGATTGACAGAATGTTGAATGTTGAGTTGGAATTTGGTGGAGGTTTCATCCGCTTAACAACAATCTCTTCACTTTGCTGAGAGCATTTGGGTTGACCGTTGAGGCAACTGAGAACAATTTCCTCGCCATGGGTAGTAAGTAGTACATAGAAGTTTTTTTATTTTTTAAATGTAAGGTCCTTTGCCTGTATACGAGATCCCAAAGTCCACACCTTAGCTTAAAAATCATCTTTTTCAATACGTGGATCTCACACACAAACGTCTGATATGTTTCTATACTGTAGGCCTCTCAGTCAATAAAATGTGAAGGCTAGTGTTGTACAGCCCTTACAATTGCTTTCTCTTCAAGCCATTTTCTTCTACTCTCTCTCTCTCTCTGTTTGTTTGTTGGGTAACATGATGACATATAACTGTTTCTCATTTGAGGAATATTCGTGTGTATCCTTCAAGTCTCATTGGTACTAAAAACAACGTTTGACACTTTTATTTTGTTAAACTAGTGGATATAAATATTAGGGTATGAGCAAGGATTTTATGTATTTACATTATAAAATGGGTGACCTTAAATGCATCAACTCAATCAAACATGGAAATAGTTCCTACATCTACACATATGCTTTACCATATATATCATGTAAATATTAGGCTAGGTATGGGTAGTTTAGTTTTGGTTACAAAATTTATATCTTTCTACGGCGGTCAGGGATGTAATTGGGTTATGATTGGTTAATTTCTGGCATCCGTGATATCTTGGTAGGGAAGTGCAGCACGAGGATGAAAACAAAGTTTAGACAAGTTGGATTGTTTTCTTTAGGTCTAGGAATGGCACCATGCCTATATCATATGTTGGGTTTTGTGTCATTTTGATCCTTCATTTTTTAATTGTGATACGTTTGATTTTGAATTTTGTTTCAAATAAGGATAATTGAAGATACTATTGCTCAATTTCAAGGGCAAAGTTGTCAATTTGATAAAATATAAACTAATTTGACAAAAATAAATATCAAAAATATTTTTGAATTTATAAAAATTATTTCTACTCACTAACGATAAAATTATGTAAGATTAATAAATTTTGTAGACATTTTTTTTTTTACCAAATTAATTTTTATTTTATGTTTGGATGATGATCATGTAATGGGTGGTTGTTTTTATTTTCATTATATTAGTTTTTATTTTTTCAAAAGTCAAATATGGCGACAAACTTTGATATCATTATTAAACTAATCCATTAAATCAAAAAATTAAAAATTAAAAATATTTAATATATTAAATATATTGATTACACAAGCCTAACCATCACTTATTACATGATTATTATCCAAAAACATAATAAAAATTAATTTAGTAAAAAAAAATAAAATAAATGTCTAAAAGATTTATTAATTTTACATAATTTTATTTTTGATGGATAGAAATAACTTTAAAAAATTCAAAAAATATTTTTTTGACATTTATTTTTGTCAAATAAGTATATATTTTATCAAATTGACGATTCTACCCTTGAAATTGAGCAATGGTATCTCTAATTGTCTTCATTTGGAACAATATTCAAAATTTATAATCAAATGTGTCACAATTGACAAATAGGGGACCAAAGTGACACAAGTCTCAAGCTATAAGGACTGTTAATGTAATTTGTCTTTTAGTTTTGGT
Source organism: Camellia lanceoleosa (assembly GCA_025200525.1). Lineage (NCBI taxonomy): Eukaryota > Viridiplantae > Streptophyta > Magnoliopsida > Ericales > Theaceae > Camellia > Camellia lanceoleosa. The sequence goes on from CM045769.1 coordinate 164,292,959, forward strand.
TATAAAATTTATATCTTTCTTACGGTAGTCAGGGAATGTAATTTGGTTATGATTGGTCAATTTTTGGCATCCGTGATATCTTGGTAGGGAAGTGAAGCACGAGGATGAAAACGAAGTTTAGACAAGTTGGATTATTTTCTTTAGGTTTAGAAATGACACCATACAAAGACGCATATGTGGTGCACCTTTTCAATTATTTCAGGTAAAATGATTTGTTATCTTGTTATAAGATGAGGACACAACTACATGATAGGTTTTTTTTTTGAACTGCAACTACATGATAGGTTGGACCTACCACATAACTTCTTTAGAATGAAGAGAATGGAAATTGGATTTTTATTTGACAATTTGTAGGACGATCCTTTCCTAACTAATCTGGAAAGTGTCAGATAGTAACTAATTACAAAGCCACGAGGGGGATTGAGATACATGGTGAAATTTTATTTGTCCGACACTTTTTGCTTTTTTTTTTTTGAAGGTGCTGAGAATTATGGTACAATTTAGAGTACTTGTATTTTGGCTGCAAGGTTTTGCCTAACAGATGATTCAATCCTCAACTTCTTTCTGTCCATCAGAGTCCTTGTTCTTTGAATTATGTTTGGTTATGGATGAAACAAGGGACAGAGGAGACTTTGTCCAGCGCCGTATATCATAGGCTCTTTTGGTTGGCTTCTTCTCCTTCACATGTCTTTTCTTGGTTATGGCAATGGCGAGGTCATTCGGGAATAGCGTGTGCCAAACGAAGGCATGGAGGAGGGTAGAGACAAGCAAGACGGACACCATTGTTGTGGACATGAATGAGAGGGTGAGAGCGAGGCCTTTGGTTATGTTTGAAGGTACATGCTCTGCGTACTTGATGGTCGCCAGTGATGCAGTGGTCATGGGGAAGGTGTAAGACCACCATGCAACTGAAAACCTGCACAAAATAGTACTGTTGATTAACCAGGGCCTCAAGGGTACATTTTGGAACAAGTGTCATCATTTGATCCAAAAATTTGCGGCCCGGGCTTTTGCCTGGCCTAGGCTTGGGGCGGGGCTAAGGACTTGAAGCTCAGCTTGGCCTGTTGGTTTGTGAGAGCGGGGTGTTGGCCAATGAGCTCATCAAACAGTATAAAATAAAATAAAAAAAGAGAAAAAATGGAGGAAAAAAAAAAAAAAACCCAAAACATAGTCCACACATTTATTTTCAGAGTAATTTTTGAGTTATTTTTTTAGGTGCATGGTATTGCTTGTGTACTTCTTGTAGGAGTAAGTTTACATATACAGAATTAAAATACATTGAAGTATCAAGAATGTATATGCAAGTATTATGAGGCCTACTAGAGGTAAACTCATTTGTTGATATCTTTATTATTTTCAAATAGAGGTGGATGCTATCGGGCTGAGATATCTATTTTCTTAATACTTTTCTATAATTTAATGTGTATGTAGAATTATATTTTGAATTAATTATCCTTTATTTTTTTCAATTACCACTGAATAACATCTTACTCTTTTTAACTTTAAAATTATATATTTAAACCACTCAATTACTAAAAATCGTATGAAAGCCTCTTTTGGAAGGGAGAAACTGAAACAATTTTGACGGTCGAAGAGATAAAATATAATAAAAAAACTAACACACCCACCAACCAATTCGATTGCCTCTCTTCCAAGATTGCCTCAAAAGCTCTAAAAACTAATTGAAAGCTCAAAATCAGATAAACTACACAGCCAGAGCTAGAGCATACCTGAAACCCCTGAAGAAGTTGATTCTCACAACCAGAGAAACATAGAGGAACAATGCAATGAAGTAGCAAGTCCTTGACAACCCATCAAACTCTCCATAGATAGTCTCCCAAGCAATGCTCGCCGCAGACGGAGCTGCAATGAACATAGAATACACAGGGTGCAACTCTTTAGGCAACGCTTCACTCGTCGGCAACCTCTGATACAATGTCACAAACAACACAAGGTAATGCGCAAACCCGACTGCCCACAAGAACTTAGCAGGCTCTTTCCACCCCACCTTGGCTGCCAAAATCGCGCCCACAAAGTTCCCTACTACAGAGAGATGAGAAGAGGGGTTCGCCACCTTGCATAGTCGCCTCTTCCCCCCGGAGAGCCACTGGCCGTAGATTTTGAGCTTCAGAAAGAAAAGAGGAGCCATGAAGGTGCACCAAATGGCAGGGTGGAGAGGGGAGGAGGAGATTAAAGGGGGAGTGGAAAGGGCTAAGAACATGAGGACGATCCACGGGGCGAAGAAGAAGTTGACTCGGACAGGGTGGAAGTACTCTCTCTTGACAGCTTCGAAGTAGAAGATGCATTTTAGGATGTAGGTGGTGGAGACGAAGGCTAGGACTAAGAGGGCGAGTAGCCAGAGAGCGAGGTTGATGTAGGGGGTGATGTGGAGAGATTTGGTTACTGGGCTGGTCGCCAGGGCTCCCCAGAGGATGGCTTGGCTACTGAGGCCGAGGCAGATACCGAAGCAGCCGATGGGGAATCGGAGGAGGAAGGGCCATTTCTCATCTTTGGGGAGGAGGATGTCCTCAAAGTCCTGCACACAAATTAGGGGCACATTAGATGTGGCATATGATAGAGGTCTGGAGTAGTGGGGGCGTAATTTTTTATGATCACAGTGAAAACGCAACAATTGTGGATGTAAACTTTAATTTTGGGATTAACTATGTAAATCTTGAATTCTTGTGTGTGCATAAGAATTCAGGTTGTAAGTTACATTACCTTGACTTGATCAAGTTCAGGTCCTCTAAGAGCAGCAAAGTACCTTCCAGCAGGGACACTCTTATTTACAGATTCATCAACCCCTCCAGATCCGTACCCCTCATTTCTCTGATTCTCCATTTCACTCTCCTTCCTTGTAGGCAACAGCGAGTGCTGCTTCCCGAGAGTCGATTTCGTCCTAAATATGCTGAAATCAGTCCTCCTAATTGCCTCACCACTAACCCTATTCACGGAACCGAACCCTCCAAAACTATTTCCACTTCTTGAAAGCAATCTTCTTTCATCTTTAGCTGCTTTGGACTCTCTGTTGAGCACTGAAAAGCCAGTCTCTAGTGAGACTTGGCGGCTAAAGCTTCTGTGTTGTTGTTGTTTCTTTGATTCTCGAGTCTTGACGGGCCTGCTCGAGCGCTTCTCAGGTTTGTCAGCCATTTTTGTCACTCCTTGTTCTCGTTGTTGTTGTTGTTGTTGTTCTTCTTCTTCTTCTTCTTCAGGGAAGACTTCATGGATGTCCACAAAATGATTGTCAAGAGGACTTGAATGAGAAGTTGCTCTTTTACTGTCCATGTTTTTGTTTCTGCTTAATTGATCCAAGTAACCCAAGTGAACCCTTTGTTCTATTGTTTGTCTTTAGGTCTTTCGTATGGTTTGCATGATATTTTATACAACAATGATTCATCCCACTAAAAACATCACCACTAATAGCACTAATGTATTAAAAAAATAGAAAAAAAATAAAAAAAATACAACTCCAAGACCAAAACATCACATCATTTCTGGCGGGACCCACTGCCACTTAATTAGTGGGAGCACTAATTAGTGCTCCCAAGCATTTTTCTATTTCATATTAGCACTCCTATATATATATATATCATCAGTTTTTTTTTAAAAAAAAAATACATAATGGGATATTATTCACTACTATTATTTTTTTAATTGTGATTGTCAATTTAAGGAATTAATTAGGAGTACGGATGGCACGAGATGAGTTTTTTTTTTTTTGTAGGTCCCGTCCCGTCCCGTCCCCTGCCCCACCCTGCTTCGAGTGAAATTTTCCCGCTCTCGCCTTTGTGGGTATGCACACATCAAAGTCAGAATTATTTAGGGTGATATTATTTATTATTTCTACTAAATAAATTAAAATTAATATTAAAAAAAACATTTACAAATTAAATCTTTAATACTACAAACCACATATAATAATACAACAATCTAAGTCCTAAAATATTAAAAATTAAGGAAAATGTTTGGGGGTCCTAATTTTGTAGCTAAAAAAAAAATTAAAAAAAACGACGCTTGCCCATTTAATGTGAATTTTGTTTTGTACTCAAACAATTTTTTAATTTTTTTTAATTTTTTTCACTTTTAAGCAAAAAAAAAAATTAAATCATGATTTATAGAATATATATATAATTAAAGTTAATCAAAATGACATCCATAATTAAAAATGTGCACGATATAAATCGGTGATAAAAAAATATATAAATGACATATTTTCGTATTTTTTTTTATGCTAAGTTTGTGTGTGTGTGGGTGTGTTTGACATAAAATTGGAGGATCACGAGAAGAAGAAGAAGAAGAAGAAGAGTTGGCTTTTGGTGGATGGTGGTTATTTGTTTGTTTGGTAGATGAAATGAGAACCAATGCTTTATCTTCAATAAAGTTGGGGTTTAGAGGGGCTTCTCGTGAGATAGAAAATCAAACAATTTGTGGTCATTTATGAATCTTAATTGGTTTAGGAGTTAAAGTGGTTAGTTAGGCGGTAAAAATTAGAATAAAACTTAAAGGTCATTTTTTGTGAGCGCTCTAATCATAATTTCATCTCTTCATGTGAAATTTTTGTTTGAATGGTGTGTTTAAAAATTGATTTCACCACATATTTTAAAATATATATCTCTTTCACGTTTGACAGAGTTCTTTCTAAGCCAAAGCTTTGACATTTTCGTGCATACCTTCTCTTTCATACATGTTTGGTAAAGTAGACAATTTTTAAATTTTTGGTCATCTGCTCAGACATCTTGCCGGATGTTCAGCCGGTTGACCAGAATAGTACTCTTTTTTTTTTTTTTTTGCAATTGCCAATCGCTACCTCTTATTTGAAAAAAAGAAAATTATATTTGTTTTTGATATCTTTTAAATATAAAAATTATTTTTTAGAATAAACTGACAAATTATTTTTTTGAATTGAACTTTAAAAAGAGTTTGATTATGAATTTTAAATAGAGTTTTGAATTGTGTATTTGGTTATGCAGTTTTGAAAACATATTTTAAAATTTATAACCAAACAATTTTTCTCATTTCATATGTCACATCGAAAATTCAAAACTCAATTCAATTTTTTTTTTAAAACTCATAACCAAACAAATTTTTTCTTTTCAAATCATAATTCCAAAACTCACAAACTCAAAATACAACTCTTTTTTTAAATCATAATTTTAAAATTCTATCCCACACTACCTAAGGTTTTCAGTTTGAGTTTTTTAAATAGTTATTGAAGATTTGTTAGGTTGTTAACTTCTCCAAAAATTAGTTCTTAGTTATCTAATTTCGAGATAACCCAGGTTCAGTTGAGCTTGGGAGGAAAATATCGTGAATTATAAAAAATGAAAAATGAAAAATGAGAAAAATTTCCAACTTGCTGGGAGAAAACAGACTGTGGCCATGCGATGTTAGCCTTCAGTATTTCACAGGCTTGGAAAGTGGAAAAAAGTGAATGGTACGAAAGCAACAAAGTAAGAGTAGCTAATTATTTAATAATTTCAAGAGTATTTTGTTATATTATTTATATAATATTAAAAATAGAAAAATTTATCTATAAATTTCATTTTGAAAAATAGTGATTTAATTAGTCTCAAGAGTATTTTTATAGACCAATTAATTTAATTGATTTTGAAAAAATAGATTTAATATATTATTCGAAAATTAGATTTACGATTATATTCTTAACTTTATTATGTTTTCTTATTTTTTCTTTTGTATTAGAAAGGTAAGATACACTATTCATGATAATTAAATTTGAAGTGAATTTTTATATGTAAATCTTTTTAATTTGGAATGACTTAAAATGTAAGATTTTTTTAAACATTTCAAAAAGAATACAAAAATGACTTGAAATATGGAATTCTTTAAATATTTTAAAAGGATGTGAGATTTTTTAAACATTCCAAAAGGATATGAGATTCTTCAAATATTTTAAAAAGAGTACAAAAACTCCTTAGTAACTAGTGCTTCAAAATATCATTTCGCCTCAACAGTCGGCTTTCGTTCCTGGCAGATTGATTCAAGACAATATCATTGTGGCCCACGAAGCATTTCATCACTTGAAGCTGAAGAAGAGAGGTGATGTGCATGAAATGGCGGTCAAAATTGATTTTAATAAAGCCTATGATCGTGTTCAATGGGACTTTTTGCGAGCTTTAATGGGGAAGATAGGTTTTGCTACTGTTTGGATCCACTGGGTTATGGAGTTAGTGTCCACGGTTTCCTTCTCCGTGTTTGTTAATGGTCAACATCGAGTGGCTGTAGTTCCGTCACGGGGTTTAAGGAAAGGAGACCCACTGTCTCCATACCTCTTTGTCCTCATTGCCGAGGGTTTGTCTCTATCCCTCTCCAATGGGCTTCGCGAGAAGTTGCTTTCGGGAATTAAAATGCGAAGAGGATGCCCCACTATTACTCATTTATTTTTTGCGGATGATGCCCTTCTTTTTGCTAAGGCAAATAGGCGGGATTGTTAGGCTCTTAAGGCAATTTTGGATACGTATAGCTTTGCCTCTGGTCAGTCAATAAATTTTGAGAAATCCGGAATCTTATTTTCTGCAAATACTCATGAAGGTGTGAAGTCCGAAATCACTGCTTTGCTAGAGATGTCTCCAAGTATCCGAGGGACAAAATACTTGGGCCTTCCATTGTTTTGGGGTAGATCGAAGTCAGAAGCCTTTGGGTATTTGATTGAAAAGGTAGTCACCAAGATGCAGGGTTGGAAGCAGAATTTGTTATCGCAAGCAGGGCGGGAAGTCTTAATTAAATCGGTAATTCAAGCGATCCCGACCTATGCTATGGCCTGCTTTGCTTTTCCAAAGAAATTTTGTAAGAGTCTCAACTCCTACATCAGCAACTTCTGGTGGGAGGTGATCCAGTGGATAGAGGTTTTCACTGGACCAGTTGGACTAGTTTGGCTATGACAAAATCTCAGGGTGGTATGGGGTTTAGGGACTTCCACTCCTTCAATCTTTTCCTTTTAGCAAAGCAAGCTTGGCGACTCATCAAGAACCCTCATTCTTTCTGTGCTAAGGTGTTAAAGGGCCTTTATTATCCTCACACAAAATTTCTCTCAGGTCTTAGGGGCAGAAGGCCTTCGTGGTCCTGGGCTAGTATTCTTCAGGGCCATGAGCTTTTATCAAAGGGACTTCGTTGGCAAGTAGGTAATGGCAAATCTATCCTTTTCTGGAAGGATAAATGGGTTCCTCAGTCCCATAATTTCCAAGTTCTCACTCCTCAGCCTCGGGACTACCCTGTCTAGAGGGTTAGCGAGGTTCTTCTCCCGAATCTCCCGGAATGGGACTCTGTTAAACTGTGAGGGTTGGTCGGAAGTGAGGATGCTAGATCTATTATGACCATTCCTATATCCTCAGCTAATCAAGATGACTCTCTTGTTTGGCATCACACCAAAACTGGAACCTTCGAAGTCCGGAGTGCGTATCAGATTATTCAGCGGGAATTTCAATCACGGGTATCCTCTGGGGCTTTTACTTCAGTTCAGCCATCTGGAAAATTTTGGAAACTGATCTGGTCTCTTCCAGTGCCTTCCAAAGTCTGAAATTTCTGGTGGAGAGTGTGTACTAACAGTCTAGCTACTAAAGAGAATCTTCATCGTCGTAATTGTGCTCCTTCCCCTTCTTGTCCTATTTGTGGTTTTTGTCTGGAGTCTATTGAACACCTTCTTTTTCAGTGTAACTGGACTAGGCCTGTGTGGTTTGGGTGTGATCTCGGCTTCTTATCGGGGTCCATTTCTTTCTCCTCTGCAAAACAGTGGACTCAGGTAATTCTTGAGAGTTGTTCTAATGTGCGGGTTAGCAAAGAGCGTTTGGGCAAGGCTGCCACAGTTGGGTGGTGCCTGTGGAAGGCTCGTAATGAGTGGGTCTTCAATCAAGCTGAAGTAGACCCTGTGCAAGTCATCCGTCAGGCTTCTCTTCTCTGGAGGGAGAGCTGCTCGGTGGCCGTCGTGGCAGATGCTTTTCCTGTACATGTTAATTTAGCGGACCAGGTTAGCATAAGATGGATTCCTCCTCTTTACGGTTTGTTAAAAGTGAATTGTGATGCTAGCTTTGACTCCAAAGGCCAGAAGACTTCCCTGGCAGTGGTTTTGTGGGATTGGAAAGGTCAACTTATTGATGGTGTTGTCTCCACAGTACACATCTCTTCAGTCGTTCAAGGTGAAGCCCGCGCTATTCGGCTATCGTGTATGTTTCTCCAGGCTCTTGGACTTTCAAATGTCCAAGTGGAGAGTGATTGCAAATCAGTCATTGAACTCTGTGTCTCTGAACTGGTTCCTCCTTGGGAGTGCCTTGCTTTTTTATATGATATTCGGTCCATGGGCCAAGCTTCCTCTTTGTCCTTTTGCTGGGTGCCAAGAGTAGCTAATACTGTGGCCCATTGGCTTGCCTCCTCAAAGTTGCAGGATGCTCTCCCTTTAGATTAGATTAGGAATCCTCCTCTGTCTTTAAGGAACTTGCTTTTGGCGGATTCTCTTGTTGTTTGAGAGTTTCTTGAGTTCAAAAAGCTGGGTTGGTACTCCTCCTCATACTTAAGCTGTTTTCTGTTTTATGGATGTATCTGAGGCTTTGTCTGGTTTTAATATATCATGAGTTCAAAAAAAAAAAAAAAAAAGGTTTGAGCAAATGTATAATTTCAATCTGTAATACTCTAATGTAACACTCAAACGTAGCACCTGTAACACTCCAAAAAAACTATTTATTATACTTTTTCCAAACGTAACTGTTGGCACCATAAATCTGCAATTATTATTATTATTTATATAATTGCAGGACATATGGTATCCTCCTACTCATTTGGAGGTTATGAGAAGTTATGAAATGTGAAAAGATAATAGAGAATAAAGTGGAGAACATAGAGCATGAAGTGGAGATTGAAGGAAGTTATGGAAGATCATGTAGTATGAAATGGAGGAGGTGGAAGAGTGTGTGGTTTTAGATAGTTTTTTTTTTTTTACAAATGTTTGCCTATAAATAACCATTTATGGCTACATTATAAAAGGATCCAGAACTTAAATAAAAAACAATTGATTTCTATTTTTCTTATCATTTATATTTCTTACATTTTATTTTATGCACTTTCTTTTCGAAGCATTTATTTTCAGCACTTCATTTTCGAAGCATTTTATGCACCTCCTTTTCAAAGCATATGAGTAGAGGTAAGTAATTGTTACTTTTATTGTTCACTCAATCATCTTTCTCAGTCTCCCTTATTATTTTAATTTTTCTTTTCTTTAACACTTGACAATTTTGAAGTCCTTGATGGGTCGTTGAACACACCAAAATTAAATACTAAACTATACCAAATTCAATTAGAATAATGGTAAGTCCAGATATCGATCTACAGGGACTATTGTGAAATCAAACTAATTTAATTGTCAAATTCCTAAATTAATTTTGATGAAAAGATTGGTTGTTTATAACCTAATTTAATAACGAATAAATTAAACTAAGAATTGAATTATCAAGAATAATTGAAATTGGGTTTACTGAATTGGAGAAAAATCCTAGGGTAGAGAATTCACCACTAACCACATAATTAGGGTTTCCAATTGAAATCAATTATGCTATGGTTTGAACGGATTAATGTTTCGCAACTACAAGTTCGAAGCATTTGACAAGAAGATCATCACATTCAATGTACGAGCACGAACCATCTCAAGTCATACGAATCATTCACTCTAAACTAAGGTAGTAATACGACTCGTTCCTCGTAGCATGGTTCGTCTCATACCTTGAATGTGAAGAAATAGAAAACACATGTATGGATAACATTCAACAATCACAGAAAGTCAAATATTCGAAGGAATAATGAAAATTATATAAAAGAAACTTCTAAAACACCATACAAATATTCAAACCTTTACATAATTTAAAATAAAAAAGAAAACTAAATAATTACATGGCTAGGGTTTCATCAAAACCCTAGAAAAGGAGACTAGCCACTTATGGAGGAGTGGGAGGAGGTAGATGGAGAAGGAACCACCATGGGAGACATCTTTGAAGCTTCTTGTTCCTTTCTCTTTCCTAAACCCTAGCCTCTCTCTTTAGGTCAAAACAATTTCAGAACCCTAGAAAAGCCTTTTCTTTTCTTTTTATACTTCTATTCACTTCCAAACAGGTTTAAAACATCAGTTTGACTTTTCCAGAAAAAGTCAACTCTGTCCAAATTTTGTCTTTTTTGCCCATTTTATACTCCGACGATGTACAACCTGATTGACATTCAACACACATAAAATATACGGTTTGACCAGCAAGTAAAGTTAAGATATTCTAATTAATGGCCTCAATGATGTACATTTCGGCCTTAATCAGTCCTCTTCATTGAGACAAAAGAACCGTCAACGCGATCGCTTGATAATTGGCTTAAATTTAATCTGTAAGGATTTTTCAATCATTGTTGGCACGCTCACATTTATGATATATTTTCTTTCGTAGGAAAAATAAACCAACAATTTTTGGCACGCCCAGTGAGACGTTAAATGTAAGAAACGAAAAATGAATTGGATTTGTCCATTTCAAATAGCCTAGATGAAATCTATTGGCATAAACAAAAAATTTTGGATCTTCAAGAAGAGATTCATTTTCTTGATGAAACAAACTTTCTTCCCTTACAATATTATTTGGTGGAAGAAAAAAGATACTATTTAATTAGAGAAATTCATCAACTTAATTTGAAAATTCGCCAATGGAATGATGAGTTATCAACTCTCATTACCATGTCTTTAACTAAGGCTTTAATGGCCGGAATTGATGATTTTTTTCAGAATTTTTCCATGGTTAAAAATAGTAAAAGCAAAGAGTTGATTTCATCAATGGCTCGGGGGGTTCAAGAGCCTGTTTTTAAAGAACCAAATTATGAAATTAACATAACGAAAGAGCATGTTCTTGAGCCAAATTTGGCCAAGAATGATATTCTATGCATGGCTCGGGGGGTCCAAAAACCAATTTTTAGAGAGTCAAGTCATGAAAATATCTATGGGTGATTTTCATAAGCCATTAAGGGCTAACATGGAAAAACAACCCACTTTGCCAAATAATTATGAAAATCATTTCGGCGAAAGTCATGTTTTTAAAACAAAAATGGTCAAGAATAATGAACAAGCCGCTGTTCATGAATTCTAAATTTTTGACATTTTTTTAAAGTGTCAAAAAGTATGAATTTTCATGATCACACTATACCACGACTTTTATTGTTCGAAATCCATTTTGGATTTGTGGATCACATCAAACGTTGACTTTGATGGAATAGCTAACTGTGGGGACATAAATTTTGAAAGACGACACGTGGCCGAGGTGTCACCAAAGTGCTAGCCGAAGTGCCACGTGTCCTGGTCATGATGCTGAAATGATCTCGACTAGGTCGAGATTATCTGCGAGAATACCGGAATCCGGGATAAGTGGATAAGGGACAAGAGTCTTAGAATGGGAAAAGACTTTAGTTTGGATAAAGATAAGACTCTTAGAGAGTTTATCCCAATCCTATTGGGAGTCCAAGATTAGCAGTAATCCAGAGTTCATTGGAGCTAGGCTTTTATTAAGACTAGGATTGTGTTGGCTATAAAAGGGGGGCACCTCTATGGGTCTAAGGTATGCTTTTTATATTCTGAATAGTAAGTTAAGCACTTTTTGCTATCTTTGAGAGATAACTGACTTAATTGTCAGAGTGCTCCCGAGTGGATGAACCACCGCCGGAACCACTTCTTTCTGTTGCAGGTCATACGGGCACGATCTATTCTGCCAGTGTTTGCCAGCTAAGTACTAATTTGGTAGTGTGGTTAGAAATCGACTCACACAATTTGGCGCTATCTGTGGGAAAGAAAGGAGAATAGATGGCCAATAACAGATAGAAAGAGAAGGTTACGGATGACACTCCTACTGGGAGTGGGAAACCTATTGACCTTGACGTCGAAGAAAACAATTGTAACAAAGAGACCCGTGATAAGAATCACGGAGAGAAGGACGTCGGCCAGGAGGGCGACGTACCAAAGAAATCAGACCGAGGGGGGTATTATAACGAAGATGACCTCCAGGTATGGAAAGATAGATGCCTACGGAGGGACGGCAAGATGAAAGAACTGGCAAACAAATTGGTGGACCTACAATCAGTCGTCAATTTCATGATGTAGAACAACGTTATGCAACCACCATTTCCGTTACAAGATACGTCGATTCTAGCGGCCAAAAAAGATGCCCAGCCAGGGGGGCAGAGGACAATTCCTGCAACTCCTCAGTACGATAGAACCAAGAAACACTCGCACTAGCCTTTAAGAGAGGTCGAGCGAGGAGAATCAAGAAGGAGTGATTCACGGAGGACGTATCACAACAAGGAAGCTGACCCTAAAGAACATCGGCATGTTCAGGGGAATGAGCTGTGTTTTGACGCAACCAATGGAGAAAGGTCCAAAAGGACTCACAATGATACTGGGAGTAGCACACCAAAAAGGCTAAAATCCATTGATAGCCGAGCTCCTGGACGGACCAAGGAGGATCTGAGGGGTTATTTCCAGAGGAAGCAACAAGATGCCGAGGTAACCTCTCCGGTCAAGCCAAGAACATCGTTCTCTGTGGAGTTGGAGAAATTTGAAGCCCCGAAAAGGTTTAATATGCCGAGGTTACAAATATATGACGGTAAGTCAGACCCTAACTTTCACATCGGCTTATACCTGAACTCGATGGCATTGTACACTGGGAATGAGCTGTTGCTCTGCAAGGTGTTCCCCTCTTCCTTCGAGGAAATTGCATCAGATTGGTTTCACAAGTTGCCAAAAAGAATTGTGAAAACCTGGGAAGGCCTGGCCGAGATGTTTGTGGCCAGGTTCATGACAAACAAGTTACAACTATTGAGGGTGGATGCCCTGATGGCCTTGAGAATCAGTGAGGACAAAAGCCTTAGGGCCTATGACAAAAGGTATTATGAGGTATTCAACCGAATACCAGGATGCAACCAAGAGGTGGCGGTTGTGTCATTTAAGAACGGATTGAAAGATGACTGCCTATTTTGAAAATCACTGGCAAAGACACTGCCAAAAAGCATGAAGGAATTTATGGCCAGGATAGAGAAGTATGCTAGGGCGGAGGAGGACACGCCGGGGACAAAAGCGTCGAAACCAGAGAAGAAAAATGGCTTGCCGAAATGAGGCCGAGGTGATAGTGGATACAACAAACCAGAGATAGGATTAAGGGCTGCACAGGCAATCACAACCGTATTTCGAATCCCTATCTACAAAGTCTTGGAGAAAAGTCGAAATCAGCCTTATTACAGAGCACCAGCAAGGGCACCGGGCGAATTTATGGGAAGAAGCCTTGGCAAGCACTGTGCTTACCATAACGAGGCTGGACATCTGACTCAGGAGTGTAGAGCCCTGAAGACACATCTGGAAGACCTAGTAAGACAAGGCCATCTAAGGGACCTGGTAGACGAGGCCAAGACAAGGGAAGAGCAGGCAAGACTGCCTCAGGCGCCGACAACACCACCCCCACCAGTGCCACAACCGTAGACAGGCGGACCTCGAGTGATCAATGTGATTCACTCGAAGGTGAATGAAAACGAGATAAGAACGGAAACCCATAAGGTAAAACACCTACAACATGTGTATCAGGTCGGGAAGAAGAGGCCTAGCGCAGACGAGAGCTAGAGACCAGCGGTGTCCTTCACTGAAGAAGACCTGGAGATGGTACAACACCCACACAATGACGCCTTGGTAATATCCCTTCAGATTGGAGAGTGCCAAGTGAAGCGCATCTTAGTTGACCAAGGCAGCTCTTGTGACATCATGTATGTCAGGTGTTACAAGGAGCTTGGCCTTCATCCAATGATATGGAGCAGTCTAATGGCCCAATGGTTGGGTTCAATGGAACGTCGACTTGGCCATTGGGAACAGCAAGTCTGGAGGTGCAGGCTGGCACCAAGAAGATAAAAACAGAGTTCACCATAATCGACACCCCCTCCCATTACAATGCTATCCTGGGAAGGCCATGGTTACATGTAATGGGGGTTGTTCCCTCAACATTGCATCAGCTATTGCGGTTCCCAACAGAGCATGGAATAAAGGAGGTCAGAGAGGATTAGTTGCAGGCAAAGAGTTGCTCCATGGCAGCAATGAAATCCACCTGCAATATACGAGAACTAGAAATAGCAGAGATCGAGGACGAGGACGTGGAAGTCCTGGAGGACGTCGGCAAAGTGCCAACCAAGAAGAGTGAAGAGGCCTTGAAAAAAATCCTTGTCCAGCAAAGGGATGAAGAACATTTCTTCCTTCTCGGCTTAGGCTTAGCCGAGGAAGAGGAAAGAGAACTAGAGGGATTCTTGAGAGCAAATCTGGAGGTATTTGCATGGACGCCCTACGAGATGCCTGGCATTGACTCCAAGGTCACTTGCCACAGACTGAATGTAGACAGGTCGGCTAAACCTGTCATCCAGCGAGCAAGGAGGCCGACATTAATGCATGTTGAGGCAGTGGAAGAGGAAGTAAATAGACTTCTGGAGGCCAGAACCATTAGAGAGGTAAGTTATCCGACATGGCTATCAAACACAGTGGTGGTGAAGAAAAATAATGATAAGTGGAGGGTCTGCGTGGACTTCACTAGCCTGAACAAGGCTTGTCCCAAAGACAGTTTCCCATTACCCAAGATTGACCAATTGGTGGATGCCACTTCAGGGCATGGAAGAATGATCTTCTTGGACGCTTATAGGGGTACCATCAGATAGCCGTATACCCACCAGATGAGGAAAAAACTGCATTTATCACCCCAAAAGGACTGTATTGCTACAGAGTAATGCCTTTTGGGTTGAAAAATGTAGGAGCAACTTACCAGAGATTGGTAACCAAGATGTTCAGACATCTAATTGGCAGAACAGTAGAGGTGTACATAGATGACATGGTCGTGAAGACCAAAGAACCAAAAGACCATCTGAAAGACTTAAGGGCAGTTTTTGACATCCTTAAAACATATCGGCTCTGACTCAATGCATCGAAGTGTGCATTTGGAGTCAGGTCTGGTAAGTTCTTAAGATACTTGGTAACTAGAAGGGACATTGAGGCAAGCCCAGATCAGATCAAGGCCATCTTAAAACTGAAGAACCCAACGTCGGCAAAACAAGTGCAAATGTTGACTGGAAGGGCAGTAGCCCTGAATAGGTTCATAAGCAGAAGCTCTGACAAGTGCAAACCCTTCTTTAGCTTAGTAAAGAAGGCCACAGACTTCTTATGGACCGAAGAGTGTGAAGCCGCCTTAGCCGACTTGAAGAAGTATTTGACCACAGCTCCAGTTCTCTCTAATCCAGTGCCTGGAGAGGAGCTGTTCTTATACTTGGCAGTTTCAGAGCACGTAATAAGTGCAGTAGTAGTCAGAGAGGAAAAGTGAGAGCAAATGGCAGTTTACTACATGAGTAAAACCTTAGCAGATGTAGAAACCAGGTACTTGTCCTTAGAGAAGTTAACACTAGCATTAGTAATGGCTTCCAAGAAACTGAACCATTACTTTCAAGCCCACAAAATTGTGGTGTTAACTGAACATCCTTTAAGGTCCTTGTTGCAGCAAGGAGATCTGACAGACAGAATAGCCAGATGGGCAGTGGCCTTGGGCCAATATGACCTGGAATTTAGACCTAGGACAGTAATCAAAGGCCAAGTCTTAGTCGACTTCGTGGCCGAGTTTACACCAGACGCCGTCATACATCGGGCTCCGTTGAGCCAAGGTATACAACGTCTAAATGAGCAAGAAAAAATCTAGTGGGGGACAACAGAACAAAGGAACAAAGAGAAACTCAGGCCCTACAGTATTTACATCGGTGACTCCTTCCGGTTGTTTGTTGATGGGAGTTCAAACCGACAAGGAGCAGGGGCAGGAGTAGTACTAGTATCGCTAGATGGGCAGATACTGGAACAATCCATTCGTTGGGGGTTTAAGGCCTCGAACAATAAAGCAGAATATGAAGCACTAATTGCAGGGTTAAAGCTGGCAGGAGCCATGGAAGTCGATGAGGTAATAGTCTTCTGTGACTCCCAACTTATAGTCAACCAGGCAACAGGCGAATATGCAGCCCGAGATGAAAGGATGTCGACCTATGCAAAGAAAGTAGACAGACTGATAGCCTTATTTCAAAATTTCCGACTACAGCAGGCAAGCCGAGATGACAACAGCCATGCCGATGCTCTGGCCAACCTGGCTAGTGCAATAAAGCCTGGAGAGGCAAGAATAATAATGGTTGACTGCTTGTGTGTGGAGATGGGACCAAGTTGGATGGATGCAATAATAGTATTCCTTAGAGATGGGAAGCTGCTAGATGACCGAAAAGAAGCGCACAAGATCAGACTGAAGTCGGCAAGGTTCTGTTTGACAGCCGAAGGACATCTCTACAGAAGATCTTTTACTAGACCCCTTCTGAGGTATGTGCATCCTGCACAGGTTGAAGACTTTCTGTACGAAATACATGAAGGAGTATGTGGAAGCCACGCTGGGGGCAAGTCACTTGCTCATAGGGCCATCACTCAGGGGTACTGGTGGCCTTACATGCAGAAAGATGCTGAAACCTATGTCAAGAAGTGTAAAAAGTGCCAAAGGTTTACACCTTTGATACACCAACCAGCAGCAGACTTAAACCTAGTATTCAGTCCTTGGCCGTTTGCCCAATGGGGCATGGATCTTGTTGGAAAACTGCCTCAAGCAACTGGGCAAAGGAAGTACCTGTTGGTAGCAACAGATTACTTCATCAAGTGGGTAGAAGTTGAACCCCTTCCAAAGATTCGGGATGTTGATGTGAAGAGCTTCATATGGAAGAACATCATCACCAGGTTTGGAATCCCAAGAGCAATAATAGCTGACAATGGCACACAGTTTGACAGTAAGCTAATCAAGAGCTTCTGTGCAAAGTTCAAAATTAAGAATTATTTTTCGACCCCAAGTTTTCCTCAAAGCAATGGACAAACAGAAGCATCCAATAAGGTTATCTTGGATGGGATTAAGAAAAGGCTACAAGTAGTAAAGGGAAAGTGGGTGGATGAATTGCCCAGTGTACTCTGGGTATATTGGACTATGCCGAGAAGATCAACTAGGGAATTTCCATTTGCCATGGCTTATGGAACAGAAGCAGTCATTCCTCTGGAGGTCGGCATCCCAAAGATCAGAACCCAGGGAGTGGAGAACAGAACTAATGATGTATTTCTAGCCCGAGATCTGGATCTGCTAGAAGAAAGAAGGGAGAAAGCAGCAATTCAGCTGGGGACATACCAGCAACAGCTTGCTAGGGCTTATAATAAGAAGGTGAACTCGTGAGAGTTCCAAGTTGGTGACCTCGTCCTGAGAAAGGTCGTCGGCAATAAGAAGGATCCCAGAGAGGGCAAGCTTGGCCCGAATTGGGAAGGACCCTATAGAATCATCTTGGTCTTGGGCAATAGGGCATATCGGCTTGAGGATTGTGAAGGCAAAGAGTTGCCAAGACCCTGGAATACTTGCAATCTGAAGTTTTTCTATCACTAGATCTTATTATTTTTCAAGATTTCTCTTGTTATTAGCCGAAGTATTAATAAAAGTTTTTAGATTGATTTTTAAACTTGTGTATGGTGACTAAACAGGTACTTGACGATGTTTCTGTTTGAAACATGACGAATAACTTAGACTTATTATATGGCAGAGTAGAAACTTTACTTGCATATAATAGAGTTGAACTAAGTTGGCGAGGTTTCTAAGCGAAACATGACAAATAACTTAAACTTATTATATGGCAGAGTAGAAACTTTACTTGCATATAATAGAGTTGAACTAAGTTGGCGATGTTTCTAAGCGAAACATGACAAATAACTTAGATTTATTATATGGTAGAGTAGAAACTTTACTTGCATATAATAGAATTGAACTAAGTTAGCGATGTTTCTGTTTGAAACATGACGAATAACTTAGACTTATTATATGGCAGAATAGAAACTTTACTTGCATTTAATAGAGTTGAACTAAGTTGGCGATGTTTCTAAGCGAAACATGACGAATAACTCAGACTTATTATATGGCAGAGTAAAAACTTTACTTGCATATAATAGAGTTGAACTAAGTTGGGTTAACCTGGACTTGTCATATCGGCAAAATCAGACATAGATTGGAGCCAAGTGCATGCCAGTCAGATTAACAAAGAGACCGAGGTTGGTTACCTCGGCCAGTCTTTGTTTGAATCTGACCCCGGCGACAAGATCAAAAGCCACGTGCTTAATGAGAACCCAAGTGGAACTTAGGTTCACATTAGGGGGCAGATGGCTGGAAAATGATGCTTGGAGACTGGTTTAACACTTGTTGAAATTCTTAAGAAAAATTTACAAGTTAAAGTTAAGCCGAGGTTATGTTAAAAGAAGATTGGTTTAACACTTGTTGAAATTTTTAAGAAAAATTTACAAGTTGAAGTTAAGTCGAGGTTATGTTAAAAGAAGATTGGTTTAACACTCATTGAAATTATGAGAAATATTTTCAAGTGTTAGGTCAAAGCCGAGGAAAATTGTTAGTGGGTATAACCGAGGTGTTACACCCCGAGAAGATTACACAGTCAAGGTGTACTTTGAAGGCATACAAAATATTCTAAGTATAAGAGTTATACAAAAGTAGAAAAAGGAAGACAAACATTCAAAGAAGAGATTAGAGAATGCATTCAGAAAAGGAAAGAAGGCACTTCGGCCTAACATTGAAAAGTAATTGTTCAGATTACAAAAAGTGGCACGTGGGCCAAGTTAAAGCTTATATTGTCCCAAAAAGAAAGATAAAGTACAAGGTACAAGAAGCAAAAGAGGAGCATCAAAACTAAACTATTCGGCATCGTTAGCCGGTTGGGTTTAGGGCTCAGAAGATATTTGGGAAGACTTCTCGGCGTCCTTCTTAGCCGCGAGCTCAGCATCGATCTCTTTAAGAGTTTGGTCAATGCTCTTCTCGGCGAAAGGCATGTCCGATGTTGTCTCAGGAATGACATCTTTGGAGACTTTGCCATCCTCATCCTGAGACAAGTCTACGACTTGCTTATTCAGAGTAGAGGACTTGGCTCCAGCAGCGTCCTTCTTCTTCCTAACCAAAGCTTCCTCATCAGACTTAGAATCGCCTTCGGATTGGCTTGGAGTAGATGAGAATGGCAGGGGAGGTCGTCGGCACTCTTGAAGGGGGAGTCCTCGGAGACATCAAACTTTTTAAGGGCAGCCATCCAACCAAAGGTGAAACCCGTGTTACATGCCTGCTTCACTTGCCTTTTATAATCCTCCTTGACGTCGACCGCCCCCTCAGCATATGCCTTTTCATTGGCGGCCTTGATCTCGGCCTCCTTTGTGGCCAAGGCATGTTGAAGCTCCTTTTGGGCCTCAACTATCTTGGCCTCGGCCTTTTTCTTTTTGGCCGTAAGGACCTTGGCAACGGCCTCTGCAGCATTGGCCTTTTCTTCGACCTCATCCTGAGCCTTCTTGGTCGTTTCGGCCTGATCTGACAAGGTCTTCATTCTTGCCTCGGCCTTTTTGATGGTCTTTTGTAAACCAACAACCTTCTTGATCTTGTCGACCAACTCCTTCATCATTTTAAAGGCTTGAATTGAGAAGGAGTGGGTGTGCTGGATCGCCTGAAAGAAAGTGGACAGAACGAAAGTTAGTAAAAATTCTCTAAGTATGACAAAATAGAAAAAGAAAGATACCAAGCGTAAGGGACTTACTTGGATAGAATGCTGCAGCATCAAAGCGAAGTTTTTGTACTCGCTTATCTCGGCGTTACGATTAAGATCATTTGGAAGGAGCAAAGCTGTAGAGAGGGCAACGCCGACCTCAAGATCAGTTACGCTATCACCAGCTCTGACCAGCTTGTCCTTTATGGTAATAGGAGGGGCCCAGGGGGCATCTGATTTCTTGGACCCCGAGGTAGTAGCTGACTCTGACCTTGGCCTCTTCGACCGGGTTGACTGGGATGGTTCGGCCTCAGTGGGCCTCTCTACGGCTAACAAATGTTGACTTTTATTGTTCAAAGTATCAAAAAGTATGAATTTTCATGGTCACACTATACCATGACTTTTATTGTTCGAAATCCATTTTGGATTTGTGGATCACATCAAACGTTGACTTTGATAGAATGACTAACAAATAATATTTCGTTATTGCAATATATTGGGCCAAAACTATGGTTATTAGTTGATCCATAAAATCATCACCATTTGGTTTTGTGGTTCCCTTCGAAGCACGTCCGAAGATACTTCGAAGCGTGTTATTTATTGAAATATCATTTTATAGCTATTAATGGCTAGTTAAAATGCTAAACTAATTTCATAATAATCCAACTCTTTGGATTTGATTCGAAGAGATGTCGTGAGTACTTTTGAATGAGGACTTTGATCCTTTAGTAATGTATGTGACTTTTGAAGGGTGGTTTTGTCATCAATAAATACCTTCGAAATGTAATATGGGACGAGAAAACTTTCGAAATGTATACATTCCTTCAAATATATGCAAAATGACAATTAATTAATTGTCAAATAATGCCTATTTTTGGCATGATAATTAGTGACTTTACTGATAACCATTTTTATAGCCATTTGTTATATGAAAATGTAACTAGTATTCTACAAAAGTTAGTTCAAAGAACAACGGTTTTGGTGTCTTCAGAGAATTAATAATTGGTTCGAAGCACAAAATTAATATTTTCATTAATTTTGTGTAAACCAGAACATACAAAATTTAAATAACCACAATGTTGGCTACAAATTGTTTCGAAGGCCCTTTTGCCATAATTTTGTAAGCTTTGAAGCACTCCATCTTGCATTAACAGCGTCGAAGAAACAAGAATGGTGGTTGTGAACCTTCAAAGTTTTGCCGAGAATTTCCAAGGATGTAATTCGTCTTTTGTCGGCACTTTCAACATTCGAAGGATGATTTTGGTCCTCTATACCACTTTCGAAGCTTGTTACTAGTCCATAATAGCTAGCATGTGTAACATCTTGTTAAAGTAAATCATGTTTGAATATTGGCTTTGCCATGAAAATATGAGGTTTTGAATGATTCTAAGTGCAAGTAACATCAACCTACTTCAAAAGGTTCCAAGTTTTCTAAGTATTTGAAGTACGAGTAAAATAAAATTGTTTAATTTCCTTCAACGGATTGATGCCGATTCGAAGTACATATATAATATCCATTCAAGGTATATATATATAATTCTCGACATCTAGTAATAATTTTATACTCATTCGAAGCACTTTGTTGATATTATTTGAAGCACTTTATTGCTTAGATTAGTCATGTGCTTGGTTCGGCCTTTCAAAAATTCAAGTAAATATCATTTTTAAGGGCCGCAGGGGGTAATGTTGGCACCATAAATCTACAATTATTATTATTATTATTTATATAATTGCAGGACATGTGGCATCCTTCTACTCATTTGGAGGTTATGAAAAGCTATGAAATGTGAAAAGATGATGGAGAATAAAGTGGAGAACATGGAGCATGAAGTGGAGGTTGAAGGAAGTTATGAAAGATCATGTAGTATGAAATGGAGGATGTGGAAGAGTGGATAGTTTTAGGTAGTTTTTTTTTTCTACAAATGTTTGCCTATAAATAGGCATTCATGGCTACATTGTAAAAAGATCTAGAACTTGAATAAAAAACAATTGATTTCTATTTTTCTTGTCATTTATATTTCTTACATTTTATTTTATACACTTTCTTTTCGAAGAATTTATTTTCAGCACTTCCTTTTTGAAGTATTTTATGCACTTCCTTTTCAAAGTATAGGAGTAGAGGTATGTAATAGTTGCTTTGATTGTTCACTCAATCACCTCGATTGTTCACTCAATAATCTTTCTCGATCTCCCTCATTCTTTTAATTTTTCTTTTCTTTAACACTTGGCAATTTTGAAGTCTTCTTCATTGAGGCAAAAGAACCATCAATGCAATTGTTTGATAATTGGCTTGAATTTAATCTGTAAGAATTTTTCAATCCTTGCTGGAACGCTTGCATTTATGATATTTTCCTTCGTAGGAAAAATAAGCCGACAGTAACACTCCAAAAAAACTCGTTAGTGTAACACTCCAATGTAACACACACAAAAATTCTTAGTGTACTTTTTCCAAACATAATATTCTAATGTAACACTCCATAAAAAAGATGTGAGATTCTTCAAATCATTCCAAAAGGGTATGGGATTTTTCAAATCATTCCAAAAGGAGTACAAAATTTTTTTAGTAAGTTTTGGATAAATGTATAATTTCAAACTGTGAGTGTTATGTTTGGAAAAAGTGTACTAAGTAATTTTTTAATATTTTTATGTGTGTTATATTAGAGTGTTATATTTGAGATTACATTGATTGGAATGTTACGTTTGGAAAAAGTAAACTAATGAGTTTTTTTTAATGTGTTATATTATTGGAGCGTTACGTTCTTATTCATGATATATGATTTATTTTAGAAAGAGGAAAAATCCAAAACTTCTATAGTGCGGATTGCCAAAATATGTAATTTTACATTTGAAGAAACCCACTTTTATCTCTCGAAAATTAAATCCAAACGTGTAAGTGATTACCGTTTTGGGTTCATTAGAAAATAGGAAGAATTAAACCATTCATGAGATTACATTTTAAAATTTATTGGCGCTTCACCTTTAAAAATATGATGCAATAAATTTTTTTTTAGTGATATATATGATAACTTATTTTTATTAGGTAATTGAGAGAAAATTGATGAGTCACCGGGTGTGTATTAAGGTCATTTGAAGACTTTTTTAAGCAATAAATGTTACGTATCCTTCCTTAACTTTTATGAAACTATGGGATGTTTGGTGTGGATTATAAGGGGTGATTATAGAGTATTTTAATTTAAAAATTTGTGTCAGACTGTTTGGTGCAACTACTGCTTATAATTTTTTAGGTAGAAATAGCTTAAATAAGTTGAGAAAAGTTGATTATTTAGAAGCTGGGAAGAGGTGTTTTTGGTTTCTGCTTTCTGATTATCAACTTTTAGTTTACAAGAAGTTGCACCAAACAGTACCTATATATATTTAGTGGTGCTATTGATATATTAATTAGTGTATCTATATAATAAGGGAAAAGGGTTTTTGAATTTATCCTAGAGACAATTGTCCTATTAGGACATTTTAACGGTCATGATTCATTTCTGCTTGAAGATGCACAGTAGAGATAAAAACCTTCTCTCTCACTCTACCTGAACTTCCTGCCCAAGAGCCACAAACTTTGCAACCACCTATCCTCATCTGTCATACCTCACTTTTCCAAATTCCAAATTTCAAAACACACCCATCCACACCCTACAGAAGAGAGACCCACGCTCATCGAACTCTCTATAAACTTTTATCTTTTTGTCTCTTTCAGTCTTACTTCCAATTTTCAAATTTCAAAACACCCACCCTCTCTCTCTCTCTCTTTCTACCTTACTTCCCACCGCAACACCGGTACATCTCTTTCCGACAACTCTCTCGCGACCCAGCCATGGTGCTGCTCATTACCTTCTCCAGTCATCGCCACCGCACAACGCTACTTCCTCCAATCATCTTTACCGCTGCTGCTCATCACCACTGCCATCGCTCATCATCGCCTTTG